>OZ005651.1:328185526-328877859 GCA_963930645.1 Salticus scenicus
TCCACACAGACACACACACACACCAAAAAAAAAAGGGGGGGGGGAAGAAGAAGTAAAGAGAGGAAGAAGAAGTAAAGAGAGAAAAAAAAATGAGTACCTGGAGTTTTTTCATTCATCTTTAGTTCATAAATTATTCATAAATTTTATTTGCTAAATTATCTGTGTGTATTCCCGTGTATATTCACTCGGGGAAAGACATCCATAAGAGAGTAAAATGGCCGTATTTTCCCGAGTAAAAAAGGCATCACTTTATCGCCCTCGCTGATCAATCTATGTCTTATTACTATATCTATGCATTAGACGCGCTTCTAAAATACTGATCCGGAGCCAGCCCGTTACATTTATGATTATACCTAAAAGTGTACTACAGTCGGTAACAGAAGTGTCCGAACACTAGCAAAAATTCCTATGTAAAAAAAGTACACTTAATACAGTTTTGTTAAGTAAATCCTTGTCGAATCCTGTTTTTAGACTGACTAAGAACAGGATTCGACAAGGATTTATTTAACAAAACCGTATGAAGTGCACTTGTTTTACATAGGAATTTTTGCTAATGTTCGAACACTTTTGTTACCGACTGTAATTGTAAAATCCACTTAACCAAACAAACCAGAAATTGCTCTCGCGTTATTTCCAGACTGTCGCCAATGTAGCTATACACTGATGTTAAACTCACAAGACCTCACTCAAATAAAATTAATTTTACCCCATAAATATAACCACAGGACACGTAACTTAATTGCAAAGGTTCTTTGAATACATAAAATTTCACATGCGGTGTTGTATTTAATGGAAATCAAAATACTGAATTTTAGTGTTATATTATGGGCAATCGACGATAATCCGGTATTTACCGGTAATAGAGATCCGGAGATAAGCCATAACAATTTCAATTCTCTATTCAGTGCATGAATCCTAATCCCCTTCGTGGAGGATCAAAGTTGTGATGGCCTAACTCCAGACCACTCCTAGGGGTGAATCCCAGACCGTTGCTAAATTCCCATAACGCAGTACCAGTGCGACTTTAAATCCAACCTACCTAACTACCGTATGAATCTTATACTATTTTTTTCAAGATTGCGACGTAAACTCCACTCACTCAACCAATAAACCGACCAGGCATACAGTAGGGGTTACATACAAACGGAACGCTTGCAATTTCCATGACGTAAATTTTGCAAATTTTTTGCAAATACAGTCGGCAGCAAAAGTATCCGAGCACTAGCAAAAATTCCTATATAAAAAAGTACACTTAATGCAGTTTTGTTAAGTAAAGCCTTGTCAAATCCTGTTCTTAGTCAGTCTAAGAACATGATTCGACAAGGATTAATTTAACAAAACAGTATTAAGTGTGCCTTTTTTACATAGGAATTTTTGCTAGTGTTCGGATACTTTTGCTGCCGACTGTGGTCATACATTTGGATTGCTTGCAAACGGCTTTGCAACCAGCAGTGTTTCATTTGTATGTACTCCTTGGTAACAAAAGTCTCCGAACACTAGCAAAAACTCCTATATAAAAAAGGTACACTTCATACGGTTTTGTTAAATAAATCCTTGTCGAAACGTGTTCTTAGTCAGTCTAAAAGCAGCATTCGACAAGGATTTATTTAACAAAAGGAATTTCAGCTGGTGTTCGGAGACTTTTGTTACCGACTGTACCAGTGTGCTAAATGTCAGATCCCAATGAATACTGGTAGGAAAAAGAGTACGGATTCCCCTCTAGCTGTGGAGGAAAATTCCGCGAACATCACTACAGTTTTTCTCGATGAGTGGGCGCCTTCTTTTAGCGATAATCGTTTTGGTGGAAGTGGAAACCTGTTTTGGAGGAAACCTGCTTTGATGACAATGGAATGTCAGTTTGGCGAATTAATTAGTGGATTGGGACGGGGGAGGGTGATGTTCGGTAACGAACAGGTTACTTGTCCAGGGTCTATTCTTATATTCTTATAGTCAATGGTCAGACCGTCATAAATCACCCAATACAGTCAGCAGCAAAATTATTCGAGCGCAAGCAGTTATTGCTAAATAAAAAGATACACTTAATACTGCTTTGTTAAATAAATCCTTGTCGATTCATGTTCTTAGACTGACTAAGAACAGGATTCGATGAGGATTTATTTAACAAAACAGCATTAAGAGTAAATTTTTTACATAGGAATTATTGCTAGCGCTCAAGTAATTTTGCATCAAAGTATTTAGCGATAGCTTAATGTTAAATCCTCTCAACTAAACGTAACTCCACCTGATAAGTATTAATAAAAGATGCATGACCGGTTTCTTAATATTTTTTTATACGTACAGTCGGTAACAAAAGTCTCCGAACACTAGCAAAAATTCCTATGTAAAAAAAGTACACTTAATAGAGTTTTGTTAAATAAATCCTTGTCGAATCTTGTTCTTAGTCAGTCTAAAAACAGGATTCGACAAGGATTTATTTAACAAAACTGTATCAAGTGTACTTTTTTTTATATAAGAATTTTTGCTAGAGTACGGAGACTTTTGTTACCGACTGTAACTTTCTACATTCTTGGTTGAATTTTGGTCGCGTGAACTAAATGTTGAGGTTCAAGTTGAGAAAGTTTTATGTCGAATTAGCGCTATAGCATAAGCTATTGTCTGTGATGAGAGACTCACCTTAATAGTGGTCCGGAAACATGCCCTCACAGATTTGATCTTCTACGGGTGAGTGAGTGCGTTTTGGGTACATTAGCGGTATAGTATGGGCAATATGTGAAGACCCAGGACACAACATTCAGGGTTATCAGAGATATACCGTCACTCTTTCTTTTATCCACAATTCAAGGTGAGCGGTAGCTCCCCATGATAAATGTATAGGTATAAATTGCATGAGAACATAGTGGACGTTTTAGCCACGATAGATTTTACATACAGTCGGTAACAAAAGTGTCCGAACACTAGCAAAAATTCCTATGTAAAAAAAGTACACTTCATACGGTTTTGTTAAATAAATCCTTGTCGAATCATGTTCTTAGTCAGTGTAAGAACATGATTCGATAAGGATTTATTTAACGGAACCGTATGAAGTGTCCTTTTTTTACATAGGAATTTTTGCTAGTGTTCGGACACTTTTGTTACCGACTGTACATTATCTAACAATGATGTACACGAAGGTCTTCGGCCTTCTGGAAGATAGAACCCACAATCTTTATATTAGTAGTTCAGTGCTCTGACGACTTGTCTACAGTCGGTAACAAAAGTCTCCGAACACTAGTAAAAATTCCTATGTAAAAAAAAGTACACTTAATACAGTTTTTTTAATTAAATCCTTGTCGAATCCTGCTTTTAGACTGACTAAGAATACGTTTCGACAAGGATTTATTTAACAAAACTGTATTAAGTGTACTTTTTTAATATAGGAATTTTTGCTAGTGTTCGGAGACTTTTGTTACCGACTGTACATTGTAGCATTCTAAACTGTTTCTACGTATCTAAAATTCTACATGCTGTGCTACATTTCGTTCACGTAAACGAAAAGGCTAAGATTCAAGTTGAGCAGCTTTTATGTCGCAATAGCACTAAACTATCGATAATGAGCTACAAGCTAGGATGCGCCGTTAAGTGTGGTCCCAAGACAGGCCATCGAAATTTTAGTCATTCCTCCAAGATTGCGACGTAAAACTCACCCGAGCAAACAACCGACAAGAACTTTCACAGAGGTGAACGCGAAGCCGTCGTTAATTGTCCACTGTGTATCGAAAGTGCGGTGTTACATCCACTGGATTAAACTCAACTCATCCTCATTGGTGAAACCATAAGACATGTGGCCGCCTTCTAAACAATTATTGATTACTTAAATTTCAACTTCCTTCGTTGTATTTCTGTCATCTTAATGAAATACTGAGGTTAGTTGAGTGGGTTTTACGTCACTTTAACCCTACACAATGAGCAATCAGCTGCGATCAGGGATGCTGTGAGTAGTTGGTGGGTGACGAGGAAAGACCGTCGCCATTTATTCTCTATGTTGCTACAAGTTATGTTAAATCCACACAGTTCAATTAAACTAAATGAAACTCAACCCCAACAGTTATAACAATAAAACAAGTTACTGCATTTTAAACAGTTTTTGTGTACAAAAAATTCCACATGCTAGTTTGCATTTCGGTAACGATAACCAAAATGTCCAGGTTCTGTGGATTTTACGTCGCTATAGTGCTACAATATGGGAAACATGAAACTATCTGCGATTTACATCGAACAGTCATCCATAAAATGACTGTTAGAGTAGCCCTGAAAATTTCCATTCCCCATGGAGGAGTAGGCACGTTGAGTTTAACATCGCACTAGTGCTGTGCTATTGAACCATTGGCGACGGTCTGGGACACATCCTTAAGAGTGGTCCGTAGACATGCTATCACAATTTTGATCCCAGCCCCATGGAGGGGTTGACTTCCCAGCCTCAGTGACTCCCCAGAAGTGCAGTCGACAGCAAAAGTATTCGAGCGCAAGGAATATTTCCTAAATAAAAAAAAATGTACTTTTAATACTGTTTTGTTAAATAAATCCTTGTCGAATAATAATCTTAGACTGACTAAGAACAGGATTCTACAAGGATTTATGTAACAAAACTGTATTAAGTGTACTTTTATTACATAGGAATTTGTGCTAGTGTTCGGAGACTTTTGTTACCGACTGTAATGAAACATTCTGCAAAATTCTGGCCACATCAATTGATGTTTTAATAACAGTCTTGTGCCCTCGTAGCCGAGTGGTTATGTCACCACACTGCTAATCGCCTTCCAGAGTAGGAGAGCGGTTCGATTCTCGCGCTGGCCCTGGGTGTTTTTCCATTTCTTCGTATTGTAATTCTGTCATGTGCTATCTGTAATTATCTGACGAAGATTTACAAGCGAACTACGAGTCAAGCATACAAATCTGATGTATATGTTATCAATAAACAAACAATAACAGTCTTCTTGCAATAATCGTTCTTAACTCTCTAGTCTACTGCGGGTCCCAAATAGAATGAACATGCCTATCTTGGATGAGGATGAGTGGATTTAATGTCGCTCTACAGCTACGAAGTAAGCAATTGGCATCAATCTGGGATTATCATTGGCATCAATCTTGCTTATTTTTGTGAATTATATGGCGTTTAAGCATGCGCATTTGATGGTGTCATTACTCGGTTATCTAAAACTAAAGTTAGGTTAATCACTTGCCATTTTCAACTGCTATTGAATGTTGATACTGCCTGCTTTATTAATATTGTTTTTCAATTTTTTCTGATATATTACTTTTGTTTTTCTCAAAATTATCAAGATTTTTTCTTATTTATTTTGTGTTATTTTTCATTGGATTCGTCTATCATTTTCACTTACGTAAGTAACTTTTAAAAAAATATGGTTATAATGTTTAATTTTTGATACTTTAAAGTATGCGTCTTTGAAATTAATTTTATTTTTCTATGCATTCTTATGCTAAATTAGATATGTCTGTAATAGTCTTCAAATGTAATTATTATATTTTTTGTTTCAAAATAGCGGTCATATGTGAATTTTATTATAATGATCTTGATTACAATATAATCAATGTGAATAGATACTAGACTAGATAAAGTTTTTACGAACTTAATTCTCATAATTTGCAATTTCAAGAAAAGGGGTATATAGATAGATAGATAGTGAGTATAATTCTTCAATTTCAGAGAAGGTGTTTTAGTTTATTTTTTGGTATTTCGTTACAATACTTTTTCCCCTGTAAGGCCATTCAATAAGAAAAAATAACTGCTGAATTTCAGCAACAAATTAATTTAAAAACTAATGAGAATATGCATTTAAACAATATTTTTAAGTCAATGGATTTAATTATTTATTTTATATCGTGTAAAATGATGGTTTCAGATTGATTGCAAATCTGTGCATGCATTTTAATATTGTGAGAAAAAAAAAAGTATAATATTGTTCGAACGTCCATATTTAATTTTTTTTTTAAGTTAGTCTTGTGTTCATTTGTATATTTTAAATGAGTTATTTTTAGAATTTAAAGTATTTTCCTGAGGGCCAATTTACATGTTTGGGGCTCCCATCATCAAATAAATTTATAAAATAAACGTAAAATATATGTTAAGAGAAATACCGCTTAACAAATTTATAAATGTATAATCCCCCCCCCCCTCCTTTCCCCGAAGATTCCTAACAGTACGATAGAATTGCAGAATTCATAATATGAAATCTTACAGTCCGACCCAAAAGAAAATGACAAGCAAATGTTGAGATATCTTTCTCTCCTCTATCCGAAGATTCCTAGTAGTATGCAGATTTTTTTTTTTTTTTTGGTGCCATTTGGGGGAAAAAAATCGTTATCATTGTGGCCTATGGGCTAAATTATTTAAAATGTAATAGTTTCTAAATGCCTCGTCTTTTTGAGCTGAAAATTAATGTACATCTTACAGGTCACCATCGCATGAACTGTATAGATTTTTGGTTAGTTTAGCACTTATAGAATATTATAGGGGCAAGACGAAAATTTCTTTATCTTTATGATCTATGGACTCGAATTATTTGAAAGGCAATAACGTTAATTTAAACAACATACTATATAGATAAAAATATTCAAATACTCTATTATAATTTTCTCTTTTGTTTATTTAACGACTTCCCTTATTTTCAGTGGCGGATTTAAGAGGGGGGGGGAACACTGACATTCACAATTGAATATTGCAATTGTAAATTTTTTATTGGTCTAGAATAACATTTTGAAAAATCTTAACCCCCCCCCCCTCCCCCCCCCCCCAAAAAAAAAAAAAAGTCTCAGATCCGCCACTGCTTATTTTAATTTTTTTGTACAATTGTTAATTATTTAATGT
This sequence comes from Salticus scenicus, assembly GCA_963930645.1. NCBI lineage: Eukaryota > Metazoa > Arthropoda > Arachnida > Araneae > Salticidae > Salticus > Salticus scenicus. Next base: position 328,192,353 of record OZ005651.1, read on the forward strand.
TTGGAATGCGGAGTGGAGTGACTCTTGATTTTTTTTTTTTAAACTGTCTTTTTTTGGGGGGGAGGAAGAGGGGGGGCACCTTCATTTAAAAAAAAAAAAAAGTGAAGAATGAATATTTATTTTTCTAAAATACTTTTATATTTTTGAAAGTAAATAAATAAATAAATAAATAAATTTAGCGTAGAATAATCTTTTTTCTTTTTTAACATTAATTATATTTTTCCATTCTGAACAATATTTTAACTAAATTAATCTAAACAATATCAGTAATTTTAATAATATCAGTAAATATATATATGTAATTTTTACTTTCCGGATACTATAGTGAGGAAAGTATTGTAATCATGTCAAAAATCTGAATTTGAGATTTTGGTGTTTCTGCACGTTTTGAGGTCCACTGAATTCATATTTTCTATTTTTATGAAGATGTGTGTATGTGTGTGAGTGAACACGATAGCACCTAAACGAATTATTCGAATGTGCTGAAAAATGGTACATATGTCATAGGTCGGTAAATATATATATATATATATATGTATGTACTTTTTACTTTCCGGATACTATAGAGGAAAGTATTGTAATCATGTCAAAAATCTGAATTTGAGATTTTGGTGTTTCTCCACGTTTTGAGGTCCACTGAATTCATATTTTCTATTTTTATGAAGATGTGTGTATGTGTGTGAGTGAACACGATAGCCTCTAAACGAATTATTCGAATGAGCTGAAAAATGGTACAAATGTCATAAATCGGTAAATGTATATATATATATATATGTACTTTTTACTTTCCGGATACTATAGAGAGGAAAGTATTGTAATAATGTCAAAAATCTGAATTTTAGGTTTTGGTGTTTCTGCACGTTTTGAGGTCCACTGAATTCATATTTTCTATTTTTACGACGATGTGTGTATGTGTGTGAGTGAACACGATAGCGCCTAAACGAATTATTCGAATGAGCTGAAAATTGGTACATATGTTATTGGTCCACCATAGCACGAAATTTATTGATTTTTGGTGAACCTAGCTCTTCTAGTTTTTTTTTTACAGGGACACAAAAAAAAATTCTTTATTGTTATGGTCTATATGGGTTCAAATTCTTTAAACTGTGATAGTGTCTAAACAACATATTCAATTGAGCTGAAAATTTATACACATACTATAAGTCAATGTTGCACGATGTGAATACATTTTGGTGAATCTAGAGCGCATGGCTTTTTACAGTAAGACAACGAAAAATTCTGTATCATGATCTATGGGCTCAAATTCCTTAAAGGACGAAAACATCTAAATTCCATATTGGATTGTACTGAAAATTTATGTACATGTTAAAGACCAGTCACACAAGCAATTATGCTTTTTTTAGAGGAACACAAAGAAAATTTTTTATCCTTGTGCCTTACGGGCTCAAATTATTTAAAATGCGATAGCGTCTAAACGCCTCATCCGATTGAGTTGAAAATTTACATATGTTTTATAGGCCACCGTCGCACAATCTGTGTAAATTTTGGTGATCCTAGCACTTATAGATTTTTACAGGGACACAATAAAAATCTTTATTATTATAGTCTCTGGGCCCAAATTTTTTAAAGTTCGATAGCTTCTAAACGTCTAATTCGACTGAGCTGAAAATTTATACACATGTTATAGGTCACCGTTCCGAAAACTACACTGATTTTGGTGAATCTAGAACTTTATTTTTTAAACAGAGACACAACGAAACATTTTTTATGCTCTATGGACTCAAATTCGTGAAAATTCGATAGCGTCTAAACGCTATATCCGATTGAGCTGGAAATTTGTATAATGTTACACATGAAATGTTATAGATCACCTTCAAACAAGTGTATTAGTTTTGTGAAATATAGTAGTCTTTTCAAGTGACACAAATAAAAATTCTTTATCATTGTGGCTTATGAGCTCAAATCATTTAAAGTGCGATAGCGTCTGAACGGCTCATTCGATTAACTGAAAACTTATATAATTGTTATAGGTGACCGTCGCACGAACTGTGTATATTTTTTGCGAGTCCAGCGTTTATAGATTTTTACAGGGACACAATGAAAATTTCTTTATCATAATCAATGCTCAAAATATTTGAAGGTCAATTGGGTTATTTCAAAGAACATATTACATAGAGAAAAATACTTATATTCCTTATTGTAATTTTCTCTATTTTTTATTTAATGACATCTCTTACTTTATTTATACACCCGTTAATTACCTAATGTTCAGGAAGTCGAGTTAAGTCACTGCAGATTTTTCATTAAATAATTGGTATAAAATTTATAAAGATTTTTTAAATAGATGCTTTTGAAGATACAAGAAAAATTTTGAAATGCCACAAACACTTTGATTTGGGATTTTTAAAGGAATTTTTTAAAAAAGCACCGAAGATATTTTAAAGGGCTCCTTTTGTTGGAGTTCCTGGGCACTTGTGGAGAATGCCCCTCCATACATCAACCCCCCGCGTTTTCCCTTATAATTTCACACCTCTTATTCAGGGCAAACTTAATAGAGAAATTATTTCGTGGAAATATTCCTGTATTAAAATTTTTAATGCATTTTGTAAATTAAAATTTTAAACTTTATAACATTGATTATATGAATTTCATTAAAGAATTTTGAAGAGCAGCGGACGTTTATTGCAGTATTTTTTTAACAAATCAGTTTTAATGTATAAAAAATGCTTCTAAAACCGTTCTTTTTTTATTTTCACAAAAACTATGGTATAATGTTTCTGAAAAATGGTGATCATATATGTTTTCATCGTATATAAGTTTGTGATGACATGAATCCTCGACCAATTAGATATTTTACGAACTTCCTATATTTAATATGCAATTTCGGGAGAAGTGGAGGAGTTGTATTCATATATATTTGTGTTTATATCCAATCGAATAATTATTTTGATTGCGCGAAAGTGTTTTTAGTTTTCGAAATTGGCTAGTGAAAAGTCTTGCACGGCACTTCTTTAACCCTAGAACAATAGCGTGTTCCTACATGCCGCTGTCACTAGAGATTACGTAAAATTTAAGTGCTCATGTAAAATTCGTTTATTTGCTTATATTACATTAATGTTGTTTTTAAATATGTTTAATTACTTTTTGTTTTACCCAATATTACTAATTTTTCATTAACTGAATAATTATTTCGAAGCACTCAAGGTCAACCAAGTGTATCGGTAGTAAGGAAATGGCAGAAAAGAACCAATAAATGAAGACCGCACGTAATTTACCTACTTCTAGGGTTAAAGCATAGCCTAACCAATGGCTGAGCAGTTCTGTGTTAAAAAATGGCAGACGGGAAGTGCCGGGTTTTATCCCAGGACACGTTCGTCGACCTAGCTGCTGGTATTTTTCCGTTGTTTTCTCCGAAACTTGTTTAAATACGGGCTTTGACTCATTAGAAAGACCCCCTATGTTAGAGTGACCATATTTTTTCATTGAATTTGGGGGCAAACATGGCGGTGTCCTCGAATTTCGAGGACAAAAATAACTAACTAAATCACCTTAAAAATGTAAAATTTTAGTAATTTTATGTATAAAGCACCTAAAAGAACTTATTTCAGCATATTTATTATACATATAATAAATTATTATAATAAAATACTAACTTCACAACCGGCGTCCCCAAATGTGTTGTAATTTTTTGGGGATGAAGGTAGTTTTCGAGGACTTTGCTCGAGATTCGTGGACATACAGCCAGCCTACCCTATGTTGAGAACTCTACATATAGGTTCAGGACCCTCGTGATGTTAATAGGCCTTAATCCAAAACACTAATACTAAACACACTTTAAAACATTTTTTTAACGGGGATTTGAATGGTCCTTGTGTATATTTGTGATTACATCACCCATCATATATTGTTATTCTATTCTAATTATTTTTTAAGTTAGTTAAATTTATTGTATTTGTTAATCTATTTGTATTTTCTTAATCTGATCATAATATTTCTGCATACCTGAAAATTTTATTTACCAAAACTTTTACATAACTACACTTCTCTATCCCCCCCCCCCCCCCCCAATCCCCTGTCTTTGAATAATAAAGTTCTGCAAGTAAACCAAATTATAAGAGACTCTTTTCAGGAGTCACGAAATCATATTTAAATTTAAATAAACAAGTTAAAAAAATATTTGTATGGTAGTGAATTATTAAGTTTTTTTCTACTTCTCCCAATCATTGACAGATTTTCATGTATAAAATGGTATTATCGAAGAACTTGATATTATCAACCAATTTTTATTTTTGCGTAAAACCAGAAATAAAAGAAAAAAAATTCGTTAGGAAGCTAAGTCCTATCAGTTAATACATTTCCCAGTAGCCAGGTTCGAATCCTGATTTAAGCATTTTTCTAAGTGGTTCAGAATCAAATTTAAGCGATAATTATCGGTCTAATGGGTTTTAATGTGTTAAAGAGGACCGCATTGGTACACACTAAATACTCTAATAGATATCTTCCCCTTATGTATATTTTTTAACACAAATTTGTTTTGTACGATTGATTATTTGATAGGTAGATCTTGATAATTTTCAGGGTGTGCTTAATCACTGAAGTTTTTCTTTTGTCTATATTTTGGTTGTTTTTATATCGCTTTTATCTTGTACTATTAAGTGAGCAATATTTGTGTGTGTATGTATGTATGTATGTGTATATATATATATTTTTTTTCACTGTTCTCGTAAACGCTAGTTCGGACAGTCTCGTGATTTAACACAAAGGTGCCCTCCCGAAGGGTCATTGTGCACATCGACGTCAGATTTTCGAATTTTTGATTAGTTTTCTTATAATTAATAAAAATATGAAAATAATAAGCTAATAATAGCCAAAAATTAGCCATTTAAATTTTATCCATAATTTAATTGTTGCCAAAAAATTTAATTGTTGCCAGTTCATTTTTTTTTTCCCGACAGGAAAATACATTTATCTAAACGTGAACAATAAAAAAAATTATCTATATAATATTTCTCTAACGTGGTCCAGTTATGATTATATTTTGTCAAAACGATACGATAGTGATGTAATTAATAAAGTACGAGAGGAAAAAAAATGATATTCGTAAATGGACAATATTTAAGACACGGACCCAGCTTAATGATCTGAGAAGAAAAAATGACGACATTTGTTTCATGAGATTGTTTTATAGAAAAATGTATTTTTAAAATTTGCATCATAAGAATCTTTGTAAGCGCTATTTAAAACCTACCAGTACTTTAGAGATATATACAGAATAGGAATTATCATAAATTGAATAAAAAACACAATCATAGAAAGTATAATCAAAAGAGGAATTATTTTTTATTTTTTTTATTTTTTTTTTTACAAAAAAATTGTGTCAAAATAAATAGTGATCGCCAACATGGCGACAAAAATTTCAAAGGCGTCATGGGGGTCTTGTACTAAAACTGGAAGAAGTAAATCTGGGTCGTTGACCATGAATTTTATTTTAAAACTTTTCTTGAATGATTATGGTTTCACTTTTACACAGTGTTAATTTGGTTCTAATAATAATCTGGCTTTTTGTAAATTAAAATTTTAATTAGGTGGTAAAATTGGTATAATATTTTAGTTTCAAATTGTAAAGGTAAATAAAGAAAACAAAGTGCGAGAATTTCGCACTAGTAAAAAAATAAATTATGCATCTCACAAAAATTGACGTCATTATCACTTAAAAAAAAATTACAGATTGATAAAGTGCTAATATAGTTTACGATGCTAATATATGTTGTACTAAAATCAGTTTTATTTATAGATCCTCCTGCGCGATTTTTTAAATTTTTGCGTTGAAGTACACCGAACATTTTTCGCCAAAAAGTTTAATTTTGCAACATCGTTTTTAATCTAGGTAGCGTATCAAAGATATAAAAATTATATATTACAAAAATAAAAAATAAACCGAAATAGTAGTCACATAAATGAGCTATTTTTATCTGAGTAGATAATTTTATAGAAAAGAAAATACAGTTTTAAAAATAGAAAATTTATTTCAGCAAGCACTATTTTAAACCTAAAAACCATTAATAAAATAAACAGAATATATACCCCCCCCCCCCCAAAAAAAAAAAAAAAAACATCGCTAATATGGTGATAAAATTTCAAAAGCCGCCAAGGGAGAGATATAATAAACTTGTGTAGCCCGATAATGTTTACTTATTTATTATATATACCAATTATTACGCTAATTTAACATACAAATAAATAAGCTGCTGTGTGCGACTGCACTTGTGCGCTGTCGGGCAGAAATATTTAATTCAAATTAGTATTTAAATAAATAAAAATATGTTTAATTTGAAATATACATATAACCACAAAACATTAGTTGTCTAAAATACAGAAATAGAGCTCATAGCATATTGATACAAGGGATTAAGCATTTTTCCTGCATCAATTGTACTGTTGAAATGAAAGTAGTTTTACAGTTAAAGTGAAAATAAAAGGGCAGATCATTCACTTCCAGTTGGGTCAGTCTTGGCGACAAACTTGGCGAATGCGCGACCAAATTTGGTGAAAAATGGTAGTTTAGGGTTCCCGAAGTTTCGAAGGTCTTCGACCCACGGGAACATAAGATCTCAAGCATACCATGGGATTCTCTATGGAGTCATAGACAAGCCCCATCGCCAAAAGTGATAAATAGGAGTTAGTTGATTTTCTCGAAAGAGTATGTAGTCACTGCGATTCAGAGTTATTCAGAGACCAATTCTGGGTGATTGCATTTTAGGGATTGAGCTCTAAGCGACTGGATATTTTTCAGAGTGAGCGAAAATTTCTGCTCTGGAGTATTTGATGTTATTTGCTTTACTCTTGTGGAACAAGTGACTATTTTTTGGACTGTTCCAGACCATTCATCGAATAGTGACTTTTACTGTACGAGTAATAGCTTCAACTGTTTCCAGAATATTTGAATAATTAACATTTCTATTTGACTGTTTTCCAGAATATTCGTCGTAATAATAATTTTGTTGTACAGATTCGAGAAGTTCAAAAAATGTTTGATATTGTCAAAGAGATCCCATACTAAAACTGTGACGAAAATAGTCACTGATCGAAATATATTTATTTAAACGTTTCAATTGTTTAATTAAAAATACATCCTTTAAATATAGTGCCCAGCGAAGCGGGCGAAGCCTGCTAGTTGATTATTATACGTTGAACAGATTAAGCCTTAGTTATAAATGTGTGAAAAATTTCGTTCTATTGAATGATAGAAAGTAGGCAAGAATTCCTTTCTCAGAACAACAATCCACACATAAATAATCGACATACCAAGTTAAATAAAAGGATCTAATTGAAATGTAAAAGTTAGGATATCCTATCTATCAGGAACTTAAGTAGTTTTTCTTTCGTTATAGAATAAAATGAAATAATCTTAACACAGGTTATGATCACGAAAAATGGTAATCAAAAATAGCGATATTTCGTTATTAAATCCTTGAAAACGGCTTCTTTAGCGTGTAGTGCCGTTGAGTGAGGTTAAAATGGAGTTTATATGTTCAATACGTAGAAGCATCTTTCACATGTAAGTGGCACCGTTCACATATACTACCGCAATAGTGGCCGCAGAAATCAAACTATTGACTTGCAACTTGGTACACATATTCATGAGCCCAATGAAATCAGCTATATAGCTTTGGGTGTGTATTCCATTTGTAGTTCGTGTACAGGGACTCACAAAAATTTTTATTACCACCTATGAGCAGAATTTCTGTATTGCAATAGCGGTCGCAAAAATCCTGTTTGACTTGCAAATTGGCATACACATTCAAACTCTGTATAGAAATAGATGTATAATTTTTTAAGTCTATATTGTTTATGAATAGTGTACAGGGACACGGCAAAATTCTTAACATTTCGGCATATGGGTTGAATTTCATTTAAACGCATTTTAACATCATTACTTTGCAATCAACAAAATGAAATTAGCGCACATTAGTGAGATGCTTAAACTGCTGTTTTCAGTAGAAAATATGTGCTCTTAGGCTTCTTAATTAATGTAGAATACCTTTAAAAAGTGTTCTGATAATGTCAAGTAATCGTCCAAATTATATAAAATTTCGAACAATTATTCATGAAAAACATAAAATAAGCTGACGAGTTTTAACTGGTGTATACAATGTTTATGGTTCGTTTATAGAGACACAAAAATAATTTCAGGACATTAGAGCCTATGGAAAAATTTTTATTTAAGCGCACTTTAATGAGTTTATGCTGCATTAAACATAATGGAATTAACATACATTATTTAAAGATGCTTAAAAGCATGTTTAGTCTAAAAAAAAATGTATAGACTAAGCCATTTATTTACGGGGCGACATAAAAGAATTCCGATGAAGACTAATTATCCAAATGATGTCAAATTAGTTTGAAAAATGAATAAGTTATAGTTAATTCGGTGTATTCTTATTATTGGCGTATATGATAACTGTGGCTCCTTTTCCGGGATACATAAAATAATTTCGTACTAGTACGGTCTATAGTCGGTATTTCTTAAGTGTATTTTACTATGGTTGCACCCCCATTAAGTACAATGAAATCTTATTAGAAATTTTAAAGCATGTTTTCCTGCTGAAAATTGTGGGCATAGGATTTGTAATTAGTTTGCAGGATTACACAAAATAATTCAGATATTCTATGTCATCTTTTTGCATGAAATTTAGTACAAATATTTATAAATTATAGGGAATTAATACAAGATTCAGTTATTAAGAATACATATATATATATATATATATATATATATATATATATATAAAGATAGGTATAGAAATAGATACAGCTGGAGGGGGAGGGGGTTGAGGAGGGCGTCAGCCCCCTTCAAAAACGTATCTGTGTATGTAGTAAGTCAATCTAATCACTATATATATTATACCGTAGGGAATAAATAAAATGGTCTGTTGAATAATATGTAATGCAAATAGGACGTTGAAGCCCCGATATGCAGATCCACTAGTTTATTTAGTAATTGGATAATTTCTAGCTCACAAATTTTAAAATATCAGTAAAAAGTGGCCTGCAAAATCGTTATGATAATAATAATCGTATTGAAATCGCCTATTCGTTCGGAAGCTGCAATAACACAGGGAGACAGACACGTAGAAAAAAATTCACAAATCTCTCGTTTTTAGTCGGGGGGTAAAATATTTTAAACTAATTTTAAAAATATAAACGTGTAATCCATCTTTGACATAAAATGTAATTGCAATTTTTGTTTTTGAAAATCCATTTAAACTTTTCCTTTCTTCGGAGGCTTTGGGGGAAAAAAAAGTTTAGAAAAACATTTCTCGGTGTCATAAAATGATTATTTGTATTTTATATTATTCTAACTTTACTACATTTCCATAAATGACCAGACACTTTTGATTTCAGACCTTGTTTTGTTTCAAATATCTCAAAAAGTACTTTGAAGAACCATCTTGAAACTTCAGGAGTATGAGTAACATGTTACAGTTCACATATTTCTGTGAAAGTTTTGCTCCAAAAATAAAGGAGGGGCCAGTAAAAAATTAAATGAAACATGTTGCATATTTCAGTGAAAGTTTTGCTCCAAGAATAAAGGGGGACCAGTAAAAAATTAAATGAAAATGTTTTGGATCACTCTGTAAAAAGTAATGCTTGAAATACAATCTGGCTGTAGAATGTGATTATGGGGCTTATTTTTTTTTCTCTGTTTACATTTTTATGAGACTACCAGATATACTCACGGATATATAACGGTTTCTTTAAAAAATTCCCCCAAACAATTGTCACTTTCTTAACTATAACACGCAAGGTATTAAATTCAATGTGAAACATTTCTCAGAAAACTTGGCGCCAATACTACAGCATACAGCAATCAGAATGAAAAAATATTAAATATCTAACGGAATATGAGCCTTTTTACTAAATAACTTTTAACTGTGTATATGCTGGCTTTAGCGAAATTTCATTTGCGTAATTTAATAGCCAAATGTCTTGATCGACCTACATATATATATATTTAAAACCCACAGAAGTATCGTGTAAATACAGAAATTGTATGTGATAGAAGGAACTGCTTTTCAGTTCCACTCAAGAAACCAGATTAACTATAAGGGGTCTTACTCGCATTTTTATTTTGTTTCGGTCAATTGTAATACACTGCTCGTTGATTATAATAAATATTGGCAAAACCCCTTATAATTCTTACTTCCTTATACAAAGTGTAAGGAAGTATAGTAATCCCGATTTGTAAAATGGATTTTCTATCTCACATAGCTCAAACACAATTAATTGTAGAATGTTGCAAATTTATATTCGTGTCTGTCGTGATGTGTAGTCGTACACCTGCAACTTTGGTTATAATACAAGTTCCGGTTTCAGAGATATCTACGATTTAACGTTATTTTTCGTGACGTCTGTATAAAAGTATATGTGTGTACACTGTGTAAAAAAAAAAGTTGGAGGACACTAGATATTTTTAGAAAAAATTGGAATTTTTTATTTTTAAGGAAATTATTTTTATGTGTAACATTTTAAGAGGGGACAATACGTAATCTCGCCGGCAGCCTTCGCCCATGTTATTCTACGGGAAAATTTGTTGCTACAATTGCACATTACCTAATGAATATTTTTAAATTCTGTTTTCGCAGTCAGAAAATTCATAACCGTTAAATGAGTACTCATTTTTGAAAAATTCATTTTTTTTAATTTTTATATTTTAATTTTGAGTTCAAAAATGCGATTTTTCACAAAATGCATTTTTCTCATTTTCTAATCGCAAAATGAAATACTAAAATTTTAAAAAATCAATTTTTGGAAAACAAGTACTAATTTAACGCTTATGAATTTTCTAAATGTGAAAACAAAATTGAAAAATATTCATTAGGTAATGAGTAATTATGTAAACAAATTTTCCCATAGAATAACATGGGCGAAGGCTGCCGGCGAGATTAGGTATTGTCCGCTCTTAAAGATCATTTAACAAGAAAATATCAGTATCATTATCATGATTTTCAAAAATAAATTAAGGACAACAAAAATAGTTTCTACGTTTTTAAACTCTGTTTTAAAAAAAAAAAAGTGCGACAGTAATACAAAATATAAAATATAAGCGATATTCGTAAGTAATACTCTTCCTATTAGCTCTTTTAACTTCAAATAATATATTTAAGTGAATTATACGTTGATTGTATTCCAGTTTGGCAAAAATTAGCCTATGAGCGATTCAAAGCTTCTCGAAGTTCAGCAAGGAATTCAAACATTTTTCATCCGACATATATTTGACGAACAAACATTGGCCGTATGTTTTATACGTTGTTAAGATCAGGGCTTTTAGCTGACTTTGCTAAAACCTGCACATTATTTGCAGACACCCAATTTTTAACTTCATTGTTGGTGTGAATGATGACTTCGTCATGTTGAAACAATTTTAATATAACAAACAATAATTAATCAAATTTTCTCCTCCTAATTCAGAGCCATAAGGAAGAAGCTCGGAATTCAGAACTTCTATATAGTCTGTATATTTCTGCCTACCACTGAAAAAGACCAGACTTGTTGTTCTTCCATATACAGTTGCTTAAAACTCCATCTCCCCCCCCCCCTCCCATTTGTCGAGTTTAATAAAATTATTCTTCATTACTCAGGCAATGCCAGTGTTATTGGTAACCATCTAAATCGTCTAAGATAAACTTCTCGTCTAAAAATATTATAGAACTCCCATCTGAGGTCCATGACATGTTTTACTTGGCTCATGATAAACGGTAATCAATCTGTTTTTTCCACTTTGGATGATGCTACCGCTTTTTGAAAATTAATTATTTGGATCTTGTTATGTAGTTATAAACTGTTTGCCTTGACACATGAGTAAATCCTGATTGATTTTGGACCTTTGCGATACTTCTACTGCTTTTTTTAAGATCATGAGGAAGTTCTCTTCTATCCTAAGGAGTTAAATTTGTAGGCCTACCAGTCTTATTTCTTTTCCTATGTCTATCTGGCTTTCTGATAAAGTTAGAAACTGTATTGGGGAGGACGTGCAGTATGCGAATAATCTAACACCTTTACCATTAATTTTATATGTAACAATTTGCCCCTTTAGGAAATAATTTAAAGGCATTCTTCTAGGCAGTCTGAAAAAAAAATAACAATGGAATTTTTAACAAAATAAGTTTTTCTCAACAAAAGCAGTTTAAAAAAAATCGATATTTACTCTTTTATTCGTGCAGAGTCCGCCAAATAAGAAATTTTGGAAAGTGTCCTACTTTTTTTACTCTCTCGAAATCATGAATATTAGTTTTTCTACAATACATAAATCAGCATTTGTAGCAGAGATTTCATTTTTACGTGAAATTAAAGAAAACTTTGTTAAACAAAATCTGTATAAAAACCTAATAGCCAGGATAAAAATACGGAATTTACAAAATTCGACTGTCCTACTTTTTTTACAGTGTATCTCGCAGAGCGATTGCAAAAACGATTGAACGTAGAATGTTCTAAATTGGTATATAGGTTTGTTATGACATCTAGTTGTCCACTTCCCTTTTTGGTATTACTGCGACTTTATCTTTTGGAGATTTTACGGAAATCTTATTTATAATGACCAAAAATACGAATGTTTTGTCCATTATATGTGACACACTATCGTAGAGATTTTAAAACAAGCTAATGATAGAGCCTGTAATGATATCGTTATGGAAATTGTCGACGTTTTTGCGTGGAGTTAAGTTATTCTTGAAAATATAAGCAGGTTGTAGCCGACGAATACATTTTATTTAACGAATATTCTGCCTGTAGATAGAGCCCGTAATGATATTGTTTTGAAAGCTGTCGACATTATTGCGAGTAGAAAGTAATTTTTCAAGACATAAGCAGGTTCTAGTCGACGAATGCACTTTATTTAATGAATATGCACCCCGTAATGATATTGTTATATTGATAATGTCGACATTTTTGCGTGTAAAAAGTACATAAGCAGGTTCTAGTCCTTGAATGCATTATATTTAATGACTATTCAGTTCGTAGATAAAGCCTGTAATGATATTATGAAAGTTTTCAGCATTTTTGCATGTAAAAAGTAATTTTTAAATATCTATGCAGGGTTCTAGTCGACCAATGGAATTCATTTAATGAATATTCAGACCGTAGCAATTTCTCGTAATGAAATTGCCTTTTCAATATTTTTGCATGTAGAAAGTAATTCTTAAGGACATAAGCAGGTACTGGTCGACGAATTCACTAAATTTAATGAATTTTCAGTGGGTAGATAGAACCCATAATGGTATTGTTATGAAAATTGTTGACATTTTTGCGTGTGAAAAGTAATTCTTCGACGTAAGTAGGTCCTAGTCGAAGAATGGATTTTACTTAAGGAATATTCAGCCTATAAGTAGAGCCCGTAATGATAGTAAAAAAAAAAGTTGTCGGAATTTTTGAGTGTAGAAAGTAAATCTTAAAGACATAAGCAAGTTCTAGTCGAAGAACGGACTTTATTTCATGAATATTCAGTCGGTGGATACCCTGCAAGAATATTGTAATGAAAGTTATATATATTTTTGTGTGTAGAAGATAATTCTTAGTCATAAGCAGGTTCTAGTCTATGAATAAATGAATATTCAGGAAACAGTTGAATAAAACACTTTTTTGTGCTATTAAAATAAATAACACTGCGCTGAAATATATATATAATATATATAATGTATATATATATCGAGCCCTGATACCATTCTTGCTGATTCTTGTGTAAAATGACCTCCTGAATCCGAATATGACTCCCATTTTGCTCAGTGACCCACCATTTTCTCGGGACACCACCGCCTCCCCCTATTTTTATCACTGTTCGGTAATTTTATGGTCATGAATTTGATTTGGAGAATGAAAAAGAATTAATATAACGCTTGAAAACAAAAAAAATATATAACGTTTAATAAATAACATTAATAATAGATTAAAAACTATAAGAAATACATAATTTCAGTGGCAAATCTTCACCCTCTCCTAAATTTTCCCCTTGCCACAAATGTTCATGTTTTAGAATTTTCCAACACTGTAGCCCCTCAGAAGATATTTAACAGTTAAAATAATCCTTTTCCCCCATAAAATTCAAATTTATAGCCATAAAATTACCGAAAAGTGATACAAATAGGGGGCCGTCCCTTAAAGTGAGTGATAGGGCAAAATGAGCGTCATATTCGGTGGGTCATTTTATATAAGAAGTTGCAAAATTGGTGTTGGGGGCAATTTTCATGCACAACAGTGTAATTTATGAATATTCACAAAAAAATCAATGAAAGTCATTCTTCCTACGAAATAAAATAAACGCTTTTAATTACACTACAGAGCAGAAGTTTTGCTAATTTAGGAACAACCGAATGAATGAAACTTGAAATCATCCAGAATATTGTCACGGTGGTTTATAGAATTTTAGAGGTAATGATTTATTACTTTCTGAGCTAGAAACTAATGTATCATTACAAAAAAGTTCTAGAACTCGACTCCTATCAAAGTTAGTTTCCAAACATTGGTAATCCTTAACTGCCATTTTTTATCCAATTTGAATGCTTAATTTGATGCTGAGTCAACGCCCAAACTCGTGGAAATAATAAAACTACCATTTGTTTCCCTTTTTACAGGAATATCGTACAGAAAGTAGCACGTAAATATATTGACATGATTTAATCTACAATCATCAATGATCACTATATATATACATATATATATAATAGAGAGAGAGAGGGGGGGCGCGAACTTGGTTCTGCGCTATAAATCAACGAAAGTTTCGGAAAAATTCTAGAACTCTGTTCTTGTTGAAGTTAGAGCCTCTACACTTAGGCAAACCTAAACTACAAATTTTTGCCAAATTCGAGCGTTGATGCCAAATTAAATGCCAAGACCAAAATCTGCTTTGGCTACAAACTTGGTGTTTTGATTAGTGATCAAATTTGACGGTAAATATTGTTTTAGGATAACCAGAATTAGTAAATCTTTTCTCAATTCTAACAGAATTAATTTTTTTAGTAAAATATATTGTTTCTCGTCATTAATTCGTTTTCTAAGAAAACAAAAATAGGCCATCTATATTCGAATGATTTTTATTGAACTGAAGCTGTTCATTTGGTAATGAAAGATTATGTAATAAGTCGTATAGCACTATTCCTGAAAAAAAAAAATGTATGTTTCCGCGGTGTATATAAACCAATTATCGTGACTCTTGTATCTAGCGAAGAGTTTTTTTTCCCTTGTATGTTTTCAGGGATTTTCATAGGCCGGAACTTGCTTGTTTATTTTCGAAGCAGTGACCTCCCAAAAATATGAAATTTTTCATAATATATATATATTCCAATGGGTGTATAATGAAGTCATATGATGCCTATACCAGGTTTTCCTTATTTCTGAGAACTGAAATACAGTTCATTCTAACGCGTATAACTTTTTAAATTTGATATTTGTTTGGGATTTTCATGTAATTAGCCAAATACTCTCGACTACTATATTGTGCAAATGGAATTCTGCAAGAAATATTTAATAAAAGTGCTGCTATTTCATTAGATATTCAAATATTCAATATTTTTGCATACTGATTGCAGTATGCTGTGTCTGATATCTGTCAAGTTTCCTAAAAATGGCTTTGCACTCGATTGTTGAAACCTTGTCATAGTTAAAGTGTCAATTTTTTTTATTTTTTATTTTTTAAGAAACCGTTATTTTTCTAAGAATATATGTGTTAACCACATAAAAATTTTCACAAAGAATAAAAAGGAACATCATAATCACATAATACAGGTAGATTACATTTCAAGCATTACTTTTTACAGGGTGATCCCACTTATTTTCATTCTTAATTTTTTACTCATCCCCTTTTATATTTCGGGGCAAAACTTTCACTGAAGTATATGAGGTGTAACATGTTATTCCCACTCCTGAAGTTTCAAGATAATTCTTAAAGTACTTTTTGAGATATTTGAAAAAGCGTCTGAAATCGAAAGTGTTCGGTCTTTTATGGAAAGGTAGTGTACTCGTAGTGTACCCTTCCTTTCCATACACTACTTCCCATAGTATACTCGTAGAGTACACTATGGAAAGGTAGTGTACTCGTATGTAGATTACATCGTACATAATATTTCATGAATTCATTTATTGAAATATTATGCTTAAAAAGAGTTAGTTTAATTTTTAGATATTAGTGTATTTTTTCCCCTGGTAAAAATAATCAGCCAAAAAACTGCAGGTATATTGATGTTATTTTTCAGACGTTTTATAAACTTTGCAGGTATTTTAATGATTTGCATAGGTATTTAGAAGGGAAATAAAACCAGTGGGTTTCTATCTAAAAACATACGGTGTTTTTAAAGGTTTCGCATCTTATTACAACCCTCCTCTATCTCCTAATTTAATAAGTAATTTAATGCTAGTTTTTGAAAATATCACATCTACATTTATTTATTTTTAGATTATGTCATCAAGCTCATCTGTTGAAGACGTCTTTCTGCCATTGGGTAAGTTATTTTTTAATTAAATTTACTATTATATTCATAAAATTATTTTTTACAAGTTTCTACTCTTTAAAAATAAAAAAAATACTAATATCTGGTATTTAGGCTTCTTTCTTTTTTGCTGTGGATTGAATTTTAGAATAAGTTAATAATTAATGAATGAATTTATATAACAATAAAAATTACAAAATTAGTTAATAATTTAATACTTCTAGAAGTTGTATATTGAATTATAACGTATAATTGTATGTTCATATATATATATATGTGTGTGTGTATATATATATATATATATATTCCGTTGCCCACTGTTTCTTTCAAACTTTAAACACAAACAAGAATCATAAATAAGCGCAATATAGAAATTTCAAGAGTCTTCTTTAACCTAGGATAAACTTAAGAGGCCGTATGTATACAGTGTGCGTAGTGTGTGGCGTACGGCTAATGCATGTAACATATGTCTAATGTAAAGTCGTATGAAAATTTAACATCTTTCCCTCTTATGATGTATACATTAAAAAAAAAAAAAATAATAACTAAAAAGTTATACGTAATGATTATTTAAATTTTCTAACATCATTAGTCATTACAAAAATTTTTAAAAGAATGTTTTAAAGATTTTCAACTTATTTTTTTGTGTAAAAGCCAGAAGCATTTTATAGAAAATTTTCAAAAATGAGACTTATTAATTTTTCATATCCCTCCTCCCCCTCCCTGTCATCTTAAGACTGTAAAATTATATATATATTAATCAAGAAACAGACCAAGTTTATATTTAATTTTAACTCTATTTTTCTTTTACTCGTAGGTTGTGGTCACGATGCATCCGGAGAGCGTAAGTGTATTATCTGGGGTCAAGGTTCCATATCTGGCCGGCTGGGTAAGTACTTTCACCATAAAATATATTTTGAATTTTCCCATACTTCTGTCCTTTCAACTAAAATTGTGAATTTGTTGATTACTGTTATATTTGCAGTTTTGCTAGATTTGGTCACTTTCTATTCAAAATCCACCACTAAATTTTAATTATGCCTGCCTAATCACATCGAATATTAATCGTCTATTATGCATATCAAATAGCACCTGGAATACATTGTTGATTATTGAACAAAAAGTTCTCAAGTCTGCTAACAATGTATATTTTAGAAAAGAGTTTTCATCTCATTAGATTTTATTTCTTATGGTTGAACATTTTAACAAATTTCAAAAAAGGAAAAAAAAAAGGGGGGGGGGATGAGGAAGTTATCAATTTAAACCGTATGTTTTTTTTTTTTTTCTTTTGTCAGCTTGTAACTATTCAACAAATGCTTCGATGTCGCAGATATTTTTTCCCTGAAATCTGCCCCTGATAAAAAGGGACTCTGTAAATACTTATGTGTTATATCTGTACTGATAAGTATAAAGGATTTAAGTCCATATTCTTCATTTTTCAGGAGACGAAAAATAAAGTTAAACTAACTAAAAAGTAATCAGAAGAATCGATTAGGAAAAAGGGATTATGTTGATTTATGCGCTTTATACCATTCAGTCATTGTCAACCTTCATTTAATAAAGCGAAAAAATTGAATTAAATATTTTATACCATAGATTAATGCTAAATTTCTGACTTGAATCTTTTTTTCCCCAATGAATTTTCTCACAGAATAAATGACATTAATTTAAATCCTTTATACCAGTCGACAGAGAAATTTTTTGCTGAGTTTATGTACTTAACTCAATATCGACATATTTGGACTTGAATCCTTTATACTTATCACTACACATATATTCGTCCATAGGACTTACGGACTAATTAAAATTTAAACTCACTTTGTTCAACAAAAGTGCATTAAAAATTAGTCAATGTCTGACGCAGTGAGATAGATGTTTGCATCTGAGAACTGTTCCTGGTAAAAAACTATAAATGAAAATACTTGCGAATAATATTGTTACCGACTCATGTCAAAAATGTGAGTAAAATCAGTTTTTCAGAGGAGGCAGGACTAAGACCTGCTATGTGTCTTTGAAATCTGCTCAGTGATTACCCGTTAAACCAGAGCCAAAAAAAAAGCGTTCTATTTTTGCTTCCCCACCCAACCTAATTCACAGAAGATATTCTGTAAACATTTTTGGGTTCCTTAATATTTGAAACAAACAAATATCGTAAATAAATTTCTATCTACAACTTTTACTTTACAATATTAGTTTTAGGTAGATTCCTTATAGGAGATCTTCCTATTGCAATGGTCCTCATGACACTACTTCTGGAAAATTTCTTCATATCTTCACCGATTATAACTCTTAGAACTCAAAACCATTCTCCGTTCAAAATTTTACACACACACACATATATATATATAAAACGATTTCTCCCACGCTAAGTTGTGAACGCAATAACTGGAGTAATTTTTATTTAAATTTAACCAGTTCGGAATATGTTGTCAGGACAGTAAAAATCTCGGTCGAGTTTATAGATGGGGTATCTAGCTCAAAGGGGGTGGAAATGGCGGGGAGTGAAAATTTTCATTTGCCCATAATTTCTTTAATATTGAAAGTAGGAAAACGCTTCAAATCAGGCAAATTACCGCTTTACCCTAAAGAACAATTTTTGTATTTAAACTTTTTCGATAGCTTCAATTGCTTAAAAGTTACAAGTTAAAAAGTGATTTTTTGTCAATTGTGATGAAGCCGACTTTTCCCCAAATTCTTATATACTTGTTCTCATCTGGAACGGTAAGTTTGTGAATTTCATCGTTTGAAATTTCGTTTAAAAGCGATAGCAGCCGCATAACCATTAAAACAGCGAAATAAAATAGAAGTACGGTCCGTTTTTTCAGAATCGGTACCATTAGATAGGGACAATTTTTTTTTAATCCGGGAATACAATTCGCTAATCCATGCAATAATTAGAATTTTTTTAACTAACTAAACTAATATTTCTAATGGCAAAAATTGATTTCTCAATGTATGAACCCATGTCTAGGAATATACATTATACAAAATCCTTTGGTGTTAAAATTTTCGCGTGACGTAAATAAATAAATCTAAGTTACAAATTAACTTTTAATCCATTAATCTATTGTTGTCGCCAATAAAGTTTGCTTGGCGAGGTTTTGTAATGTTTAAAACCTATCAATGTGAAATTAGAAGATGAGTTTATATTTGAGTTATTAGTCATTTATAAATGAGTTTGAATTTGACTCTTTTTTTTTATGCCAAAATATATTCGAAGTATTTTAAAGTATTAAAAAAAAAGTTTAACGATTCACTTTAATACCTTAAGTTTTAATACATTAATACTTTCACCTTAATGCAATAAAATTTGCAAAATCATAACTTCGAAAAGATTTATGTGATACGATATATTAAGAATTTGGGTTTTAAGTTTTTTTAAATAGCTAATTCTAAAGCTTTTAATTGCTTAAATTTATAATCTGATGCCTACGTCACGTGTAGACGACAATAAAAAAGATCACAGAAAATATAAAAACCATGGTAACTGCTTTAATTAATCATTTAAAAATATAAAATTAAAATAATACGTTATTCTTAATAAAAATATCGTTTGTGGTGAATAGTTTAGAACGCCGGTTTAGGCAAGAATTTAAAATTTACGATAGAAATTGAGAGTAGTACGTTACATCTTCCTTTGACTTTTTATCTTGTAGAAAGATATTAGTCTGTGAAGAGAGATGAGGTTTTCGCGTGTGAAGAAAATATAATGTCGCCAAAGCTTCCCTTCTCCATCACCAAGTTCGCCAAATTTTGCCGTCAAATAACTAATTTCGTCGCCAAGTCAAAACTTTCATCGTCAACTAACAAGTTTTGCCTCCAAATCACAAATTTCATTGCTAAGTTGCAAGTTTTGTCACCAAAATCTCGCCAAATCATACAATTTATTATAGTGAATTTTATAAAATTAATCATACAATCATAATTTTGTTAAATAAAATTCATACTTTTGATTCAGCTTGGGTGGGGAGGGGCTGTAGCCCAATTAGCTCCCGGATTCACCATTGCTGGGATTGTATATCTTTATGGTTTCTATATTTGTTGAATGATTATGAGCTTGGATTTAAAAAAAACTGAAACATTTACTGATCAATAAATCTAGCCTAAAATTTTAAGTAGAATGAAATCCTTTTGTAGTTGAAAATTAAATTTCTCTAAAACAGAATAGCGACGTAAATAATGCAACGTGGGGGAACAAAGCCCTTGGCTAAGTATGTGTTAATGCATATGTAATATTTCTTTACTTTTGTAACAATTACGTAAAGGAATCTACCTTTGTCTTTAAGCTTGCCGAAAAAGGATTTTTTTTTTATTGCGTATTGGCAATTGTTTGTTATTCATATTTCTAAATCAAATTCTAAATGTTCATATCTCTAAATATTTTTTAATTTCTATAGATATAATTTTAAGTTAGACACAGGCGTTCAGTGTCATTGAATTCCATTCAGCCGTTTACAAGTGATACCTCCACAAACTATTATGTTGTGGCCACCACAAGACTTTTTCCTGTATTTTCCTAATCAAATTCACTAAGGTCAAATAATTTATTAAAAATATTTAACGTGGTTGAATGCAAATATTTTCATCTTAGAGAAAACTGACACTAAATATCCAAAGAAAGACAATTTCATTGTCTATGAATAACATCTTAAAAAATCGCTATCTCACATATCAAGTTTCGTACAGTTATATGCCATAGAAGTTGAGTTATAGCCTTCCAGTTATCGAGGAAATTTCCAGTTTAGCAGCGCCATCTATTGGCATATAAGAATCCAACTTGAATCAGCATAATGTCTCATAATGGCCTTATCACATATCAAGTTTTATTTGATTATACGCAATAAAATCTGAGATATAGGGTTCACTCCACTCTTACATTGTAGCAGCACCACCTCTTGAACAGTTTACACCAAAAATTGACAGTTTCTAATTAATTTCAAGGCGCATCTACATTTAAATTTATATGTAATTCTGTGCAGTAGTTTCTGAGATATAGCCTTCCCTTAAATTAAGGAAATCACTGAATAGCAGCGCCACTTTTTGGTCAACAAGCATCCAAAATGAATCAAAATGACGTCTCATAATGACCTTTTTGCACATTAAGTTTTGTTTGATTATATGCAATATAACCTGTGATATATCCTCCCCTTAAATTGCGGAAAACGCTATATAGTAGCACCACCTGTTGAGCGGTCGACACCAAACGTTCACAGGCACTAACACAAGTGAAGGTGCATCTATATATAAATTTGTATACAATTCTTAGCAGTAGTTCCGGAGATAAAGCTGCCACAAATTTTGTCCCTCACACACACATATACAGACATTTTCTAAAAATGGTGAAATTGTGTTATAGGTGTAAATCAAAAGGTGTAAATCTGTCAAAAACCTGAAGTCTAAAATTTTTACGAATCCAATAATTTCTTCTATTGAATATAGAAGAAAATAAAAATATCACAGGGATACACGCATGCACATACAAAATATTTTGAAAACATATTTTGTGTTCCATGATGTCAAAAACCTGAAAATATCCCAGATATTTTTCGATTCTGAGCTACTTAGACAATAGTCCGATTTTATTTATATTATATCTATGACGACCAAATCAGACTTTTTCTATAAATGCCCCAGAATCGAAATATTTTGCAATAATTTCACATTTCGGATATCGGGAAGCCAAAAAGTCCGTCAGAATATTTTTTCTGTGTGTGTGTGGATCATTGTGTCTGTACCTGTAAAGGTATTTTTGTCCTGGAATCCCATGGAATTGGTTGGACGAAGTTTACAGGGTCTTACTTGACAGGCACTTAGACCTGTGCCCAACTTAAATTATATCTATGAAACATTTCAAAATTTCCACTAAATTTAGAAAGAGAAGCCACAAAAAAATAATAAATAAATAAATAAAAGGAAACTTGCGCGTATGCAATAATACTTTTGACAGTAAAACACCTTGAATGAAAAAAAGAAAAACTGTGTAAGACATCTAGGAAGCCAAAAATAACTTCAGAGTATCTTCTGTACATTTGTGCAAAGAGGACATAGTTTCTAGAACATATTTTTTGACTGGATATCACATGAAAACAAACAGTTTGATAAAATTGAAGGA
The DNA here is from genome assembly GCA_963930645.1 of Salticus scenicus. Taxonomy (NCBI): domain Eukaryota; kingdom Metazoa; phylum Arthropoda; class Arachnida; order Araneae; family Salticidae; genus Salticus; species Salticus scenicus. Next base: position 328,214,904 of record OZ005651.1, read on the forward strand.
CATTTGGCAAGCTGCCAGCACCCAATTCAAAATTACGTGTTTGGAGCATTTCGGAATTTCAATTAGATTTAAATGTATGTAAAGAATGTTTGCGCATGGACAGTAAGATTTTTTCAGTAAAACGTATGAAATGAAAATAATTACACTATTTATTTCTTTTCAGACATAAAGGAAGGTAAAAAAAAATTAAATACATTATGTGTGTATGTGTAGATAAAGAGAGTTTGCCAGGAACTTTTAGTACAACAGGATTATTCCTTTTAGTTGGATATGGAGCATTGTCATCATTTGCTTTCTTTTTTCTTGAATATATCAGAATAAGTTTGCCTTTTGAAACAAATTAAAAAATATATTAAACTGAGATAAATACAGCAAAAAAAATTTAAGAAAAATTACAGTAACCTTTACTAAGGAATGCAACTTTATATTTTGATTAAAAAATCAGCTACTTTGCTTATGTATTTACTTATATTTTACCTTTTTTTCTTGTATATATAGACGCAATTACATTTTTCCTTGCACATAAAGTTAAAAAAGTATTTAAAATAAATTGTATTTAAAGAAATGGAACAGCTTTAATCTAGGACTTTTCGAAAATTGGAACTTGTCACCGAAGTAGCCAGGATTTTTCTCTCCAAGATATTTATTTATACAATTGCGGTAGCCCTTGTAGTTCATCATCCTAACAAATGTTCTAAAGCAATACCAAAGAAATTTTTGTAAAAGAATATAGTAACCATTGACAGGGACGAGGAGCGCTCAGCACTCTATTGAGTTAAAATCTCCAAAAGAAATTTTAGGGAAAAAAGCATGATAAACGTTGCTAAAGAATTTTCGCCACACGATCCATAGGGACACTCGCTCTCCAATGAATGGAATGCGTACTGTTGCAAAATTATTTTATTATGTGTGTTAAATGCAGATAACCAGCCTACACACCAGACGATCGCCTTGATATAATTTAGAACAGAGTTGTGTCTGGATATTACCGAAAAACAGCAGGACGAAACTAAACAACACTTCGACAAGGGTTTACGTTTGCACCCAATTTAAAATTACGTATATGGATTATTTCGATAATTTAATTAGCTAGATGTTTGTGCATTTTTTTGAGTAAAATGTACAGGTTTAAAAAAACATTGCGATATTTCTTTTTCTTTTCATACATAAAGGAAGTTTAGAATATTTAATGTGTGTATGTGTAGATAAGGAAAGGTTGTTAGGAACTGCGACAAGACCATTATTTTCAGTCAGAAATTTTCAGTTGTCTTTTATTATGACTGAAGAATGTTGTTTGTAATGTGGTACGTACGTTTCCTAAAATCGTCTTTGCATTGCCCCTGAATATTTCAATGAGAAAAAGGGAGGTGAACAAATATTTTTTTTAATTTTTTAATGAAACCTTTATCTCCAAGAATATATGCACTTGTCTCATCCAAAGCGAATAGTTAATTGAAAAATTCTCATAACCACATACTGCTACCAAATTGCATTCCAATCATTACCTTTTACAAGCACATTCCCAACATTTTTTTTTTTTTTAACTTTTCCTCTTTTCACTTTTTCGGCAAATGTTTCGCTGAAATTTTTGAAGCATAACGTTCTTTACACTCCTGAATTTTCATATTTCATACATTTTGGGATGTCTGAAATATATCTAATATCGAAAGTGTCCGAAACGAAAGCAGTGTTCGTAGATAAAATAATAATCAAATAAATAAATAATAATAATAAAAAAGTGGAGATTTAATCAAAATTCTGCAAATTTTGTGCGACGACATTTTTGATAAAAACAAACTGTCATCCCCCCCCCCCCACACCTTTTTTCTTTTTAAGTGAGAGGGTGAAATTGAAATCCGTTTGATTCTATTGATGATAGCTTTTTCAATTTTTACGATTACTAATTGGGTTTTCGTATGAGTAGTTCAGTATATTGTTTTCTTTTAAAAAGGAAAAAATTAATGTAGTTCACACATTTTAACTAAAAATTACACACACACACACTCACACTGTTCTTGCTTCTTTCTTTTACGTGAATACATCTTTTTACGTTTAGCCTTTCGCTCCCAACGTATCTAATTTTGCTACCCTAAAGAAGTTCTTGTGCCCAACATGTCTTTGTTGAGACACTCAGTAAACTATCTTCATGGACCAAAGTATCTTTTTTGGAACTTTCAAAAGGAACGTTTAATATTAAAAAGTGCTCGGATACAGTGTGTCATTTTACCTTTCTACAGGCGTAGCGAAGGGATTTTTGTGTCACATACCTTTCTACAGGCGTAGCGAAGGGCATCCGAAGGGAACGGGAAAAAAAAAAATGTAAGCAAATTACTTTATTGGAATCAGTCTGAAATTATAACGCAAATATAAATGTCGAGCAAAAACCCAACAGATCACATAAAACTTTTTTTAAAATCTTAAACGTATATTTCAAATCGGAATGCATTCCTTTATCTAGAAATAAATTTTCTGAACTATACGTTCCATAGTAATTATTTTCATTAACCTACTACCGTTCGTAATAAAAGTATTGTAATCGTCCAAAAATTCGATATCGAGTTTTCACCTGATTTACACGTTTTAAGGCCTCCCGAATCCAAAAATGTAGTTTTTTGGAGTGTGTGTGTGTGTGTGTGTGTGTGTGTGAGAGAGAGAGAGAGAGATCTTCTGGCTATTACAGCTCCGAAACTAATAAAGATAGAACTACGAAACTTCAGAATTGAAAAAGGTCTGGTGTACAGATGAATTTTCTAAATTTTGGTAAAAAGTGGAAAACCGGAAGTGGGACCGTAAATCCGTATCTCAAAAAAGGCTCTGACTATTTTCTTCCAAATTGCTATATTACACTTTATTAGGTGTCCAGTGTAAATAGCTGAATTTCAGGTCTTGGAAGAGCATTCCTTTAGAAACGGCTGCACAAATTTTTTTCAAGCACGTCTCTTTAACTCTTTTTTAACTATAGCTTTCATATGTAATTACTGTTTTCCGGTCAATAATTGAGTAAGCCAAGTTTATTTAAAAGTTGGTATCTCAAAAACGGCTCTAACGATTTCTTGAAAATTGTTACAAAAATGTTTTAAATATCCTTTCTCAAGTATTATGTTATAATAATATTAACAGCCATCCTGCTTAAGTAGGTTAATTTTAGTTCTTGGAAATTGGTGTTTTAAAAAATAACTGTTACCAATTTTTCTTTTTTTTTTTTTCTTTTTTTTAACTTGCTATGTAAACTTTATTTTATGTCTTTACATGAGTTTTAAGTTTCTCATACCAGAAAAATTTTAGGTTTCTACTTCGTTAGGTCAGCTGTATGTCTTGTGATCATATTATCTAATAAATAAATAAATATATATATATAATGCGCATAATAGTGGATAATGAATAATAGGGGTAATGGAAGTCTTGTGGTTGTTTCATACCAGATTTTTTTTTTCTTCTGCCCGTCACTCGCGGATAGACATAAATTTTCTTTAACGTACACAAACATCAAACCGTCTCAATTATATATATTAAAAGCAAAAACGTTTTATTTATGAGACAAAAATTTTAAGTTAAAATACATTTAAAAAACAAAAATTACATATAAAAACAATTAAAATCAGACGTTTCGAAACCCGTCCGGGTTTCCTCATCAGTGATTACAACACAATATGCAAACATTACATGAACACTCAAGGAATTTAAAGGAGTACTGAATATTGAGGAGCCAGTGCGCATGATTCATTGATAGTGTGGAGATGCTTGGCAGTGTGCCAGCTCTCAAGGAAAATACGCGATTTATAATTATGACAACCAGAATTTAGAATTTTTATATTATCGAAGTCAGGAATATGATCGGTTTCTATTGAATAGATTACAATTTTAGAATTTTGGTTGCAATTTTTAAAAGATCGTCTGTGTTCTTGTAGTCTAATTTTTGCTGTACGGCCAGTTTCACCTATATAAATATATTTGCAATTTTTACAAGGAATTAAATATATTACACCAGTTAAATCCAGAGAAGGGGTTATGGGTTTAAAGTTAAAAAGGACGTTTTTTAATTGTTTAATTGGCCGGAAAGCAGTATAAATATTATGCGGTTTAAGTAATTTAGAAATAAATTCTGAAGAAAAACCGAAATATGGCATAGAAATATAATTGTTTTTATTAATAAGGGAATTTTTAATTTGCATTGGAGTAGAGGGGAAATTGCGGGAGGAAACGAAGGAGAGGGTAAGCTGATAATTTTTTCACGATAAATTCGTTTTAACCAATTAAGAGGGTAATCGCTATTTATTAAATCCTGAATTTTTTTTTTAATTTCCAACTTAAAAAGTGTCTTGTTACTGCATAACTGAAGAGCTCTATTGACCAAAGTTCGAAAAACTGCAATTTTATGGAAATTAGGATTAGCGGAATGAAAATTTAGATATTTACCTGTAAAAGTGGCTTTACGATAAACAGAAGTTTGAAAAATGCTAGGTGAATTCGAAATGTGTTCAACGAGAACATCAAGAAAAGGCAAACTGTTATTCTGTTCTATTTCCAAAGTGAATTGAATTTCTGGGCATAACGAATTAGAAAAAGTAACGACTTCATTTATATGTTTTTCTTCAATTAATAAACTTTTAATAAATTTTCTTTTATTAGTATAAATAAAAATATTATTTTCTACAGTGAATTGTCTGAGATTATTTTGACATATTTTTATGCTTGAAAAATATGAGTGTGTATTATATTTTACATAAATAAAATATAACCAAATTCATTATATATTAATTATATAAAATATTTGTAAAATAATAAAAGATGTAACATTTTAAACATCCTTTCTCAATTGACTTCAATCATCATCAAATATATATAAAATCATTTACTCCTACCATGATTTTTACAGGTGAGTCATTCTCATTATATCTCATACTATTGTATATTAAATATTTACTTATAAGCTGAAGACCTGAAAGCTATATTTCATATTAATTTTGCCTTTTAAACATAATGTGTAAAATATGTTCAAAGAGTGGCTGGGGTGTAGAGTAGCTGGCCTCTCCGTGATACACCATGGGTCATGCTAAATCTACTACACAGGTATAATACAGTGTTTTTTAATTCATATGCAAAATCTTCTACTCATTTACGCGCTTCACTGCGATGCTCTTAGACGCACTTTTCAGAGCTCTAGTGGGGCAGTGTTCCCGCTGATGGAACACCCACAGATTCAAAACGGTAAGTACTATCTTTACAAAATTATACCTGTGCACTCCTTTAGACTTAAGTAGATAGCCTACAGCTTTTTTTGTTGAAATTCCAACTTTAAAGGGTAGTGCGCTGTAAAGGGTTAAAAAGTATTGAGATTTTAAAAGATAAAGGGCAGTTATTAGCTAATTGCTATTGTCCGTTCAGAAACTTCTTTCACCCCTACACTGAGGGGTCTCCTTGATGAAGACTGCAGTGTTTTTTGGGGTTTTATTTCATTTTATTCATTGATAATTTATTTTATTCATTGATAATCTATTCCTATATTTAAGTTTTGTATTTCCTTTTGCAGCAATACTGCGCATTGGTTTGCAATTCTCCTTTTTTGTTTTTCTTACCTTTAAACTCATAAATTCGTTACAATAGTTACAAATATATATATAATTTGAATTATTTAGTACCATTGTAACACTCAGTAGACAAAAGGTAGATGAAGATAACAACATTAAATTTTAATTGAGATTTATAATTTTATCATTTTATCATTTTCAGAGGAATAGGGTTGGTATATCAAACAACCATTTAAATGCCAAATATAACAGGCAAAAATTAATAATTTAATAAAATTATTTAAGAAATGCATAAATTCAATAATAGGAATAAAAATTGAAATATCTCTGTGTGTGTGTGTGTGTGTGTGTGTTTTATTTAAAAAGTGTTGACAGTAGCACTGCGCGGTTTTCACTAAAATGCGCAGAAAAGCATGTTTATATATAAAAGAAAAATAATACTGGTTACAATCTTAACTGAAAGATGGTACTATATTTTCAAGATCCTCGCATATTTTAATCAGATCTGCCTTCTCATATGACACCATACTGCGATTACTCATTAATCTGACTTTGTCGTGTTGTATATGATTTGAGATGTTAGCGAATATTTAAATTAATCATTTAGTGCTTATTATTACTGTCAGTCATTCAAAACGAAAATCATGATATTTTGTTAAGATATTGAGAATTGTTATGTAAGCTTTATCATCAGAATTCCTGATGCTCAACGGCCGTCATATTGAACATTTCTAGTCTTTGTTGCGTAGTTGAATGTACTATGCCAATTTAAAAAAAAATAAAAATAAAGCGAAACTTGGTGGCGGAATCTTAAACTGATTTATCAATAAATCTTATTTTGCTTAAAAACAACCTATGTCTTTCTACGCATTTAAGTGATAATCGTATAGTAACAGTTAATAGTTTTTGAATAATATATATATATATTTGACTTTTCAATCATCCAGTTTATTATTTTGTAAATAAATGTTCTATTAAATAATTTTCTTTTGTTTTTCTTTGTACTTTATAGGGATGGAAGAATTCTTCAGAGTTCGTTTCGTGAATCCTCCCGAGCCACTGGACCATGTCTCTTTCGTGATGGAGGAGTTGGACACAGGTAACTATTTCGATCTGAATTACCAGGTGTCTGCCGAAGAGTTTACTGTATTTTATACAGGGAATGCCATCGGTAGACACCTGATATATTTCAGGTTGAATGGTTACACTGTGCACACCATGTGTGTGATTCTCTATGGTATGACAGCAAATATTTCGTTATATTTCTTGTGTTCATCTTTAGAGTGTGTTCATTATATTACTTAAACATATTTTTGCATCCTAAATGTATATTTATGAATCATTAAAATGTACATTGAGAGAATAAGTTATTAAAAACTTTTTTTTTTCAAATATATTTATTTTTTTAAAATAGAGGATTATTCAAAAAGATGTAACAAATTCGTTTACTTTGTTCTTCATGAAGCATAAATTGGATATGAACAGGTCAACCTTTCAAAGGAAAGAGGAATGTTATAAAACTTCCTCTTTCCTTCAGTACCACAGTTGGCGTGGTGATAAATGCTAAAATGACCGACAGGTTAATCGCGCCAATAGGCAAGCATTTCATTTTACCATCAGTTGTGATTAAGATGGCTGCGATACAATATAAGGTTTTCTGCTTTCTCTAGTTTGCATGAAGTGAATCATCTGTTACAGTGCAGTGGGCATTTTGTATCAGATTCCGAATTAACCAGGACCCACCAGCGGCGGAGTGGTTCTGTGCTGAAAGATGGTAGACATGAAATGCCAGGTTAGTATCCCAGGACGCATTCGGAGTTTTCCGTGGTTTTCTCGAAATTTGCGTAAATACAGGCTAGGACACTTTAGAAAGACAGGGTACTCCTCCTCTGGCCTAGGACTATAGAACAGTCAATCGGCCTTACTCCCAAGTAAAATCCACATTAATCTACGAATTTGGAAAAGTATCAAACGTTGGTTCACGCTACTTCATGAAACTGGATGGCTTTGCTAACCTCTGCTAGCATATAATTTCCTTTAATGTTTGCAAAATTTGCATGCTTTTTTGGGAGAATCAAAAAATTAGACAGACATATATATATATATTTCTAAAATTGTGAATTTACTTACCGTTATGTTTTCCGTGCATCTAAGGGTAGACACGTTTAAAATTTATAACCTGTGTACACAAACTTTGAAACTTTCTCTTTTCATTACTATGTGGAGTCTAATTTATAGGGAGAGTGGGGTTGAATGGGACCATAGCTAGATTTTCATATTTTGCAAGCACCGAAAACTTGACATTTTTTCTGATATATGGCAGTACTGAGGTCATTCATCAAGTGTAGTTGTGCTATCCATAGAAGGGCAGAAACAAATTTGTCTTTTTCAGCTGCCACAGTAAGTTTTTACTGATTCAGTTAGGTAGTAGTTAAGACATTAACTATTTTCTTAAAGCAAATATAACTCTTATATCATGAAAAGGCATAATCTTTTATTGTGTTTGTGATATTCAAGAAGAATATTGACAATTGTTCATTAAGCCTATTTTCCGTTTTATATGATCATGTGGTGGTTGGGATGAATGGGACATTCCCCACTATGTGCTAATTTAAAATTCTACATAAGAATTATATTAAAACAAATCTTAAATAGATTTCCGATATTTTTATAACTTGTAGTTCAGTAGTTATAACATGGAATAATAAAAGTAGCATGGATTTAGAGAAAAATAGACTGAAATTAATTGTTCTGATTTTTTTTTTTTTTTTTTTTTTTTTTTTTAATAATAATAATTATGATTAAAAAAAAATTATAAACTAAGAATTTTCAATGCAACCTAAATCAATAATTAAAAATAAACTAATAATAATTTTATTAAAAGCACAATTTCTATCAAGCTAATTAAATAAATCCTGGTGATTATTAATGTAATACAGAATAGAATGCTGATTTTTCCCGATCAGTCGGAAACAAAGATTTGTCTGGATAATTTGTACTCTATTATAATGATTTAACTCTTTCTAGTGTCTTATTTATTTTTAGATTAGATCTTATTAGATTAAATTACCAAAGCCTAGAGCACTAGGAACTGTGTGAACCAAAGGTCTTTTGCCTTTTGATGTTAATTTGAGTCAATACATCTGTTTATGTTAATTTGAGTAAATTCATAGTGTGTAATTAAAATCACATAAACCAATTTATCTTTAAAAATTTACTTTTCGTTTTGTTTTCTTTTAACTCCAGTCCTGTCCCATTCATCCCCATAGTTGGGGACAATGCACATGCATGTAAAAAATATATATATTAATAATTAAAAATAGCTTTTTATTAAAGTTATTTTGCTTATATGTAACTGATTACTGAACTGTACTTATGAGCAATGTTACAAAATTCTGAATTACATATGGTGAACGTTATCAGTAAAAACATGAAAAATGTGCCATTCATACCCCCACTCTCCCCTACTTCATGAACTACAAAGTAATGAATTTGGGCCCATCTTTTTGAATAATCCAGTATATTGAATGAAACAGCCTTGAAATTCAAGCATTCAAAATCTTTAATAAACTTGCACTTTCAAGTATCGATTTACTCACGAACACAGTGGGGGAAAAAACCACATATTGAAGAAAAATATAAATACATTGGATTAAACTGTACCATAAAAAGCTACAAATAACCTATAACTTCAGCAAGTAATTTCACTTACTTCGTACGATATTTGTAATGCTTTTTTTGTGGAAATCTTATGATTATACGGACATATATATATTTATAAAATTACAAGTTTTTTGTAAAGTTTTTTGCTTACTTACATTTGCATTTTAGTGTATAGAATAATAGATTGTATCCTCTCAATTTCGGCGATTTTTTTTAAGGAATTTTTAGTTAAATTTTAGGTTATATATTCGAAAGTAATGTCTGTTGTTTGTTTTGCAAACTGGTTATGAATTGTTGAAACACTTTATGAATTTTATTATATGACTCATTAAATCATGCATAGAGGTGCAATTTTTTCGAAAGATATCTAATACTTTTCTTCAATTTGTGGTCGATTTATTACTATATTTTAATATTTTGTGTGTTTAATTTGCGTTTAAATGCGAACGAAGATACAAAGGCAAGCAAAAATCATAATAATTTATCCTTAGATTTGTCTTATTTTATAAATCCAGGATATTCAGTTTTATACAATATCTCTTTAATTTTTAATTTAAAAACTAGCTAACTTCGCCCACTTCCCTGTGTTTTTATTTAAAGCATGTTTTAACTCGATTTAGAAAATAAAATTATTTTCAAGCATTTATTGTATAAAATTTTAATATTTAATAAATATTTTGCAGTCATTTATTTTTAGTAATTCTTAGTTTTTCAAACATGTTAAATACTGTATTTTCTGTTTGTTTTCTTTTGTGCATCCATTTACTTATTTTTTCAATCTCTCTTGGTCGTGAGTTTTGATGTGAAAGTTCGTAGGCTGGAGTGTGTAGCTGAATCAAGTTTTGTATATAACCCAAGTCATGGTATTTTCTAGGAATCTGAAATTTACGTAATCTCGTATCATTTTCTTTTGAAAAAAGTTTCGGCTTTGCTACTCCGGGCTCAACATACAGTCGGCAGCAAAAGTATCCGAGCACTGGTCAATAATTCCGATGTCAAAAATGTACACTTAAAATTATTTTGTTAAATAAATCCTTGTCAAATCGTGTTCTTAGACTGACTAAGCACATCATTCGACAAGGATTTATTTAACAAAGCAGTATTAAGTGTACTTTTTTTAGACAGGGATTATTGCTAGTGCTCGAATACTTTTGCTGCTGAGTGTAGAATCGATTTCTGATAATTGTTGGCTACCGATGCATAGGTTTCCCATCTTCAATCAGTGTCGCTATTTTGAGACCCGTCCGAATTTGGATAATTCCATTTTCATTGGAAAAAGCGCCATTTTTTTTTTTTTTTTTTTTTTTTTTTAATTATTAGTTTGTGCTGTTAATACTGTGTAAAATGCACTGGTTTTCGTAGGAAAGGAGTGGTATTCCGTCTAGAATTTTTATTTCCGTAAATAGTGCTTATCGAAGGCGAAAAAACTTTTTTTTTTAAAGCTCTGTGTTTGTTTTTACACTCGCGCTGCAAACCAGATGTTGTAATGATTATGCATACTACTTAAAAGTTTTGGGTTTTACACATAGATATATAACGTTGGTTTCATAGCTGTTCGTAGTATCGTAGTGGGATTGCAGTCTCTGAATAATATCTTGATTGAATGAGATGGGTTTCTGATGTGAAGATTTTTTTTTTATTATTATCTAATGATTGATGATTATAATGATTTGGTGATTCATCAGTTTCGTTTAAGATGAGTTTATATATAGAAGAGTCTCCTCGGCTAAATAAGCTGCATACTTGCGTATAGCAATGCTTAATTTGTTCAGCCGTGATTCTATTTCAAAAGAAAAAAAAATATGTGAATTCGTTAATATTGGGGTATTTACTGATATTCCACAGCAATTGAGGACAAATTTGCTAATATTGGGGTATTTACTGATATTCCACAGTAATTGAGGACAAATTTGCTAATGTTGAGGAACTGCAATCTCTTCTTATTATGTGCTGGTTTTGGAGACTAGCGGCAATCATTTTTTCTCATACGTATGTTTATATTTTCATGTTTTTTATCAATATAAATTATGATTTGGACCATTGTCTTAAACATTTTTTAATTCTTATAATGTCGAAGGAATTTTGGTAAGTACTCATTAATTAAATGTTTATGCATCATTTTATTTTTTGTAGAAAAGTAACATCTTTACTGTGGAACAGTAAAAGTCTTTAAAATGCAATTGTTTACATATATGCAAAGACATAAAAGGACGTATTAATATTTTAAAAATATTTAAATACCTCAAAAAATCCTTTATTTGAGCAGCGTAGATGATATATTTCGACACGCAAAATTCGCGGTCATCTTCAGATGTCTAATTTGCTGCTCTGTTGACCGTCGTCTTCATCCGTTTCCACATCATCTTCTTCAGTGCTTACGTCATGCTGTCGTCGATTTCTATCTATTATGTTGCCAGTCTTTCGGTATAATGCTGTGCTCTCTTTCGTTAATGGCAGTGTTAGAGGCTATGATTTCCAGGGCTTCTCTTTTTAATGCGAGTTATTAGGTATTATTGGGTTATTTATGTGCGTGCGTGATAAAGAGGTTGAGCATCTATTGTATTATTTCATTATTTTTATTATTTTCATTTTATAGATCCCTGATCCCTCAGGGATCTATAAAATTGAATTTAATTTTGAAAATAATAATAAAACTGCTTCATATATCGGAATGACTAACAAGGGAAGTATGAATCAGTAAAATTGCTATTGAAACCAAACCACGCTTAAATTAAAGAGCATAGTCGAAAATATTGGGTATCGTACAAATTTGCTGCAACAACTCCCATGGGGGTGAGATATGCCCTCTATTAGTTTTAGTTATTTCTATAAAAGCCAACAAAACACGCAGTGTAGTGTGAACAGATGGTGCAGTGTTAGCGTGCTTGACTTCAGATACCTAGGTCGGGGGATCGAGTCCCCGCAAGGGCGTTTTGTAGATTTTTTTTTTCAACTGAAATATTTATTTTTGATATTTTTAATTAAATCATTATTGTAAGAGAAAATATATTAATTATATTAAAAAAAGTTTTTTTTTTTTTTTTTTTCTTTTTCCAGCACGGACAATTTAATATATTTTTATTTTTAACGAATTTATTTATTTATTAAATTTAAAGAAATGAATAATTTAACAGGAAATACTTTTATATTATATTTAGGTAAGATTTTGTTAATGATTACATTCAGATAAAATTTTGTTAATGATTCTTTTATATAAATTAGTAATTACTTTTTTTTAACGACGACATTAATAGCAAGAATTAATCGTCTGCTCTCAATTGTATTATTTATTAATGCTATTTTTTGCATGAAAAATCCTGAATGATGAACAGCTGTTGCTTAACTATTCGACGTCGCATTTAACTTTTATTTCAAATATTTCATTAAACAACTGCCAAGTTTCGTGGTGTCAGAAGAACTGACAATAATATTGAAGACAATGACAAATTTTCTCAAAATGATTTTACTAATTTATAATTAATTTACATCTAAAAAAATTCAAAATCTGGGTAAATATGAATTTTACAAATCAAATCATAATTGTTATAAATTAGAAACTATATTCGTAGCTTTAAACATGATTTTCTTTTTTATAAAAAAAAAAAAAAAAAAAAAAAAAAATGCATTTCTTAAATTCATTCTCAATACTTCATTAATTGGAATACTGTCAAAAAAAAAAAAAAAATCTTAATGTAATAAATATTTTCTCTTAAATTAATAATTTAATTTAATTAAAAACGTAAAGGAAAAAAAATTGAAAAAATAAAAAAATAAAATACAAAACGCCCTTACGGGGTCTCGATCCCATGACCTACGCATCCGAAGTCAAGCACGCTAACACTGCACCATCTGTTCACACTACGTTGCGTGTTTTGTTGGCTTTTATAGAAATAACTAAAACTAATAGAGGGCATATCTCACCCCCATGGGAGTTGTTGCAGTAAATTTGTACGGTACCCAATGTTTTCGACTATGCTCTTTAATTTAAGTTTGGTTTGGTTTCAATAGCAATTTTACTGATTCATACTTCCCTTGTAAGAGGAAAATTAAAGACCGGGAAATAGAAGATATTAACGACCTTAAATACAATAGATGCTCCACCGCTTTATCACGCATACACATAAATAACCCAATAATACTTAATACCATAAAAACCACCAAAATAGCACCTTTATAACTCGCATAACTACGCATTAGAAAGAGAAGCCCTGTAAATCATAGCCTCTAACACTGCCATTAACGAAAGAGAGCACAGCATTATACCGAAAGACTGGCAACATATAATAGATAGAAATCGACGACAGAATGACGTAAGCACTGAAGATGACGATGTGGAAACGGATGAAGACGATGGTCAACAGAGCAGCAAAATAGACATCTGAAGATGACCGCGAATTTTGCGTGTCGAAATATATCATCTACGCTGCTCAAATAAAGGATTTTTGAGGTATTTAAATATTTTTAAAATATGCAATTGTTTAATTATATATGCCTCTAATATTTATTAAATGGAGAGTTCATTTAAAAAATTTTGTTCGTTTTATGAATTGATATAGATTTATTCTGGTTATTCTTAATAAAAAAAGGTGTTATAATCAAATCTATTATATCTAGCAATAATAAACTTGAATGTTTTTTAAATCTAGCTGAAAGAAATAATAATTAAGCAAAGTAAACTTCAATAGGAACTTATTTTAAATCTTTGAAATTAAGAGCTAATCACATGTAGGTGATTATTTAATTATGTGACCTTAATTTACAATTCTGATTTAATCATGTTCAATTTATCCTTAAAGAACTTTGTAGGTGTAATAATATTTATAAAATTAAATAAATGAATTACTAAACAGTTATACAATAAATAAAAAAATTAAAATTAAATAACTAAAGTATTTCACTGAAAGATTTAAGATAGGTATTTATGTAAATTTAAATTCTGCAAGTGGAAAGTAAACTAATTAAATTTATTTACAGCTAAGTGACAATTAGGTATTTTTTCTAAAAGTTATTTATTGATTTCTTCCTTGAAACTATTTTAAAATGGAAAGATATATTTTATTTTTCTAAATGTAACACAGTGATATAATGAAGAAGTGTTCTAGTTGGTATGTGTATTTAATAAAAATTCCTGCATTCAGATGCAACTATTATTGAATTAATTGGAACAGATATTTAACAAAAAAAATTAATATGCAAACTAAATTGTTATTATGGAAAGATCTTAAGAAGAAAAATTTAATTCAATGAGTTTTCTTGAATTCAATTTGTGCATGGATTTTGTGTTATAATATCTATTGATTCTTATAAGTAAATCTTCAAATGGATTAATAATTAAAGTGTTCATTGACAAATCCATTTTTGGGGAAACAAAAATTATATTGTTTTAGAAAATTATTCGTTTAATTGAATGCATACTTTATTTCTAAAGCTATTAGAATAACGGAATACATCCGAAAGTGTTTGGTTGATGGTGAGAAATCTCCATTACAGTAAGGCGACCATATTTTTAAGCCCTGCTTCGAGGACAAATCAACGCGGTGTCCCCGAATCAAACAATATTTCGAGGACATTGAGAAGTATATTTGGGGACTTTTTCGGGGACAACAAATGTCTATATATGCATATTTTTTAAAATTTGTCTCATTTATACATTAGAAAATGCATTAAAATCCTCTTATTTGCAAAATTTCATGATAAACTGGAAAAATATTCATGAAAACTAAATCGACTCAGTGTTTCATCCTAGTATCTGGTGTCCCAGCAAAACTGCTGATGTTGCGCCTAACTAACCAACTTGCAATCTTGTAATTTTGCTCGCCTCCATTCTCCTTGTACAACCCTATCAGTGCTTCTCTCTGATTAGTTTAGCAGCAGTGTTAGAAATAAGAATTTTGAAACTAGTCGTCAAAATAACGCCTGGATTAAATTTTTTGGGCGTCCAAATTAAAAATCTAGGTGCCATCTATAATTAAATATGTATATTTAAAATAATAATAATAATAAAGCATCAACTTATAAATAATTTAGGTATGCAAGATTATATGAAAAATATTTACGTAATGAATGTAATTACATTGACAATATTAAATGTACATATTTAAAATCACAAATTCATTCTTCACCCAGAAGATACATCATTCCACCACAATTTAATAGCATTTTCTGGGCAGAAATCTTCAAATTTAGGACTGTTTAATTTAATCATTAACAAATTGTCAACTATTTTCATACAGAAATGATTTCTTAAATCAGTTTTTTCTAGGTAAGTTCAAATTAGGATTTTATTAGGTTAGGTGAAATAGACTTGTTTGCTGTCTGATGGGATTAGGAAAATTATTAGATATGAGGAAAATATCCAGGCGTCAAATATGGCACCTATGATTGAAATTCTAGACATCAAAATGAAAATTACTGGTTGCAAAATAAGACTAACGACCGCTTATTTCTAAACCTGTTTAGCAGATATTTCTTCTGTTTCGAAAAGTGCCATCAATTAAACAAACATTGCCAGGTGAGGTAATGTAATGGTTAAAAAATAAATAAAGCCTTTTGCTGCCTTGTTTCTTCAAATTCAACAGTGTGATTGGGTTACGATGCTGTTAACATCAATTGTTGTCATATTTCTGAACTCTTGAATAAGAAAACAATTATTGTTTTGAAATATGAATTAATGTGCTTATAGTTAAAAATATGTGTACCAGTATAAAAATATACCTGTAATTTATTAAAATGTATGTTTGTGTTATATGGTTACAGCAATTCATTCTGCTTTTAAAAACTGTTTTCTTTCTCAAGAGTTCAAATTATTTAAATAAATATGGTTATCATTGTGACAGGTAAGTTGTGCGACATTTTTTCACTGAATCAACAAGTCACCAAAAGGCACCTGTAACCGAGATTTTACCCCAGCGCAGTATATAAGTTAATAAATCTGTATTACATATTTACACTTTGTAATTTTGCCTTAAACATAATTAAACAAGAAACAACATGAGTATTTACTATTTCCAAATTAAATTCTTACTTCTATTTAAGGTATCAAAATATGAAGGGTTATGCTATTTACTTAATTGTATGTATATAATAAAGAAAAAGGATTAAGAAATATATTGTACTTTTAATAACAATAAAAATAAAATATCTTCAAATAAGTTTTTTTCTACAGATAAATTTAACAAGATGAGTATTAATATGTTGATTTTTTACTTACTTACCTCCTGAAATTTCCTTCCAGCAACCCAAGTATATTATATATATGTAGATTATATGAAGTAAAATGCTATTTTTTTATTACAAAATTTTAATTCATATGAAGATCCCAAAAATACTCTTATTACTTTGTAAATATTGTGATATTTTTACTACTTTGGCATAATACACATGTATTTGTCTTATTTTAACTTACATTTTTTTTTTCAGTTTTTTTTAGATATTACTGAAATTTGGTATTTTTTTCATTATATCGAATTCATGCAAATACCAAAAATTCATTATAAATAATGTCCAGAATATCTCATAAATTTGAAATTAAGATACCTGCAATATTAAAACAGAATTTTGTAATTTATTAAATATACATACAATACTAAATAAAAAAATTTCAACATTTATGTTAATAACAAATCAAAACTTAAAAGACGGCTAATTAGAAGCATAGTAGTTATATTTTTGGGAAGATACAATTGCTTTCAACATTTCATTATCATTTGATAGTTTATCATAAAATTCCACACAGCCGTAATTCATATTTGTTTTGACACATAATATAGCCTTCAATGTTGATATATTAAGGGAGATTTTTTCGGAAGTCTAAAAACTGTTCATTGCGGAGAACACTCGTTCAGTAGGAGCGTTTGTCCCTGGTAAGCAAAGAATGAACTCTATTATCTTAAAACAATTCTCCATAGAAATATTGTGATTTTTATAGTACGAAAAAATGTCCATCCAGCGAACATCAACTCTATCATATTTTGCATTCCATGATGAGACTTTTTCTGTACAGAACTTTCTTAAATAGGTAAATTCTTCATATAACACATTTTCATCAATGGTTATTCCATGCTCAGAAATATTGGCAACAGAAGATTCTATTTCATTCGATGTAGGCACATCTTTTAAATTTATCCACGCAAAAGGAATAAAATCTTCAAACGGTGTTATCCATTTCTGTAAGTAATCGACACAGTTAATGTAAAAACTCATAATGTGTTCTTTAATATTATCTTTGTCGCTTAAACTATTTAATGCATTTTTTATTTCTTTTGGTGTGAATTTATCTGTAGCTCTGTCTTTGTATTTATTAGTTATTTCAAGTATTACATTTGCTACATCCATAACGGTTTCATACTGCCCTTCAACTTTAGTTACAGCATCATGAAAAGTTTGTGCTTGAATTTGAAGAAAGTTTAGCCATAATAAGGCCGACTCAGATTCAAAAAATCCACGTAATACTATTGGGCATTTTTGGTATGAGAAAAAATAAGCTTTTAATGGCTCGAACATTTCTGTAAATCTGATTATGGCTGGAAGAAGTGAGAGCCATCTAGTTTTACAATAACCTAAAACTTTATGATATTCAGTTGACACATAGTTTGAAAAATCTTTTAGAGCTTCAACGCGAACAGTATATACCTGAAAATGAGAAAATATCTTTATCAATATACACTCAATATCAATAGGTAAATTATCTGAAGCCATCTGCAAGGTGTTGTTTAAAATATGGGCTGCACATCCAATTCCTAGAATCCTACGTTTCAGATCTACTTGCATTTTACTGTAGACATTATTAGTTCCATTACGAAGAGGTCCACCAAAATTAGCATTGGTATTATCAGCACAAAATGCTGCCATTTTGGATTCTAAATTAAGATCTTTAAGAACATTTAATACATAGTTTGAAATCAAATCTGATGTTTCACCTGTCAGGTCTTTCAACTCTAAAAGTTTCACACAAATCCCTTTTTGCATATTGAAATATCTCACTAAAATAGGAACAACTTTTATATGTCCATGATTGGAAGTATCACAAAAGAATGATGCAAAAGATGTTTCTTCTAGCTCACTCAATAATTCTCTACGAGCAAATTTTGCGAAAACATTTTCGATAATTGCTTCTGTTTTAGTTCTTGCACATGAAAATGACTTATCATAATTTTTTTTTTTTATAATACTAGAAGTGCAATCCATTGATCTAAAGCTAAAGTTATGTTTTACATTGTCAAAAGCAAAACTTCCTTCAGCAAGTGCTACTTTTCTTGCTTTTTTCTGCCTTTCCTCTCCAATATTTAAAAAAGAATTTAATTTTCCCTTTTCAGTTCTTTCTACGGTTTTATATCGCCTTTTATGGCGTGCTGATTTCATATGCGATTTTATATGTGAATCTCCACTGCTTCCGATTGAAAATTCACAATTGCAAATAGTACAAAACACATTATGGTCGTCAGTAGATTTTTTAAGAAAAGGATACTTTTCTGGTAATCGTCTGTGAATGAACATTTTCTTTCCGACATCGTGATATCTAAATACTTACTAAACAAAACATTCATTCATTGGCACGGAAATCCGTGTTCATTGGCTGCAAACGTAAACACAATGCAAACCGCGTTTTTGCCAAATCAGATACGAGTTTAGTTGTTTCTCTCTTCTCTCTGCGGTTATATGTGTTTAGTTGTTTCATTCTGATATTTTTCCATAAAATCAACTATTTTTTTAAATTTTTAAACCACCACGATTTTCGAGGACAAATAAATACAAATATTGAAATTTGGGGACTTTTCGTGTCCTCGAATAAATAATTTTTTTGGGGGGACAAAAAGTGAAATAACTGAAAATTCGGGGACAGTCCTCGAATTTCGAGGACGTATGGTCACCCTACATTACAGGAAAAGTGTAATAAAAAAATAAGTTAATGAGATTAACATATGTAATTTTAAATTGCAAAGATTGGTTCGAGAGACATGTCTGTAGCTACTGGGATATTGTTGAATAGCGTTATTGTTTTGATTAGTTGCTGAGCTATTTATTGAAATTAGATTACATAACGCGTTATAATGTTATGTTTGTTACATTTTTGAAATTGTTTAAAAAGTATTTTAAATACTTCAAAACTGATGAGAAAAATAAGTTTAGATGCAGAGTTAAAAGCTTTAATTTCAAGAACTTGGCAGTTTGCAGAATCATAATATACAGCCATATTGACTTTGCTTACAATTCTCTGTAATGCGAAATAATTGAAAGAATGATACCAGAGATTCTAAAAAAAAAAAAAAAAATTAGACAAAATGAAAACGAAGGGTTCTGAAAGGAAAAATTAAGAGATTACGTAGGTAGTGCTGAGTAAAAAAAAAATAATAACAATAAAAAGTAGAGATTTTTCAAAAAATATATAAGTAAGGGCAAATTAGCCAGATGTCTCCAATTTCAAAGTAATAAATGGAGACAAAAGAAAGTGTGCAATCATCAGTTTTAAATTATAAATTTTAAAAATGCTTTACTTAAGAAAACAGCACCCCGTATTCTCAAATTGGTAATTTTTAAAACTTTTTTTCCCTCGAAATCCTTCGTACCTTGTATTGCGTAATCTTCCTATAAATCATGGGTATATTCTTCCAATTAGATCTCGCTACAGTACTCTGTTAGTACTGTCAGTTTAATTATGGCCACCCTGTATCTATCCATCTATCTATTTAACTATCTATATATTGTAAACATATGTGTTCTTGAAAAAAATTATCAACAAATAATAAAAAAGAAAGAAAAGAATTAATACCTGATCACTATGTTCAAATAAATCGGTTATAATACGTAAAATCTCAAAAATTACATATAGTAAAATCAATTGAATTTAGTCAAGTCTCACTACAGTGGGCTTCTTTTGCGGTAGCCTCACCTCTATCCGTCGATTGCTTAAGTGTCTCATAGTGGCTTATATGTAGTCTTGTTAATTTTGTGTAGCCTAGCATTTTGTCTAAAACAGTAACATAAAATATTAAAGTTGAAGAATTAAAAATATTGCTTTTTTGTAACCCTGTGAATCGTCTAAATTTTGCGTACGTATCACAAATTTACAAAAAAAAAAAAAAAAAAAAAAAAAAAAAAAAAACAGAAAATTTTGATTAAACAATTTCAGTTTTTACCTCATAATGTCTCTGAACAACATTTTGAAGTCTTGTATACTAATAAATTACGCTAATCATACTTTATTCTACCAGTAAAATTGTTCTCTATACTTTAAACAAACGTGTATGTACACTGGTCGCTGTAGAAAAAATAACGGCAGTTTTTACAGCAGAATGTGCTGGAAATATGAGTGACAGTACATTCTGCTATTAGAAAGAAGTAATTTACTGCAGAAACAATTATAAGAGTCTCTTTTTACAGATTTTTCCGCTGTAATATGTCTTATTTAACAGCAGAATGTGCTAGCAATGTGTGTGCCAGCACATTTTGCTGTAAAAACTTATTTTTTACAGTGTGTGGCCAAATTATTATGGCAGCCCCCGCACACATTTCTTTCATTTTCGTCTTCTGTAGCCTTTGAAAATCATAATACGGTACACAAGAGCACTCAGGGATGATTTTAAAATGATTCTTGGTCAAGATCTGCTTTCTTTTGTTGCACTGTTATTGTGCTGCTTTTTGTTACACTGCAGGATATGCTCTGTCCGCGTGATCCTTTATAAGTCACTGACGACCGCAATTTACTTAATCAGACTCGGTCTTTTGCATGATACACTAATTACAACTGCTTGTTAATATTTTACAAATGTGGCAGTTTTGCATATACAGTAGACTCATAAAACGCGGGGGATACGTTCCGCGTAATAGAAAATCGCGTTATAGGAGACATACATTGAGCAGACGATTTCATTCCGCAATGAGACCAAAAGCATCGGGTGTTGGCATAGCAACGGAGCAGTCCTTCCTTGAACAAGTTGAAAGTAGAAAAGATGTCATCACGTGCTTCCTTTATTTTACGCATTATACGAGACTTTATCGAGTTGTATGAGTAATAGTCGCAGATTTTTCATCGCGTTATACGAAATCGCGTTTTGTGGAAGCGCGTTGTAGGAGATTCTACTTGTACTTGTTCCATGCACCCTTACAATCATCTCACCTAGAAAGCTCGTCAGATCCTATTTTTTCCCTATAATCTCATAAGTAATTGTCTTAGGAGCTGTTTTCCTTTTTAACATTTTCCTACAAATTTGAAAAGCATATGATTTCGGTTTACGTCTGCTCTCACTCTAACTCCTAAAAATAGTCATAAATTTCATATGTTATGGAAATTCATTATGAGATGTTCCCTATTGAAAATGTAGTAAATACCACCATTCATTTGAGAACAGGGGCATCCGAAATAATGGCAATGCACTGCGTGTTATGAGATACATTTTTATGTATCATATTTAAATAACTTCGTACTGCACCAAACACAATGAAATTGTTATTCATATGCTAAAGCATGTTTTCTGTTGAATATGGTATTTAGCGTTAAGAATTACTCTAAAATACTCAGATATATTAAAGACTACAATTGGAAATTGCATTTTCATTTGTTATTAAGCGTTTCAAAATTTTTCCATAATGCTTTAGAATGATTGAGAATTCAAGAAAACTATCTATTTATCCAAATTTAATTGAAATGACTGGTGTGCAAATAAATATTTAAACTTTAAAATTTCTTAACACGCTATAAAATAAAAATATCACGGCCGGTTCGAGAAAGCCATGGTAGTTCTTCCTGAAGTACAAAAAACATTTATGGTGTGTTAAGAAGTTTTAAAGTTAAAATATTTGTCATTCTGTTATTCTGTCGGTTCGTTGTGCGATCACGTAGACAAAGAGTACGTTGATGATTAAACATTGAATCAAGTACTCACGCGTGAAAAGATTCCAAAAATCTACGTGAATAACATGAATTCTTCGTTCATTTTTTCATACTACTTTACAGAGGTAACACTGACGCAAAAACCCCTTTGTATAAAAATTTCAGGTGATTATAATAATTTATGAATTATGTTAAATAAGGTTATGCTCGAGTATTTTGACATATATTCAATATCATTTCTAATGAATTCTTACTGTTTTGAATTAAAAATATTAATGAGTAATTTTTTTTCTGCTTAGCAGCAAATAAAATGCATTTTTGATAAATAATTTTTTCATTTTGAATTTAAAAGGCGGGGAGTCAAGTGGATCCTCAGATGATATGCCACTCTCTCCGGTAATATGCCGAAAGAGGCCTTTCGACAACCTTTCGGATATTGAAGGGGCCACAGGCACCACACCCAAACGGAGGAGAGTATGTATCTACAACTAATTTTTGTTTTTAATGCAAAATATATTGTTAAAAAAAACTGTCAATTTAATAGGAAAAAAAAAGTTATCTGAAATGCCAGAAAAATAATGAAGTTTAGGGAGCACACACATGCAAATGTTTTTTGTTGTAATTGAAGTTTTTCAATTGTATAAAACAGTATTTTAAAAAAATAATAATAAATGCTAACTAAAAAAAAAGTAATTTGAACACTATAAATGTTAATAAAAAATATATTTAGATAATGTCTTCGGGCCGAAATTTTCAATTTATTCTCGGGCCGGGTTCGGGCTCAATTTTTTTTGTGTATACTCGGGTCGGGCCTGGATGAAATTTTTCTGGACCGCGTCGGCCCGAATCTTTTTCTAGTTTCCTCGTTAATCAACGAAAAATGAAAATGATAAATTATTGTATATATATTATATATATTATGAAATCCCCCCTAGTATAATATTTTACAGTCTGGTATGTCACATAAAATTTTATTTTGTTTAAAAATGTCTTAACTTCGATTGAATTGCCTATAAGTCTGTTCGGGATCTGATTTTTCGCAAATATTTTTAGCATGTCTCTAAATTAATATATTTTATTTCAAATAATATTAGATGGTTTCCTATTCAAAATAGTATGCATGTCACTACTAGTTTGCGCACACAAATTAGATACGTTAATATGTATAAGGCTTTGTGCCCTATGGTTTGTAGAGTTTAGGTGGTATGAAGGCTTTAAAAATCCTTCCGCTGTAACTTTTTTTTTCTGAGACTCTTTTCTTTTCTCCAGTGCACTGAATGAAAGTATCATCACTTTTAGCATGTGCAAAAGCATCTTTTCTGTTGAATATGGTTGGATTACCATTAAAGTTTTGTTTACCGGATCACATGAAAGATTCGGATACATTACGGTATATAAGAAGAAATGGTTGAAAGAATATTTTTAGTAGTGATAACCATTTTAAATACCTTCCTGTATTGTTTGAGTGCTAATATTTTCACTTTGACTTTCTGTCTGTCTTTGTGCCTCCTGTACGTCTGTAATAATGGATTTTTGTTCATATATAATTATATTGTAAATGTTCAGCAGTTCTGTTAAAGAAGATTCTATTGCTTTGCTATATAAAACCTCTGCAGAACTTATACTAAAAATCTTTTTCATAGAAAGGCATGCATTTTTTTTTTTTTTTTTTTAACATATTTTTTAATCGGGTTGGGTTGGGCTGTACACTGGTAAAAAAAATAAACGGGGGGCTAGGCCCGGGCTGAATTTTTCGATTTCATATCGGACCTCAAATTTCCGGCCAGTGCAGACCTCAAGCCAAATGCAATTACACACCTCCTGCGATTTTCCTTCTGGGTAAAATCGTTTTAAACAATATAAAAATCTTTTTTATGAATTGCTATATTGATTAAACTTTTGTGCATGCTAATCGGCAAGTTGCTCTGTCATGTAGAATGATATTGAAGAAAATTTTGTGGTGACCCAAATGTAATTATTTTTCTGCTTCAGTATGTGAATTCCAAGAGAACCATATTATTTTCTATTTATTGTAAAATTTATTCATGAAGTTATTTAAATCAAGTATTTTATATTTGTTTAAATTTTTAATTGTGCTTTATAAAATGTCTTTTTTTTTTTTTTTTTTTTTTTAACAAACAGGACTCTTCATCACCATCACCTCGCTCATCCCGCACACATTCGTCCCACACACACTCACCCCACACACACTCGTCCCCCACACACACATATACAGCTTCATTAACAGCAGAGTCATCCCCACCAACATCTTCACCAACATTATCACAGTCAACTTCACCTACCATAACAGCACAGTCATCTTCCCCAACATTAACAGCACATTCATCACTATCAACTGCGCAGTCATCTTCACGAACATCAACAGCACAATCAACTTCAACTGCGCAGTCATCATCACGAACATTAACAGCACAGTCATCTTCACCCACATTGTCACAATCATCCTCAAGAACACTAACCATACAATCATCATCAACTTCAAGTGCATCATCATCATCACGAGTGTCATCACCGAGGGCTTCACCACCTGCATCAGACCCTGAGGTAGAGCTTGTTGAATCTTATTATATGGAAAATCAAAATTTTAACATGTTTTATGAATTGAAGCTTAAAATTTATAAAATGTTCTATATATGTATTTATTATAAACAAAATTTTGAGTCTTTTTGCTCTTTATTAATTTGTTTTTATTAAGGAATATCTGCTTAAATGACGGCAGAATTCGGGGATTTTCTCTCTCTCTCTATCTATCTATATTTGTTTCAAACACTAATTATTTGCGTAAATAATTTAAATATAAATAGTTTACTTTTTTGTATTGTCATATTTGTATTGTCATATTTTACCACTTCTCAGTTACCTCCTTGTTTCTTTTAGAACAAAATTTTTCCAATTTATTATATTATTATTATTATTTACATTTATTCAACTTGGGATGTTGTTTATTATTGAATTAATTGGTTATTATATTCATTTTTTATGTGTATGAGTTAAGTATAAGAACTAAATTTCTATCTAATTCTTGTTATCTGATTGAGCTGTAATTTTAAATACGTGTACAACTCCGATGGCAATACATACTCAAGTAGTAATGGATTTAATGAGTTGGTTCTGGGAGCCCTGGATCCTTAAGTGCAGTTTAAAATTTATTTCATATTTTAACCCATTTCCTATATTAAAGTACTACTTTTGCCATCTGATCGAGCTGAATTATTGCATATATATATATATATATATTATCAGCATGTACTGAATTGAAATTTTTAGTACCGTTTTGAAATAAAATCATTTTTCATATATATTTTTTAAACTTATGCATTACAGTTGAAACACGTTAACGTGAATCTCAAGGGGATTTAAAATTTTGTTAAAGTTATTACTTAATGCTATCAGTAACTAATCTTATATAATTAAACTAATCTTCATTTTGGCGGAGATTGTGGAAACAGTTCATGTTAAAAGTAATTCACGTTAAAAGTGTTCACGTTAACGAGGTTCGACTGTATTAAACTCATTTTCTGAGTTTATTGCTCAGTTTCTTATTAAAAAAAGTTATCGAATGAATGGTGTAAATAAATATGTTAATCATTCGCTGTAATGCTAATCGAATTTATTATTTTTGTCATTGATGCTTGTAGACGGACAGACCACTACCGCATTTCAGTATTAAAAATAAATTTCGCTATCGAAAGTGGGTAGAAAACTAGAAAAGAACTCACACAGTCTAAATGTTAAAGAAAAATTATTAAGTTAAAGACACACTAGCTCGGGAAAAGGGATCTGGTCACTGCGATAACTTAACATTAGATATATAAATGTGATAGTCAATTTTTTCTAACAGTCTCATTTCTTAGGAGCATAAATATATGAAGCAACTTTAATTTGTAAAATGAGAAGTTGTCTTTAATTTATATTTAATTTCTTCATTTACATTATGTAACTTTAGTATTATGTACGTTTAATATAGTGTAAAATAAATTTCAAAGTTACATTTTACATTATAAAATAATAAATGTAAAAAGTACCGGACGTCTTCGTTTACTTTAGCTTGCAAATGATACACATAAAATAAAGTCATGCCATTTAAGTACCAGAGTTAAACTGGTATGTTGTTACCATCAATATTTTCTTCTATATTATCTTATGAAAATTTCTGCAATACAAATTATTTATCAAATTTTTATTTACTAGCATGCTTTAGCTCTTTCGCTGATCCCAACCTTGAATTGAATTTTCGAAACTGAATCACTATTTTTTTTTTTTTTTCCTTTTTTAACCAATTTCAAGATAAAAACTAAAAATATATAAAATCTCACTGAAAACGCTCTGAATATCGGTTCGAAGTCCCTTCTTCCTTCAGGAGCTTCTTTCTCTCTCGTGCTGTGTCGGGTCAGGACTCCCACTACCTATTTCGGGCATTTCGATTTTTTTTTTTTCTTTTGGACGACCGATGGAGCTGCTATTGCTCAAGAACAACTATTTTCATGATGGATATTTCTCAGGATTGATTAAACATTTAAATTCTGTATCATGTATTAAAATGACCTAATCACTTGATTTTTACTTTCTTCTATATGTAATATAGAGAAAGTATTGGATTCGCGAAAATTTTTGACCTCCGTTTTTTGACGGATCTACACGTTTTGGGATGTCCTGTACACGAATTGATAGTTTTTTAAAAATGTCTGTCTGTCTCTGTCTGTCGTTTTTTCACCGTATCTCACAAACCAATGAATGAAATTGAACCAGACTTGGTATTTAGTTGCACCCTGACATGAGCTGGTGCTGATTAGATTTGGGGATCAATAGCTCAACAGGTGGCGCTGTGATCGCATTTTATGAAAACTTTTAACATGGCAGCATAGGACAAAATTTCGTATAAATGGGCATAATGAGAGTTATTTTAAACTTGTGATTGTAAAATTAATATGAATTATTGATAATAGTAGTAGTTAACTAGGAAAAAATTTTTGTGCATGTGGGGGCATCGGTTCCCCCTCCCCCGAGGGGGGTAAAGTTTCAAGATGGGTGTATTTCGAAAGGTCTCCTCAGTACCTTTAAAACGAATGGTTGAACCATAAATCTGTGATAATTTAAAACAAAATGTCGATTTTTTTTACTTTTGACCAAAAAAAAAAAAAAAAAAAAAAAAACCTTAAAAAAAAAATCTTTTTTTTTTTTTTTTTTTTACGAAATTTAACCAAACTTGGTATTTAGTTGGTCCCCGACATAAACTGGTGCTGATTACATTTGGGGATCAAAAGCTCAACAGATGGTGCTGTGATCGCATTTTATCTAAATTTTTAACATGGCAGCATAGGACAAAATTTCGTATAAATGTGCATAATAAGAGTTATTTTAAACTTGTGATTGTAAAATTAATATGAATTATTGATAATAGTAGTATTTAACTAGGAAAAAAAGTTTTGTGCATGGGGAGGGTAAATTTTCACAATGGGTATCTTTCATAAGATCTCGTTGATAATAGTAGTAGTTAACTAGGAAAAAATTTTTGTGCATGTGGGGGCATCGGTCCCCCCCCCCACTGGGGGGAAGTACCCCCCGGGGGGGCGAAGTTTCAAGATGGGTATATTTCGAAAGGTCTCCTCAATACCTTTAAAACGAATGGTTGAACCATAAATCTGTGATAATTTAAAACAAAGTTATCGATTTTTTTTACTTTTAACAAAAAAAAAAACTTAGAAAAAAAATCTTTTTTTTTTAAGGAAATTTAACCAAACTTGGTATTAGTTTGTCACAGACCTAAACTGGTGCTGATTACATTTGGGGATCAATCGCTCAACAGGTGGCGCTGTGATCTCATGTTTTCTAAATTTTTTACATGGCAGTATAGGACAAAATTTCGTATAAATGTGCATAATGAGAGTTATTTGTAACTTGTGATTGTAAAATTAATGAGTTATTGATAATAGTAATAGTTAACTAGGAAAAATTTCTGTGCATGTGGGGGCATGGCTTCCCCCCCTGGGGGGTAAATTTTGAAGATGGGTATCTTTCGAAAGATCTCGTCAATACCTTTTTAAAACGAATGGTTGAACTATAAATCTGTGATAATTTAAAACAAAGTTATCATTTTTTTTAACTTTTAACAAAAAAAAAAAAAAAACTTTGAAATTTTTTTTTTTTTTTTTTTAATATTGTTACTGATTGAATATGTATAGGAAAATATAGAAGAAAGTCTTGTGGTGGCCACAACATACTAGTTTTTTTAAGACCTCACTCTAATAATAAAATTATAAGTAGAATAAATTTGTAATTTTAATGCAATTATATTATGAATGCCATGCATTACTCTCTCTCTCTCTCTCTCTATATATATATATATATATATATATATATATATATAGGCATGTAGCTTCATATTTTAACCCCTTAACTGTCGCATATTTTCGAATGACGAAAAATATCGTTATATGTTAGTTATATGTAAAATATGTTCGAATTAAAAATAAATTAAAAACAAAAATGTATATATAATTAATAATGTGTTTCTCAGTACATGTTTCAAGATATGCTATACATAGATTAGTGCTGTCTGCTGTTTTCTTGTACTGTAAACTATTAAGGGGAAAGTCCAACGGGATCAATGTCAATGTACATAGTAACTCGAGCGTGTACGTTAAGGGGTTAATAAAACTAAAATATCAAATTTTTAGTGCTATATTGCTATTTTGAAAGTGTACTGTCGCCTTAACTGACAAAAGTCCTTTCAGTACAAAAATATAAATAAACTTTATTTATAATGAATATTTATTTAAATATTCTTCACATATTTATTTATCTTTTTTTTTTTTTTTTTTTTTTTTTTCCAGGTTGGAGATCTTGACGGCGGAGATCAAAATGGGGTAAGTAGTCGAAATTTCTTGAATGTTAAATGAATGAGGATTTACCCCCAATGAGGGATTAAGTACGTCATTTGAGAAATACAACTCTTTAAACGTTTGTTTATATAAATTTTTCTATGAAAGTATTTCTTTTAAATAGTCAAAAGCGAAATAAAGGCTTAAAAAAGGTGACGTCTAGTGACGTTTTCAAAATTATGCATTATCAAAATTTGGACTTCGTACAACTATTTTTCTCTCGTAGAAAGGAAATTCATTAAGATACTAAAATTTCAAAAATATGAATTTTAAAACTTAAGGATATATTAGCTGACGACCATTTATTTAGGCAAATCTTCTATAAAACAAGCAAACAAATGAATTCCACGTACTTTGTACAATTAAATTTTGTCAACTGGTGTGATTAAAATTAAACTTCCACAAGAAATGATTTTCTATAGTCCATAACAGTTTGGAGATTGCCAAACAGTTTTTGGCAATTGTGAAATTGCTTCAGGAGTTGTGTTCACATGGAATTAAAAAGCAATTACAAATGTCCAATGAAAACCATTTCTTTGAGAAAATAGTATTTACAGCAAGGAAAATGACGGATACTCAGGGAACAACAGAAAAAAATTAAGGATTATGATTTTTAAATTAATGCAAGTTATTTTTTTTTTTTGCAAAATTTTTGAAATAAAAATTGATTGACGAATCAAATCTTATAAACAGTAAACTTACCTAACATTCGTGCGCACGTTTTTAGCTAATGGATGCTGTTTGTAGCGCCAGTTTATTTGTAACCGTCATATATATGAATAAAATATTTTACTTTGTTTATTCTGGATTTAACATAAATAATGCTATATTTTATATTATATAATTCCTATTTTTTTTTATTTCATAGGTGGGTAATATAGGACAACCACTAGCGCCTCAGGTGCCACCACTAGCGCCTCAGGTGCCACCACCAGTGCCTCAGGTGCAACCTCCACCAGTACCTCAGATGCAACCTCCACCTCCAAGGCGTCGATTCCCCCGGATTCTGATGGGAATCGATGTCAGCAATATATTGCGTAAGTAATCAGTTATTGATCTGTTCTTTTTCTGATTGTATTCTTTATTCTCTTATCTTTTAATTTTGGATAAGGAAAATGTTGGCGTATTTACTTTCATTACAGACTTTTCTTTTTGTGGGTGTTTACCTACAATATTCTTTTGTAATATTATACAAATGTATATTTACGAATGTATTTTTTTTTATTTTAGCCACTCGATTAAGACAGAGGACTCGAGTCATCAACTATCGGGTATGAATCATCATTTTTATTTGAATGATTTTTTTATTACATTTTCATCATTACTTGTCTCTCTTAAAGAAGCACAGCCATTCATACGTGTAAAAGCATAATAGATTGAAAGAAAATCTTTTTAATTAAGTAGAATATTAATCTACAGTAATATCAGTTTTACGTAACTTATCAATTAAACAGATCAGGTTATCGAATTTTTCGACACCTTGTCAGTTTATCATGGGTCGCAGAAGACCCGAGCAATGTTAGAACACGTAATTTTTAATGAAAGAAATGTGATAAAATTCTTGAACACTCTTGAATACTTCTAATTTAAGGGCAGACAATGAATATTGCAAAAGAAATTTAAACAAATATTTTTTTTTTTCATCAGAAATACGCCCATTTCTATAAAAGAGGGGCATTTACTAAAAATTTATAACTTTTGAACAAATTGAGATATTTGAAAAATTCAAATTGCATAATAAACTTTAAGAATGGTATTTTCACGAAAAAAGTCATGGACACGATATATTGGTATTTCTTCTATACGTGAATTCTGACGGATGAGACATAAAAAAAATGCCTCCGGTCTCCAATGACTCACGATAACCTGATCCAGTTAATTAACATTAGAACACACAATTAAAAGAAGAAAGGGTTTTCTACTTTCTATTAATTGTCAGAAAGTGAATATGACAAGAAAATAATGGTATATATAAAAGGCATTTACTATTTAACTATCAAACTAAATTTTAAATTTAATTATGAGCATTAACAAATACATTTAAAGGCTTCGAAATATGCGTATCTACTTACGTATGTATGTGACCTTTACATTTCTTCGCATTTTTCCTGTAACGGAAGAACTTATTACAAAATATACCAGTTACCAATTATATTTTGCCTGAAATATAGTATCAATTTTTATAACAAAAACTTCTGTTTATAGTGTGTTTCTACTCTATGTTATATTATTTAAAATTAAGCAGGTGTACTTTTTATATTTTTATGATACTAATTTAACGAGTTAACGCTATTTTTTTTCCAAATTCAACAACAGTGGTTTTGATTTACTAAAAGCACTAGTTTTAATCTTGCGTAATTCTCAATACCGAAAGGTTTTTTTAAAATATAATAAAAGTTTTTCTCTTTCCGAATTGACCCAGGGAAACTTTCTTTTACTGAAATGAGAGGGTTTCCGATTAAAATATATAGGATGTTTAGCAGTGAATCGCTAAGTTATCATGTTATCCTTAAAATATGTTAAAAGTTTCGTCTCTCGATTGCATAACTTCTTATTGCAAGCCAAATTATAACGATGTTTTATTAGCAAAATTAAATTTGTCCTCGTATTAGTCCACTAGCTTTTCATCTAAATTTATTTTGAGAGATTAAAAGAATACAGTAAGCGTCTATGAATATATTTGAAATACTATCGAAACAACAAAGAACTTTAAACCATCGCTAATAAAAAAAATTTTCCGCCTCCTCATAAACAGGGCTAACTTTTAAGTTTCCATTGAACCCCTGATAAGATTGCTGCATTGATTTGAATTTTTGTTTTCTCGGGGTCTACAAATATTTCTTGTAAAAATACTTAAAATCTTCTGAATTCTTTTACATTTTTTTTGTTGAGGTACCTCTTTTATTTACTTCAAAAGTTCATATGAGACTACAAATCTTTCTTCAAAATAACGTCGTAACATACTTATGTTACTAAATTAACTTCTTCAAAAACGGTGAAAAACTAAATGATTTTTTTTTTTTTTTTTTTTTTTTTGGTTTGTTTAATTACGATTTACTAATTCAAATAACGAAAAAAGGGAGTGTGTGTGAAAATGCACAAAAGACCTTAACGCCTGCATTTGAGGAACCTGAGCGTGGATTGTAATTTAGAAGGGAAATTTCTTCATTACATTCTAGGCGTACACACGTTCTTCACATTTCTTACCAATATTACGAAATTGTCTCACAGTTTTTGTTCATGACATATTAAAAGATTTTTCAGTTTCTTTTTTCTTGGGATAATGGCCTGCATCGTCCAGTCTGATTTCAGGATCAGTCTTAGTCCAGATTTTTGATTTTTCAGGTTATCAGTTTCACCAAAAGCATGAGATACTTACTGTAGTCTTCTTTAGTCAATGAGTTATTTTTAAAACATTCTTTTTATTAATGACAGTAATTCTTTATATATATGTATATATATATATTTAAAAAAAAAGTCCATATATACAGTCAAGGACATGAAGAAGTTAAAAGTTGTTTTTGTGTTTGTTGCGCATATTTTTTAAACGTTTGAACATAAGTTGAATAGCCTGTTCCTTATCAAATGATCAATCAAATTTCATAAAAGTTTAAGATAAGAAATAATTTTTAAACTAATATTAACTTAATTTTTCTCAATTTTGAGCTTTGTGAAAAAATGAGTTTCAATAATTTTATAAAAATGAATAAATAAATAAAAGTGTGTTACGGAAACATTACAGATAGGTGAAATATAAACGTCCTTAAATGTTAAAAATTAAGTCTGAAATTTTTTTCTTTGTATTCCCTCTTTTTGTTTTTATAATAAAATTTTTGATAAATAAAATTAATTATTTGAAACTTATGAACATTGCTAGAATAATAAAAAATGTCAATAATTTTACAAAGAACATCTCATCCAGTGTTCCTGTGTGTGGTTTTAAAATAATTTAATCTCATACCAAAAAAAAAAAAAGAAAGAAAGAAATAAGGTCGCATTATTTGTGTATTCGAAACAGCTTGGAATCCTTATAAGTTGGAAAATCTCCATTCATTACTTTCTGCATTAGATATATATTTCTATATGTGAAAAATACTTTTATATACATGCATTTTTGAAAAACACAAAGTCTGTCTCTCACTTATTTTATTGAAAATTGTGTAACATTGCAATAAAAATTGATTGAGAGTGAGTTGATAAATCTAGTTGTAATAGGTGGACTCTGATCACTTCCTCATTATATATATTTCTTTCCATAAAATTATACTGTAGCTCTCTAACACATTTTTTTTTAATAAGGTTTACCTAACACTCGGCATGGTCACAAAGTGAAAAGAAGCATTCACTAGGCTATGCTTTTGGTTGGTTACATTTACTCTTTAACTTGATGTTTAGTTTTTACTCGGATGAACTTTCCTATTTCAGTTTTAATGTAGCCCCAGTATTTCGATGCGAATTTATGCGAAATGCAGCATCTGTTCTGCCATGTTAAAAAACATCGCAAATTTTTCATAGTCAAATGAAATGACAGTGCCGTAATTGATATTATTAAACTGGTCCAATAACTTCAGTGAAAAAAAAATCCTCATAACACACATTTGGGCGAAATTATTAAATCTTGCATCACATTGCCAAAACAAAATCTGTGAAATGGGTTAGTAAATAAAACTTGAAGTTTAGAAGGGTTCTGTTATTCACATAAAACAAAAAATAAAATAAAATAAATTGGTGTTAGATACGAATATTTAATTTAACTGATCTAAAACATCGTTACCTCTAAACTGAATTATCCCATTAAATATATTACTTTAATTTTAAAATTTGTTGCAAATATTTTTCAAACAAGCGACATTTTTTTTAGAAACTAAGTTCAATTTTTAAAAATACCAGTGAAATAAAAATTGTAATTACACACTTTAAAATAATATATATGTTACGGGCAATGTAATTATTTAGGTCAGTATTCATAATGCTTGGTTATTATGAATAATGACCATTAAAATTGGGCAATTTGATAAATTTGAATTACTTTACGATAATTTCTCACATTGCCCGGTCATTATAAATACCGCTATTATTTCTTTGGGCACTTTGATTAATTGACAGCAAGTGCAAGTGTCGTAAAGAAAAAAAGCTATGTAACTCGAAATGTCACCAAAGTGGAAGCTGCTCTAATAAATAGACCCTCTATGTATTGCTACATATTGACATTTTGTGTAAATATAAATTTGTAAGTACGTACATATCTAATGCATTATTTTTATGTGGACTTAAGTTTTGTTTGTACTTATTTCATCGCCACCGGTTTGTTTGTCAGCATGTGAAATTTTATTTGTTATTTTTTGTTTGTTACTTTGTCAGTTAGGTATGTAAAAATTTGTTATTTTTTATAAGAAATATGAATAAAAATGATTTTTAAATTGCCCACTTCACTTTTAGCATTATACATAATGACCGGGCAATGTAATATTTGCAACATAATTTATCATTTTGTCATATCCTTTTGGGCACTTTTTAAATTGCCCGGGCATTATAAACAATGCCCAATTATTTACATTGCCCGTAACATATATATATACATATATATTAAAAGAAAATGAAAGAAAGAAAATGCAAGTCAAATTTTTATAAAATTTAGGGCAAGCATAAGACAGATTCTAAATTTATTTGTTTATTTAGTGCTTTCTTAACAATGTCTCTTCACACCAAGAAAATATTTTAAGGTTGAGAGAGAAAAAAAATATATATATGGGAGTCTGTTTGTAATTAACGCTGATATTAAGTAAACTTTTATAAATAAGATACTTTATAATGCGCGATTTTTCATTTGTTGTTGTTTGTTTGCTTGTTTGTTGTATATAAAAAGGACAAATATTACATAAATCGTAATTTTTTATGTTTAAAATTTGACTTTACTTTTTTTTTTTTTTTTTTTTTTTTAACGATTTTTAATAAATAAAAGTACTAGACTTTATGTAAAATATTAGTACTAAAAATAAATAAATAAACTGAGAAAAAGGTCACTGAAATTTGTTTAGTTTTAAAAATTCTTTTTTCTTTTTAAGAACTTATAATACACCGGAATATTTGACAAAATCTTAAAAAGTATACTTTATTCAATGCATTATATGTAATATGTATAGCATACCGCCTTCCACCAGACGCAATGTATTTTAGTGAAAAACTGACGTAATTTCATCGCTAGAACTTTTTAAATCTCAAGCAGCACCCTTTTTCTACTAATTTTTATTTAAAAAAAAAAAAATTGGAAAAATAGTCTTTAAAAAAAAAAAAAAAAATGCTGAAATTTTTCATTTTTTATTGCGACCGGTGGGAGGTTATCACTCCGTTGATCGCATTTATTGTTTAAAAATAAATAAATAAATTTAAAAAACAGTAACATTTATCTTGGTTTAATGATTTTACATAAAATTTTACAAGTAAAATTTATTAATTTTGCTAAATAAACTTTTGTAAATAATATTTATCTCTAAATATGAATTACATTGATTTATTTATAAAAATCAGTATTCTAAATTCTTAAGAAAAATAATTTTAATAGTGGATTAATAAATATCGCGCAATAATATTTGATTCATAAATTCGAACAACGGAGCTCTTCTATTTTCAGCTTTTATTCGTTGATATGAACGAGACAGAATGGAAAGGGAAATGCTCAGATTGCTAGAAAAAATTGAATGACATCTTATTTTGTATGAATGTATATTATACTGTTATTATAATTTGTTAAAATTTTGTATTATGTACTAATTTGATAAGCAAAAATCACATTATAAATAAGGAACTGGTATACAATAAACGTTTAAACATAAAAACTTCTCCACACACCATTTTATGGCACGTGAAGAAGTTTGTATGTTTGAATTATTTAATATTTTACATTTGGGATTCTGTTTCATAGAAAATTATGAATCTAAATTTCGAAAACTCTAAATTTGTGCAGTTCCTTGAATAAGCATTGAGTTAAAATATATATATAAAAATTTTCATAAATATCAATGAACCTGTAGAAATATTTTTACCGCAGTTGTTTAAAAAAAAAAAATCTTCAGTGATGCAGTTTTCAAGTGTTCATGTTAATACACAGTTTAAATTTGAAGTTAGAACACATATTGTTCGATGCTGAATGCTAGAAGCAGAAGTATTTAATATACCAGTAGCCCAGTAGTTCTATATACATATGCAGTATCAACATCTGCTGACAATGCAAGAAATCTTCAGGTGGAGGTAAGCGATGGTCTTGACCACTGCAGGTATTCCAAAAGCTCCCGTGTTGTTGATGATGCCTCAAATTTATAAATAAAGAAAAAAGTTTTGAATTCAAGTTTTGACGTATGTGTTACAATTTGGACGTAAACGGATATGTTCTCTTTGTTAGGGGTAGCGATGACCGCCCATTGGGTGCTCCTTCACAAATGGTCATCAATTTTGCCACCTCCAGTAGAAATGACTGTTGAAAATGGTGTCTTGCCATTGGAAAATACTTAGACGTAGTTTCATCAATGGACAATATGTTGGACTGTTTAAACAAGACTGATATCAATAGATAATTGTCCAATTTTATTAAGATTTTTGAGTTATGTACGATTTGTACGTAACCAGACATGTTCTGCTTGTTAGGAGTAGCGATGGCCGCCCATTGGGTGCTCCTTCACAAATGACCATCAATTCGACTATCCGAATGCCTTTTACAAAATGTGCCTCGCCATTGGAAAAAAAAAAAAAATTGGACATAGCTTCCTCAATGGACAATATATTGGAATATTTAAAACAAGACTGATATCAATAGATCATTGTCCAATTTTGTAAAGACTTTTGAGTTATGTACGATTTGTACGTGACCAGACATGTTCTGCTTTTTAGGAGTAGCGATGGCCGCCCATTGGGTGCTCCTTCACAAATGACCATCAATTCGTCGACCCACCGTATGAATGCCTGATGAAAAATTTGTTTCGCCATTGTAAAAATGTTTGGAAGTAGCTTCTTCAATAGACAATATATTGGACTATTTAAAACAAGACTGACATCAATATATGATTGTCCTATTTTGTCAAGATTTTTTAGTTTTATTGGACAAAACCAGAAAAAACTGGCCATTCACTGAAGAACTTACTCTAATTAAAAATATGACTGTCACTCTCTGTCAGGGATCCTCAATCAAAGTAGGTGGGATCCCGGGATCCTCAGTCAAAGTAGGTGGGATCCCAGTCACAATGACAGTCCATAGGAAAAGTTTGATACATTCCAAACTTTTTGACCATGCAAGTCATTATTCAAGTTTTCTTCAAAAGCACCAGTTTTGACCCCCGTCAGAACTCCTAAAATTGCTCTGATGATGGTGATTTCCCAAAAATTAGAAAAGAACTGTGTGTGTGTCTGAAAACTTTGCTTAAAAACATATGCTCCTTATGTACTTTTTTTCTTAAAACAAGTTTATGCTTTGAATGAATAATTGCTTCAAAGGGGTATAAATGTAATATAGAAGAATGGACATTATATCCATTTGATAAGACAGAATTGAGTTTTATGCAAATTGTTCTGTTACTAATGTCTTCATTCAGGTCACTGGATTTTAAATATGGTGCATGACTAAAACTTTTCCAATTTATTCACCAAACTTTTTAATGCATAAGCCTGTTTATGGCTATGTTTTTGTAAAAAAAAAAAAAAAAAAAAACTGTGGTAAAAGTAAATTGCAAAATTATAATTTCAAAATTTTTGAAGTTATTTAATGTGATATTTGCTACAAATTGGTATTAAAAATATTAGTGTTTCTACAGGAATTTGGTATTGCAAAGCTATGTATGATGCTCAATATTTATGTGAAAGATATATAAATTCTAAATAAATTTTAAAATGTTCATATATTAAGCATATATGAATATAACTGTCCCTCAAAATATAAATAAATAATTAATAAAAAAAAATAAGTAAATAAACTAAAAATAAATAAATGAATAAATATATATAATTGTTTTTATTCAAAATATAATCCTTGTTCTATGATAAATCTTTTTGTAATTTTATATTACTTTTTGTGCCGAATTTGCACTTTTATTTATTTCAAAACCATATTTTGCATGCACTTTTTAAATTTATTTTATTTTAACTTTTTTTTTTTTTTTTTTTTTTGTCAGTTGATTCCTTTTCAGCTTTAAATTTTAAAGGGTTTTGTAAAAAAATTATGCTCTACAAATACATATGTTATTAATATAATAGAACATTCAAGTGAACGTGTATAATAATAATCCCATGGATGCAAAAGTAAAATAAACGATGTATTCAAAGAAAAAAAAAGTATCTTATAATTAAAAAAAAAGAAAGAAACAAAGAATGATATAATAGAAAATTACCCGATCGCAAATACATGCATATTTTATGTGTTTTGGTAAGTTAGTCTGAGGGGAAAAAAAAACGGCTTCCAGTCACATATTCTGGTATTCTTAAACCTTATTTTCTATAATTATGTTCTGAATAATAAGAAATTTTGCATATAAATTTTCAATCAAAGAAAATGTGACTGAAATTGTAGTTTACATATTAGACTACATTTTCTTCCTAATTGTAGTATAAGAATAATAATTATACGTTGATAATTTGAATATATTTATAAATATATTACAAGTATTGATAAATTAATCTAAATTTATCAATACTTTCAACGTTCAAGAATTCAATAACTTTTTATTGTCATATAGTGTTCAAATAGTTTCGAAGAAAAGTACAAAATAATACAGTGAAAAAAAAAGTCATAAAAATATGGCCAAGAATGGCTTAATATCTTTCACATTTTTCTATTTATAAATAACTGAAAAAACATAATTTTCTTGACTTTATTTGAATTAGCATATTTTGAAGTTTACTTTCTATAATTATGGTCTGCAGAATAACATATCTATATAAGCAATTTTGTGTATAAATTTTTAGTCAAAGAAAAATGTAACTGAAATTTAAATTGTAGTTTACACATATTTATAAATTAATCTAAACTTATTGATACATTCAATGTTCAAGAACTTAACTCTTTATTGTATTAGACTGTTCAAAAAGTTTATAGGAAAAATACAAAAAAATATTCTAAAAAAAATAAAAAGTCATACAAATATGACCAATAAAAATAATATATTGAAAAGATTGGCTGAATATCTTTCATCACATTTTTCTATTTATAAATTAAAAGAGCATAATTTTCTTGACTTAGCATAAACTCCTTAGTTTGAAATTTCTCTTGAATATTTGAGCACTGTATCTTTTTACATATGTTTGTCTTAAACTTAAAAATATTTTTAATGAACGTTTTTTGAAGAGATTAAAACGCGTGATCTGAAATGCATTCTTTATCATATTAAATATATATCATAAGTATTGTTATGTCTTATAAATCGCTAATTGGTAACTTGATATTCTACTTCTATAATGTTTTTAATCTAGCGTAATTTTATTTTTAAATATTTTATTACTTATATAATAGTTTTTGGTCGATACTTAGATTAATAAGTATGGATATTTTTCATATATTTTACATACTATTTTCCAATTGTTTGTTATTAATGCAATATATCTTTGATGAAATATCATGTAATAAACTATTATAGTATTCTTATGTCAGAAGCTATAATTTAATGTCTATATATTATTGTAGCCAGCTACATATTGTAAAAAAAAAAAAAAAAAAAAAAAAAAAAAAAAGTGCCTAAAAAAAGCAGAAACAGAAAATAAAGGCCAAAAAAAAATGCATGGCCATTAAAAAAAAAAAAAAAAAAAAAAAAAAAACATGGCCATTAAAAAAAAAAAAAAAAAAAAAAAAAAATGCATGGCCATTTAAAAAAAAAAAAAAAAAAAATGCATGGCCATTTAAAAAAAAAAAAAAAAAAAAAAAAAAATGCATGGCCATTTAAAAAAAAAAAAAAAAAAAAAAAAATGCATGGCCATTTAAAGAAAAAAAATTAAAAAAAAAAAATGCATGGTTTAAAAAAAAAAAATTAAAAAAAAAAAAAAAAAAAAAAAAAAAAAAAACTTAAAATTTCAAAAATGATGTTTTATAAAGTTAGCTGGCATTTTTCTTGAGTTGTGTATTTTACATGTGGGTGTTCTAAAACAATTTTCCTGCTTATGTAATATCAAGTATGTTTTATCATATAAATACAGATATTATTTTAATACTGTGACATTTTTTACTTTTGTATCGTATCATCAATTACATGTTTAAGTAAACTTCTGTCAAATTTATGCCTAACTGAAAATATATAAATGATGCCTTAAAATAATTAAACTGATTTTTCCAAGAAATAACAGAATTGCCGTGTAATATGTTTGTGCAGATATGTTTAGTTTTTAATCTTTATATATATAATGTTCTATCATTTCAGTGACCTTTCTATTAGTCGTCTTTCAATTTGATTTCACCTAGATACATAATTCAATTATTTATCTTTTTTTTTTTTTTTCAATTTAGATCAAATAATGCATGATTTCTATATTAAGAAGCATTTGTGATAAAAAAAAAATGGTTTATATACTGATATTTGGTTAGAGAAAAATACGTGATTATTCCAAATTTTCTGTTAGTGTAAAGGGAATTGTTTTCGAGTGTCTAGTATTTGTCCTTTTAATGTGCAAATAATCTGAAAATTTTGTGAAGAACCTACCTTACATCGCCATCCCTGTTTTTTTTTTTTTAATTTATTTTAAAGTTCTATTGACTAATGCATATTTTTATAATTTGTCGATTTTTAGTTATTTCTAATTTCCTATATACTTATATATAATTTACAAAAACATATATTTTGTACGGAAAATATTAAAGGGGAAAAAGTTTGATAAATATAATATTTAGCAAAAATCCAAAATTGTTAAAATCTACGTTATCTTGATGTGAAGATACATTTAGGAAGATGCAAATTTTACACATGAGAGAAAAAAAAAGTGAATGACAAATTACGTAAACATTCTATTATAAAATCCATCCATATATTCACATATTTCTGAAAATATTGTTTTAAAAGATATGTAATTATACGAGCCTTTATTTTAACAAATAAAATTCAAAGACTTTTTATATGCTTGCTAAATTTGTGTTGAATACACTAAAAAGTGAAAAATAAACTATACACAATATGTAGTAAGAAAATTTACCTGTGATATTAAATGGGTAATTTTTTTCTTTAAATTTCCAAGCGTTTAAATAACATATATATATATAATATATTCCAAATTTGTTTCATAAAGTATCAATTTTTTATATATATATATATATATATATATATATATATATATATATATATATATATATAAATAAAAGCAGTTGTGTCATAAATTCATTTCAAATTTCAGAAACAAAATTATATTTAAAAGGAAATTTATTTTAACTATGCATGTGAAGTCAGTTTAATAGTCAAAACAAGTTTGTCAAAGTTAATATTTTAATTTTATTTACTTTTAACTTTTTTAAGAAGGATATTTTAGATCAGTTTTTCCAACTCTCGTTAGTTTTCAACGGCCTGAATTCAGATATATTTCTAATGGGCTCACATTTCATGTGCAAATCCAAAGTCTGTACACATTTTACCTGTATATGACGAAAAACTTGTAAAATTTTTCAATTCCAACTTTCCATGGATTAACGTTTCTTGTAATGCCCTAGACACGATTCGGTCATTTTAAGACAACTCTCTGTTTACTATCTGTGTGTCAGAAAGGTCTGTGTTTTGGAACCAGTGGGCAAAATTCAACCATATTTGATATTTATTTGGATATTTATTTATATTATTGATATTTATTTATTGCTTAAACTGGTGCTGATTGCATAATGAGATCAATCGCTCAATAGGTGGCACTAGCATCCTATTTTTTCATTTTTTAACATGGCAGTGTCGGACAAAATTTCGCATAAATGTAAATAATGAAAGTTAATTTCATTTATAAACTAAAAAATTATATATTTATGATAGTAATAGTAATTTAGATTTTTTTTTTTAATGCATGTAGGGTCATAGCTCCCCCCTCTATGGGTGGAAATATCCACAGCTTGAATGCTAGTCTAGAAAAAAAAAATTCCAACTTTTTATTTATCATTATTAAATATTATATTAACACGATATTGGGGTGAGGGGTGATAACTTTTCATGAAAATTAAAATTTTTTCAATAATAATTTAATAACAATTTAAAACACATTGGCCAGAAATTTGGCTGTAATGCATTATACAAAATTTTTATTTACAATTATTAAATAAAATGAGATTTTCAGCGTAAAAAGGATTCCTAATTCTATGTAAAATTCAAATTCTAATTTGGAGTCAAAGCTTGTGCATAATCATTTTTTTTTCCTTGTATTTAAGTTCAATAAGAAATAAACTCAAAATAATATTTACAGAATAATATGAGAAAAAAAAAAATTATTAAATATTGAGTATTGAATGTTACATCTTTTCTTTGTAAATTAGTTTCATTTTTTCATTTCCTACGGGAAAAAAATTAAAAAGCTTTGCAATTTTTTTTTTTTTTTTTTTTTATCAAAGCAACCTTCAAATCAAATGCACCTTCGTCTGTGCATTTGTTTCAAAAATAATGTCTGAAGTTGGCCCTTACACATAAATAAATTAAATATTCCTAAAGATAGAAAGACTGAAAAGTATAAATATAAGCGTCATTTTATGTTATGATCTCTTTCAAAATGATTGCTTGAAGTGAAGATTACATAACATTCATATTTTAGATCAGATTTCAACTTAAAGGTAGTCTCGAGAAATGTAAAACTAGCATTTTTAGCTTATACCACTTTCCTAGAATTATTTAATCTGAAAATTGGTATCGATTTTATGCATTTTTGTTTAAATTGGTCGTCAGACTTTTTCCGTAGCTTTTATATGCATAATTTTATGCAACAGTTCTTGAAAAATGTTATAATCTAAGACTGATCCTGATTTTCGGGAGGCAAATCTATATATATATATATACATATGTATGTGTATCTTATAATTATTCATGAAAACTAAATAAGTAATGTAGGGAAATATTTTTTATCTGACAGTAACTCAGAGAAGTTTTTTAGAAAAGAAATCTCACAATTAAATCATTCCCTTTTCCCTAAAATTCCCTTAATACTCGTATTTTTGATACGGTAATTTTTCTTTTTTTCTAAGTATTTAGAAATTTCTCGAAAAATGTACACCACCGTCTTAGTAGAAAGAAATTCGTGTTTATTTCAAGAAATTCTTATCGGAAAAAAAATTAGAAATTTTTGACGCCTTCCAAATT
Organism: Salticus scenicus; assembly: GCA_963930645.1. NCBI lineage: Eukaryota > Metazoa > Arthropoda > Arachnida > Araneae > Salticidae > Salticus > Salticus scenicus. Next base: position 328,258,105 of record OZ005651.1, read on the forward strand.
ATAATTTAACTGATCTCTTTATACATTTTATAGAGGATAAGGATAAACTAATGAAAAATCGGTAAAAAAAGATAGATCATGAATTACTCTTAGAAAAAGTAGCAGAGGGTTTTTTTTTGGGGGGGGGGGGGATTTGTGGTTCACTCACTCTCTCCCCCTTTGAAATATTTATGATATTTATGGAAAGTTTTTGAATTTTACTTTTAACACTCAACATTATGTTCCAAGTTGAACCCCCTCCGCTACGGTCATATCAAACGTGGATGCAAATTTTTATTATGCCAGTTTATAGTCTGATAACTGCCCGTTGTAATTCAAAGCAATGCAGCCAAATTAAGCTTTATAGAAAATATTCAACATGAAATCTGTTAGAAAATGCAATTAATTTGGTATCATGAATATGTATAGTTCATTTAAAATAGATAATTTAAAATACTTAATATTATGAGGAGGTCAGGAATTAATTTCAGAAAAATTAAACAGAAGGAGTTTTAAAAAGAAGTATTTTTCTGAGACAGCTTCCGTCTTGAGCTTTATACATTATACGAATTCCTAATAAAATGTATTGTTTTAAGAACAACGTTTATAGCTGAATTATGCATTGAAAATTAGGTTAAAATAATTGATTGTAATTCTAAATCTCTGCGCATAAAATTACTCAAAGAAAACTGCAATTAAGTTAGATTGTTCTTTTTCACATAAGGCTTTCGAAAACTTAAGTTATTTGTAAGTTAAAATGCGTAATGACCTCGTTTTTTTTAGAGATAATTTTAAAAATGTAGTATGGTTATCAGAAAAAGAGAGAATTTGTATGCAAATATAAAATTCGTGATTTTTTTTTTTTTTTTTTTTTTTTTTTTTTTTTTGGGGGGGGGGGGGATTTCATATTGCCAAGAGGGAAAACGTTTACCAATAGAAATTTTTGCTTCGAAATTATTTGTCTGCTTGATTAATCCAATACGATTTTTTTTTTCAAAGAAAAACCTTTTTGTATAAAAATTCAAACATATATAAGTGTAAATTACGGTAACTGATGTTTTAAAGATATTCAGAAGATATTGCAGAGTTAAATTCATTGGAATTTTATTACTTCATTTATCTCTTACTTATATTCTGATAAAATTATACTTAATGATCAAAGAAAAAAGAATGGACGACTAGAACGAGTCGGAACTTTCAATGCTTGTGTGAAAAGTATGTCCTGTGATTGGCTATATTCCACTGTTTGGAGGTTAAATTAAGATTCCTTTAACCTTTCTACCCTGTATGGGTCGATTCGACCCATTTTCAAAAAAGATTTTGTGATATCCCACAAAGATTTTAATTCTGAACAGTAAATGGTAATAATACACATAAAAAAAAAAAATTGTGTAGAAAAAATTTCTTGTGGTCTAAATAACCATATTACTACCTGGGTCGATTAGATCCATGCAGGTAAAACGTAACATTTTTTCAACAGGGTAGGAAGGTTAAATGAACGAAAATAATTATTAAGACATCGAATGACGCCCGAGGGTTATGTCGTCTATTAGATTTAAACTACAAAACTTGGCTTATTGACGTTATTTTGCTGTTTTAAAGTAAATTTTCAGTAAAAGTAAAAAATCAGTTTTATTACGATACCATAAGATGTATTAACAAATTGACAAAATTTCAAAAAAATTTCTTTGCATTTCTTTATATTAACAAAATGTTTTATTTAACTTTGCATTAGCATTTTTATATTTGTAAGTAAAATAATTTTTAATCGAAAAAACAAAATATATTTGCTAGAATTGCAACGAAATATATTTTGTTAATCTAAACAGAATTATTATTGCAACGCATTAAAACAGAAGTTTTTGTTACTGAACAGAACATTTATCGGAGTGTGGTTTTGCTCAGACCCTTAATGTATTCATTAGATTAATGCAATAAACAAATTAATTTATCACAATTATGTTCAGATTTAACTAAACAAATTGTACCTAGGTTTGAGGTACTTAGTTTTTTATTTAAACCCTCTGACTGCTTTAAAAAAAAAAAAAAAATGTTATTTTCCCTATATGGATTATGCTATGCATTTTCTAATATTATGATTATACATATTATATGGTTGTACATATTATTATGCCTTCATAATTAAACTGAAGATAAACCATATGACTATTATATGCATGACCTTCTTAATAAAACTTCCAGCATAAATACAATAAATCTTAAACCAGCTCATAAAATAAGTGATTATGATATGGTATAAATAAGCATACATATATAATTAGATGTATTATATAAATTACAGCCCCCTTTTTAACAACAGTCGGATTACATCAGATGTTCTTACGTTATTTTTGTTAATAAAATTGCAAATTCTCAAGTATTAATAAAATATTTAATATAAAATATCCGGAATCTTAATATCCGTCATAAACGGTCAGAGGGTTCAAATCTTTAACCTTCCGTTAGTCACACTATTCTTTCCGACGTAGTTAGTTGAGATGTTTCTGGCTGTTTGAAAGCCAAGTGAAATTTATTCCAGTTTACTTAGTTAATTATTACCTGCTGAATTTCCTTTGTGATATAAAATATTAAACAATATCTTTAATTGACGAATTATATTAGCAATTGCGTCAAATAATTCAAGAAAAATAAAGAAAAGTGAATGAAAACGTTGAAAGAGTTTTGTGTAGGGACTACTTATTTCATCATCCCATATTCAAGATAAAACATTACTTCAAAGGGATGCAACTTTGAGGTGCATGCGACTAACGGAAGGTTAAGCCAAAAACATTTTTTTTTTTTTTTTTTTGGGCTGTGCTTCTTTATTGAGATAAGTGTTATATGAGGGTAAGTCAGTATACAAAGCCAATAAAAAGAAAAGAAAGTTACATACAAGAAAAGCATGTTTATTTTTGTACATAAGTATCATTTACATTGATACATTTGGTTTATCTCTTTATGTGCTTTACACTATCTGCTGCATAAATTATTTTTTAAGTATTGTTTTATAAAATCATTTTGTATTTCATGCATATTCACGTTATTTTTTGTAGAAAAGAAAAAAAAATGTAGTATTTCAAATATAGTCATTAAATATAGTGTCATCCTGATGTTGAAAAATACATTGGTGTATTTTTCCCTGATTTCCATTTGGGAACAATTTACTATTAGTTTCCGATCATTCATATCACAAGGTTCTCAGCAGTAATTGTTTTTCACTTAAAATTCACTTCTTTTACAAAATGGTCCCTTGCTTAACTTCTTTCATTTAAATCACATACATATTTTTTTATTGGCCGAGTTCAAACTTACATTCACATTTTTTTCCTTTAATGTAAAAAATTAATGCTGCAAAAAGGAAGAAAATGAACAACAGAGAAAAAAAAAAAAAAAAAAAAAAAGAAAGAAAAATGAAAGAACAATTTCAATTAAAAGGCATTGCAGTAATAGTTTATCAAATTTCCTGAAAAGACACTTGAACTCGATGATTATCTATTTGTAAATGTTTTGAATTGCTACTAGAGGAAAATTAAAAAAAGTATAAAGGAAAATTGAAATAACGTGTTTGTTTTTCTTATCTTTAATATTCTCTTTTTTATGCATATTTAAAAATAAGGTAAAATATTGATTAGATATTTGGAATTGTTTATATAAGAAATTTATTTCAACTGGATAATGCGTAGAACACTGTTTCTCTTTAAGATGTTTTTTAAGGCCTGTTTTATAAAATCATTTTGCCATATTCGCATATGCAAGGTTTTATTTATTTTCATATCAAATTCCGTCATAGACTGAATTTCATCCATACATTTTTTTCCTCTTTTTTTTTCTTTTTTCTTTCTTCTTTTTCTTTCTTCTTACTTATTCCTTCTCTTTCTTCTTCCTTCTTTCTTTCTTCGTCCTTCTTTCTTCTTTCTTCTTCTTTCTCTTTCTTTTTCTCTTTTCTTCCATCTTTCTTTTTCTTCTTTTCTCTTTCTTCTACTTTGTTGTTCTTCTTCTTCTCCTTCCTCTTCTTCCTTCTATGTCTTCTTTTCTTCTTTCGTCTTCTTATTCTTCTTGCTTGTTTTTTCCTTTGGAGGGGGGGGGATAATAACAGCTTTTTTTTTTTTTTTTTTTTTTTTTTTAAATAAGTGATGTTTCTTCCAGGGATTTCAGATAGACATGAATCTTTCGGCACTCATTGATTAATTTTGGCTTTTTTTTTTTTTTTTGCCATTTTTGTGTGTTTGCTTGTCTCATGATAGCGGCCGTAAAATCACGCTATTAATCACGCTATTATATTACATGTAAAAAGAAAGTATTATGTAGATTTTTGTTAACTGCCTCGTAGAGTGTAATAAAATGGATTACTAACTCGAAAATGTACATAGGTATCATCTCATCCGTTTGGTATCATCCAAACACGAGAGATTTAAGTCAATTTTTTTGGAGGTTAGCTTTTTTTGTCCTTTAGTGTATTTGTAGTTCGTGTACAAGAACACACCAAAGTTATTCTTATCATTACGGCCTATGGAAAATTTGTATGCACCGTAAAAGTTCCCCGTTTCACTTGCAATTTGGTATACACAATCAAGCTTTGAATAGAAATAGCTGTATAATTTTTACGTCTATACAGTTTACAGATTGTATAATGAGACACACCCAAGTTTTTCTCATCATTACGGTCTATGGTATGAATTTCGTTTGGCAGAATTTTAATGTCGTTATTCTGCATTCAACAAAATGAAATTGGCGTATATTACTGAATTACTTAAAATCACCTTTTCTGTGGGAAATAAGTGTGCTTAAGTTACATAATGCACAGGAGATTACAAAAGTGTTCCGACGATGTCACGTAATCATTTCATATTACATCAAATTTCGAACAGTTATTCATAAAAAAATATAGAATAAGTTGAATAGGTGTATACATGGTACTAGTGTATGCAATGGGTACTGTACTGGTGTATACAATGTTTATGATTCGTTTGACAAAGAAAATAATTCTGTGGCATTATCGTCAAATTTTTATTTAAATGCCTTTTAACATATATTCCTTTTCATATATTAAAAAATATAGGTTACTTTAAAATAACTTCGTTTGAAAAAAAGTCACAATTTCAATTATTTTTGACCTAGCTTTTTGCTGAGAACCTTGCATTTAAGTTTGTAACGTACATACTGACTTGCCCTCGTATTAATTTTATTTTGTTCATTATTATTATTTTTTTAAGATGTATTATTTATCATACATAATCATTCTTCATCATACATAATCATGCTTATTATTTTGCTTTATTTTATTTTGTTCATTTTTTTATCATGCATTTTTATTATACATAATCATTCTTCATCATACATAATCATGTTTATTATTTTTCTGTATCTCTATTTTATTTTAAGTACTCAGAGAGTAACAATTTTATTTTTCTTTCTTAAAAAATTAAAAATAAAATAAAAATAAAACCACAAAAAACCTAAAAAAGAAAAAAAAATTAAAAAAATAAAAAAAAAAAAAATAAAAAAATGTAGCGTTAAAAAAGTAAAATTGCTATATTGTCAATGTTACAGTATAGTATGTATATAGAGTTGTATTAATGAAATTTACTTTTTCTTCAACAAGGGTTTGATTTTTTTTTTCTTCGGATTTCCTTTTCCTCAGAAATTCCCTGAGTACTTACATGTTTAGTATTAATAAATTAAAGTAAAATGAGTGTGTTTTCAACATTGCATATGTGTATATTATACTTTTTTTAATAATATTTTTATTTTTATTAGCAGTTTGATATTTTCCCAAGACTTGTTTTTTCCTCAGAAAGAAACTGAGTATTTCATTCTATAATAAAATACAAATGCAACGCATGCGTCATTAATTGGAGCGAGTTGTGTCTATTAGTTATCCTTTCAGGAATATACACGAATGATAGTTATTACAGCCTGAGAAAATAATTGTAATGTTTTCAAGCTCAGTAGTATGATCTGTTTCAATGTCATGATTGATAAATTTTGAAGGAATATCACCATTCTTATATACATATTTTGTTCTTTGATGCGGATATCAGCAAAAAACACTGTCTCTCCTCTCCAACAAAAGTAGCTTCACAATTTCTACAAAAAAAAAAAAAAAAAATATATATATATATATGTACAATACAGGTACATTAAAGAAGGAATAATAGATTTAAAATTAAAACCAAGGTTAGAATTTTATTTTGATATTTAAATACAGAGAAAATGTTAGTCTCCTTTGTCCGGTAACATGGGTGTCTATTACGTACCATTGTTTATGTCACTATATTATGTTCTATGAAATGAATTCTTATATAGTGCAGCCACGTTTTCTAAAACTAGCAGTGAGGACACGTCTAAAATGTTGCAGGGGTACCAGATTGACCGACAGGTTGGAATGTGGAAAACATCCAGTATTTCTGCGCTCATTTCTCTGAATCAGATGGCTGTCACCCCTATTTTAGCACTGGACTCTTTAAGTTAGACATGCGGAGAGACTTATGTGGTTTCATGGAGTGTGGTCGATGAGTAAATCCCTTGCATACTGCATCATAATCAAACATAATGGAATTACATTTATTAACCATATCATAATGCAATTGCATTTTCTCTTCTGTGGTGTATAAGACAGGTGACACGCAAGCGCGCCCCATCATCGACTGACCCAGATACGAGGGTATCCATGCAGTCCCGTTCTGTGGTGTATAAGTTCACCAAACTTGATATATGAGATGGTTATAAAAGTTATACTGACTCAGTTTTGAATATAGTCCAACAGGCAGGCTGCTATATTACAATTTTCTCCATTTAAGAGAATTCTATATTTTAGCTTTTATAATGTATAAGTGCAACTACATGAGATAGTTATTATGAAAAACTGTTTCATTTTAGATGCCTATCTAAGAATAGGGATGGGTGCTATTCTTCCACATGTTAACTATATTTCAGCTTTATGACATGGAATAACTCCAAATTCGAAGCTATACAATAGCATATATATGTATAAATTCAAGATAAAAATCATAATGCAATGTGCACATTTAGTACTGTATTTCAATTGCCCCTGTATAAGCCTCTTACACTTCTCGGGGGAAATATTTGTCTTAGGAGGTTACGTTGCCCTTTTTGTGAAGTGAATGCAAGTGCACTGAGGAATTGTCACCTAAAACTGTATGTGCGGGAGGGAGAAGTAGATTGTTTTAATCTATTCCTAAATTATTTACTTCCAGGGATATATTGACTGCTTTAAAATAAAGAAAATTTCAATTCTTTTCGTTTCTGTTTTCCAAAATATGAATTTTGTGGCAAATAGTCAAATTAATACAGTATCGTGTCACTGTTAATTGAAAAAAAAATACTGCGTATAATCGGGCAAATTGCTCAATTACGTAAATTTTTTTCACTGTAGTTTTCTAAATTGCAGGACTACTTAACGATTGTCAAAATATGCATATATTCTGACTTTTAATTTTCTTGGAGGGAATGTTGGTGGATAATCACAACAATCACTTCGTTGATCTATCTGTCTATGTTATATATATAATGAAAATTTTGCCATCACGATCAGCGAACATAAATATCTTAGATGAGTTCGTTAACCAAGTTGCTCCACCATTTTGTGTTCAAGTGGAGGCCACTTGAAAATTCCAAATTCACATTCTAAAAGTCGTATTTAAAGCTCGATTTACTTGAATTTTGATGTAAATATAGACCACATAAGAGTTAAAAAAAAAATTATTAATGGACTTTATCTGCCATGTTTAACAAAGTGGCAGATAAATTAAGCGGGGCCACTTGAAATCGGGCTCTCTCTTGAAAATTTAAAATGACGATAACTTCCGAAAAAATACTCCAAATCGAACCAAATTTGCACAGTGAACTTATTTTATAGATACCTTTGATGCGTTTGTTGACCAAGTTGCTACGCCATTTTGTTTGCAAGTGTAGACAACTTGAAAATTTCAAGTTCACATTCTAAAAAGTGTATTCCGAATTTGTTTGAATATTCATGACTATAGTCATATGTCATATATATAGACTATATGTCATATATATAGACTATATAAGGGATTCAACCAAGTTTATTAATGAACTTTATCGCCATTTTTAACAAAGTGGTGGATATCTTAAATTAAGCAAAGCCACAAAATTTAAAATCACGATAATTTTTGAAATAATACCAAATTTGGACAGTGCATTTATATTTAAAAAATTTTGAATAAGTTTGTTAACAAAGTTGCTCTCCTTTTTTTTTTTTTTTTTTTTTTTTTTAAATAGAGGTCACTTGAAAATTTCAAATCCGCATTGCAAAAAGTGTATTTAAGATTGGATTTGCTTGAATTTTGATGTATACATATACCATATAAGGGTATCAACTAATTTTGTTAATTTAATGAACTTTATCCACCCTTTTTAAGGAAGTGCGGATGTTATAATCTAAGCGAGATAACTTGAAATCAGGTTACCACTTGAAAATTTATAATCATGATAACTTTCTAAATTCTAAATCAATTCGAACCAAAGTTAGACAGTGAACTTATCATATAAATATCTTGGATGAGCTCACTGGGCAACTTTTTCAGACATTTTGTTTCCAAGTTGAGGCCACCTGAAATCAGGCTGCCACTTAAAAATGTGCAATCACGCTAACTTTTAAAATACTAACTTGATTCAAACCAAAGTTGGATAGTGAACTTACAGTTCAAATATCTTGGATAAATTTGCATGTTAACTTGCTCCGCCATTTTATTTGTAAGTGGCAGCCACTTGAAAATTCATCAGTATAATTTCTATAATACTGAATCAATTCGTATCAAACTTCGTGGTGGATTTATCATTCAAATATCTCACATAAGTTCGCTGGGCATCTCACTTCGCATTTTTGTTTCCAAGTAGTGGCCACTTGAAAATTTCTTATCACGATGATTTTTGAAATACTGAGTTCGTTTAAACCGAAGTTGGACAGTAAACTTATCATACGAGTATCTTGAATGATTCGCTAGGCAAGTTGCTCCGATATTTTGTTTCCACGTTGCAGCCACTTAGACTGCTACTTGAAAATTTGTCATAACAATGGTTTTGGAAATACTGCACTGATTCGAACCAAAGTTGAACAATGAACTTATGCTTCATATATCTCGGATGAATTTGTTGGGCAACTTGCTCCGTCATATTGTTTCCAAGTCGCGGCCATTTGAAATCTTGTTATCACGATAACTTTTGAAATAATTAATTCGAACCGAAGTTGAAAAATAGATTTATCATTTGACTATATGATTTCGGTGGGCAAGTTTCTTCACACTTTTGTTTCAAAGTTGAGGCCACATGAACGCTACCAATTCAGTATTTGTTATCGCGATAACTTTTGAATTACTGAATTTATTCGAATCGAAGTTGAACATTAGACTTATCTTACATATCTTAGATTAGTTCGCTGAACAACTTGCTCTGCGTGTTTTATCCAAGTGACAGCCCTTTAATTTGTCAGTACGATAACTTTTGAAATTCTGAATTAATTCGAACTAAATTTGTATATTAGACTTATCTCACACATGCATTTGATATATACTGAAAGAGAAAATTTCATTAACTGCCTTAGTAATTTCAGCTTTTTTTTTATCGCTTGGTGTATATATATTTTGAAGTAAGACGTGTGTTTGCAGCTGAAAGGAATTTTTAATTTATATATATAAAATAGTTTGTCCTGAATGAAGGAGTGCGAGATTCATCCTCGCACAGCCCAAACCCTTGGACCTAGAAGCATTAAATTTTGTGACAATGTTCCTTCTATTACGTAGACATCCACTAAGAAGCGATTTTACAAAATTCACCAGCCAAGAAGGAGATTGAGGGTAAAAAGTGATTTCACAAAATCCTTCATATCTCAAACAAAAGAAAACAGATATCCGTAAATTTTTCTTTAAAATATAGCTGGCATACATATCTAAAAGCCAATTTCTGAAATTTTAGAAATTCGATCGTCGAGGGGAAGGGAGAAAAACGTAATTTCACATGCGCAAAATGTGATTTCACATAACTCCTATATATCTGAAACAAAAAGCCAGACATAGGTGGAATTTTTGCTCTAAAATGTAGCTAATACAAATACCTAAAAATAAATTTCTTGAATTGTAGAAATTTAGCTTTTAAAGGGGGGAGGGAGTAAAACAACGTCATTTTAAATAATCCTATGCATGCCATACAAAAAAGGAAAAAAAAAAAGATTGTAAGATTTTGTCTCTAGTTCACACAAATACCTAAAAACCCATTTCTGAAATTTTAGAAAATCATCCCAGGTGGGGCGGGAAGGGGGAGGGGGCTATGGGGCAAAAAAAGCCTTTTATACCGATCAAAATTGGTACAGATAGGTTTTAGAGGCCTGTAATTAGTCGAATGAGGATATTTTCGAAAGTGTAAATTTATCAGGAGGAGCGAGAAGGGAGGGGGCGGAGAGACAAAAATTTGGAAATAAGAGTTAGAGCGTTGAAAATTAGTATCGGATTTTAAGGCCCGATAAATCGATTGCGAATATTTTTGAAAGTGTGGAATAGTTACGGAGGTCGGGAAGAGTGGGACGGAAGTATGGGCTAATATAATGAAATTCAGATAGAACGTTGTAAATTAGTATTATTAGATTTAAAAGCCTGAGAAAACGATTGCGGATATTTTTGAAAGTGTAAAATATTCAGGAAGAGCAGGAATGGTGGGAGAAGGAACATGCGCGTAGTGCGCTCGTGTATACGCTGCCGCAGGCAGTGTAGGCCCGCACCAGTTATTCCACCGATGAGAATTTTTTTTTTTTTTAATTTGTTTTTCCTTTACGATAATAGTGCCGCGGTAGCCCAGTCGGAAGAGCACCGGCCTCGTAATTGGAAGATTGCGGGTTCGGTACTCGAGCCGGCCAAAGACCGTCGTGTACACTAATGGTGGCTGGTGCACGTAAAATCTGTCGTGGCCTCCATGTTCCCATCAAAACTTATACCTCTGGGGGTCACCGAAGCAGGAGAACCATCCCTTCCGTGGAGGATCAAAATTGTGGTGGCATGTCTCCGGACCACCTCTAAAGGGTGTGTCCCAGACCGTCGCCAATTGTCCAACTTCGCAGCACTAGTGCGACGTAAAACCCAACCAACCATCCATTATGATAATACAGTGATTCATTAACAGTATCGAACATGAATGCGCGCGCGCGCGCAATGTCCTGCGCTCACGAAGGCAGTGGGGACACGGTGCGACATTTTTTCCGATACGATTTTTATTTCCTTCACACGATAAAAATTTATACAATTTTGGGAATTTATTAATTATAGTGATTCATTTAAAGATAGTGACCAGTTAAGCGGACGTAGCCTGCTAGTTTTATATAAATATCCATCCAGCTGATATGGTCCCTTTTGGGAAAAGTTGTCTGATCAGACCTTTGCATTTTTTTTTTTTTTTTTTTTTTTTTTTTTTTTTAACGAGAATATGAGCCAGGCTCTCCTCCAAAAAAAAAAAAAAAAAAAAAAAAAAAAACTTCCCTATTTTTAGGTCTATAATGACGTGCGAACTGTCCTTTCATACTCTTGCAGAAAAAGGACATTGTATTTAACGACAGTTTTCTAAAATACTCTTCTGGAACAACGCGGAAGTTCGTAGATTTTAGATGTTTTTAAATGCGATAATTTATTCTATAAATTCTGCATGACAAAGTAATAGTAAAATACGAATTCCATTTTTTTTTTTTTTTTTTTTTTTTCAAATGTAATGTTATAGAAACACATACTGGGAACAGTGGAACACACGGAGTACAGTGGTACAAAAGTATTTTTCAATGATTCTAATGATTGAAAATTAGAAAAAAATAAGGTATAGTTTATTTAATTAATAAAATTACACTGTAAAAACTAGTCAATGCCCCATTTTAATGTTGCAGGGAAGTCGCAGACATTTTTATTTTTTCCACCCCTGTTGGAAAATTTAGGCAAGTTTTATTTTTCTAGATCGGAACAATAAATTCATTATGAAGCTTAGACTTTCTTAATTGCATGTGTGTAAAGTTTCTTACACTATTAATAAATTATGTGCAACTTTTTCGAATTTTTGATTTAAAGATGCTTCTTGGGATACAGTGTGACGCATGGGAGTACGAAGGGACGCTATCCCACTGAAACTTAATGTGAATACATCAAAATTTAAATTATTTGTTTAAAGGGATTTTAATGAGGATTTGTTTAAATATATTTTCAATGCCATTTAAATGGACATGCATTTAACAGTCTATCACTATCATATTATTACTATATATTTTTTTAATGATTTGTAATTTAAATGAATTATTTTGAATAATTTTGCTATGTATATGAAAAGATTTTTGCTAGAATGAAATTTCATTTTCGATGACGAAATAATATATTTAACTCTCCTTTGTGATATCAAAATGAAATTGCTAAAACCTATCACTTGAGGAAGACAAAAAGTACAATGACACATTTTTTTTTTCCTGTAGACTTCGGATATCATTGCATAATTATATGAACTCCTAAAAGCATTTTTTTTTAAATCCTTTACTGTTTAATTGTATATTACTTTATCATTTTCAAATTATCAAATATTATTTTGCAAATAATTTTTGATTTCTTAAATGTGTTTTTAACTATTTAATTGTCTTTAAGTCTTATGATTTAAAAACTGCTTTCATATTTTCTGTGTTCAATATCCAGACCTTATTTAATCTATCTTTTATATTAAAAGAGTTCATCATGTGACTTAGTATACAACATATGTATGTACATATACATACATATATATATATACATATATTTGTCTTTGGGATCTCGGAAAAAGCTTTAACGATTTTGATGAAAGTTTTGGGTTAGAGCTTATTTGGAGCCTGAAAAAAATATGAATTAACCCTTTCAAAGACAGTAATTTTGTTCACTTAAAATCAGCAGCCACTAGAATTTACGATCAATGTTACAAGAGAAGAAATAAATGAATTTCTCCCTTTAAGTTATAAAAGTAAAATCATGTAAAATATTTCCGGGATGAATTTTTGCAGTTGAGAATTCAAATTAGGTGATGCTGTAGTGGCATCACCGCCCCTGAAAGGGTTAAAGAATGTTTTTATAGATTGCTGTTACTCTATAATATCTGCTGATTATTTTAAACATGCTCTTCATGGTATGACAGTCGGAAAATATTAGCTAATTATAATTATTATTCCTGTTTCATTTAAACTCCCAGCCTCCCCCCCCCTCACACACACAAAAAAAAGCTGATATTTTTAACTAAATTTTAATTAACCTAAAAACAGAAAAAAATCGTAAGATTTCTTTATTTTTGATAAATACATGCATAAAAAATTATTAACACACATCTTTATTTGTTCTAATTTAAATAAAACTATATGAAAATAAGATTTATAAATTATATTTTGGTTTCCTGAAACATTGAAAACAATCAATTTTTCAAATAATTTTCTTTTTAAATATTAAAATTTCTCATTGTTTTTTAAACTTTAGTAAAGTATGAATCTGAAAAAAAAAATCACCACCAGAAAAATAAGTGCTGATAAATAGTTTTATAATGAACATGTTATCCAATTTTCATGTTTGTATGTATATTTTTTAAAAAGTTATTCGCACGCGAAAAAAAAAAAAAAAAAAAAGAAGAAGAAGAAGAAGAAACAGAAAAGTGAATACAGGTAAAAAGGTCCGATTTTAATCTAACACATGGATGCATGTTTGCCTTCACCTGTCTGTAATGCATCCTTTTGACCATTTTTCATTAAGTTTTCTTTTCTAAAATTGTTCAAATTTTTCATTTTTTCCAAAGCTTATTTTTGAGAAAATATTAATTAGCTTAAAAATTATTACATATGTTAAAGTTATATAAAATTCGGTTAATGATATGATAAGGAACATGCCATCCAAATTTTATGTTCATATGTTTATTTGTTTAAAAGTTATGTACAAAAGAAAACGAGAAAACAGGTTGTTCCTTTAATTCTGAACCAGTGTACTTACCTACTTGAATTTTTTGTTGCTGAAAATTATTACGAAGAACAAATATCTGTTCCTTTTTTTAACTCCCATTAAAATTATGCAGATAAGAATATTCATGACACTATATAGACATTGGATATGAAAGTGACTTCCTTTTGGTCAAGTGATGAAGCATAACAAAAAGGTATTCAACTGATCTGGAAAGTCACTTTCTTACAGTTAAATATTGTAAATCAACAACTCCTTTCTTATTTACTTATTTATTTTTCATTTTTCAGAAAAAAGAAAAAATTTTTAGCTACTAAAGATTACTGAATGATAAACCTCACTTTCATCTTCATGTACGACTTATAAATAAGACTGATAAATAACAATATAGAATAACCAAAGTTTGGATATAAAATTCTAGAATTATTGATGTAAAATTTAAAATTCAGAGGATCCTAAAATAATTTTTTTTCGTGCTAAATTTACTAGTTTTTTATTTATTATTAGTCATTACAGAAATTTTCTATTTTTTACTTAATTTGTAGCAGTGAATTTTTTTGCGTTACTTTCTCAAAGCTCCAGTATCGCTAAAGATTTTGACAAAGATGTTCTAAAATATGAGATCACAAAGTTCTAAGTATATAAATTCGATATTATACAGGAAAAACATCCATAAATTTGAAATTTTCATAGGTATAAATGCATGCTTTTCCACTATTTAAATACGTTTCACATGTAGCGTCGTCTTCAAAATCATTGAAAAGCATCTTACTTCATGAGTTAATTAGTTTTTGTGGGCGTGCTAATATGTATGCGCATTAACATAATTTTGTACAGGATGAAGAATTGTATTTCAGTGTACCACATCTTAGCATGAAACTTAGGCAAAGTGTTCTGACTATCAAAGCAGAGCAAAAATAGAAAATGTTGAATTAGGTAGTTGTGAACTTGAAGTCGTCCTGAAAAACAGCGATTCTAAATTTTATCTTTCCTGTCATGGAATGATCTCTTCTAACGCGTAATCTTATGATACGTTAGGAAAAACACAGCAACAATCCATGTAATCCACAAGTTAAAATATTAAAATTGCTCAGAACGTTTATATCCTTTTATATCTGAAACTACAAAACTTGTTATACAAAGGCAAATTACAATTTTAATCATCCATAAAACTAAAATAATAATAGAACTAGTGCTAAATGTCATGGTATTGTTTCGACTGACACACTTTATCATATAATACAAACATGAGCTAATGTATCGCTCAGTGAAATAAAGTGGGCACACATAAATCGCCCCCTCTCAATTAAATAAAAGTTGAAGAGCGAGTTTTTAACGAAAAAATTTCGCGTTTTCTTGGACATGAAATTTTGCCAGAGATTGGTCTAAAAGTAGGTTTGTCAAAATGCTATTATTAGCTCCTATAATATTAATAGGTTTGGATTGTCATCTATGGGGATTTTCTGCACTCTAAAGCAAAATCATCATAGAATTCCGCAACCATCTGTTCCATGGTTACAGGACTTACATGTAATAGTTGATGATATGAAAACTTAGTGATTGTAGTGTGGGGCAAGGATAGACTGACCATATGTCCTCGAATCTCGAGGACAGGCACGAATTTCGAGGACAAACTACCTTCGTCCCCAAAAAATTACAACACATTTGGGGACGCCGGTTATAAAGTTATTAATGTTTTATTATAGTAATTTATTATATGTATAATAAATAAGCTGAAATAAGTTGCTTTATACATAAAAATTACTAAAATTTTACAATTTAAGGTGATTTAATTTTTATTTTTTTTTTTGTCCTCGAAATTCGAGGACACCGCTATCTTTGTCCACAAATTCAAGGAAAAAAATATGGTCTCTCTAGGCAAGGAAAACATTTTCTTGTATTGATAAATTACGAGAAAATAAACAAGACAGGCTGATAAAAATATAATGGCATCCGAAGAAAAATGTTATAATATGGTGTAAGGCCACCAAAAATGGGGACAGTTCCTACTTTTGGTAGTTTATTTTTTCCCTAATGTATGAACTAGTTTTCTAAGTATAGCTTTTGTCACAATTTATAATTTAAAATTGATGATTGTGCATTCATTTAAGTACTGCTTTTGTCCATATTCCTTATTTTGAAATTGGAAGCACCGTCCTAATTTGTCCCCAATTTTTCTTTAGAAACATTTGGTCACCTAATAATACTGTTAGACATACACAATCGAATTTTGATTTTAACACACTTTGTTAGACGTTTTATTAAATAAATTCTCACCAGACTTGTAGTCGATTACAGAAGTCCTTAATCGATTACAATTACGATTATTTTCAATCTTCAAAAGCCGATTACGAATACATTTAAGATTCTATAAGTTAGATTACGATTACAGTTTTGATTACGTTTTGATTAGACTCTAGAATACGATTACATTCAGATTACGATTACTTTTTTTTGTCAAATTACGATTACATGAAAAATCGATTACGATTAAACTTCGATTATACAGATTTCTCAAATTTCCCTAATCTTTCTTAGACATTTCTTCATATATATCCTTAAATATATCTTGTATATATTCTCTCCTTATATTCTTTATTTTGTTTGCTCTCAGATTATAAGCTCTTAATATCACAGTAAGCAGATTAAAAATATCAAGTAATTAATCATTTAAAACTAGAGAAATTTTATAATTATACAAAACTCTATATTTTGACCATCAAAGAAATGTAATCATTATAATATTGAAAGACGTTTTAAGTATGAGTCGGTAATTAAAATACTATCTCAAATATCTGTCACAAACTTCACTTCTTTATAATAACTTAGTACACCAAAATTTATTTTCAAATCGACCACCAGTTCCAAAGCATGGAATTCGTTTTATATTACTTTTGCATTTTCAGTAGAAAAGACAGATAAAAAAAGATAATATTATTTAGTAAAACATAAAAAGGAAAGAAGTAGAAGCTATGTAAATATGGAGAACCCCTTAAATTATATCATATGTAAGTATATACACTCATTGAATTACATTAGTAGCAAAGTGTAAAGGTATAAGTAAGAAGTCTAAATGAAAATGCAATCAATTTAATTAAAAAAGAAGTTTCAAACATTCGCATTTGATTTAAATAAAACTGTCAGTTAAAAAAGCTTTTTTTTTATTTTTACTACAAAGGAGAAATATCATTGATATAAATTTAAAAATTGTAAATTAGATGTAAAATTCTGTTGCCTATAATAAATGGAGAGTTTAGTTATCTTTATACCTTTAGAGATTATGATGACACCTGTATTAAATGATTTTATTAAATGGTCTAGATAATATATTTGTTTCCCAAATGGATATTCATAAACAAATATTTCTAGTCTGTAAAATTTAGCACTACTACCCCCCCCCCCAAAAGTAAATAAATAAATAAATAAATAAAATCAATTAATAATCCATTAATTTTAATTTTTCTTACTTCTGAACATTGAACTTAATATATATACAGATAGAATGTAGGAGATTTAAAATTCTTTTAAATATATTTATTTAATTTAATCAAAATTAAATTTTCAAAGTTTTCCGCTTTTAGTAGCGTGCGGGAACTCGTATAGAATTTTCCAGCGACACTGAATAACCTCTCTACGGGTGCTGAAGATGCACAGATAGACAGAAATTTTGAAGTATTTTTTGCAATTTTTGGATATCTTTCGTCATTTTTTTTTTCCAAAAATTTAGAGGGCAAATATCTTCTCCTTCCAATAGCTCTTTTAAATAGTCCATTATTTCCGATTTTGCTATATAATTCTGGTCAAGTCACTTGATTTTTTCCCGTCCAAAAATGCAAACAGTTTGGTCTTTTTTTACCATGTTTTTATTAACTTCGATTCTTGTTTGTTTGTTTGTTTGTTTGTTAGGGACAAATCTTGCAATAGATTTTTAACTAACTTCCCGACTAGCTAGATATTTGAAATTTTCAGGACAGCTCACAACACGGTGACAATACATTTTTCTAATAATTTTAGTCAACTATTTCAAGTCCCGCTGCCTTCGGCAGCGCTTATATGATTCGACAGAAAATTCCTTTAACTAACTTCCCGACTAGCTAGACATTTGAAACTTTCAGAATAGTTCAGAACACGGAGAAAATGCATTTTCTTAATACCTTTAGTCAACTGTTTCGGGTTCCTGCTGCCTTCGGCAGCGTTATCAGTACAAAGCATGCAATCGATTTTTCACTAACTTTCCGGCTAGCTAGACATTTGAAACTTTCAGGACAGCTCACAACACGGTGACAACACATTTTTCTAATAATTTTAGTCAACTATTTCAGGTCCCACTGCCTTCGGCAGCGCTTATTTTATTCGACAGAAAATTTAACTAACTTCCCGACAAGCTAGACATTTGAAACTTTCAGAATAGTTCAGAACACGGTGAAAATGCATTTTTTTTAAATACCTTTAGCCAACTGCAGAGCTGCCAACCTAATCTGGCAAATTGTTAACGCCCATTGAAAAACGCCCTTTTTTCTACACCACTTAATTTTTAGAGCAATTCTCTTCAAATGTATCTATGATGAATTAAGTAGAAAAATACTCTAAAATATGAGTGGTGTAGAAAAAGGGGCGGTACTAACAATTTGCCGGATTAGGTTGGCAGCTCTGCAACTGTTTCGGGTTCCTGCTGCCTTCGGCAGCGTTACCAGTACAAAGCTTGCAATCGATTTTTCACTAACTTTCCGACTAGCTAGATATTTGAAACTTTCAGGATAGCTCAGAACACGGTGGCAATACATTTTTTTTTAATACTTTTAGTCAACTGTTTCAGGTCTCTACTGCCTTCGGCAGCGTTCATATGATTCAACAGAAAATTTATTTAACTAACTTCCCGAGTAGCTAGACATTTGAAACTTTCGGAATAGTTCAGAATACGGTGAAGATGCTTTTTAAAAATATTTTTATCCAATTGCTTCAGGACAATGCTGCCTTCGGCAGCGTTTCCAGTACAAAGCTTGCAATCAACTTTTAATTAACTTCCTGACTAGATAGCCATTTGAAACTTTTATTATAGCTCAAAAGACGATAGCAAGGAATTTTTTTTAATACTTTTATCTAATTTCTGGGGTTCCGGCTGCCTTCAGTAGCGTTTATATGATTCAACAAAAAATTTAAAAACATGGTTTATAATTTTTTTTTTATCTTATAATTATTTTAGGTTCAGTTGCGGCGTTTTGTTCTGGTTCAGTTATTTCTTCGAAAAGAAAGTGATTCTTTATTTCTTTAATTATTATGTCACCCACTTGCTCATTCGTCAAGTCCAGGCAACTATTCTTGAATCGTGGATCCAAAATTGTTGATATAATAAATGGTGTACTTTCCACAT
Source organism: Salticus scenicus (assembly GCA_963930645.1). Taxonomy (NCBI): domain Eukaryota; kingdom Metazoa; phylum Arthropoda; class Arachnida; order Araneae; family Salticidae; genus Salticus; species Salticus scenicus. Next base: position 328,277,416 of record OZ005651.1, read on the forward strand.
ATTTTTTCCTCCTTTTTTCTAAGCAAAATTTCAAAGCTTGGATGAGACTTTGGCAACATTTTGATTTTATTTCGTAATAATTTAAGTGATTTTACAGTCCAAAAATGCATGGTATCACTTTTGAAGATGTCACTGTTTTCTCCTTGGATAGAATTTGTAGCCTCTTCAAAAGGTTCCAATACCTGAAAATAAATTAATTATAGAAGTCTCAGTATCAACAAAATTTTAGATTAAATTTATTATAATCGTATAAAAAATGTATAATAATAATAAAACTAAATTCCAAACGGCATTTACTATAATAATATGTATTTTCTTTCTCTTAAGTTATAAAAATCTTTCTTATAGATCTTAAATTTGTTTTACAACAATAAATTACAATAAATACAAATCAATTAAAATTATTTTATTAGGCCCCATAAATAACATTAATCATTACAGAAATATGTTTGAAAAGAGAAATGCACCTATTTCGCAATATTTCGGCAATCCGAATGTTTTACTTAAATTTACTAGAGCATACGCAAATAGATAAATGAACGGAGAGACAGAAGAGGAAAAGACAATCAAAAATTAAATTTAAAATATTTCAAGAAAGTAAATTAAAATTTCGTACGTTCAAAAAATTATGAAATCATTAAAGCATATCTAAACTTTAAAGTTGCTTTTTAGTGGACAACTTAAGTTTTAAGATGGGTCAATAACAATAATATTTCAGAGATTTTTCACTTTTTAATGGCAAAGCATCTTATTAAGTGGATTGTTAACATGTTTAATTTTGTGATTAAGCAAAACTCCTTATTCTCATAGAAATATTTTCGATTTGTTTAACTTTTATTTAATTTTTAATTTTAATAAAGCGTTCTACTAAATATTTTTTATAATTAAAACCCCTTTAAAAGGTTTATAAAAAAAAAATACAATAAATTCATATATATTTCGTAGATATACTTTTTGTCCAAACAAATAAAATTTCTCTAAAAATTTAAATTAATATTGCAATAACTTCTATTATTTCTTCAACTTGAGCTAGATCAATAGCATTAAGACTTCTATCATTTGGAAGAAATTTTATTGCATTTTGCAAACTTGTTTCTGAACTTTTTATTCCATTCATTATGGATTTCATTATTAGCTGGGAATTCCATCTAGTTACGTTAGATGTTTTTAAAACAATATTGTAATTTTCCAACTTTTCTACAGCACGGCAGGATTTTCTTATAGAATTTATTAAAGCAGATATTTTTGAAACTGTATCGGAAATTTTTTGAATCCTTTAAGCTATCCTTTATGACTAGTTGCAGCGTATGTGCTGCACAGCTCAACTGCTGGGGATTATTCAACCTTTCAAAAACATTATCAGTATCAATGTTTAAATTATCATCTGATGGGTGTTCAGTTTCTTGAAGAAAGTAATCTTCCACTTCATCATCATTTACATAAAAACCTGGCAGCGATGTTTCGAATGCCTTGGTCATATTTGATGCATTATCAGTCACAATAAAATTAATTTTATCTGAACCCCCATAGGACTCTATTACTTCTTCGTACAATCTTACTATATTTTCGCTCGTATGTCTACCGAAAAATCGCCTAAAAAAAGTTTTATAGTTTAGGTGTTTTAAACATGTGAAAGAAATAATAGACAAAAATAGATATAATAAATAATTTCATTCAAAGTCTGCATGCATTTTCCTCATGATATAGATTATTGAAATTTTAAAGATTAAACAATAGTGGCATGCAAGCTAAACTGTAAAATACATTAGATGTGATTGCGGACAATTTTAACAAAATTCTTGTATATTTCATAAAGATAAAATTGTGTATATTTTATTTTACTGTATAAAAATTTTGGAATGACTCCACTCGACTTTTTGAACATTAAACAATTAATGATTGCATAAATAAAGTAAAACAAATCATTAACTAAACAAAAGTGAAAATTACAATAGGTTGTTTGAGTATTTATCTCCATTATTTAATTTTACGCTATTTCACTTTAATTAACTTGAGCTCATAGATCTTAATGATAAAAATTTTTTCGTTGTTTCCCTGTAAAAACCAATAAATGTTATATTCATCAAAATGCATATAGTTAGTGCAGCAGTGAATTACATGATGTATATAAATTTTCAGCTCAAACGGATAAGGAGTTTAAGCGCTATCGCATTTTAAAATAATTGGACCTATAAGTCACAATGATACAGAATTTTTCTTTGTATCCCTGTAAAATATTTATACTCAAATTCTTCAAAATCAATAGGGTTGGTGCTATGGTGACTTACAACATACGTACCAACTTTCAGGTCATTTGAATGAAGTGTTTAGGCGCTACCGTGTTCACTCACACACATACACACATAAAAATAGTAAATATGGACTCAGGGGACGTGAAAACTACAGAAAGACCAAAATCTCAAATTCGTATTTTTGATGTGATTTACAATACTTTCCTAACTATAGTGCTCGAAAAAAAGAAATTAATATTCCCTTTTTAATAGAAAAATTAATATACATATATATATATTGAAAATAAAAATTATTTCGTAAATATTTTCATAATCCATATTTTGAAAAACAGGGAAAAAATTCAAAGAAAGAAATTTTATACGTACTTGGCAAGCTAAAACACAGGATTTTAATTCACAATCTTTGATGAAATGGGCTGTTATTCCTGAAAATGGTGCCATTTTTCTATTTGTCCATATGTCAGTACTTAATGTAATGTAATTGGATGCTTGCATAATTTGCTTTAATTATTCTGTTACTCTCTTTGGATTCTGGTACAAGCTCTTCTATAAATGTCGTTCGACAAGGAATAACATACCTTAAAAAAAGTGGGAGGGTTATATCAGCATAACACACATTTTATTTAAAAGAAGAAACTGGAAAACTAGGGAAAATCTCTCTATTTTAAAGAAATATATCAATTTATTTCAACTGTTACTCAATTTATTTTAATTAATAGAATCGTAATAATTACTTAAAGAATATATGTAAATGTTAAACAATATTTTATTATGATAATATTAACTTAGACTCACCTTGAATCAAGTGCATTAATCAAGCTTCGAAATTCAGAACTTTCTATGGCTTTGAAAGTAATAATATTACTGGCAAACATACCAACTATTTTATCAGTGACTTCAATCTGCTTTCGCTCTGTGCTTTTATATTTTGTTGTTGTACCAGTGATACTCTGTTAAAAACGTAATACACTTCTCATTTGATTGCAGATCACTGTCTTTATTTTCTTGGAATTCGTTGTATTCTTTAGAATGACGTCGCTTAAAAAAATGAAAATTTGAAAGGAAATTAATCGTAAAACTCATTGTATATAACGTACATTTGTATGTACCTTTCTAAAGAGTTGTTTCAGAATTGTTGGTAAGTGGTAAATATTTTAAAGCAACTCATGAAACAGTTTTAAGTAACTCTTTAAATAAATCTCTTTTTATTAATACTTGTTACAAAAAAGAAAAAAAAAAAAGAAAGAAAAAGATATCAATATCATTCTGCAGAGATCATCAAATGACTTGAAATAGGCCGACCTTTGGGGGCCTATTTTGTGTAAAAAATATTAAGTGCTAAAATTTTCTATATAAATATTTACTTAAATAGAATAAGTATTTGTAATTATTGATTTAGGAAAGAGTTGATTTAGGAAAGAGTTAATTTCCTAAATCAGCGAGTGAATTTACTATTTAAGTTTCTGATTACACATTATATATATATATATATATATATGAGGGAGAGAGAGAGATCCAGTAATTGACACCTATCCCGAAATAATAAAAGCACATATTTTACATATAAGAATTTTAACATTTTATGTCAAATACTAGGGGGTGCTATTAACAGGTAAAATGACTAACTAGCAGTGTCAGGCACTTGAATATAGGGTGCCAATTACTGGTAAAATGAAAACTGGCAGTGCCAATTACTGGAACACTAAGTGGATCCAGAATAAAAATTCATAAAAAAAATTATCAAATGTATATATTTTAACATATAAATATATATATTATCAGGAGGAAATCTAGGCATTTTAAAGTTGCCTTTCCTACCCCCCCCCCCCTCCTACACCCAAACTTTTTTCACAAAATGATGTTCTCCCTCAACTTTATAACATATTTTTTGCGACTTTTCAAAATTCTGACCCACTTCTGAAATAAAAGGGGGTGTGGAGTTTTTTCAAGTTTTGAAATGTGGATTTTATACTCATGCATCTCCTTAATATTCATCATAGGACAAAACCATTTATATTACATTATCTTAAAGAGGCGTTTCAAAAGATGTATCACAAGACATTTCCACTTGTAACTTTAAAGTTTCCTTCCCTAGTGACCCTCTAGCATCCACCCAGGGCTAAAAATATTTTCACTAACAGAAATCCCGCACAAATTCATTGAATACTTTTTTTTTTTTCAAAATTCCGATGCATTTCCGAGACAGGGAGTGTGGTGCATTTGGTAAACCCTGTATATACTATAATCTGTGCGTGAGAGGGAATAAGATTTGAACATTTTTAAGATAGACGAAACATTTTATGTATTCAAATATTTTATTTATAATATTTAGATTAAGAAGTGCTTTTAAAATATGAATCAACTGAATGTCCGTGCCGTCCAGGCGAGAGTCAGAAAAAAATTTCGTTAAAAATTTAAGAATCATTCAAAAATTTTCCACAACCTGCAAATACTTTTTTTTTTTTTGGGGGGGGGGGTGAACCCCTGCTGCTAGTTTATGAAAAGTTTTCTATGTAATCTGTTTAAAATACGTATTATCAGAGTACTTTAAAGTCATTTCATTAATATATAATTATTTAGAAAATGAAACAGTCATTCTAAACAATCACTGTATAACGTTGCTAGGAAGTATTAAAAATGATAAAGGCAAACGAAAATGCAAATCCAGTAATTTCCAATTATAACCGTTATTGAAAGTGAAAATTTTTGTGTTGCTTTCTAAATCTTATTGCTAATGACATTATATTCTGCAGGAAGCATTTTCTTGCGCATATGTATTGTTAATGTCGACTGCATTATGGTTTGTGCGAAATAAAAGTTAAAATATGATCTATAGATATACCTTTGATAGGTCGCAATGCTTTGAAATTCTTTCAAATTTCCCTGTAGACAAACCAGTGGTAATATTTATTCTATTTTTAAAAGGGAACAATTCCATAGTGAAGTGGAAAAACATAACATATATCAGTTTCAAAAACTCCCATGAATATTTAATTTAATTAGAGCGCGGAGAGACGAACCGAAGTCTTAAGCACTTTTCAACTTTGTTTGGAAGTGTTTAAAAGGAAAGAGAAATTTTAAGCATGTCCTCATATGCCATGTCGTAGTTCGTAGTAAAACTAAAACATGACCCCTGAAATCTTCCCGGGTGGTAGGAAGTTCAAAAATTAGCTTGTGAAGCTAGAAAATTTTGAAAAAAGGGATAACAGAAAATATACAGTAGTGGAAACCTTTTGAAAAAAGTTGATTTTAGTGGTTTGATGTCTAATAACATCACTTTGTTTTGTACCAATACTATAAAATTATATATCATTGGAAAGGTAATTTAATCATAATTGTAAAGCAATAACATTTTTTCAATTATCTGTATTATATCAAAAGTTATAGCCAAATAACCAGAAAAAAGAAGCACAGCTTGCTTACGTTTATAGGAAGTATCTGTCTTTCATTTGAATCTAGCCAATGAGCATGAGTGTTAACAGAGCCAATCAGATGTCATCTTGTTCTGGCAATGTTTTGGCAATGAGACAACATGTCACAGGACATTTATCAGTATGCATTGTAATTGCTATCAAGTTTGTTTTTTGTTTTGTGCTTTTTGATTTACTAGTGAGCTTGTGAAACGTTAAAAAAAAAAAAATATATATATAAAATTAAAGAAATGGCGCAAAGAGTTGACTGGTCACCTAGGAAGCGATGTAAAATAGTAACATTAAGTGAACAAGGCTACAGTTATGAAGAAATTAGAAGATATATTGGGGGAAACTTAACCAAAGGTGGCATTTCTAAATTTTTGAAGAGGCACAAGGAGACTCAGTCATTAGAAAACTAGACTGGTAAAGGCAGAAAAAGGTGCACAACAGCAAGTGATGATAGAAGAATTAAAAAACTGTGCCTAGGTGACAGAAAAAAATCCTCGCGGTGTATACAATGGGAAATGTTGCAATGCAATGCGACAGTAAGTGCAAGGACTGTTCGGCGCAGACTGCATGAATTTGGTCTAAATGCTAGAATTCCACGAAAAAAGCCATTTTTGTCTCTGAAACAAAGGTTGAAAGATTAAACTGGGCTCATGCTAACTGTACAATGGAATAATGGGACCGTGTAATTTGGAGTGATGAGACCAAAATCTCCCTGTTTGGTAGTGATGGCATAAAATACGTATAGAGAAGAATTGGAGAAGATGTCCATCCTGAGTGCATTACACCTACTGTGAAACACCCAGTCAGCATTATGATTTACGGTTGTATGACATCAAGAGGTGTGGGCAGAATTGGCGTGATCGGTGGGAACATAAATGTCCAAAGATACATAAATGAAATACTTGGGCCCAAGCTGCTGCCTTCTGCGCGTGATTTTTTCCAAGATAATGAAGCATTTATATATCAACAGGATTCAGCTCCATGTCATGTTGCTGGTGTGTGCAAGAAGTGGTTTCAAGATAATCATATTCAACTGCTGGAATGGCCTGGGAATAGCCCAGACCTTAACCCAATCAAAAATACATGGAGCCGGCTAAAGAAGCTTGTTAGACAAAAGCAACCCAGCAATAAAACAAAATTAACAGAAGCAATAATTCAATCTTGGTTTCGTGTTATAAACAGCTTCAGAACTAAAGAAGTTGGTTCACTCCATCGGAAAACGCTGTAAGGCCGTAATTAAGGCTACAGGTTACCCAACTAAGTATCAACTAGTATGGTGAAAAATTTTGTAAATCTCATTTTTTCTATGTATATCAACTTTCTTCTTTATAAATGATGTTCTGTTAAAAAACTATTCTTAAATATTATTCCTTTGCAATCTTTATTAAATTACCTTTCCAATGATGTATAATTTTAAAGTATGGATACAAAAAAAGGTGGTGTTATTAGACATCAAACAACGAAAATCAACTTTTTTCAAAAGGTTTCCACAATTTTGTCCACTACTGTAGAGTGAAAATGGCAGCAAAGAAAAGAAAAATATAGTGTAATCTTATTTTAGAGATAGATTACGTTTACATTGCTTCACGATACAGATTATTCTCTAGCAAAATATGAGATTACGATTATAAAGTTTTTTTTATTATTATTACAAGTAGATTACGATTATAATTTAAATATTTTTTTATTACGATTTGATTACGATTATAATTTAAATATTTTATTTTTATTACGACTAATCAGCGATTACGTTAATTTTGTAATCGATTACGATTACGCAAATAAGATTACTACAAGTCTGATTCTCACGCTATGTTGTATTGGGGAAAATGCTATAAAATCTGAAAATACGTAGGTGTTAAGTGTAACTTCTTTTATATGGCTGAATATCACATAAGTGTGCATTTTGGATTTTTTTTAACTTTTTTTTCAAACTTTGTATTTTAATTTGAATTTTTTAAAATAAGTCCGTAAGTACATCTTAAATAAATTCTGTCTTTGACAGAGATCGATCATAATTTTTTAAAATTTTATTGAAAATTTTCAATAAAAATTTATAATTTTAATTATCTTATAAAATCAAAATTACCATTTAAAATTTTTTTTGGGGGGTTCAGATTCAATAAAAAATACAAGACTTAGGCTTTTCTAAAAAGTTCTTCCCATTTTAAAAAATAAAATAAAATAAAAATACCCAAAATTTTTAAATAAAAAAAATAAATAAATAAATAAATAAATTTAAATTTAATTTTTTATAAACATAAATTATATCAATGGGAAATATCATAGACTGCATACCTCTTGACTATAAACTGGAAATAATTAGTTTACTTGCATTAAATTTTTAATTATAGCATTTAAAGATGTCAAAAAATGATGTCACTGAAATGACTGGTGTCACTGAAATGACAATGTTTGTCACTGAAATGACAATGTTTGTCACTGAAATGACAATGTTTGTCACTGAAACGACTGCCTGTCACTGAAATGACAATATTTGTCAAAATGACTATTTTTCACTGAAATAACATTGTTTGTCAATGAAATAGGACCATATAATATTAAAAATGGAACATATTAGAACAATAGAGAAAAGATTGTGAAGGGAAAAGAAAGAGCAATAATGAGAATATCAAGCAATTTTATTGTATTAAAATCCTTGTAGTTACAAGTTTAATGATTAACTGAATTAAATTCAGAAAAAGCATTTTGAACATTATTAAAATCTTCATCCTGAATTTTAAAATATCTATTTGAAGCAGGTTCAGGAGAATTCCTAATTTTGCACAGAATATGTGGCACTTGAATTTCATGGACATCCTCTTTCTCAGGCCATGCAAACTTATTTTTTCTGCATCTTGCCATAAATGACACAAGTAAAACATTTTGAGTAACATTCTCAATGACACCTTAAAAGGGGCAAAAAAAAAAAAAAAATTAAAAGTTTGCTTTTTTAATTGTATCTTAATATTAATGTCGTATGTAATTTTTTTATATTTACCTGGATACCGGAAAGTACTTTAAATATTTAAATATAAAGCTTATCCTACACCAACAAATCTTTTAACTCAAAATAAAAAATTATTTAAATCCAGGGCTTACAAAATAGTAAATCTGCAACAAATGTCATTTTCGTGACGTCACGAAAATGACAGATCGTCAATAATTCGTTCTGTACAGAAAAACATGCTTTCACTAAGCCGATATCGTCACATTTCCTTCTTCTGGTTGTCATTCTATATTAAAATAAAACTTTGTTCTAAATTTTATAATAATATTTTTTTTTATTTTTTATGCATCTCGAAAATGACAAGCAATAAAAATACGCACAAAACAATAAAAATAATGTTAACTCTTACCTGTTTTTAATTTTCTTGAGATTTATTTTCTCCACATATCGTCAATGTTGATTTCTGATCTTAAACTTTAAAAAAAGTGAATGGTGGCACCATCCCTTGATGATATATGAAGTTATTTTCACGTGTCACGAAAATGACGTCAAGACTTGCATACAAGCATTTTAATTACTCATGCATGAAAATTAACGTAATTAAAAAGAAAATAAAATTTCCTTTGAAAACAAATAGTTTTTTTTACAAGAATTAACAATTATTATAATTATCATTTTTTTTTTTTTTCTTAGTGAAAAACATACTTTGTATGTAAACATTTGTTCTTGGAGACAGTCACGAAAATGACGATTTTAAGGTTTAAAATTTTCTAAAAAATACTGAAATTGCTATAAACTCACATTTTATGATTGGATGCTTTTTAAAAAGGTACTTCTAAAGAATAATAATAAAATTTTACAATTTATTTGCTTAAAATTAATAATAAAGACCTGAAACACTAAAATGCACATTTATGTGATATTCAGCCATATACTGATGGCATTTAGCTTTCACAAATAAAATAAAAAGATCAATATGGTACAGTTAAAAATGTTACAATGCTTTCAGAAATGTACAATGGCTTCTTATTGTCGTCCAGTTCTATTGGAATTAACTGTAATGTCTATTTGATGAACCTTTGTTTTAATTGAACGTCACTGTAGATTCCAACACAAATTATTACTAGCATGCAGTAACAAAATGAGTTGCATCTGTATGCATTGTACAATGGATCTTCAGCTGCCTAATAATCATATGTAGTGTAAATACCAAAACAATGCGAGAAACGATATTAGTCGTTTAGTTGTAATAATCTATTTTGCATTATAAATAAATTGCAATGAATCCTCAGTGTCGCCAGTGCAACCTAACTAAAATTATGCCTACATTAATTAGAATTCCTTGATATTTTGCTAAGAATATTAGTAGTTATTGAATTATGCTGTCATTTATTCAAAAACTCATTAAAAATCTGTTTACATTTTCTCTAAATTATTTTAGCTAATGCATTTGTTTTTAAAGCAATATATAAAGTATAAGAACACTTTTACATTTAGTGTTTCATTTAGGTATGAACAAATACATCCGTACTAATTATATTAAGGCAATAATCATCGTGCCAACAGGTTGAACATAGTTTTATAAATTCACATTTTTACACGATTGATTATGAATGTATTCCCATTAAAACATAATTAACTACCACGACAGGTCATTCTTGGACCCGCACTACACTCTTAATGATTTTGTTTCAGCCCAGCAAAACTTATATTGATGGGCTCATTTTGGCCTACAGCCGGCATCCTGCACTTGCCATCAGTTGCCGGTTGCCCCACATAACTCCACCAGTGGGCCGTTTATGGCTGCCTGCAGTATTGGAGGCCTAAAGAAAAATGGTCGGTTGTCCAGAAGTGGCATAAACACAGTTGGCCTTATGCAGGCTATCACCACAAGGCCAACATAATATTTTTCATGTTGTGGCCACAAATTATTAGGCCATGACCAATTTGTATGCCTAGAGGGCGCTGTGATTTATTTTCTGTTAATTTGAAATTCGCTCGCCATCTGCCATTTCATACGAAGTTTGTTCGTTATTGTAGTCTGCGGATGTAGGTTCTAGACTGAAAGATGTTAAATCACGAAAAAGTAATATATAATATGAGTAAGTAATTCAATTATTAATTTGATTTTCTATTATTTTTTAAATACTATTTTTTAAAGGTGTTTGAATCTAAAGTCATTATTATAATAAAAGGATTTCTAGAAAGCGAATATTCAGTTGATCCGTTTTAAGTAAGTTATGATAGTCGTTAACGTTCTAGTTACATTTGTTATTTTTATTATTAATTTAATAAATTTCATAAAATAAAAATTATGAATCTTAATTTATATATTTATATTATATGGACAGGAGAATGTTATAAATATTTATAGTTAATGTTTTATTTTTATTTTTTCTTCCTTCAGTGTATTTAAGAAGAAAGCATTAGGTTCGGGAAATTTTCGGCATCCGGTTTTCGACAGATTTTGCACTTTTTGGATTGTTTTGATGAACTTAATTTGAGAAATTGTCTGTCTGTCCCTCGGTGTGAGCTCAAAATTTTTTTAAAGTGATAGAAATCCAAAAAGTTTACTTCTACCTTTTTTTTTTTGTAAATGTACAAACGTTGCTTCCCCACCCCTGAGGGAGAAATATACCAGATAAAGTATATTTCCAATATGAGTATCCTTGAAAAGATTTCGCCAGTATTTTTAAAACGAAAGGTTGAATTATATATCTGTGATATTTTAAGGAAAATTTATTTTTTTATTTTTTTTAATTTTTGACAAAAACTAGTATGTTGTAGCACCACAAAACTTTCTTCTATATTTTTTATTATGCAAATTTGCGCAATGCAGATAATTTGTTAAGATTATTTTCCCGAATGCATGCAAACGATTTTCATCTTAGGAAAGTGTATCTCAATTAAAAAAAAAAAAAAAAAAAAAAATCAATTTTGTGCCAACATCTGAAAAAATGCTTTTTTTTTTTAATAATTTATAACTTTGTTTTAATTTACCACAAATTTCATTCAGTTATTTACTTAAAAGGTACTGACGAGTTCTTTTGAAAAATACCAGCATTGAAAATTTACTCCATCACGGGGAAGGGCGAGCGATTTCTCAACTTATACAAAAAAAAAAAAAAATCCTCCTTGGTTGTTAGTTACTTAAATATTTATTTTTTTAATTCATTTTAAAAACAAAAAAAATGATATAATTAGTACATTTATATAAAATTTCTTCCTACACTGTGTCATACTGAAAATTACGAAGAAGTAGAAATATAGAGCTATGTGTTGAGTGAATGATCCACAAATGTAATCGGGAACGATTTTAATCATGGTCTGACCAATTAAGTTTGGTTAATTTCGTCCATTGGTTCGTGAGATACAGCGTCTACAAATTTTTTTATGCACACTCACAGAGAGAAACTTTCTAAAAATGGTCAAATCGTGTTCAGGAATCTCAAAACATGGAAATACATCGAAAACCGGAAGTCGAATTTTTTCTTCTTCTTATATATATATATATATATATATATATATATATATATATATATTTACACACACATATATATATATACATATAAGAAAGTAAAATACTTAAAAAATTTCTCGGATATTGGTAAAAAATTGATTTTTTTTTTCGAAATTTAATATATTATGCTTCTTTGAAATGAAAATCAAATCGCCTGCCTTCATCGCAGGAAATAAATTTAATAAATAATAATTTTAATACGTAATTTCTATAAACTATTATTGAAAAAAAAAAAGTGGTAACCATATCAAACTATTTTATTTTATTTTATTTATAATAATAATAGTTATTATTTGAATGCAAGTAAGAAAAATAATTTCGCTTTTACGAAACTGAAATAGTTCCCCCATCAATTTCCCGTAAAGGATAAGAATGTTTTTGTGCATCGCTAATAAATGAAACGCAAATATTTATTTTGTTATTTTTGATTGGAAAATTTTTTTATTGCATCTTTAAAACCTATGTTCATCTATATTATTAACGTTGTGCAAAAATTTTTGCGTGCGCTGATAAGAAACTTCTCTTAGACTGTAATGTATCAAAATTATTTTATGAATTTTTATACTCAAACCATTTGTGCTACCTCTACAAATTTTTGTGACAAGCTTCCTACAATGAATCTGGAAATTCTGTAATGACATATATGAGTTTTATGGGATTCTGAAAACATTTTTAAAGAAGGAAATTAGCGGATAGATGGACAAAAGTCTAAGCAATTTCCTATTTTGTTGAAAAATGTAAATAAACACACTCAAAAATATATTTGAAGTAAAATTATACATTATATTAACAAGTGAAATTTTTTTTCTTGAATTTTTGCATGCTTCACACGCTCCCACACTTATATCTCTGACTACTCATTAAATCAGAAAACCAGCTGTACTTAAAAACAACAAACTTTAACTGAGAGTTGTCGCATCAGCGTTATTTTTGTTGGTCTATTGGGCAGGAAGGAAATTTGTTTATCAAGATGACGAGCAACAGTGTTCACAAAATAAAAGAGAAGAAAAGTCAATTCATCAATTATTTTTAAATGAAAATTATTGTAAGTATACAGCTAAAAGTTTGTCGGTGTAATATATGTCATCATTGCATGAATAGTATAAAGATTCATGAAGTGACCTCTATTTTGGAACCTTTCGTATTTTAAATGTATAAATAGAGGGGGGGGGGATGCTAAAAATCCATAGATTTAGCATCCCCCCCCCTATTTCGTTTTCATCCCCATGGGATGAAAACGAAAAGTACGCGCATTGTTAAGTGTGTAAAAGAAAAAAAGTTTCACACCGGAAGTAATAAAAGGACAAAATTGACTAGAAATTACAACGAAGAGCGGGAATATGGGACCTCTATTTTTTAAGGAACTATAAAGGAGGATATTTATTTATTAACAGCGTATAGATTAAATTATTTAAAGTGCAAATACTTCAATAAAATAACAATTTCTATCTGAAATTATGCCAGGATTTGTGTCAACTAATCTATATAAATAAAGAGAAGTATATATGCGTCTGTCTGTGTTCTGGTGCTCACACTACTATGCGGATGGAAAAAGAGTTGCCGTAGGTAGCGGGTACCCGAAGCGAGGTTTAGAGCAATTTCAATAAAATAATTTTAGTTTTCTCTTTTTTTTTTTTCTTTTAATAATGTGATGTAAAACATAAATACTGGTCCAATTATTTTGAAAATTCATTTAAACATAGTGACCAGCCAAGTGGGCGTAGCCTACTAGTTATTATTATTATTATTAGTAGTAGTAGTATTAGTAACCATAATCAGAGTACTGTAGATAATGGAAGCATTGTATTCGATCAAAAATTTCGACATCGAGTTTTCACCTAATTTACATATTTTAAGGTCTCCTGAGTCAAAAAAGTGGTTTTTTGCAAGTGCTCTGTGTGTCTGTGTGTCTGTACTGCATATATGTCAGTATATTTCTGGAATTTTTCTGACTTGATCATCTGCCTGCTGTTTTAAAAAGAAGGGGAAAAAATATCAATTGGGTACCATTTGATGTAGGGGAAAAGAAAAATATTCAAGATTTTCTGGACACTTAAGAGTTATAATAAAAATGCACCACAGAATTGGTGTTTAAAAGTAATAAGAGTAAACACCATAAAATGTAAGAGCTCGCAACAATCGTTTCGGATGGAAAGAAAACATGATCCTTCATCAGGCAAACGAAGTAGGCACGAGTGCGGCAAACAAAAGCGCAAGCGTTGCTGCCTGCGTTTTGTTTGCAAAATTTTATGGTGTTTATTCAAAGTATTGTACATGTTACTTGAGAGTATACTCCAATTTCTTAAGAAATCGCACCCTCGGGCGGCGTAAGCTAGTTATTAACTAAAAGGGCGTTCGGAATGGAAATGTCCGTTTTTTTATTTCCGTAAATCAGAAAGTGACCTAAAATCCGGAAAAAACCGAAATCCAGAAAGGCCATGGTCCGGACGATTCCGGATTTCAGATTTTGTACTGTAGTAATAAATAGAAAAATTTGTAAATAAACATAAACATTGCCCTCCCCCACCCCCCAAAAAAAGAAAAAAATGCATCAGTTCTTTTAGGTTGAAATAATAACACATCCTTTCGTGAGTTTAACAAAAAGCACGATTGCAGCAAATTACTTTTGCTGCACTCGTGCCCACTTTGTTTCGCCTGATGAAGGGTCTTCGTGCTATTTCAACCGGAAACACTTGCTGCATTTTTTAATTATTTATTTATTTATTTTTAGTTTATGGTGTTTTTTACAATGCTCTCTTTATAACAATTTTTGTTTCAATATTCTATAATTTTCACATGTAAAGTTACATTTATTTATATCAAATAGCGTAACAAAGTTAAACATATTGAAATTTGAACACTTAAACAAAAAAAAAAAAAAACATAATCTCCTTTATTCCAAAAAATGTTATATAGAGAAACATTTGTACTGAAAGCAACAAATTAAACTTTTATTTTAAGGAA
The DNA here is from genome assembly GCA_963930645.1 of Salticus scenicus. NCBI lineage: Eukaryota > Metazoa > Arthropoda > Arachnida > Araneae > Salticidae > Salticus > Salticus scenicus. The sequence goes on from OZ005651.1 coordinate 328,292,524, forward strand.
AATGGATCAACTGAATATTTCCTATATGCTGCACTAGAAATCCTGAATTTACAACCATAGTGTATGAATCAAATACTTGTAAATAGTATTTAAAAATGAATATGTACAAAATCAAATTAAATATTGGATGCATAGAAAAAACTGGCTGCTACTTCATCAGAAAAAAGAGAGAGGAAAAAAAAAGAAAGAAAGAAAAAGAAAACAGCACTAATAAAATTAAAGGTATCACCAATAAAAATAAATATACTAGCTATAACTAAACCACTGCTGGCCTATTAACGGCCCTCTTCACTTACCGTCTCCGGAAGTCCAAGGCAATGTTATTCTATGGGAAATTTTCTTTACAAATAACTTAATAACTAATACATATTTTTAAATTCTGTTTTCACATTCAGAAAATTCCCAACTGTTAAATTGATGGACCTTTTTTGAAAATGTATTTTTTTAATTTTTTAATATTTTATTTTGAATTTGCAAAATGAAAAATTTCACATATTGAAAAATCGTATTTTGCAGCTTCAAAATAAAATATAAAAATTTTTTTTAAAAAAGATCCGTCAATTTAACAGTTGGGAATTTTCAGAATATGAAAACAGAATTTAAAAATATGTATTAGTTAATAAGTTATTTGCAAAGAAAATTTCCCATAGAATAACATTGGCTTCGGCTTCCGGTGACGGTGAGTGAAGCGGGCCTTTAATGGGAAAATATAAAGGACCAATGAAGACCGCCAGCAGTAATATAATTTTTTATGTTTGCCACAGCTGGCCCACTGCAGGCTGCCAGCAATAACATAGAAAAATTATGTTTGCCACCAGGTAGTCCAACACTGGCCCACTAACAATTTCCAACCTAATGTCGGTTACCGACAGTGGCCCATTACCTATTTTCATCATACTGCTAGCTGCCAGCAGCGATCCATTCACTGGCCCACTAACTTATTTTAAACTTACTGCAGGCTGCCAACAGTGGATCGATTGAATATGGCCTACTGACGGCCGGCGTAACATATTCCCTGCGGCACCGTAACTTTTGCCACCGACGGCCCAGCTGCAGCTACTGTTGGCAACCAGCACTTGGCCTCGTGTTGGCCGTCATCTGTGGTTTTGCTGGGAGTGGTTAGTGAACAGTTTACTTTTAAATGACGCAATTATTATTTAAATCAGTAATACACTAGACAAGCGTCATTAAAAAAAGTCAAAAGACAAACAATAGGAGAAAAGAAAATGTGAGAAGCTGTAATAAAGAAAGCCACCATACTATCGATCGATTTTGAAAACATGATAATCATCAGTGTTCGCATTTGATCTGAAATCCTTTTCTTCTTTACTTCATTGCTATTGATTTTAGAATTCAAATTAACCTGGATTCAAAATAGTGTAATTATCTTGGAAACAATAAAGACTTATCTTTTATGACGACCCCATTTCTTGTAAAGTACTCACATTCCAGTCAGTCTTGAAAATTTATTCTTCTTGTACAAATTTCTTAGCTAAGAAGAAAGAATATTTTACAAGAATAAGTTGGTAAAAATTCTTTCAATATTTGCTTTTTTTTATTCTTCCATCTATATATTTGTTTTGTTTGATTTCTAATTAACTTAATGATTTTTTTTTATTATTCCAGAAGTCAATAATGAATCGTAATTTGGAAAAGCAAATAGCAGCTTAAAAAAGTTGAGATGTTTTCTTAACGTTATTGGAGAGAAAATATTTTCTGAAATGTAGCAGCAGAATGAGGAATTTTTTTTTCTTTTTATTATCTGTCTCGCCGTAAATTAAGAAAGTTTATAAATGAGCTATAATAGCCGGGATAAGTAGTAAAATTTGCAGAAAATTGTCAATTTATTTTAAGTATTTCTGTTATGTAATATTTTTTTATTTAAAAATTCGCATAAATGGTTCTGTTTTTGTCTCGTAAATTATTATATTACATATCTATCTTAATGTGTGCTTCTTCTATACGTACTTATATATATGGCAATTTATATATTTTTTTTAATCTACAATACATAATTTAGATAGATAATTTCCTGTGCTGTAAATAGATAATTTGCAGCACATGAAATAGAATACTTTTTTAAGGATTTCAATGTATTTTAAATTGTAGTCGTAAAACTTGAACTCAATGTGCTCAAGCAAAACATCTTCGAAAACGGAAAAAATACAGTTATTAGATTTTTCTTTTTTATGTGATGATAGCTAAAAAGGTTGCAATATTGAATGACATAAAAAAAAAAAAAAAAAAAAAAAAAAAAAAAAATTAAGTATTACCCGAAGATCAAAACCTGATTACAATGATGTCGTTCTTCTAGTTTTAAGATGATCAAAAATTATTTTAGCCTAATCCGTATAGAATGAACTTTACGACGTCATTATCTATTCGCTGTAAGAAAAAACATTGTAAAATAAATATCAAAATAATAACATTAATAAAAAAGATAAAAAAAATTAATAAAATTTTAATCTTGCCCATTTAAAAAGTGTTATAATTTTAGCATTTAGACTTTTAATTTCATATCTAATGTAAATGTTTATTCTTCAGTTCAGTAAATGGCAAAAAAGACCTTACTTAAATGACACATTGCAATCGTGATATGACTTTTAACGTTAATATACACTAGTACTGCCAAATGGGAGTAACTTGACCATTTTTTTAAGTAATCATTTAAATAATAAATATAAAAATTCAAAATATTTGTGTACACAATGTTCATAGTAATTACTCTACCCTTAAAAAGAAATTACTATTTTCAACATGATGCATATATCTATTAACACTGTATCTATCTACATATCAATCTGATCCACTCATGTTCTTCTTCTGGTCATTTCAATAGCAAAATATATTTCGAAACAATATGTGAAGAGTTTGTAAAAAGTAAAAATATATTTACTTTTGTTGGTAGAGGAAATAAAATATAGAATAACAATAAAAAAATAAATATATATTCACTTTTTTCAACAAAAGACGAATGATGAAAAACGTTAGAAAAAACCAAAAAGTGATTTTCCTATGTGGCGTTATTCTTGAAGTTTTAAAAATAAATCAATAAGCTAAATCACGAGCCATTGTAATGAATTTTAAAAAATTGCAAGTGCGGATTTATCAACTTTCTTCTATAGTTATTTATACAAAAGATTACATGCATAAAATGAAAAACTGTATAAAAATAAAAGTTTTGTATGTCTTCTTCACATTATATGAGAATATTTTTTTCTGCAAACTACATTAACCATATCATTCGAACGATACTACTTTTAAGCATTCTTCTTTTTAAAAATATAATAAAAACATACGACATATTTTACGTTTGCATATTAGTATATAGACAATAGCTGTTGCTATAAAAAAAAAATTGAAATAAAAGAAATTTTAAATGCAAAAGATTTTATGCATAAAAAATAAAAATGTTTTTGCATGCCTTATTTACATTTTTTTTTTTTTTTTTTTTTTTTCTGCAACATGTTTCATATTACAGTGGGTGACCAACTTAATAGAATTATTTTTTAACATTTTTTTGATTCTCTAAGTAAAATGCTGGATGAAATGACATTGAACTTCAGAAATGTAAATAATATTCATAGATTCACAATTTCTATGGTCGATTTAGTCACGAGTGCAATTAGAGCGCCAATTACAAATTAAAGAAAATCGCAAATACTTCTGATCAACCTGTATCATAAAAAGCTACAAATGACTTAGTTTTCATAGATTGCTTCACTTACTATGTACAATATTTGAATATTTTTTTGTGGGAATAGTATTGGGAGTACAAATTAATTCGGTCCGTTTTTTTTCGTTAAAAAAACATTTTATTTATTATCAAAATGAAAAAACATGTTATTCAAAGTATTGTCCATCGGTAGCCACAACTTTTGTCCACCTTTCTGGCAATTTTCGGATTCCATCTCTGAAAAATGAGTCCTCTCTGGACGCAAACCATGAATCGAGCCATTCTTGAATTTCTTCGAAAGAAGTGAAGCGGTGTCCAGCCAAATCGTGATGCATCCGTCGGAACAACCAATAATCAGAAGGAGCAAGGTCTGGCGAATACGGCGGGTGGGGTAGGACCTCCCATTTCAACGTTTCCAAGTAATTTTTAACGACAATTGCCACATCGCTTTTCAACGTCGCGCGGTTTCAACTCGTATGGGACCCAATTTCCTTGCTTTTGAACCATTCCCATTTTTTTTAAGCGCACGGAAATTGCTTGCTGAGTGACTCCCAACGATCCTGCAAGCTCTTGTTGCGTTTGGCACGGATCTTGATCGAGCAATTCCTCCAATTCGGCGTCTTCGAACTTTTTCGGCTGGCCCGGGCGCTCATTGTCTTCGACACTAAAATCACCATTTTTGAAGCGTCGAAACCACTCTCTACATGATTTATCAGATGGCGCAGATTCACCATAAACTTCCACAAGCGATCGATGCGCTTCAGCGGCACTTTTCTTCCAATTAAAAAAGAAAATCAAAACTTCCCGCAAATGTTGTTTCTTTAGCACAAAACTCGACATATTGAATGCTCAAAAAACCAATGTTGTTGTATAAAACTCGAAGCTTCGTTGACTGAATATGGTTGACAAAGGTCAAACCTTTCTAACAATGCCAAAAACATCTATCATTATTCAGTAAACAAATCAGCCAGAGCCATCTATTGAAAACGGACCGAATTAATTTGTACTCCCAATACAATTATTTAGGGAGATATAACTTTTTTTTTTTTTTTTCAAAAATTCTTAATTTTTTTAGGAAGTTTTCGCTTATAACACGAATGGATTTCAAGAAAATTTTGCGACCCCCCCCCCCCCCCCCAAAAAAAAAAAAAAAAAAAAAAAAAAAAAAATTGCACAAAATGTATTCTAAAATTAAAAATTCTCATTTGTAATATTCGTTGAGATATGAGCATTTTAGTACTTTTTTTTTTTTTTTTTTTTTACTGCGCATGCGCTAAAAATAGAAAATTGTTTATTACATGGGTTGGAAGCTAAGTATATTGGGCAACGTATATCAAAAATTTATTTGAACACAGTAAATATTAAACAAATTGTCGGCAGAAGAACGAGCTAGATTTTGGATATTTTCCAGAGTTGAAATTTCATAAGGGATTTTTCACATGTCACGTATTTAATTTGGAGATCTAATTATTTCTGCAACGTTGAAAAACTTCTTTTTTGGAGAAAAACCCCTTATGGACCTGTAACTCTAACATATTTTTTTTTACTCAGATTTGTGAGTTCATAAGGGGTTTTTCACAAAAAAGAACTTTTGCAGCGTAGTTGAAGTAATTGGATATCCAAATGAAATACGCAGCAGGTGATAAACCCCTTATGAAATTTCAACTCTGGGAAATATCTAAAATCAAGCCCGGTCTTTTGCCGAGAATTTTCTCAATTTTTAATCTGTTGAAATAAACTTTTGACATAAGTAGCCTAATATATCTAGTTTTCAACTAATGTGATAAAAAATATTTCTACATTTCGCGTATGCGCAATGAAAAAATATATACTCTAAATGTATACTTTGTAAATATATACTCTAATTTCGGGAAAATTTGTGGACCTTAAGATTCGTTTCTTTTTCATACTTGGAGTAAGTCGAGGTTTCCTGATAAACAAAAATCTTTGGCGAAACATCTTGAAATATTACTCAAACTGACGTTGGTGCCTTTTGCAGCCAGGGAATGTGTAATCGTATTGAAGGAGGTTCTTGGATCTCGTACAACCATCCTTATCACATGATCATCAGGTGCACGCGTTTTTCTAGGATGATCGCTTTTCTTAAGGTCCACTAATTTTCCCGAAATTTTAAACTTACTAATAGCTTTATGCACAACTGTCATGCTTACATTTACCTTCGAACTTATCTGACGTTCAGAAAATCTAATTTTATGCAGGGTCAATATTTCTGACCTTTTTGTAACAGTAAGTGAAAGATTTTTACCTATTACAATAATTACACAACAGCACTTTCTACTACAAAATCCAATGAACAACTGGCGATAAACGTGCCGGACACCTTTATTTACAGCAGTAGAATGCGTCTGATGCAATGAACACATGAGATGACACAATAATATGCAATGTGTTAAAATATTGAAAATCGGCTACTGGTCTTAAACCTTTTCAATTGACTGTACATCAGTAGAAAGGTTGATATACTAAAAAGTACGTAGACGACATCAAGGCGATCAAGGCAAAATAATCTCTCCAAAACCTACCTAACTTTAATAGTCGGATGAAAGTTAAGTACGAGAAAGACAAATATATACTCAATTCTAGGAAGGTTTTACCTGTTTATTAAGAATTTTTTGAAATTTTCAACTTCAAATAAATGCACCAAACAAAGCCATCCATTCATGTTATACGAAGGATTTTGATCCGGGTATCCGGAATACAATAATTTCTTTGTAGGTATATAAAAAAATTCTAACTCTGCCTAAAATAATATATTTTATGAGCAATAAAACGATAAATTAAAACAATACATTTTTCAAATATTTTTAATCAAATCCTGTTTGTTAGAAATAATAAGAAAATTCTGCAAACTACATAGAAAAATTGGGTCTGTTATCTAGGTTTGGAAAACATAATTTGAAATGATTAATAAAGAATTAAATGGTCGTTCAGAAAATAAAGCTTATTAACACGCGTAAAAATATTCCTGTAATACATATCACTCAGATTTCTTCATCATTTTAGGGATTTTCATTTGCAGTATAGGGAAAAACAAAAATATCACTCGTGGTCATCAATACTTGTATATTGCTCATGTGCCTTGTGCTCACACATTTGTCGGTTGACGCTTAATCCAACCTTTGTTAAGAGCAGACCTTAAAATGTGTCACTACAATAAATGCACTCAAGATTGCTATCGTTACCTCCCTTAGTGTCAGAACTTTCATCGATTAGTGGTTGCATCCTCTTTTTATTTTATTTTTCGTAAGGATTTAACGTTTTAGTTTGTTCTGTCTACCTTGCATCTTAATTGGTTCATTTTTGTATTTTCTTAACTCTTTCGCTTTTCTTACAGCAACGAATTTTTAAGCAGATTCCTTTTCAAAATTATTGCAACAACTTTTCAAGAAAGCATTTGGCCCAATAAGACACGACTTCAGTGCCCGCAGCGGTCCTATATTTTCACGTCTGTTTTATTATTTTAATACCACTATTTTTTTATTCATTTTCTGTCAAGATTTTAAAGCTATAGGTAAAAGTATACCGATTGATTAAAATGGTGAAAAAATAATAAAATTCACGTAAAAATATAGGACTGCTGCGGGCACTGCGACTTCCGAAACCTGAACATAAAAATAAAATGTCATATTGAATAATAAAAATAAAGGTTACATTTAATCATTTATTAAAGTTTTAAACCCTAAAAAAAAAAAAAATTACAGGGATTTAGTTAAGAGCATAGAATTTGCAAACTGTCACTCATCTTAGATGAAGGTACTTTAAGTTACGTTTTCTTCTTTAAACTCTCAAAGAAAGTCCCAATACAAACCGTATTATAGCCAAGGTTTTCGTCTTAAGTGAGGACGTAGTTGGATTATTTTGCCTCGGGGAATTGCTATATCCTAGTCTCCCCTATTAAAAAATAAATGAAATAAGAGTACTTAAAATCCACGAATAGCCTAAGACACAATTATTCCACGTCGCAAATATGATATTGGATAGCAAAATTATTTCGTTAATTTCCACGCAACGTTTTTGATGGTGTAACTTGTAGGACATTAAACGTATAAAAAGTAATACACATTTACTGCACGTCTTTTCCTGCAGTTATTATTAATACTGTTGTTATCATTGCTAATCCTAACTGGATAGTCATTGGGCTAAATCCGATCCATGAGACTACAAACTATCAAAAAGTTCAACACAAGAAAGAGAGTCCGCAACAAATCCTCCTTTACAAGTCCAAAGCAAGAATGAAGATGTTTTGGTATGGATTGAACGATGTTACTTTTCCCGCAAATAGGAAAGGTCCTATTTCCCAGATCAAATTTCAGATATTTCGAGCGTACACTCAGTTTTGACAATGCAGTTTGATGGACAAGGCTACCCTCAAATGTAATAACGCCAGGAAAAGGCAATGATAGATTTAGCTCTTGAGTAGGTCCAAAAAGGACAAAGTGCTAGAGACTAAGGCCATTGACGTTCGCTCCGCCAGAGTGCCAGTCGTTATGATTAAGGCCAACATACGAATGATCCCACTGCAAATTAATATCATGGTAAGATAGTTTTTGTAGTACAATCAGAGTAGAGATCGAAGCCTTATCACCAAGACGGGACCAGTTTTGTAGGCGGTGAATAGAAGCTTCAGTAAAAATTCAGATATTTTTATAGGAATCTTTAGCCTTAAAATCCTCTTCAATTGCTATCTGAATTAAAAACACGAACAATGGTCTGGGTTTCTAATATTGATAATAAAGCTACTATAGGAGGTGTTTTAATAAAAACACCATTACTGCGATTCCCATTTTCATTTTTGCTACCGTATGTATATTGACCAAATGTCCCCATTTTCTGGGGACAAATGGGAACGTCCTTTATTTTTGAAGGCATTTTTCTAAGTTTTAAAAAGTTGTAGAAAATAAATTATTAATAAGTAATACTTTATTTTTAGTCCTTATTTATTAGGAATGAAAAAATACATCCATAATTGGATAATTGTGGCATTTTTTAACACTTCTCTATTATAAAGGTACTTTGATCTGGTCAGCCTACCGTATGTAAAAATCTAGACGGCATTAGAGGGAATACTGTTTAGATTTTCTAAAGCAATCTGGTAAATCCGTCTTTTTGTTGGCATAAGAGACTAAATCTTTGTAAAAATGGACGCCAGGAATTCCTTCCAAAGGATAATTAGTAAATTTCCCAGAGTGTCCTTCAACAGTAGTATCAATTAAGCCCATAAGATGTGCCAAAGGAAAAGATCTATTTCTTTTAAACCTTTGATTAGAAGTCCAGTTATGAAGAAGCTTAGAAATAAGATTTTAATTACCATAAGTATTGAGATCATCATGGTATTTTGACAATTTAGCTTTTTTTTAAAAAATTTATTATGTATATAAATTACATATTAATTAAAGTGTATTTGTATAAAAAAAAAGGCGCCAAAAGCAGCACTAAAAATTATACAAAAATATATAAATTTGAAAATATGTTAAGACTTGAAGAAAAATGGGAGTGGTTAAAAAGAAAAAAAAAAAAACATTAATAAACTTAAAACAACGAGTTAAAGTAACCGCAAGCATTTGTAAAAATAACATTACTTGTGAAAAAACACCCTTCCTCTTCAGTGGGTGGGAGCAGCAGAACAGACAATTAAGTAAATTGAAAAGACCTAACAGGTTTCGGAAACATGGCGAAACTAACATACTTCCAACAAAAAACAACGAAATACTAAAACAAGATTAAATTAATGGTAAATTATATATAACAATAGTAATGCTTAAATTAATGGTAAATTATATATAACAATAGTAATGCTTAAATTAATGGTAAATTAGATATAACAATATCAATGCTTAATAAAAGCAACATAACCAAAGTAAAATTATATATATATTTCATATTTTATTAATACTATCAGCTTTGAATAAGAAACAAAAAAGATAAATATAAATAAGAAGTCATTCTTTAAAGTGCTTCAACTAGTTGCATCAGTTTCTGTTCCCAGGAATGAATATGCAATTAACGAAAATCTGTGCAAAAGCCGACCAGAAATGAGAAAAATTAATGAAAAAGCCATTAAATCGGAAGATAAAATCATGTATAAGTTCCATAACCATTGATTTTACTTAATTAGTGCAAGAAGAACCTAAAGTAAGCTCTAAAATAAAAATAATAAAATGCTACATTTTATAATGAACTGAACGACTGCCAAATTTTGCGCGTGATATAGTTCAAGAAATACTAATTCAAGAATGGTAAAATATTTTTCAAAAAATCTGAATATTTTTGCTTGCATTTGTGGGAATAACAAGTGATTTACAATCACCAGCTATTTCAATAAAAGTTTTAAAAGAAGTTCTTTTGTAAAAATAAGAAAGTTGAACAATTTTAACAGTAATTTATTGAAGGATACAAGTAGAAAGTACAGTTTCTAAACTCTTATTAGATATGGTTCCATTTTCTAAAAGTATTTGAAATTAAGTTAATTTTATAAACGTGCTAAATTCATTTGTTTCAAAGGTGTCAGGACTTTCTTAAGGACTTTCTTATAATTAAAAATATAATTTTTATGGTGAGATGTTCTATATTCCACAAAACGTTTAATATACCGCTTCAAAAATCATATTTTAATTAACTTAAATAGACAACTGGAAGAATTAATGAGCTATATATATTTTTTTTTCCCCCGAGAAATTTTTGGTTTTAAACATCTATAAATTAACCTTATTAAATTTAAAAAATATTTAATTTAATAAATAAAACACTTTATAAGTAAACATTATCGACTGTAAAAACTCGTTAAAGTTGTTTCAAGTGAAAATAATAGTCCAGCTCTTCATTAAATGACAAAAAAAAATAGATATCAGTGCATCATCAAACCAACAATTCTCACTCGCGCACACTGAGAAATTTCAAATGACTTATGCATTTAGCTTCCTTTGAAGCATTATTTGTTAAATGTTGGAATAGTGCTGCTATCTACCGTACAAAGAAGGAACAAAAGTTTAAAACCTGATTAAAACAAATGGGAAATGTTAAAAAAAACTGCTTCATAAAAATTGTTAAATTACGTCAAATATTTGGTTTAGCTGCGAAAGCGTTGAACATTAAAGGGTTAAATCCCTTCACTGAAATTATTTATGAAAATTCACCGTACAATTAATTTAATTTCATTATTTTAAAATACGAAAAGAATTGTTCTATAATCAGGAAAGAAAATTCTGAATTATGTTTATGGTTAATATTTTCTACTTCAATAAAGCAAATTTTAGTCGTCTTAGGCGTTTTTTTTTTTTTTTTTTTATGTTTATACTAATAAATTTTATTTTATTTTCAAATATTGACTTAATAGGATAACACGGTTTTTATTAAAAAACACTTGAATGAAATTTCCAGATAATATGGGAATCTATAAATATACTGAGGAAAGTAAGTAAATATGGAATATCATTTCTATTTGAACTTACCATAATAAACTAAAGTATTTTGTATCATTGTTGATTCGACTATTACAAACTGCCAAGTGTTATTAAAGTATTTTGATGGTTTAAGTTAATATATATATATGTGTGTGTGTGTGTGTGTGTGGGTGGGTGGATGTGTGTGGGTGGGTGCAAAATGTTTAATTAAAGTAAAAAAAAAAAATATATATATTTTTTTTTTCTTGTAATATGGACAAAACTGGTAATATGGAAGTGTTATGAAGGGAATATGGAATACCCATTTCCTTAAGGGCCCGCTTCACTCACCGCCGCCGGAAGCCGAAGCTAATATTATTCTATGGGAAATTTTTCTTTACAAATAACTTATTAACTAATATATATTTTTAAATTCTGTTTTCACATTCTGAAAATTCCCAGCTGTTAAACTGACGGACCTTTTTTAAAAACGGTTTTTTATTTTATTTTATTTTTTTATTTATTTTATTTATTTATTTATTTTATTTATTTATTTATTTATTTATTTTTTTTATTTATTTATTTATTTTTTTTTTTTTTGAAGCTGCAAAATATGAATTTTCAGTATGTGAATTTTTTTCATTTTGCAATTTCAAAATAAAATATTAAAAATTAAAAAATACATTTTTTAAAAAAGGGCCGTCAATTTAACAATTGGGAATTTTCTGAATGTGAAAACAGAATTTAAAAATATGTAATAGTTAATAATTTATTTGTAAAGAAAATTTCCCCATTAGCTCGTGCTTCCGGTGACGGTAAGTGAAGAGGGCCGTTAAGGATAAAATAGAACAGGGTGGTAAATTTTTACAGATAGTAATGATTAATTTCAATATAAACATTTTATTTTGTAAGTATTATTCAAAATAAACAGTACAGAAAAAGTTATCAAAATTCAAGTTTTACAAAAATCGAAAATAATAAGAAATAGTTGAAATTCTATATTACCCGAATCGCTATCTTGGAGAATGTATCAACGTCATCCGCCTGTCGGTAGAAATCAGGTCAGACTACTAACTAACTGGCCATCCCTAACAGTAATTACACTGGGTTTTTCATTCATTTTACTGCTTCGTAAATAAATTACTGAATTCGCAAAATTTATCTCCAAAAAGTCTGAATCTTGATAAACCAAAGAAGTCGTATGACGCAAAAACTGCTTCGCTCACTGGCACAAGGCTACCGTTCTTATTTGAAATCCAGTGAAGACGTCTGACGAGCTTTCGATAGAATGCACATCGTACAGGAGACATACAATGGTATTGCATTTTATCCAACTATTCCTTATTCCCACCGTTTCCCTGTATGTATTTCATATACCAATATCTCATTAAAATATATATATATATATATATATATATATATATATATTAGTTTTTTTAATATATATTGCTTTGTATGAGGCTTCAATTCTATATGTGAATGATTCAATGATTAAATCGTGAATATTATAAATTATATCATACTCTTTCAACTATTCCTGTATGTATATTTTTAGAATCTTATGGATAAATTTGGAAAGTATATATAGTAACAAAAGAAATAAAATGAAAAAATAAAACAGACGATAAAATGTCATTATAATCCACAAGAACCCAATTAAATTAATAAATAACTTTAATAAAAAATAATCATTAATAGTTTTAAATGGGATATGACGAAATCGAAATTGAACTTTATATAAATTTAATAAAGATATGAAAACAATTATATATATGTGTGTGTGTTTGTAAAGGCTTACTTTTGTGTGTATATGCTTGCATATACACACATATGTATGTATGTATATATTTAAAAAAAAAAACTAAAAAAGGTGGAGGATGGGTGGCGTTGTTTGGCTTGATTAGTTGGGTGGGTTGCCGAAACAATATTAATAAAAGCGTAGAAGGAAAATTGCATTTGCTGTGTGTATCACTAATTTTTCATTTTTTATTTTTACCTTGTTATACTTCTTGGTCACGGATGATCCTATATTTATTTCAAATACATTTGTACTCGTATATTTGATAAGTATTTTTTTATTATGGTCTGTTATCATTAAGCATTAATTTACAGAGTGAAAAATGTCTTAAAATATAATAAAAATGTTTGATTTAGTTTAAATAAACTGAATTATAAATATCAATAATAATTTTGAATCATAATATATATGTATAATTCAATAAAGTTTGTTTTTAAACATCAACACTCATAAAATATTTTCTTTTTTACCTAATAATATCCAAAAATTGCATCTTCACATTTTTTTCTCACCATATGGTCTTACAGAGGTTTTGGGAAAAGTTTGGCGTCAGTAAAACTTGTTTAACGTACTTCACAAGTCTTAAGCCGTGGTGGTCTCCGCTCTTTCTAATTATTATTTCAGTTTCATTTGTTTAGATTTCGCCCTTGTTTTACATAGTTTTCAGTTCTTATATTAAATATGTGTATTCATTTCTTATATCATATATCTGTACTGATAAGTGTGAAGGATTTAAGTCCAAAAATGTCGATTTTGAGTTAAGTACATAGTCAGACTCAGAAAAAAATTCTCTATCGATTGGCATAAAAGATTTAAGTCCATGTCATTTAAACTTTGAAAAAATTCATTGGTAAAAAATATTAAAGTCAGGAATTTAGTACTCATGTTTGGTATAAAACAAACTATATAAAACTATATAAATCAAAATTATATAAATCTGTTAAAAATAAACAAACTTCAAAATTAAATGTATGTAGTTTATTCACAATATTGTATATTATGATAATATCCTGGATAAACTGTATTGAGTGGATAAGTTTTCATACATATTTTTTTAACTTTGTTTTTCGTCTCCTGAAAAATCAAGAATATGGACTTAAATCCTTTATACTTATCAGTACAGATATATATATATATATATATATATATTAATTTAAATATGGAAATATTAAATTCGGAAAAAAAATTATAAAGATTTTTCCTAAGCATTTACTGTTGCATAAAATATCAATCAGTCTTTTCCCCGTATTTTAATGAAAGCTTAACATTTCTCTTCAATTAATTTCTTTTTAGTTTTAAGCAGTTGTTTTAAGAGTATGACGCACCGCAATTTTAAACGCAACACGACAGACTGTCAATCCCTGTCTTCTAATTTACGCGAGCTTTAATTAATGCAGCTATTTATCAAGCAGACCTCATTATTGGTTTCACAAAATGGCTCAACAGTTTTAGAAATAGATGACAGTCTAGGCTTTACGTAAATAAGCTAACACGGAAATTTCAACAGATGTCACAACTTGTGGCTTACACATTTTGTCGAGCTTTCAGAATTATTATTAACAACCTGTAAGATCTTTATAAAAGGCTTACAGGATTTTCGAGTGTTTTATCTTTCGTCATTTAAAGACTAACAATAAAGTAACTCTAAATACGAAGACTGTATTTTGTGATTTGAAATATTCATTGAATATGCAGTTGATGTTATTTAAAAGCCCGAGATATCAGTATATTGAGAACTTTTCCAAGTGAAATAGTATTTTTTACTGAGTAATATTTCATTACATTTATATGTGTGTATATTACATTTACATGAAGTGTACTCAACAAATAGCATTAAAAAGCACTTTAAAAATCGAAATTTGAAAACGGATCTAGAAAATAAAAAATATTATAAAGAATTATCTATCATTGATAAACATAGTTTATATGCACATAAAATCAATGACATATTTTTACTCATCAAAATAATCACAATTTTATCACATGTTTAACATACCAGTCTTAGAATTTCTGCCTTTTCTTTACTTTATTTTTTTTTTCTTTTCTTTTCTTTTTTCTTTTTTTTTTTTTTTCTTTTTTTTTTTTTTTTTCTTTTTACCAAACATGAACTTTGAACTGTGTTGTAAGACTTATCAGGGATTTCCAATGAACGACTTTTAGGACACAAAATTAAGAAAAAACATTAAGAAAATTTTAGAATTAAATAACTTCGCGATATCAGACACTTCTTTTAAAAATTCCTTTTAAATATTTATAATGCATTTTTCGAAATTTTATAATGAAAATTGATAACTTAATTCTATTGCAGTAATATCCACCAAAAGGCTTTTGTTGAAAGGTGAAGAGTTGGAATATTGTACTTAACGCGTTCACGCCGGCGCATTTTGTTTACATAGTCTTCTCAAAAGTATCTGAGCACTAGCCAATAATTCCGATATCAAAAAAGTACACTTACAACTGTTTTGTTCAAAAAATCCTTGTCAAATAATGTTCTTAGACTGACTAAGAACATGACTCGACAAGGATATTTATTTAACAAAGCCGTTTTAAGTGTACTTTTTTTGGACAGGGATTATTGCTAGTGCTCAGATACTTTTGCTGCCGACTGTAGCTGTGGCCCACCGGTGGGTCACGCCGGCGTGAACGTGTTAATTACCATAAAATACAGAAGCACGCAACATTTGTTTTGGATCGAAATATCTAGAGGACACTTCAGGTAGAAATGCGACAACAAAAACCGTAAAAACGTAACTTTACATAGGTTATCTAGTTTGAAGTTGTTTAAAATATAATATTTTTGATGTAGTACTAAGTGCAAAAACATACTGTTAAAAGTATAAAATATGCATTGTAAATAAAAGTGCCTTAAATTCAGACAGAAATATGTTTGAAATACCAATTTAGACACAAAAAATCTGAAATTGTAAGTATGCAAAATTTCACACAGCACACGCATTTTGAACCAAAGACACATTTGTGTCTTTGAATGTATGGACTGAATTAAGTGTCTGAATAATGTTCATACGTCTGAAAGTCAGACATATTATAGTTTAGACACTTGGAAATTAAGACATTTTACAATTTATATATTTAGAAATTCAGACATTTTACAGTTCAGAAACTTATAATACTTACAAATTTTTTACATGTAATCTATTATTTAAAAAAAAAAAAAAAAACGCATAAAATATTTACATTTCTTTTTGCATATAATAAATTTAGTATTATTTTATCAAATAGACACTTAAGCTATTTAACCCTGTGACACTAGTGTACGTAAAATTTACGTGCCGCTTAACACTAATTGGTTCTTTTCTACCTTTTCCCAACTACTGATACACTTGCTTTACCCTGGACGCTTCGAAATAATTATTCAGTTAATGAAAAGTTAGTAATAATGGTAAAACTGCAAATAATTAAACATATTTAGAAAAGAAATTAATGTAATATAAGCAAATAAAACGGGTTTTACAGGAGCACGTAAATTTTACGTATCTCTAGTGATAGCGGCAGATATGAACACGCTAGTGTTCTAGGGTTAAATAGCTTTATCTTCAGATCGATTTTTCAAAGAAGATGTAGATTTTATGTGTGTTCACCAGAGATGTATGTCTTATTCGCATTGAATTACGCTTAAAATAATTGATAAAACAACATATTTAGACTTGAAACTTGGTTTTTTTTTTTTTTTTTTTTTTCGTTCTTTAATAAAATACTAGTTTTCACATGAATAATAAAAGAAAAAACATTAGGATGAGCAAATAAAATAACTCAAAAATAAGACAGCGAATTCATAACCGAATAATCTTGAAGATTCTAAAATAATTACTGCTTAATTTTTTATTTAGATTTAAAAATTTTGGTCCGCATGATTTCTTAGACTTCAATGCAAAATAACCAATTTTCTGGTTTTCCTGTATATAGTTTTTCATTTTTAATATAAATTAAAGAAAGAAAAATGAAATCGTTTTCCAAACCTCACAGGCTGATATTTTCACACATATCCCCCCTCCCCCCCAAAAAAATAAATAAATAAACCTCTACATATGAAATTTAACATAGTATATATTAAGCTTTAGATAAATCATCGATAATTTTCTTTCAAAAAATTATTATTATAAGATAAATTTACGATTTTCTTAATGAATACTACATATTTATATAATTGAACAAATAAGCTCTGTTGCTAGTTGTGGCGCAATCAGTTAGACAATAGTGTGTGAGCCCATCATTTCTCGGTTCGAATCCAGCGGTGGTTCAAATAATTGCGTATAGAAAAATCTCCGAGTGTTTCTACCTGCATTCGTTAACGGACAGTACTCCGGTTACATTTTATAAAAATATTTTTTAATTAGCGTCTTTGTTTTATTTTCTTATCAAAAATAGACTTTATTATTTCTTGTAAAACTTAATGTTATTTTAAGTATAGTTCTATTATATTATTTTCTCTAAAATAAAGCAAAATATTATAAAGCTTTTGCCTTTATAAACAATTAAATCATTTAATATATTAAATGTTGTTGTTTTAAGAGCTTCTTATAATTCTATGCTATGCAGTTCCTAAAATATTTCAAATATTATATTGCATGGAAAACTTATTTTTGTTTCTCTTCCAAGAATTTTAATTGCTTATATTCGTAATGGAAAATTACTTTTCATAATGATTTATTTTTAAACAGCTAATGTTATTCGAATATCTGTACACTCATTATGCAATGTAATTGATTTTACTCTTTTAAATTATCATTAAATAATTTCAATGATATTTCTAATTAATTTTCGAAGTCTACGTTATAAATTATATTGAAGTAACTGTGAATTATTTTTTTTTTTAAATATGAAGATTAAACAGACTTTTCAAAATATTTATCTATGAAATAATAATATTATGCTTTTAAAGATTTACAGCTTTAAGTATTTTTCTTTTGATAATTCTCGTATTAATTTTGATGTTCCTATCAAAATATTTATGTATAAACATAATATACTTGAAATTTTCAAAGCATAAAAATGCTATACTTTAAATTTGTCTTCTACAAAAATGATTTTGATAATGATTGATGTTATTATAAGATAACAGATTTACATTCGTCCTCAATTCGACCAGTACTTTTCCTATTTCTTTCTCGACCTGTCGTCATTTACATAAATTATTTGTAAATCATATTGTTAGACAAATAGATATAGTACAGTTGTCTCAATCGTCCTACTTTTCATATCTAAATTTTTATTTGTTACAAATCATTGTCAATTTCATTTAAAATATTTTAATAATTAAGTATAGTTATTCAGCTACTTAAATTAATTTTTCTATAATAATATTTGTGCAGTAAGTATTAGTTTCCGACATGTCTGCACTGCTAAAAAATTCAAGTACTCAAAAATGAATAAATAAACATACTTCTATCGAAATGAGTGATTTTGTTTAAAAAAAGGAAAACATGCTTGCTTCATTTATAAAATATCGCATGTTTTCAAATTAATATCTGTTTACTTCATAATTTAATATGCTGAACTTAAAGAAATTTCTACAAATTTAAATAGTCCAAACATAGAATTTCTTTTCTTCAAATCTCCAGAACTGTATTTCTTGGTGGTTTCTTACTGGTTTGATAAGAATACATCAATGAGAATCGATGTTTGGGATATTGCGACGATGCCAATTTTTGAGCATATCAATATACTCAATAAGTACACGGTATTTTTAAAGTTGAGTATATTTGTGCTTCAGAGCTATTTTGAGTATGTGAACATACTCAACTTTGACAGAAGTTTACTCATTTTTCAGTATTTTTACTCTTTTATTTTTTTCAGTGCGTAAGGGGTACGATTTTAAAAACTGGATATTTAATTCGTACCACCAAACTTGTACCAACTTAGAAAATATTAGTAATTATGAATAAGAAAATGAAAAAACAGTAATGGCCATATCATACGGGGGACTTTTGTTCAGAATTTAACGGAAAACAAACACAAAACTATCTTGAACAATTTTCCACTGATCTTGCTTAGATTTGTTTAAGGTCAGTGCGTATTATGTTGCTCAACATTCTTCGACAGCCACTCAAAAGTTCCCTCTGGCTATATGTGACCCAAAACAACTGTTTAATACCATAATAATAAATGGGGTATTTCATTTTTTTTAACAATTACGCGTGCAATAATAGTATTATAAGCCTATAAAATGTCATCAGAACATAACGTTTTTTGTGTGAGAACTTATTCAGAATTCATTATGAAATGATGATACTACTACTAGATCTAAATATTTGACAAGTATATATGGCTTAGTTTTATTTTACTTACAACAAATCGAACAGATAATTAAATTTTTACTTTGAACAGGAATAGCTGACATGAAGCAAAGTTGTAAGGTGTGAAACCTCATACATTCTTTTTAGGTTTTAAGTGCTCAAAATCGCGTCTACTTGTGTATAGAGTATTTTGTTGCAAAAGTCAAAATCGCCAGTTGGATCCAGTGTAAGTTGTCAACAGTCTCGGTGATAGTGTCAGGTTGAGCATAGAAGTGTTGGGTTGGTGTAAAAAGTAAAAAGTCAGTTATTCTAATCTAATTTGTCGTTTGGATCCAGTGGAGATGTGGAATGAGTTTAAAAGAAGTTGCGAAGTTTTTCATGTTCAGTTGAATGCAGGCATTTTTAGGATGCATATTCTACGGAAAATGAAGTGAATCGTTCTCTATCTATTCTCTTTAAAATGAGACTTCCTAATTAAGAAAGTGTGTGTGTGTTTCGATGGAGAATTTTGATGGTACTAACATTAGTTAAATCCCCTAGATGTTGCTAAGTAATTTCAGGATAAGTTTCGGTGTTAACCCTTTAAGCGTTACGCCCGTCTTTTTCTGTCATGCATAGACGAAATAAAAAGCTGGTTTGGCTAAATTTTGAAAGACATGTTCCTTTTTTCGAGAAAATAAGAATAATAGATATGTGTAGTATATAAAATTAAATTCTCATATTTGTACTGTGCGTAGTATTAATAATTTTATAAATCATTAAACTGATATACCGAAAAACAGTTAATATTGAGAACTGGGATTTTTTGTGCAAGATCAATGCTATAGCTATTTTCAAGAGCATAAGAAACTCCAAGTCTGGTGAGTTAATTATTTTATAGTTTCTTGAGATTTAAAATTTGTTTAAATGTGAAAGTCTTGCCACTCCCCTCCTTTTAATTTTAAAATGAAAAGAATTCATTTCTAGATTATTTGTCATCATTTGCAACGTATAGACATTTCCTACTAAAAAAGATAGGAAACAACCAACAGGCTGTAAACTAGCCGTTACAAAGTTCCCCCCCCCTCCCCCCCCCAAAAAAAAAATTACACCAAGTCTTCAGTTGAAGCAGCCTCAAGCATAAATTAAATAGCACACTAGACAGCTCTAGTACGTGCATTAATCAACACACACAAAGTAAGGTAATTGGTCAGATTCAACTTCAATGATCATTGTATGCCGAAGTGTATGCTTGGTTTAATATGAATCTAACAAGTTTCGATATTTTACTTGAAGAAACTCTTTTTTATCCTTAATTGCAGCTTAGAATCTTCGATCTTTTTAACTATGTTAGATTAGACATACACCCTCTAAATTAATTTTCATCATATAATACATTTAATTTTTTCTGGTGAGTTTTATTTAGTTATTCTAGTTTACTTTTAAGAGGCTACTTATTAGGAATACCCTTTTTTTTTATTTAGAAACAACTTTCTTCTATTTACGTTTTGATTCGATAGAAAACTTCTATTGAACTGTTTGGTTGGTTATTGGTTTGATAAAATACTTCAACGTAGGAATCGGCTTTACAATTGATTTATTTGTATAATCACCAACATACATAGTGTTACTTTCATCACAAGGAGACTCATCACTTGGATATTTTTCATTATTTTTTTTATCCCGATTCATAAAGAAAGTAAGTCTGTTTGAACTAACTGAAGAATTTTCTTTTCCTTACGACTAATTCAGGTCCAGGATGCAAATTTCTCCAGTCAAAAAGTCAGACTCTTTACAGACTGATAAATCAGTGAACGACAGATGAGTACTTTTAAATTCTTAAACTGAATTATCAATTGTTTCAGCTTAATTATAAGCCTCAGTTAGTATTATACTCATTGTCTGTCATATCGTTATAATTCATTACACTATACTCATATTATAGTCACTATCAATCACTAATGTCACTTCGTTTTTAGTTATTTATAATTTACTTATTTGTTTTTTCAGTTTTTTATTTTTTATTTATGTATTTAATTATTTCTTTAATCATTTAAAATTGAATTCTTATCATTATATTCAGTTCTTCCTTATGATTATTTTGTTTATTATTTATGTTTCTTATTATGCCATTTCTCCGTCTTATTATTTTATAACTTTTATGTTTTATTTATTTTTTTATTTTTTTATTTTTTATTTTTTTTTTATGTTTGTCCCGCAAGGAACTGGAAGTGGGACGGTATCTGTTCCTCGCTAAATCGTTCTACATGGTTGAGGGCTTCATGTGATCGTTGGCAGTTTATCGGGTTACTAACGCGGAGAAAATATCCCCTCCAGGTAAATCTAAATTTTAATGGTCCCTCTTTTTTCCATCTCATTTTTAGCCCTTTATTCAAGTGCTTAATTTCCATACCTTTTGACTACGATAACCTTTTTCACTCAAAATTCGTTCTAACCTTAATTTAAGCATCTCCCGAAAATTATAAAATTTCATTCTATTAAATCACGGAGCATCCCTCTGTTAGAGATAGCAGATTTTTCACTTCTAGGTTGTAAAATTTTTGATTAATTCATGGCAGAGTTGTAATGCAAAGGTATTATCCCTCCCTACTTCCCTTTTAGCATAAGAACCTCGATCAATTAGGCTATTAAAAATTATTTTTTCGGTACATGTTTATCTATTGTGGCAATCCCAGGTCATTCTTTGTCTCCCCAAATATCTTCCAGAGATGGAAGTGCACATTTTTCGAAATTCAACCTTATGCCTTCTCTGTGCGCTCCACTACCTTTGTTATCTTGGAGGTGCGGATGTGCGGATGTGCTGGCTGAACATAAGTGTCCAAGAAGAACCTCCAGTAACTCAGTAAGTCATTTCCTAAAAAGGCTAGGAGGCCATGGTAGCTTGGTTGGTAGGACATGGGGCTCCTAATCGAAGGATTGTGGGTTGGGTACTCGAGCCGGTCACAGACCAAAGTGTACAGTAATGGTGTCTAGTGTACGAAAAATATGTCGTGGGTGCAATATCATCTGGAGATTACCGAAGCTCGGAAATCATTCTTTTTTTTAGGATAAATTTGTGATGACACATGTCCTGACTTCAAACAGTTGGGAATCCCAGTTCGTCACAATTGTTCTTTGCGTAGTTCTACTTCGATGTAAAAACCTGCTCAACCTCAATCTGAACCCCGGTCTAAACAAAGTCACCAGGACACAGTTAATTTCTTTGGAACACTTAGGTGTGTGTTCAAGTAATAGGTCCCTCTCACTGGTCTGGCGATTATTCGCCGTTGTAGATGGTAAGTAACCCATAGGCTTGGTTTTGTCAGGTAGGTAGAGGCCATCCATAAGATTTTAAGTTCCAAACCTAAGTAGCTAAATAAGAAATTTGAAGTCCCACTCAAGGCAGGATTAGCAGGAAGTCATTTTTCCGCAACTTGGGCATAAAGCTGTTTATAAGGGTTAAAAAAGAACATGTCCAGTGTTTGGAATCGATACGTTGTATGTCCTGGGAGCTGTAACATAATTTCTCCAGAATTCCTGACGCCCTCTAAAGCGTCTATGTTTTTCGAATAAGTCTAACGGTTATCCTACAGAAGTATAAACTTTTTTCTTCACATTACTCTTAACTGTTTCGATAAACTAATGAAGACACTTTAGGAATAACTGGAAATTTATACAGACTGTTTGCAAAAATTCAACTAAATTTCCTGTTGGCGCTCCAACTTTCAGTTAAATACATCTTGTAAGCTTACAGCTTAAAAATGAGCGTTGGTCGCACGTATAACTAGACTGTACCCTATTAACAGTCCCAGAACGGTAAATGGCAATGTTCCCTCTGTCCAAGGATCTGTCTTCTATAAACCAATTCCTCATTCAACGATTTTGCCCGAATTACATAATTTCCTTTCTTCATCTTTCCAAACCTAATGAATCCAAACATGTAACTCAAGCTCAATGCTAAAAAACTTCGCAACGTCTAAAATTCTATTCTGGTATGCGTATGAGATCCTACAATATATTATATAACAGGTTTGTAATAGGGATAGGTTCCTAAATTGCACAGTTACGATTTAGGAGCTTACACAAGAGACGATTTAGTCAACTATATAATGTTTTAAACAAAAAGTTATTGCAAGTTTCAAATAATAGTTAACTGGCAAAGAAATGTACAAATCGTTTGTCCTGCTGTACCATTACACAAGATGTTAAAAAATTACCTGGATCAATTGTAAAACCGATTAACTTAAATAATAATTTAACGCAGTTGCCAAGAAATTTTATTTTTACAAACAGGCCTCCACGTGAGAGAGGCATCCTTATTTATCCGCTGGGACAGTTCGCAATTCAGTGCTTCTTAGGAAATTAGAGGTGGTACGATTTGGGGAAAAGTCCGATTAAGACATCTTTACTATATATGAAGTATCCCAAGCGGCACCGAAACGTTCTCTAAATGTTCGAACATACCTCTGTAAGTGAAATCTCGGAACATTCATGTTTCATGTGCTGCAGACATCTACGCGTCCCTCCTGAAGACGTTCAAGTAGAGTAAGTAAAGAAGCACGGTCAAAGAACGTTTAATACGCACGTAATTTTCGCCGACAGTCCTCCTCCGAACGTTCTAAAATAAAGTGAGTTTAAAAGTATTGTGAACGTTAAGAACGTTTTTTTTTTTTTTTTTTTTTTTTTTTTTTCCAAAACTACTGTCATAGAATTATAAAATTTTGCATACATATGCATTCAGTATCAATATAACAGTATAATATAACAGTATCAATTATATTAAAAATTCTCGGAAACTATTTAAAATTAAAAAGTAAATTTTTAAATTTTAGGAAACAGTTTAAAATGTTTCGTAGTAACTAATTTTTAATATATTTTTCTTTATTTCATACCATTAAAGTTTGCGAATATTTAAGTATTTTTAAACTATAATAATGTAAGATCTATAGAAAAAAAATAGTTATCACCGAATATATTAAATATTTTCAGAAAATTAAAAATATATATTTTTTATTTTTTTAAATAAATTTCGAGAAATTTTAATATACATTGCTCGACATTGAAAATGCAACACCAAGAAGGAATGATAATAACGGAATGAAATTTATTGGACACATACATTATAGTAGGAAGAACAATTGATTAAAATTTCAGGAAATTTGGAGTAATATGTACTGAGAAAACAGTACATAAAGCAGCGACCTCTGTGAGCAATAACAGCACATATCTGCCTAGGCATTGAATCGAACAGCGATTGGATGACATGTACGGGTAGAGCACTTCATGAAGCTTCAACACGATGCCACAATTCATCGATCAAAATTACTGGTGAGTGATGGGGGCAGTCGCTTTTCAATGATTAAACAGTCATTTTCATTGGTGCGAGATAAGGAGACGCGCTGGCCAGAGCAACAGTCGAACACATTCTGTATCAAAGAAGGTCCGGATAATACAAACAACTTGGGGTCGTACATTATCTTGCATAAATTTTGCGCTACGGAGGCCTCGAATACAGGGCAGAGGGGCGAGCCTTAACTCATCAGTAATTTAATGGCCGCTGTTCAGGGTACCAGGAATACGAACATGAAGTAATCGAGACGTGTATCCAATGGGAACCCATAACATCATTGCAAATGATGGACAGTATGATGATGTCGAATCCCAGCTGGCAATGTGCATTATTCATAATGCCGTTAAATACGGATAAGGCAATCTTGAATCTGTAAACAGGATTGTGATTTGTCTGAAAAGTGACTTCACGCCATTGATGCGTCCAGGTTCATCGTTGATCACACATTAATGGCGCCCATATCAGTGATGCAGTTTTGAGGGTAATCAGAATTTTGGTAGCCGCATACTGAGTCACCACCTGGATTGATGGTATGTTGTACCACTGGATACACGTCGAGGTCACCTCTTGTTTTCATTCCCGCCACTTTGAATACCAGCCATTACATTTCTGACGAGTTAAGGCCCATAGCTCTGCCTTATGTTCAAGGCCTCCGAAGCGCAACATTTAAGCAGGACAATGCACGACCGTCAGTTGTCCATATTGTCTGGACCTTCATTGATGCCGAATGTGTTCGACTGTTTCTCTGGCCAGTGCGTTCTCCTTATCTCCCACCAATGAAAATGACTGTTTAATCATTGAAAGCGACTGGCCCACCGCCACTCATCAGTAACTTTGATCGATGAATTGTGGCGTCGTGTTAAAACTTCATAAAGTGCTCTACCCGTACATGTCATCCAATCGCTGTTCGATTTAATGCCTAGGCAGATATGCGCTGTTATTGCTCACAGAGGTGGCTGCTTTATGTACTGTTTTCTCAGTACATATTACTCCAAATTTGCTGAAATTTTAATGAATTGTTCTTCCTACTATAATGTATGTGTCCAACAAATTTCATTCCGTTATTATCATTCCTTCTTGGTCTTGCATTTTCAATGTCGAGCAGCGTATAATATTTAACAGGGTGTTTTATTTCAATGCATATATATGCAAAATGTTATAAATCTTATGCAGTAATTTACAAAAAGGATTTAACGGGTTAGGTGGATATTAAAATTCATTTTTTAAATTAGAGTTAATAAACTTTTAACAATTTATCTCTCAATTTTTTTTAATTCTAATTAAAAAATAAATTTTTCTTTTTGTAACTTAATGTATTAGAATTATAAAATTTTGCCTACATATGCATTAAAATGTAACAATATCAAGTACATTAAAGTTTCTCGAAAACTGTTGTCATTAAAAAAAATAAAATCTTTTGAATGCAGTGAGTAAGAATTCTTCTTTGTATTTTATAAAAGGAACTATGTATCTTACACTCGTAAAAATCTATATAATATGTGCGGTGGTGACCTATATTGTACTTCCCATATTTAAGCTCAATTGAATAGGGTGTTTAGAACCTATCGTGTTCTTTCATATGCATATACATATGCACTTATGCATGCATACATTACCGTAAAAATAGTAAAAATCAATTCAGAAACCTCAAAACGTAGAAATGCAGCAAAATCGCATAGATAGATTTTTCCATGACTGCAGTAATTCGTTTACCTGTTGTATATGTTCGAAATGTAAAAAGAGCATCCCAATTATCTATTTATTTATTATGAAATTACTACAGATTTTCTATGCAGCGTACTATTTAGAATTCGCTAATAACAAATAAAATTTTATATTTTATTTCTAGGAATTGCTTGCGATAAAATCATTATATGTAGTACGTTTATTTGAATTTTAAAAGCAATATGACATATGGAATACTTTCGAAAAGATGAAAATAAGAAGAGATACAAGGAATTGAACTAAAATCAAATATAAGTAAGGTATGCAAAACTTCTTTTTCATCCGAATACAAATTTACTGAAACATTTTATTATATATATATATATATATTTTATCTTAGCATTGTTTTTTATTAAGATTACAAAAGTATGGTAGGCTATGAAAAATGTATCAATTTTAAAACAAAATTGGTGTTTTAGATTAATACTATAAAATATAATTTTCTGGATAATATTTTTTTTTCAGTAAAATTACGTTTAAAAAAGACATACGCCCGTTATTTAAACTAAGACACTGGTGAACAAAAAAGATTTAGGTTCTAATTGTTTGGTTGTTTTTAAAATCTTATACGAAACTCACGTTGAACCCTCGGGACTATTTTGCATGAAATTGCAAGTTATAAAATACTCCTCAACATTGTAAGCTTTCTTTTTATAGCTGTTTAATCCATCACCTGAGCGGTATAAAATAACAATAATCATTACGACTTATATTTTAGGCACTGCATTATATGTGCTTGAAATTATATCTTAACTTGTTTATGCGTTAATAAAATGCGTTGTTGAAATGTTTTATTTTAAGACGCCTATGGGTGTTGACCGTGGAACTCATGAGAAAAAATTAAATTTGTAAATATAAATTAATGATCACATAAAATGTTATTATTTATATATATTACAGTTAAGCATCAACAAAATTTCAGGCACGTTTCAACGAATAATATCCTCTTATTATAACCTTTCTTGGCGTAAGCGACCTAGGTTATTATTTTTATTATTATTATTATTTCTTTTACCTAACCTTCTAGAAAATATATGCAATAAATTGAAATACGAAATAATTTGGCTTTGTTCGTGCACCTAATTGTGCTTATAAATCAGAAAAAATAAAAATAAACCATAAAAATCTGCAAAAATACTATACTTTTTCGATGATCAGCTTGTATTTTATTGTTTCATATAAAATAATTTTTAAAAAATTATAGGAGTACATTTATTAGCGGTAAGTAACTTTAATATACACTCATTCCAAGATCTACATGGTTTTCAAATTGGGTGATTTATGTTTAACACTGTTGAATAAAAATGAAAAAGTCAATAATTCTTTCAGGTCGAAATAAATTATCCATGATCCTTCATCAAGTGAGAAAAGCAAATACGAAGCAGTACGAAAGCAGCAAATTACTTTGTGGTGTTTGATTACAAATTTCTTATTATAAATTTTTCAAACCCATATCTACATCAATATCACAATCTCAAGTCGCGCACGTCTGATCAGCCGCTCGGAATTTTCCGTTTTTTTTTTTTTTTTTTTTTTTTTTTTCCCAAACCAGCTGTGAATATGAACTATGACGCTTTAGAAATATTACCATAGCGAACACCCCACACCTACCTAGATCCCTAGTGTAAAAAACTGGCTTTAATCACAAAAACATCAATATTGTGAAAAAATAATTATTTCGATATTTTTAATTTCATTTTAATTATTTTCAAACTCAAATAATTTTATTAATAGTTTCGTACATTTTGAAATAATATTGTTATTCATGTTAAGTTTTACCTAAATAAACAACTTTGAATTTACTAAAGCATATTTACCTTAAAAAGAACATCTTGAATAGCCTGGAATTTTTCCAGTAATTATAAAGAACGGAGTATAGTCATTAGTAATTGTGCTTTCTAACAGAGGTAATTTTCGTATAAATCTGTTTTTAAGTGACTGCATAGAAACCATTGAAATTTTTCTAATGGATTGATTACTCAATCAATTTAAGTTCCGGAGTTAGAAGGTGAAACTAATTCCTTGTCATGTTATACATGAACGGAGAAGACGTATTCCCGGGAGCTTCTCTTAAATTGTAATTAACGTCCAATAAAACCCCAGTTTAATGCTTTTGATCGAGTCATAAAGTGAAAACACTCCAAATAATCTGGAAAACCCTGGAAGAAAGAAACGTTAAGGAGCAATATCAAGAAAAAGTTCTTTAATTTGGTTTATTAAGGAAATACAATTAAATTTTTATATATTCAGATCAAACCGTGTGTGTATTTTATTCTGTCGGAAACTTGTCATGAATTAAACTCAGAACATAAAGTTGAATGTCTATACAACTAAGAAGATTTTTTATATATTGTAATATTACTGAAAGCCTAGTAATTAACATCCAGTTAGATTCATTAGTGGACGTTAATTATGTAACTGTATTTTATTTTTAAAATATGGTTACATAATTCTTAAAATTATTTTATTCTAAAAATCTGGTTCACACTACACTTATATATAAAATAGCCTCCAACATTATTGTTCAAGAGTTATTTTTTCAACGGTTAATTGCAATTAAAAGCATTACTGAGTTATCACATTTCTGTATACAAAAAAAGACTTCCATAAAGCGTTCTGATCAATAAGTATACTTTTAAAAAAAGTCTGATAATCTAAATTATTAAACTGAATAACATGTTCTAATGTAACATGCTCTAAACATGTTACTAAACATGCGATGAAGCATATTCTACAGTAAATTCTCCATTCAAAAAAATAATTTCACATAATTTCGTGTTCATGTATAAACCATCCAACTTAGCAAACACCGAAATTTCTTCTAGACGAGTGGACGTTTTACGTACAATACTCGATACCAAACTGTTGAAGCATGCATCCACATTTTTCTTTTGTCTTTTTTTAGTTTAATCGCTAATTTTTATCACCAACTTACTTTTTTACATGTACAGCGTAAGACTAAGATGATGACTCGAGAAATATTTACTTAACAAAACAGTATTAGATGCACATCTTTTAAATAGAAATTATTGCTAGCGCTTCAATAATTTTGCTGTCAAATGTATGTAGGGGAAAACGGGGCAAAAACGACCAGCTAAGCTTTGAACTTAAATGGACGAGTCATCTATACAGGTTTCTTTCAAAAACCAGTCGGTATCATTCCTTACACGTTTAACAAGCAACCTTCTGAATTATGAAGTGATAATTTGCATAGATACTTTTGATATATTAGAGATATATAGATTTGCAAAGATACTTTTTTATTATTGTTTGTGTTGCCAAACTCTGCAAAATGACTTTTCCCCCCTTGGGAGGGGGGGGGGGGGCAGAACCGAATGCCTTATAAATTCAATAGAAAAATGAGTTATTTCAATAATTCTGTTGAAAACTGAAAATAAAAATATAAAAATACAAAATGTAAAAAATAAAAAATAAAATAAGTATAATTATACGACTATACAAAAAGAATAATAATATTTAAAAAAAAAAAATTCCAAACGAAAATGTCATTTCGTTCCTCGGAATTGAAGAAAGCTTAGTGGTCCCATCGGCCGTATTTAGAGAACTGGATCAATTCCTCGTTATCCATCGAATTAGCACATACATCTGTGAAAAACTGGAGGTATCTTATTCACCTTCATTTACCTAATATGAGCAGCTAACATTTGGAAAGGATTTGTTTAGAAATTTTCGCCTAAAACTTGTGCTGTGTCTTCCTTTCAAATTCTTCGATTTTTTTTTTTTTTCTTTTCATATTGATGCTCTGTCAAGACTTGTTTGAATTAGTTATTGTTTCAGATAAGCACATGAATGTGTTTAGGATATACATTCCTATCAAATAGATATATGTTTGATTTTTGAGATATTTTATAGAATTTTGCATTACAGTGGCTCCACAAAATTTCTGCATATTATGTTTTCAAACAAAAGAAGGAATATTTAATGTTAAAACTATGCAAAATTGTTTTGATAGTTGTCAAAATTTAATGAGGAAAAACCGACCAGACTGTAATTTTTCCCATGCAGTAGAGTGTGATTTTGCACCGTAGTCGAAAAAAAAGTGAAGCTATACAACAAAGATTTTTAGATATACAGCAAAAATTCGTGATTCATTCTTATTCTAAAATATGCTACTAAATGAATTTCTTGCCTATATTAAATTAACAAGCGTTCTAAATGTAAAATTATATATTTCTCATCCTAAAATCAGAAAATTTTTAAAGTAAAATTTAAAGAGTAATTTACAGTTGAAAAACTTGACTATCAAAACACAGCTCAAATGTTTATAAAGATTGCCGTTTATATTTTATGCCAGTTTTGTAATCTAACAGCACGCTAAAAGAAAATCGAGATTGATCGGTCTGACCTGCCTGTACAGTTTTACCTCACTCTCCCATACATGTGTGCATACTGTTTTTTATTTATTTTTTTTTTTTAATGATAACGATTTCTATTTTTCTTAGGATAAGAATCATTTTGTGGGGAAAAAAACCCACATGAAATAGGATTGCTATATTTCGATTCTTATTTTATACATTCTGAAGCCATATTTTTACGATGTTTTTAAATTTCAAAATAACAAGTAATGGAAAAAACTAATTGATAAATCCCCACTAAAAATAATAATGAAAGCTTTTAAGTAGCAACTTTAATGTTTCGAGATTTCTATCAATATATTAAGAAAATATAGTCTATTTTATGTAAGTTTCATAACAAAGATTTTCCATGTAAAACACACCTTGCTCATTTGGAGATACTATGCGTTCAATGCATATGAGCTTTTCATTTTCAATTCAGAAAGTGTAATATGTCTTTAAATCCTCTTTCGGTGCCAAATACATTCTGCCAAAGAAATTTTTTTTTTTTTTTTTTTTTTTTTTTTTTTTTTACGTAAATTGGCGATGTTGGACCTTATTTATTAGCAGTCGATTTAGTTTTTAACGTTTTACATAATAACACATGATCATTAAAAGCTTTCCTATTCTTTGCAAAACAGCTAAACTTCTATGCACTTTTTTAACAAAAATAAAACTTACCAATACTGTTCCTTACAAATTTTTAATATATTACTGAAATCCTTCGTCATGCAAAGAAACATGGTGCTTTCTAGGATAAACGGTAAAATGTTGCTTTTTTCAGACGAGAAAAGTTTAATCTCGATGTTCCTAACGATTTTAAATACTACAGTTATGATTATCGGAAAGAAGCATTTTTTTTTTCTCAAAGTGTCAGATTTGGGATGGTTCTGCGATTATTTGAGCAGTTCTACTATTAATGGAACAATATATTCTCACCAATAATTAATTGAACTAATATTAGTTATTAAAATTAATGCATAAAAGTTTTTTAATATCTCCGTTTATTTTTCTCTGTAATTTTACGTAACACTTAAGATAATAGATTACACAGAGTTTTCTGTTGAAATTTTTAAAAGTGTGTGTCACTTCTTATAACATCTAGCGATTACATGTCTCAGCCTGACAATGCACGCATTCAAAATTCAAATTCCACAAAAACCTAGATCTTAGCGAATCATGCCCAATTACATGAGTGACCATCAAGAAGACCTGATCTGAACCCATGAGAAAATTTTTCGGGCATGCTGGTGCATGACGTGTCATGGAAGTGCCAAAACTTACAACATCAAAGAGGAGCTTAAAATGGCTATTGAAAGCTTCTGCAAAAGTGACTCAAAAGACACCTTCAAAAGAATTTCAAATTTTGTGACCTCATAATGATTAAATACACTGCAAAGAAGAAGTTTAAGGAATATTATCAGTTTGTTACATAATATCTTATGTGGTCGTAATATTATTTCCAGCTTTCTACATGTATAAAAGAAACAAAGTTTCAAGTACAAAATAGGTTAAACTTTTGTAATATTTTTATAGATATAATGATTAAAATTACCATTTGTTGCATTTTGTATAAATTTGAATAAACTTTAAATATGTAATTATAAGAATAATGTAGTTTTTCAGATGGTCTTAACGTTTCCTCCAGCACTGTATATTCTTAGCCAGCATGTCAATAACTTGGCTAACACTTGTTATAGTTCGTAATGTTAAGTCTTGTGGCTGAGCCTTATATTTTAGGTATAGCATGTTCTTAGTCAGTAGGAAAATGTAAAGACGCATGTCTGTATCTACTATTCTTCATAGAATCAGAAGGTTTCCCTTGTCTTGGTTTGCACATTATCTAGATCTCTTTCGAATTAATAAAAATGGGCTCAAAGGATACTAATAAACAGGTACTCATCAAACTCTAAGCAATACTTACTTCTTATTGAAAATCCTTTGCAGTTCATTAAAACAGTTAGGAATTCTGGAGTTAACTAATTTCAATACAGATATTTATTTATTTATTTATTGTAAATTAAATGCTCAGTAAGTATCATTATGCTGTTTGTTTTGATTGCTGGTGCAGGATGACACACGCGCAGCAGTCTATAAGCACTGAAATTGCTCTGAATTTTCTTTTTTTCATTACAAATGTGAAATATTCTAATATTCTCATTTTAAATTATGAATTATTTTTCACTTGTATGATTGATTATTAAATTGTCTGAATCTGCTCAATGCTTTTTTACGAAAGATAGATGAAAAATAACGATGCAAATACTGTACAAAACTTTTTGCTGGGTTATCACTAATATTTGCTTACAACTTTTTCTAGCAATTCATCATACATCAGAGCCATTATAAAAAGTTTACAACAATGCTTTCTATCTTTTATATCGAAGAATGAGCCCAGAAATATTTTATCTTTTTTGTATTATTTAATGATCATAAATAAAATCAATAGATTTTCCATAATCGTAGCTCATGCAAAATTGGCACATTTAACGGTAATAATTTGTCATAACAGTAAATGTAGTCAAAACATTAAGCGGAGTTTAAGATAATCTAATTGATGGATTTGTTATAACTGACATCTAACGCAAATATTCCTTACAAAAAACATTGTCAAAATATATAATTCATAAAGTTTTCACGTGATTTTTTTTTAATGTAAAATCTAAATTTTCTATGTTGCGTGTCGTGTTTTGCTACATCTAATATATTATTGTATATTGATATCGTTTTCGGTAATAGTCAGTGTTAAATCAGCTAGAATAATTCTTCAGTGTCTCTTTAGAGAACACTCTTTGGAGAAAATCCTACAAAGAAAAATCAAGCGAAAATCAATCAAATCTTGTTACCCCATGAAATCATTTTATCTCGCTCAGTTTAGGAATTGGTAAGAAAGAATTTCGACAGAAGTGATAGTGGAAGATTTCCTGTTACTTTCGTTTCAGGATTTTTGTTTGTGTGTGCGAAAATTATAATATACCTTAATTTTTGTACTTTCTTTTTATGAATTTTTCGAAAGTTTTGCTTTAAGAATTTTTAAATACTTTTAAAACAAAGTTTTTGATTTCTTTTCACTTCCTTCACAATATAATTTAAAGGGAGTGTTGTGATTGGGATTAGTAAATAAATATGTTGTTTCTCAAAATCCATAGAATGTTAAAATTTCGTATTAGAGCTCGTATAACATCTAATTGTGCACCACCAATTTTGATCATTAAAGTCGTAGGAAATCTAGTATTTACAACTTGTATAATATCTAATTGTACACCTCCTTTTTTAATCCCCTTATGAACTTCCATTTTAAAGTTTTAAAATAAAATTTAAGTAAAAAATCATTTTTTAAAGTAAGAAGCTTTTTATTGTGAAGCCCTAAAAAGCATAAAATAAAATGTATTTTGGCAAAGACATGCTACAAAGAAATGAAAGTTTCAACATTAAGAAAATTTTAGAGAAATATATAGGTACTTTCCTTTTCAAGAGATGAAAATTTTTTAATGTTCAAAATATTTTAAAAAGCTTTCAAGACCAATATTCTTAGTTATTAGTTTTTCTAAAATCATTCATTAGGCCAGAAATCTCAAATGTCTCGAAAGCTTTTTAAAATATTTTGAACATTAAAAAATTTTCATCTCTTGAAAAGGAAAGTACCTATATATTTCTCTAAAATTTTCTTAATGTTGAAACTTTCATTTCTTTGTAGCATGTCTTTGCCAAAATACATTTTATTTTATGCTTTTTAGGGCTTCACAATAAAAAGCTTCTTACTTTAAAAAATGATTTTTTACTTAAATTTTATTTTGTGCTTTTTAGTTACAAAAAAGGAAAAAGCTTCTTAAGAAAACTAATTAAAATTTCTTAGGATATTTTGTAGACAACGGAAGATTTTCGTTTATTAATTGACATTTTTTTTCCTATTATTTATCTGCAAATAAAGTACTACATCGTCTTTCGAGGACCGAATCCGGAACCATGGCGTTATCAGCATGACGCTCTAACCAAAAGTCTAAGAACTGTCAAGAAAAATCATAGATCATTCTAGAAAAATCTAACAAATACTTATACAAAAGCAATATTGTTCTCGAATGCTTTTTAAAATATTTGGAATATTTAAATTTTCCATATTTTGCAAAAGTGAAATATATATATTTTTCTTTAAAAATTTCTTGTTCTGGAAACTTTTATGATTTTATAGCATGTCTCTGCAAGAATAAATTTTAATTTTAGGCTTTTTAGGGCTTCACAATAATAAAAAACTTTCAGTGTTATTTTTATTTATTTATTTACTTACTTATATTTTTATTTACTTATTTATTTTTATTTTTACTGAAATTTTTATTTTGTGCGTTTAGTAACTCAAAAAGAAGTTTCTTTAAAAAAGTATCAAAATTCCTTAGGACACTGTGTAGACAACGAATGATTTTCTTTTATCATTTGACATAGTTTCTATTAATTATCTGCCAAAAAGTAACTCATCGGCTTGCGAGGATCGAACCCATGAGCATCGCGTTATCACCATGACGCTCTAACTAAATGCGCTAACAAGCGACGAAAGAGGTTGTTTAAAGTTACGTTAAAGTAAAGGCGCCTTCTTTTTCAGAAGGACATAAAGACACGATGATAAAAAAACAATTCCAATAAAAAGCTTCTAAATGAATACATATATATATATATATATATATATATATATATATATATATTACCTTATATTTTGTGTTTTTTAGTATCTAGAAAAACGCTTCTTTAAAAAAACTCTTCAAAAATTCTTAGAATACTGTGTAGACAATAAAAAACTTATTACACATTTCATCTGTAAAATTTAGCACATCGATCCTTCGGGGATGGAACTCATCACCATCGTATTAGCAACTTGACGCTCTAACCAACTGGGCCAACGAGTGACTATAAAGACTGCTGATATTTACTTTAAAGTTGAGGTGCCTTATTTATTAGCGAGACATGAAGACGCGATAAAAAATACAATTTCAATAAAAAGCTTCTAAAAACATTTTATTTATTTCTTTATTTTTATTTAAATTTTTATTTTGTGCCTTTTAGTTACTAGATAAAAAAGTTATTTATGTGTAATCTTCAAACATTATTAGGATACTGTGTACACAACGAAATATTTTCTTTTACCAATTGACACTTTTTCTATTAATTATTTCAAAAAATAACACCTCGACCCGCCGAGGATCGAACACACGACTCTCGCACTATCAACATTACGCTGTAACCAGCTGATTCATTAAAAGATACAATGAGTTGCTTACAATTTATATATATATATATATATATATATATATATAATGGAAGTGTCTTGGTTTTTTAACGTGACAAAAAGCCAATGACAAATTCAATTTCATATAATAGTAATATATAATGTACATATATACATATAAAGCTTCTAAAAATATTTTTTTATGTATTTTTTACTTAAAACATTTTATTTTGTGCTTTTTTAATATCTAAAATGTTTTGTGTTTTCCAATATCTAAATAAATAAATAAAAATGCTTCTTAAAAAAACTCCTCAAAATATTCTTAGTGTAAGCAACAAAAAATTTTCTTGTATCATTTGACACCTTTTCTACAAATTATCTGCAAAAATTAACACGCTGGACCTTCACGAAGACACGATGACCAAGTCAATTTCAATTAAAAACCTTCTAATAATATGTTATATTTCAGTAACTAACAAAATATTGTTGTAAATTATTTGTCTGTAAAAGAGAACTTCCACGTCCTGCCTCATTCTATGGCAGTTTAAAACTTTGTATGAAAAACATCCTTACGGTGCATTATTTTTGTATGAATTCTCGAAATCTTAAACATCTGGATGCATGAAAACCATACTTTGGCGACAATTCCTTTTTTCGTGATATTTGGTGACGAATTTTAGGTGAAAGCCGTTCTGAAGTTTATCGGTTGAGATTTCCATAAAAATTACCAGAAGAAGCAGAATCTATAAATACCAATTCAGATAAGAACACGAGAACAGATGCAATCATTCGAAACAGTTAACCTTTTAATGGGACGTGTAAGGAACGTTGGCTTACCTCTAGACTTCTAAAAGCTGTATTAGTCTCTTTTTACGTCTTAGACAAGAAAAGTGTTTTATAATCGGTGATGTCAGTTATACTGTAACTATTTGTGAAGAACTTTATAATATATCCATCTAAGAAATTTTGAAAAACTTAAACTTGCCTACCAGATTAAGCAAACATCTATTTACGCTAAGGTGATCTTTGAGAGAGAAAACCTCATGGATTCTCAAGATGAGATTTTTCAGTCGAACAAGTGTTTAATATAAAACAGATGCCAAAAAAAAATTGCAATTCAATGACTAGTTCCAAAAAATATGAGTAATGAATTCAATGCATAGAGCATCTAATATATATTAGACATACTGTGTAATGTGTTTCAGGATTAGTTAATTAAAAATACTTAATTACATTTTCAGAAAATTAAATTTTGAGTCAGGAAGATTAATATTAACACCACAAATAATTGCACTTTATTTACAGATATTTATGATTGCAAAATAACCATCTGTTCTCTTTCAGTAGTTTACGAGATAAAATTTTATTTCCTATGTGTATTCAACTTTCTTTAAGAAATAATAACTTATGTTCAATAAAGTTTAGAAACACAAATATTAATAAACTTATACATGATACTACTCATAGGAATTTTCTCAAAAAATTGTTTATTTATTAAGCTACCCTTAATTTTCTATGGTATGTTCACATTAAAATATATATATTTTTTTAAAAAAGGTATACTTTTGTGTGTACATGTATGTAGGGTAGGTGCTCCAGTGATTGGCATGCTCCAGTTATTGACATCTATCCCGAAATAATTAATAAATAAGAAAAATAATAAAATCATATATTTTACATATAAGATTTTTAAAATTTTATGTCAAACACTGGAGCATAGGGTGCTAATAACTGGTAAAATGAATAACTAGCAGTGGCAAACACTGGAACATAGGGTGCCAGTTACTGATAAAGTGAAAAACTGGCAGTGTCAATTAATAGAACATTGTATGGGTGTCAAATAAAAATTCATAAAAAAAATAATTGTTATCAAATGTATATATTTTAAAATATATGTGGTTCTGAATGTCTTTCATACCATATGCACTAACTTAAGATTTCTAAAAATATTTTCTCATGACTAGAACATTAAAAAATCAGAGACTGCTCTAAAAATGTCAATCATTGGTGCACTTACCCTATATAAATACATAAAAAAAATTAAAATGAAATAAAAAAGGTGGAAGATGAGTGGGCACTTGAAAGATTATGGAGGATGGGTGACGTTGTTTGGCTTTCTTGTTATGGTGAGTTGCTGAAACTGTATTTTTAAAAACTGTACAAGGAAATTGTATTTTCTGTGTGTATCATTAGCTTTTTTCCCCTGTTATCACTGTATGCTGCTTGGTTACGGATGATCTTATACTTATTTCAAATATCTTTACAGTATTTTATGATTATGATCTGTCATCCTTAAGTATAGCCTTGCATAATAGATAAAATATTATAACGTAAATGCTTGATTTAAGATAAATAAAATTTGAATTATGAATATCAGTAATTATTTTAAATCGTAATATGTATGTGTGATTTAGTTCATATAAAGCTGTTTATAAATATGTTGTTTATAAATATAAATATTTATAAAATATATTCTTTTTAGCTAATAATGTTTTTAAAAAAATTTCATCTTAACTTTTTCTTTCTTGTCATATGGTCTTTCAAAGGTTTTGGGAAAAGCTTGCCGCCAATAAAACTTATTTCAACTGCTCCACTCGTATAAGCCGTGGTGGCCTTTGCTCCCTCTTATTGTTATTTGAGTTTCATTTGATTGGATATTGCTCCCTTTTTAACATAGTTTCAATTCTTATATCAAATTTATATATATTGAGAAAAGAATAACGCTAGGTTAAAATATACATGAACTGAATGATTAAACGATATCTGAAAACATTAGGGTAAAGTTCAATTTAAAATTAAACAAAACGCTTTAAAATATGTGTGATTACAGTTTCTCATATTTTTTCCTTTTACGCAGAAAAAAATTTAAACAAGTAAGAGAAGTATTCATACGTCCTTGTAGTTACAGTCGGAAACAAAAGTCTCCGATCACTAGCAAAAATTCCTATGTAAAAAAAGTACACTTAATACAGTTTTGTTAAATAAATCCTTGTCGAAACTTGTTCTCAGTCAGTCTAAAAAAAGGATTCGACAAGAATTTATTTAACAAAACTTTATTAACAGTACTTTTTTTATAGAGGAATTTTTGCTAGTGTTCGGAGACTTTTGTTACCGACTGTACATCAAAGCATCATGTTTACTTCCAACCTATGAGGAGGAATAAAGCGAAATTAAGATGACAAATGGATTGCGTGATTAAATTATTTCTTAAAATGTTAGAATAAAGTACGATTTAAAATAAAATAAATGTTTTAAAATATGGGTGATCGCTATAGAACACAGACGTTCAAATAATTGTCAGTTTCCAATCAGTTCATTTGTTGTGTTATATTTATCAGAAAACTTTTATAACACAGCTCTGCATGAAAATTGTCCCCAACACCATTTTTACAAATTCTTATGTAAAATGACCTCCTGAATCTGAATCTGAAGCCAATTTTTGTTGAACGGCGTACTATTTTTATAACTTTTCGGTAATTTTGTGGCTATAAATTTCATTTTTAGGGGATTATTTTAACTGTTAAATATCTTCTGAGGGGCTACAGAGTTGGAAAATTCTAAAACATGAACATTTGCGGCAAGGGGAAAATTTAGGGGGGGGGGGGGGATTTTCCATTGAAATTATGTATTACATTTTTTATATTTTTTTAATCTATTATTAATGTTATTTATTAAACATTATATATTTTTTATTTTTAAGTGTTAAATTAATCCTTTTTCATTCTCCAAATCAAATTCATGATCATAAACTTACCGAACAGTCATAAAAATTGGGAGAGGAGGTTGTGTCTCGAGAAAACGGTGGGTGACTTGGCAAAGTGGACGTCATATTCGCATTCAAGAGGCCATTTTACATAAGAATCAGCAATAATGGTATCAGGGCTCGTTTTTTTTTTTTTTTTTTTTTTTTTTTTTTGCAGCGCAGTGTAATTTGACAAGTAATCATGTTGTTGGAATACAAAAATTCTGGATTTAAATTCTGCATCTCCTTCAATTGAAAACTTAAAAAAAAAAAAAAAAAAAAAAAAAAAAAACTCTAAAACTGGAAAGTATAATACATTCCCTATAACTTCCCTATAAATTTCGATAACTTTTAAGGTATTAGATGCTTAACATTAAAAAAAAAAAAAAAGAAAAAGAAAATAAGAGTGAAAGGGAGAACTGGCTCAAAATTTAACTTTTAAATATTCGTAACATATTTGGTTTATCAGTAAGTAATCAATAATAAAATTAATTTGTTTAAAGGCGTGACCTTAAATTTGATAAACTTTTCCGATAGATCTTAGTATTTATTTATTTATTTATTTTTTATTTTTTTTTTTATTTTATTTTTTTTTTACTTCTTTAGAAAAGAGCTCAAGCAGTATTTTATCATTTTCTGTAAGATAATTTGCAACAGTGGTTTCAAAAACTTTCAATGTGGACCATTCCATGAAATGTCTCCTACGCAACAAAATTTTAAATAGCAATTTAAAAAATTTCAGTAGTATGAAGTTTTTGGTGTTACTTTAGAATATAACGTAAGAAAATAGTATATTATACGAAAACAATATCAAAGCAATTCTACTATTTAATTTTAATTTAATTTATTTTTAATTAAATGTCTAAAAAAAGAAAAACAGACCTGGAAATTTTTCGATATTAAATTAGGTAAAGCTAGGAGAGATTGTGCACGTGGCGGATCGGTGGAAGGAATAAAATGGGCGCGCTGAGACTCCAGATAGCTGTACAACATAAATAGTGGAGTGCCGACTTGAAAGTGCATGCTTCAAACTTCAAGTGCATGCTTGATTGCTTCAAGCGTCAAAAATAAAATGTGGTTTGTTTTGTCTCGTTTTCAAAAATGATTACTTGAATTTTTAACCCTTCCTAGAATTTTCTATAGAATCTACAAAATATTTTTAAACTGAATAATTTCTCATGGATTAGTTTATATATGTTAGTCGTGATAGGTGATTGTACGAAAGCTGCATCATTTACAACAATAAATGCAATGATTGGGAGCAACGACAAATTAAGTCAGCAAACAAGAAACCACTCAAACTGAAAAGGAACTGTACTAATTTTAAGTTAAACGTGTTATCTAGCAACTAAATGTTATTTTTTATTATCTGGTCTTTTTTTTTTTTTTATAAACTTTTTTTTTTTATTATTAAATTGAGATTGGTATTTCAATTGAATACAAAATACTCCAGCAAATACTCCTAAAACAAATACTCCTAATACAAAAATATATTTTTACAAAAAACCTTACAACAATGTCATTTAAGTGCAATTGTTATTGTTAATAATTTAATTGTAGATATAATTAAGCGCAATCTCTCCTACCCATATGCGCAGTCTCTCCTACACTATAAGAAGAGATTGCACAAAATAGCTCTCATTTATTTTATTAGAGCTGTTCCTTTAATTTATAGCATAACAACAAAATAGTAATGGAAATGAATAGAATACAAATGAGTTCAAAATTATTCAGCAATAGTTTAGCAAAAAATTGATATTTGGATTTTTTATATCATTTGCTTGAATTGTGTGCAAACTCTCCTAGCTTCACTTTATATATATATGCTAAATTTTATAACGGTATTAAATTCTTCAATATATATATAGAGAGAGAGTCTATGTGTAGTATGTAATCGGATATATATTTATATAATACACAAAACATTGTTGCATGCCTTATTTTACAACATTTTACAACAAAATTAATAGATATGTTATTACCCTTCAACTTTGAAAAAGAAGATAAAATTAATAGTCTGAAATTACGATTGATAAGTTATAAAAGAATCCAATAATCATACTGCTTACTGCCCCCCCCAAAAAATAAATAAATAAATAAATAAATAAATAAAATAAAGAATCAAAGAAATAAATGAAAGAAAAATAGAAAAATGAACGCATTTGATTCGAAAAAACATTGTATTTCCAAGTTATGTTGCGACAATTTCGGAAGCAAAGTAATAAATAAAATGACATAAAACGTTCATTTTTCTAATTTTTATTCGACGATGTCAAGTTAAAGTTTGATTAACAGACTGATATCTGATTGAATTATTACGAACAAATTATTAATCCTTGTTGACCAATGTCTCTCAATAACGATTAAGCTAATAACTGCATCCTGGTTTAGCGGATTTGAACAATATTTCACCGACCCCAATATTTGGTGATTGAAACGACGTCGATTAAATGAAGAAGTACTTCCCTTTATATTTTCTATTGTAAAAAATACATTAAAAGCATGTCTAATATTTTCAATCTGTGTTTTTTAAAGAGTAGATTATATTTGAATTGCAAAATTTTAAACTACATATATGCACAATTTTAAATAGAGCAACAGAACTGAATAATAATAAAAATAATTATATATATATTAAATTTACTTTTAAGTTACAGACCTGTTGTTATTCTGATGTTACATTTTTATATCCGGATACATGTGTAGATTGTAGAAGAACATGTTGTTGAAAAAAATGGTTTTTTGAAAAGAAACAGTTTTATTTTGTTGACTGTTTTTTAAATTTATTTTATTATTTTATCAATAATTTTGTTCAGCCAACCAATAGTTTGGTTCAGTTACACTTCTTTTGAATAACCAAGAGGATATGGCTGAAAGAAAGGTAATTCTCATAAGATAGTTCAATGAGCTACGTCATCGATATGTCTGTAAACAGCCTATGAGCGAAAGATGTACTAAATCGTCAAAACAGTTTTGTTGATTGAAACACTTTTGTTGAATCTACTAAACTATTTGGTTAAAACAACAAATTAATTTGGGTTCTGAGAATAAAATATTTCTTGAGGTTATATATAAAAATAAATAAAAAAATAAAATAAAATAAAATTTGTTTGAAATTAATAAATTTTTTGTTGCTTTAACAAAATATATTTTTCTGTGTATGTACACTATAGAAACTTCTTCGTAATATCTCAAAAAAACCACTTTCGAGAAAGAGACTCCTTAGTTTATAAATAGTTTTCTGGGGTGTCTATTAATTGATTCCCTCGAAATTTGTAGGACGCTTAAGATT
The DNA here is from genome assembly GCA_963930645.1 of Salticus scenicus. NCBI lineage: Eukaryota > Metazoa > Arthropoda > Arachnida > Araneae > Salticidae > Salticus > Salticus scenicus. The sequence goes on from OZ005651.1 coordinate 328,335,310, forward strand.
TTTTGTATCCATAATTTAAAAGTTTTGTAGAATTATGCATGAATCTGAAATTCCGAAATGTTTAATCGTAGTTTGATTTCCTAACTATTTCTGTTGTTTGAAAAATCTCCGTACTTTTGCCGTGTAATCAAGTCATTTGCATTTTCAATTGTTAATAAAACCTTGAAATCCATTAACTATAATATGGATACTACTTTTTCCAAATTCTGAACGCTTTCTTTTAATGTTTTCTTAAATAGTAAAAATAGAAACAATCTACTAAAATTTCCTGAATATGCCAATATGTTTCTATTGCCAATATATCTCATTATATGGGTAATTTGAAATAATTTTTTTAAAATTTATTTTGCATCAGATTCTTAAAATTCAGTTTAATAGTTGTTGTTATATATTTTTATAAAATGCTACATGGATGTTTTCTGTATTGAAAAGCTAATAAATAAGCAGAAATGTAACTTATAAAATGTATACAATCTTGTAAAATGATTTAAAATATAATCCAATATGACAAAGAAACGTTACTTTTCTTATGTTTGTCACTACGCAAATAACAAATTTGGCTGAATCTTATACGAGGCGTTGTAAATTTTTTAACTACTTTTTTAATTAATGAAGGACAGAAAACATGACTTTGTTGCCCATAAAAGATAATGTTTTATTTCAAAAAATATTTTCTCAGAAGTATTGATTGTAAAACTGTTTTATAATAGAGACATTTTACCACATATTTCTTCGATTTAAATGAAGCATCATAAAATAATACTATACTACCATGAACTTTACCTGCTTTCAGTCTTGCTTTTAGCTCCAAAGTAGTAGCACGCATGTTTTAACCTAACGAAGAATGTCCCCATCCTTTCGAAACAAGCAGTACTTGTATTTATTGTATGGTGTATGAAGAAAGTTTAAATACTTAAATGATTGATTTAAAAATATTCTGTATAGTTTTTAAGTACTTATTCAAAAGCATGTGTGTGCAAAAAGTAAAAAACTTTAATATAGAATTATTTTTAAATGATTATTGCTCTTTTTACTAGGAATACGATAACAAAAGTGGTACAACAAAACTTTCAATTTAACTGATTTTCTTCTCAATTTTCAGGCTATTAACATTTTAGATTTTTCATAGCATAATTTAAAACATATTTGCATTAGCCACTGCACTATTCAAAGGATGCACTATCATTAACATAACAAAATTTGTAAGCCAAAATTATTAATTTAATTATTTTTCGAATCAGTTTTAAGACTGCAACTTTATAATATGTATTTTATGTTACTTATATTTTAAGTTTATCGTACAGATTATACAGAAATTGTCATTTCAATTCCTACTCGAAATACTATAATAAAGTGGTAGAACAAAATTTTCAGTGTAATTGATTTTCTCATCACAAAGCTGCCAACCTAATCCGGCAAAATGTTAGTACCGCCCCTTTTTCTACACCAGTCATTTTTTTAGAGTTTTTTTCTTCTTAATTCATCGTAAATATATTTGAAGAAAATCGCTTTAAAAATTAAGTGGTGTAGAAAAAGGGGCGGTACTAACAATTTGATGGATTAGGTTGGCAACTCTGTTATCAGAATTAATACTAGAACTTTTTAGATCAATCGTTGCACTGCTTATGATGTTCTTAGAGTGGTTTCTATACCTTCTGCAAGATATGCAATAACAAAGTGAGAGGACAAAACTTGCAATCTAATTGCTTCTTTTATCAATTTTAAGAACACAACTTTTAAAGCTGCTCCTAATACTAATTTTGAGAGAAATAATACACAAAAAAGCGAAAAAAGAAAATTATTAAATTACTTTTTTTTCTATCCACATAAAAAAAAAAAAAAAGGGAAAAAAAAAAGTTACATTATAATATAAAAAATATTTTTGTTTAGAAAAACATATTATTTCTTTTAAAAATGGATTTAAATATTTCTTTAAAAAAAAAAAAAAAAAGGAATTTAAAACTTGATAATTTAATTTTTTCAACTCCAATTTTCTTTAAAGACCTATTTTTATAAGAAACTAACAGAGAAACTCTAGTGAACTATTCCTAATACATGCTAAGAAATAAAGAAAAGAGAAATCATTTTTCCTTGTTTTGGGCAAATCTTTTCGTCCATACATAAAGCTCATCAAAATTAATAAGAACTCGACTAAAGTATTCGCAACTTGAGTTTTATGTTGCTTTTACTACAGAAAATTTACCGTTTCTCTTATTAAATATTAACAAATTATGTTGCAGAATACGAAGCTTTACAATATGTTACCTAAGGATATTGATTTAATATCATAACTTTAGTAATATTTCCTTACAGATTTGCTCTAATTTAAAAGAACCTAAAACAAATCAAAAAATATTTTACTCGAGCGCAAAAGAAAAGAAAAAGAAAAAAAAAAGCCGAAATCTTTCAGGCCTGGAAATCAATATTTCTATTACAAGTGTTTCTTTTTGCACTTGTTTCCCCTGAGTGCACTTTTTCAGTGTTACTATAAATAAATATGTAATATCTTCGATAGATTACTCTAAGGCAGAAAAAAACATAAAATAAATTCTTCGATTAAATTAAACATCCAATGTTTCCTTTTTAATCATATAGCATTGTGCCGAAGATCTTGTTCTTGATATTATCATATCTGCTGCTTTTCGATATGTAACAAAATTAATGGATTTCCAATATCATATGAAATTTTCAATAAAACACGGCCCATCATATTATAAGCTATACAGTTTTCATTTAGGTACTATAATTAAAATTGGATATTTTATTGACAATTTTCATAATTTATTTTTGGTATATTTTTTATTTATTTATATTTTTTTAAGAAAAGAGGAATGGTGTTGGTTATTTGGACTTAATTGATTTTTCACTGCAATTTTTATGTACGTTTTTTTAACTCATACACTTCATTAGAAATGGATGGCATTTCATAGCTAATTAAATAATTAGCAACGTACGTGAATGAATTTAATTCTAAAATTAGAGTAAGGTAATTCATTCATTCAGCGAGAGACCGTTGATGATTGCGCAGATTTCACTCTACATGATTTATCGATTTTGTTTGCAAATGGTAGAAATAAAAATTGAATTAGTCTTATTTAATGGTATTTATTTCATGCGGTCTGCATATTTAATAAAGCTTATTATTAAAAAAAAATAGAAAACATAAAATGACATCGCTAGATCGTATTCTATTACGTCCATACGCTTTATATTCACAATAATAAAAAAAAAATTAAACTTACATTATATATGGTCCTTATTCACAAGTAAGTATATAGCTCATAAGAACATAGTTTAAAATACTTATTGGAAAATGTACTTATTTTCTTAATAGGTATCTATTTAAACTTTTATCCGAAAAAAAAAAAAAAAAAAAAAAAAAAAAATCGTTGAAAATTGCCTTTACGTGATACTAAAATTCAGTAAATAATATATGTTAGAAAAAAGTTAGAAACGAACGCGTCTGTGCTGGACACTTTGAGGCCATTATCTGGCTATTGTTTTGTGTTCTTAATTTTGGAGACCGTAGGATAGTGCGGTGCAACAGTGCCCCTTTTAGCTATTTCATTTTGTAGTAATAAATATGGAGAAGTTAGAGTGGATATTGTACTTTATTCGCTGATTTTGCTTTCCTAGCTTCCAAAATATTATATATAAATGAACTTATAAGTAACGCTTAAGGAACTATTACAAAGGAAGTATATTGCCTGAATGCACACTCTTGTACTTATAATAAGCACACGAGTGCGCATTTTTTACAGACGTCATATTTGTAGTGACCATGACCTGAATAGGCTGTGCGATTTTCAAGTCTCTGCAGTAATACACTCTATCCATTCTTCTGTAATTGGTGCCTTATACTTACTATGTTTCAGAGAAGCCAGGACATGCCCACACTTTTTTCAATGGTGCATTTTTTGCTTTTTTAGGTTTAGGATTCTTTTTGTTTGCAAAGATTTGAAGTTTTCCTTCCGAGCTTCATCTTTGCAGACTTTTTTGTGAAGAACTGATTAAAGACACAGATCTTTTGCTCCTTTTACTAGAAGTTCGCATTACAAATGATTTTGGATGCAGTGACAACTCTGTTAATTTAATAGGAGATAAAGATGTTGGAGTTTGGACTATGTCCTACGAATTCAAAGGATAGTTAATTTTGCAGATAGCACGCATATTTTCTTCACATAGCTTATTTATCTCTTCGATAATATCCTTTTTTACTGTTTACGGCGCTATAGTTTGTTCAACAAGTTCAGATTCTAAAGATTTTTCAGTGACGCTACTTGTTAAAAAATTAATTTTAGAAGAAATGTCGTTCTTGTAAAGGCCATATGTCCGTTCAATAGCATTAGCAATAGTAGCAGTTTTTTTCAAAAGCAGGTGTGAATATTGATACAACTTGAAAAGTGGTTATTGTGCGATATGGATTATTTCTCATTAAAAGATTCATTTAAAAATTGAAATTTTTACTCACAGTACTCGAAAAAGTTTTTCCTCGTAAAATTGACAGATGTTTACATACACGTTTCTTTTTACATTAGAAAGTAGGTTTAGTGTATCTGTACTTCCTTTTATTGGCGGTAAACAAAAACTTAAAAATAATATTTTTTATTTCCATGTTTCAGCTTACTCCGTGTTTCAACTACACTGTTAAATAACTAGTATGATGTGGCCACCAGAAGACTTTCTTCTATATAATTTTACACAAAATTTATGCAATACAAATTACTTATTAAATTATTTTCCATTATTAATGCAGACGATTTTTATCTGACAGAATTATATCACTGAATGCCGAAAGAAAGTCAATTTTTTGCCAATATCAAAAGTAAAACGATTATTTTTTTCTAAGATTTTGATCTGACAGAATTATATCACTAAATGCCGAAAGAAAGTAAATTTTTTGCCAATATCAAAAGTAAAACGATTTTTAACACGCTTTTATTAGCTTCACCTGTATGTTTGTATGTTTGTTTGTAACCGCTCTGGGAGCAAACAGAAAATCTATATTGTAAAAAAAGACTTTCCCTACGTAAACGCCATGGCGTTGAGGTATAGTTCCGCGCTACGAACCTAAAGGTCTAGCGTTCGATCCCAGTCAGGGGAGATTTTTTAAAAATGGTTTTTGTTTAATTCTAAATTATTTTAATTAAAGATTTAAATGTATGTAAATATTATGGTGTGTTACTCACACGATTTTCTCTTACCCTGCATTTTAATACTAAGATATTTTGTGCTTTTTAGTTCACATTTCTATAAAAGCGTGTTCTTTAATTTTTTTAAACTATACTATTATTATTCTAAGACTTTGATCTGACAGAATTATATCACTAAATGCCGAAAGAAAGTCAATTTTTTGCCAATATCAAAAGTAAAACGAGTTTTTTTTCTAAGTTTTTTTTTTTTTTTTTTTTCGTTAAAAAATGAAAAAAATCGTAACTTTGTTTTAAATTATCACATATCTATGATCGAACCATTCGTTTTAAAGGAATTGACGAGATCTTTTGAAAGATATCCATATTAAAAATTTACACACACCCAGAGGGGAAGCGATGCTTCCACATGCACAAACTTTTTTCCTAGTTTACTGCTACTATTATCCTTAATTCATACTAATTTTAAAATTACACATTTAAAATTACTCTCATTATGTACATTTATACGAAATTTTGTCCGATAGTGTCATGTTAAAAATTTAGAAAAAAATGGGATCACAGCGCCACCTGTTGCGATAATCATCTTCAAATCTAATCAGCACCAGTTCATGTCAGAGTCCAACTAAATGCCAAGTTTAGTTAAATTTCGTTCATTGGTTCGTGAGATACTTGCAAAATTTGCGATTCACACACACAGACAGACTGACGCTGCCAGAAATTCTCTGTAATTTGAGAAAAAAGTAGTAAATTATGGAAAAATTACGTTGACAAAACGTATTTTTCTGTAATTACAGAGAATTTCTGGCAGCAAATTTGCGTTTTTTTAACAGTGTAGCCCCGGCCTTCCCTGTGTGATTTTATTAATTTTATATTTATTTCGATGCTGCCCTCTATAATGTAAAATGGGAAGTTTTAAACAAGCATTACTATATTACAAAATTGGATCGCAAGCCTTTTATACTACACAGAACAGGTATAAATTGGCGATATAAAACAGACTGTATGAAAAAGAAATCTTCCAAGCCCCATAGTTTTGTAACGTGGGTATAAAACTAGACCATCTAGAGTATAATTACAACTGTGCCTCAAAGTTATTGACTCATGGCTTATAGAGTAATTCACCATCAACTTTGACCTTTTTTTGAAAATTTCCAACTTTGAGACAGTTTAACTACTAAAGCCAAGAGTAATCCATGCTATTTTAAATATTTAAAAGTTCTATACTAAGGTGTGTAATTAACCCCATAAATATTTCTATGCGACACTTATGGCCTTAGCAGATATTCCGACTGAAAACATGAACAAAAACAACGAAAACTTCATTTATTAACCTTGGCCTTTAAAGCCATGAGTGACTCACCAAACTGTTTATGGTAAAATGTACTTAGTATCAAGTAGTATCCATATTTAAAAAAAAATAGCATGGGTCACTCATGGCTTTAGGCGTAAAATGATATTAAAATGACACCATTTATTGACAGCCTCAAACTTTGACCCATCCCCCTCCTCTCTAGATCAAACAAATGAAATTCAGAAAAAAAAATATTTCACTTTCTCTTATCAGAGTACTACTAACATATCCTGAAAGTTCCGGAAAAATTGAAGATGTCAACTATCAAAAGTGTCCAACTTTTGTGTGTCCAACTCAAGTGTCCAATATCAAAAAAAAAAAAAATTACTTTTAACATGAGAACTGGGACCTGAGCCACAAAACACTGCTCTGTGTTTGGATGATGACACTGCGTACTCTTATACACCACACACTCTTTCATCATCCTACGCTAACGATACCTCAATCAACTCTTTCTGTTTAAACTATACAGCAAAATACACTAATTTAAAAATTTTTACGCTAAAAAAAAATATTTTTCCGACGAGCTGAAAATGTGCCAGTCATTGTGCCACCATCACTTTTATCTTCCAGTAGTGTACAAGCTTGAACTTTTGCATGAAAGCAAAATAAAATACTAATCGATTGGAAACAAATGCGTAGCCAAAAAAGAGGAAGGTGTGTGGGTTCCAGCCCCCACCAGATACATCTAAATTAAATAAATGTTCATTTTCGACCATTCAAATAAACAAGGAAGTCGGTCTCAATCCTGTTTCCCCTGCATATAGTGTCTCTGGTTAAACCCCTGATATATATATATTTAATTCACAAATGGTATTTTCTGTTGTATTAGATTAGTTAAGGAAACAAATTATGCTAAGTAAAAAATAATTACCTTTGAAAATCTTAATGGTTTTCATGACACATTCCAGATGCAGTGATTTCATTAAACTGCTTTGTTTAAATAAAGTCTTACATGTAAATAAGATTTTTATCATTCCCTTGCGTAGTGATTCCATAAAGGCCTGCATTAGCAAGTTTCACTTTCAGATATTTGCAGGGACTTTGCATATTATTTTGAAAAAATGCAAACCATCGTACAAAATATGGAAAAAACCCATATTATTGCATCGAGATATTGACTTTGAGTTGAACGAATTCGCATTCCATTCCGAAATTTGAATTTGGGAGAATACGACCCTGGATCTGCTATTGGTTCACTTCCTTGAAATCTGATGACCCATTTGAGAACAAAACTGCCCAATTTTGGCAATGAGGACATTTTGTTGCCAGTATTGGGAATCCATAAACACGGTATACGCTTTTACAAAATTAAAAATTTAACACGATAAATGTATTTGCTTATATGTTTTCGCCATATAAAGCAGATGTATAAAAAATCCACTTGAAATAAGTACATGCAATTAAAATATAATTTTCCTTATTCAAAATAACATTAAATAACGTTAACATGGCAAAAGGTTCGCTCTGTTTGAAGTTAATTGATCTCATACTTGAACTGATGGCTTAAAATAGTCGTGGTTCAAGACATCTATTATCTTGGAAGAATGATACAAGAGGAGATTACATGTACCGAAAAATGTAGAAGCAAAAATCGTAACACAGCACCAGTCATTAAGTAACGCAGCACTAGCTAATGTTTTGATAGAAGCAATATGGCTCCTGCGGTAGTGCTGTTATTTCGGCAGCCATCATGAGTAAACAACATCATTCCTCCAAGGTTGTAACAACAAACTTGAATGCGAGGCGAACCACGACATAGAAATATTATTGTTATAGTTTAAATTAAAACAGTCCACCACTAGTGCATTTATCTTACTTTCTATTTTATAGTGCCGGAAAATGCAATTTCATGTTCCAAAACTTAATTTTAAGACATTTAACATATAATTAATAAATTGCAATGATTTAAACGCCATAATTTTTAATATAATATTTTTTTCATTAACGAGAAGTATTCTATTCTCCAGTTAATACTATTTAAAAAAAAAAATTATCAAAACAATAAAAATTCGAAAAAAAATTCGAATACCAAATCTAATAATATTTAGAGTTTCGGTTTTCGTATACAAAGAAAACAGCTAAAAAAAAAAAATCAGCTTAACCGTAATAAAGAATCACAGTCTATAATATATTTTTTTTTTTTTTATGCAAGTAAGTAGTTTAAAAATATTATTAATTATACCTGAATATAACTAATGCACCTATTCCGCATTGAAAGTAGTATTTACTTTCTTCTATATTCAATATAAGAAAGTAATAGAATCATACATATTTTTGAATTCGAGTTTTCAATAGATTTACAGGCTTTGAAATTTACAGTACATAATTTAGCCTTTTTTGCAATTTTTTTTTTTTTTTTTTTTTTTTTTTTTTTCGTCTATGACAAAAATTTTGTGGTAGCTCTAGCTCAAGAACAAAATAGAATAATTTTAAAAGTAAATATTCAGTCGTACATTGACATAAATTAGTGTCTATTTACTTTTGGTACAAACCGTTCAACAAGTGACGCTGCTATGCTGCGAATTCTCTTATTTACAGAAAGGCTATTTCATCGTCTCTTATTTATAATTTTACAAAACTTGATATGCGAGAAATTCTTAAAAAAGCACACTGATGATCCAATTTGTGTGCATATTGCTTTACAGATGGCACTGCTATGCTTAAATTAAGAGCCCAAGGCTATATCTCAGATTCTATAGCATGTAAATGAACCAAACTTTATATATAAAAGGACCATTATCAAAACGAAATTAGGTTAATTTGGGTGTATATCGGCCGACAGTTGGAGTTATAATTTTTCCTCTTCTGTGACATTTTCCACGTGGCTACATCTCAGCATCAATTGGTCGAAATTCTCCAAATTGCAGAAGTGAAATTTTTTTGTGAGAGATAAGGATTATTTTTGTGCATATTAATCAGTAGCTGGCACCGTTATATAGATAGATATAGAACAAAGTTTTGTGATGGCCACACCATACGTTTTAATTTCATTTAATAAGCCTCTAGAAAAATTTCAAAGTACTTTATTCACTATACAACCTAGTAATGTTTTGAAGAAATACCTAAACATAATAGTTTTTAAATGGCTTGCTGATAGATAGAAAAATACATTTATTCCATAATGTAAATAATTTGTTTTCATTTGTTTTGTTGAGCTTCTAATTTAAACTCTAACAAGGGAAGTATGAATCAGTAAAATTGCTATTGGAACCAAACAAAGCTTAAATTAAAGTGCATGGTCGAAAGTATAGGGGAGAGTGTAAATTTGCTGCAACAACACTCATGGGGCGAGATATGACCCCCTTAAAGTTTTAGTTATTTCGATAAAAACCAACAAAACACGTACTCAAGAGCGGGTGGAGCAGTGGTAACGTGCTTGGCTTGTGATACGGAGGTCCTGCGATCGAGTCCCCGGAAGGGCGTTATTATTATTATTATTATTATTATTATTATTCACTTAATTTTTTTTCTTACGTTTTTAATTTAATTAAATTATGAATTTAAGAGAAAATATTTATTATATTACGATCTTTTTTTTTTTTTTTTTTTTTTTTTTTTTTTTGGGGGGGGGGGGGGGGTATTAATAAAATATTGACCATGAATTTAAGAAATATATATTTTTATTTATTTACTTATTAAAAAGAAAATCCTGTTTACAGCTACGAATATAGTTCTAATTTATAACAATTATGAATAAAATTAGAAAAATCATGAAACCATAAGTATTTTTCACAATGAGAACAAGAAATATAAGATTGATCACAATTATTTGAATTGCAGTTTTGTTCACCGTTAATTATTGTTCATCACCAACATTTTGTTAAATATTTGGCTTTTCGTCGAGATTACTAGATTTCTGAAATTCATATTTACCCAAATTTTGAATTTTTTTTAGATGTAAACTAATTGTAAATTAGTGAAATAATTTTGAGAAAATTTGTCATTCTGTTCAATTTTATTGTCAGTTCTTCCGACACCCCAAGATTTGACAGTTGTTTAGTGAAATATTTGAAATAAAAGTTAAATGCGACGTCGAATAGCTAAGCAACAGCTATTATACATTCAGAATTTTTCATGCAAAAAATTACATGAATAATAATACAATTGAGAGCAGATGGATTACTCTTGCTATTAATGTCATCGATAAAAAATAGTAATTAAAAATTTACATAAAACACTAACACAAATCATTTACAAAATTTTATCTAAATGCAATATAAAAGTATTTCCCGTTAAATTATTATTATTTTTTTATTTTTTATTTAATAAATAAATAAATAAATTTGTTAAAAAATTAAAAATATATTAAATTGTCCGCGCTGAAAAAAGCCTATTTTGAAAATAATTAATATTTTCTCTAAAAATAATAATTTAATTTAATTATAAATGTGCAAAAAAAAAAAATCAGTTGAAATAAAAAATTAAAATACAAAGCGTCCTTGCTGGGACTAGATGTCAGGACTTTCGCATCGCTAGTCAAGCTCGCTACTACTGTACCACACATTCTTACTACGATATATATATATATATATATATATATATATATATTTTTTTTTTTTTTTTTTTTTTTTTTTTTTGGTTTGTTTGTTATAGAAATAACTAAAATTATTAGGGGGTCATATCTCTCCCCCATCGGTGTTTTTGCAGCAAATTTGTACTCTACCTTATGTTTTCGCCCATGCTTCTTTAGCTTGGTTTGGTTTCAATAGCAATTTTACTGATTCATAATTTCCTTGTAAGTATTTCACTCATTGTACAATCTGGGAAATTTTTGAAAAAGCACCTAAATATAGGAGTATTTAAATTATTTGTTATGAATATAAAATTGTGGTCCTTATTTTTTAATATTTTTGTATTTTACTGTCTGTCTATTCCAAGATTCCGTATATATACAATATAAAAATTTTACTGCAATGCATATTTTTAAACTGCATGCTCTAAATAACTGACAGTAGTATGATTCCTTTAAGATGCGTATCCTATTTTTTTAAAACCTTCTGTCAAAAATAATATTTAACTATTACATTTATAACCTACACATAACAAACCCTCTTACACATTTTTGCTTATTTTACAATTGGGAATTACGCGTATTATCTTGCTAGGTGTACGGGTTAATAATGCAGATTGTTTCCAATAGATGGAGTTGCAGTAGAATGTTTCCGATGCGAGACGATGTGTTGGCTATGTCGTTCCAGTGACAAGAAGATTTAAATTCTCAGAAGTCAAGTGAAACGAAGGTTTTAACCTCATAGATATATTTACGCTGAAACATGGCAAAGTTCGTGCTCAAAAAAAGCATATGCCGGAGATATTGATTCAATACTTTATTTTGAAGGAAAATGCTGCTAAATGTTATCGCATACTCCGGGAAGCTTATGATGAACATGCTCCCAGGCCTTGACTAACGCCAGGGCATGCGAGGCAGCTGCCCTTGCTCCCCCCCCCCTTCTCAAAGGGGCCCCCTCTTAAGCGTATGTAGAAATTCTGCAACCTGAAGACGTTATATGCTACTGCAATGGGGCCCCCCAGAATAAGGTTGCCCCGGGGCTCCAGATAGTCTAAGTCGGGCTCTGCATACACCCTATCAAGATACGTGGAAACGATGACTTAAACGCTTTAAAAGAGATGAGTTTTGATGTGAACGACAACGATCGACCAGGTCAATCGCAAAAGTTTGAAGACGGGCAACTGCAAGCATTATGAGCTGCTAAAACCTGTAAAAACTATTAAGAATGATCGCTACCGGCAACAAATAGTTAATCTGAACCACGTTTAGCTTGTCAAACGACCACAATGGGCAACAAGACATGGAAAGGTAATTTTAGTTCATGATAACTCACCGTCATACAATTCAAAACTTCTTAAGATACGTTAAAGATCCTTGCCTGGGAAATAATAGCTCACGTACTGTGTTCACCAGTGCTTGCCCCTTCAGATTACTAATTGTTCCACTCGATGGCTCTAAGCAGCATTTCGCAACGTAAGAAGAAGTAGGAAAGTCGGTCTCTGAATGATTTGCCTCTCAGGACGCAAAGTTCTGTTGGCAGGTATCTACAAATTACATGAAAGGTGGAAGAAATGTGTAGCTATTGATGGCCATTTCTTCGAATAAAGCACATGTGATATTTCTGTTAAAATTATCGCCTTTTCTTTTCTTACAAAATCTGCATTATTAACTTGTTAGCGCCTTGCGTATTACTTATAGGACAGTTTTATTTTATGAAAATAACTCAGGAAAACCATATTTATCCCAAACTTCTACAAACACCCAGCGTCCTCTACATATAAGACACTAATTATCTCAAGCTGTAACGATAGGATTGGAATTATTTCTCTAGGTTATCTTAATATTGATGTCTTAAACATAATTCAAAATAATTTTACTTATTTTTATGCTTTAAATTAAGTCGGGCGTTAATGCGTTTTCCGGTACACCTAGTATGCATATGTGCACAAAAGTACACACAAAAAGTTTTACAAACTTTCATAACATTTTTAAAAACAATACAATATTTGGTGTTACAACAAATAATATTTTAGATAGTAGTCAGATTTATTAAAGATGCGTACCCCAATTACAAATATTCTGTCTAACAACAATTATATTTAATGATTACATTTGAAATCTACACTTAAAAATACTTCTTACGTTTCTTTCATTTTACGCTTAAATATCATTATTATCATCATTTGCGTGTATTCATGCAAGTGCGCACAAACATGTTTATTAGCTTACGCATAAACTCATACAAATATCCATACAAACATATTATATTTATACATACAAGCATATCCAAATTCAGCTGTCGTAGAAAAATTGACACTGTCAATGTTTCGTGAATAATATATTTTTTAAATATATTTTATTCCAAATAACATCATGAAACTAGATCTTTTCTTATCATTTTTTATTTTTATTTTCATTTTTTATCTGTTTAGCTTGCAGGGTAAAATGAAACTTAAAATTTTTGATTTCCATCTTTGAAATCGAAATTGAGTTCCATTGTAAGAGTGAAATCTTCAATTTAAAAAAAAATGAAAAGTCGGTTTTACTGATTTTTCTTTTTCTTTCACAGAAGCATGTAAGACGCTTGATTTTGAGTCATGGAAGATTTCATAAGCAATAGTTTATGTATGATTTTCAAAGTAAAATGATATCGCTTCAGGATAATGTGCGTTTTCATATTTTTATTTCGGAAACAAAGAATAAAAGATAAGAAGTTGTTCTTTTGTAAATAAAACTGGTACAATTGCTGTCCTTTCTCACATGACTCAAAAGATTAAAAATGTTTTCATGTTTTTCATTAATGGAGAGAAAGTAATACTTATGAGGTGCAGTTCAAAAACATTACTTAATAACTTGTTGTTTTCTTATTTATTTTGCAGGAATTAACGTATATATTTAACAACACTTGCATTATTAGATATGATCAATCAGTAATATAGCAAAGAAAGAAACATAAAAGATTTCTCTATTGTAATTAATATTTCTACAATTGCCACTGTAAACAAATTCTGTAAATTTACTGAAATGCTTTTCCAGAATCGTTGTATATTTACAATAGTTTTCAGTTAAAAAAATAAATAACCAAGATTTAAACTTCAAAAACTTATTTACACACCGTAAAATTAAAAGGACGCACTACCGGTTTTGAAAGGACGTGGCCTTTCTACTTCAGGTGCAAAATACGTGCTACTGCCTAACCAGTAGTGCTTAATTTTATGGTGTGTGAAGAAGTTTTTCAAGTTTAAATATTGATTGTGTACCAGTTCTATAATTTAGTATTGTAAATAACCGAAATTCTCAATCTATATATTGTATATATTTATTTTTATTTCATTGTTTTATTACTCGATAAAAATTAAAAATGAATATTTCTCCTTTAAAACAATATTATAAATCACTAATACACTCAAGGCAATTGTGGATTAAAATAGTATTACCTATTAAAATGTGTTTATAAAATGCATTTTCTAATACCTCCGTTCACTTTTTCCTGTAATTTTACATAAGATTTAAAATAAAAAATTTCCAATCGTTTTTCTGTTGAAATTTTTAGCAGCGTATCTTTCATCTTTTGACTGAAAAGAGATTTACTTAGCTCCCTACTTTAAATTGCTTTGAAGTAAGTTAAATCTCACCAGTCTAACTAATTTGTTTCTTTAACTTCTTTCTGATGATTGGCTAGATTTCTACCAGTGGCCGAGAGGTTCTGCGATCAAATCTGGTAGACGTGAAATGCCGGGTTCGAATCCAGGTCGCACTCGTCAACCTAATCGTTCTAAATTTTCCATAGTTCTCTCTGAAACTCTCATAAGTACTGACTAGGAATACTTAGAAATACCCTCACAGAGCGCATATCACCTAGGCAAAAAACCCTCGTGCAGTCAATCGGCATTAAACAGAACACTACTTAATAAATGAGTAAATTAATATCAGCATAAAATACTGGTGTCAAATCATTAATAATAACAACTTTACAAGCAAACTCCATAAAAAATTAAAAAGACGCAATAACACCCACAGGTCTAAATACTTATGCACAAACTTTTATTTAAAAATAAATGTAGTCGTGAGTATACATTGAAAGCATCAGCATGTTGCTGTTTTCATGTTGCACGCGGACTTTTTTTTTTCCTCCCTTGATTAAGAATTTCAATTAACCCGTTAGTATTTGCTATCGACAGTGCCACCTATTACAGATTGCGAACTTTTTATTTAACTGTCACCAATAATTTTAAGAAGTGATGTGATCGACGTTAAATCGATTTTATTCGCGTTTCATGTATATCAAATGCCTCTTCTAAAAATTTTTGGTGGCTATTGAATAAAAAAAATCTGGAAAAACTGAAGTATGGGCGGCAAATCGACCAACTAGCGACTACTAACGGGTTAATCGTTGTATGATTCTGCAATGTGAGATGTTTGCATGTAAAATTTTTATTCTTCGTGGTTATAAACTTTTACAAATTTCGCGTTATTAAATGTAATTAACCAGTAGTAATTGCAGACATTTTTAGTCTTTTGGTGTTTTGATACATAATTAAAAAAAAAAAACGTGTTTATTTATTTAAACTAACATTTCTGTAAACTTTGAATGCAAAAGTTTTCATTTTGAAATTGCTTGACAATATTCTGTATAAAATGTTTCATATTTTCGATAAAAATAAAATAAATAAATAAATACATTTTAATAAAAATTTTTAATAGCATGTTTCCTTAATTTTCTCTATGGCTTAATAAAGTATTGTAAAAATGTTAGCAATATACAGAATGTAATCACAAGCTCATCTTTCAAATGTTTGTATAAAAAACAAAATCACAATATCGCATATGGATGCTCTTACTTTTTTCTTTAATTTTACTGGATGCAATACATTAGTAGTAATATCGATAGTATTACATTAATAAATCATTTTTAAGATCATGCATAGAAAAATAAAATCGAATTTTTATCTAACGTTAAAGTTATAAATTAGAGGTGCAAAACTTTTTAGGAGCAAAAGTGCTCACGCATCTAATTGGAGTACAAAGCGTCACTCAGTCACAATACAGCTGACTGGAATATGAGTTAGTAGCAGTCATCAAGTTAATATCTCTTTGCATATACGCTGTTTTGTACTAATATAGGAAAAATCGCCATCGCCCATAGGTCAAATTTTTTCTTATTGTAAATATTAAGTTTATTTGTCTGAGTTAGCAAAAACTTATACCCAACGTTATCTTCTTGGTCTCATCTATATGTATACGATGAATACTAAACTTTTTTATTCAGGAAAACTCAAAAAAATATTTGTCGGATTTCGATCAAATTTCCACAAGAAGTGCATATAAAAATCTTAACAAAAAAGAGAAAAGATTCCTGAAAAACAATTTCAAACCATTCAGAAATTCGATTAAAATCATTTCAATAGGTTGTTCATGTTAATCATTTTTTACATACGTCACAAGATTTAGTGCCTATGCCATTTTCATCATCTGAAGTTTTTCCTAGAAAACTATGGAGTTATAGGAGCCATTTTTCAAACTCACTTTCAGACAAGTACAATAAAATCGATTTAAATTTAACTAAACAACTGAAAAAAGACAGTTTCTTCTTTCTATAAGTAACTGTCAACCATAAGTAACTGTCACAGTATATAAATATAATATAAATATAAATAAGTTAAATATAACTATATGAAAGTAATTAGCATATAAAAACATTGCATAGTATATTTATTTAAAAATAAATTTATAATAGGTCATAAAGAAAAGTATTTACTGTAATTTCCGAATAAGTTAATATTATTTTTGATAATATGTAATTTAAATATAACATTTACAATCATAGCGGTAAAAATGCAGTTTGTTTATGGTATTGCTTGACGTATTTCTAATAAATCTGGGCAATTTTGTCATCCACAAGGTTTACAACCCTTTCAGAGGGACCATAAATGAACACTGTATTTATCTACGATCTGCGTACATGGAAAAAAAAACTGTGAGTACCGCCAATTCGCTGAGGGTAAATCTTAAATATGCATGAAATTTGATTCCGCAGATGTATTCTTCGAACACATGAAAACAATAAAGCAAAACACACACATCATTATGTACTGCTATCTGGCTGTGCATGAATTTCAAAATGCACGAAATTCGATATCACATCAATCGCTATTATACATGTATGTACGTTTTTCGCATATGAAAACAATAAAAAAAAAAATCACTGTGTACCTTTCCCACGCTGTGCATAAATCTCAAAATTAAAAAAATTCGACATCGTATCATTAGCTATCACAAACCTAATATGAAAACAAGAAATAGAAACATCATTGGGTGCTACAACCTCGCTCTGCATGAATCTGGAAACGTACGAAACTTGGTACTGTAGTAATCACTATTACGCATGCATGTACGCTTTGCGCGCACTTGAAAAATATCACAGGGTACCGCAATCTTAATAGGCATCAATCTAAAAATATTAAAAATTCAGTAACGCAGCAATCACAATTACCCACGTATATACGCTTCCAGAACATGAAAACAAAACAAAACAAAAATTCACTGGGTAGCGCTACAACGCTATACATGAATATCGAAATACACGAAATTCGATACCGCAGCAACCACTAGCAAGCACTTATGTACGAAACGCGCGCAATAAAAACAATAATAATAATAATAATAAAATAAATTTAAAAAAATCATTATGTGCCTCTACCTTTATGTGCATGAATTACAGCAGTATTAGCAAATAAAATACCCATTATTCTTACACCGCCAAAGTGCAAGAAAATAAATTAACTAATAAATTGCATTGAGTAGAAATCTTTTTATAAGAACATAAGTTATTTTGCTCAGTGCTGTAAGAAAATACCACAAAATTCTGACTGTTCGATCTAAAAATAAACGCAGTTATTATGATTTTGTCATTCATGAACAGTGATTAGCTGATCATACCACTTATGTGATACTATATTTCAAAACATTTTTCTTTCAAAAGTCCTCTAAGGTTGTTCTCCACCTTACACATTTCCCCCTTTGCCAACAGTAGAACTTCAGTTCTATGAGAAAATTTGTTATAAGAATCTCTCGTAACCTATTTTTTTTTTTTTTTCAATTCCGTTTTTACGTTCAAAAAATCTCCTCTTGTTTTCCCAAAATGTATTTTATTTTTATTTTTATTGCTTCATTTTGAAGCAATAAACGGCGAAAAATACACTTTCTTCATTTTTCGCATTTTTAAACTCAAAATTAAATTATTAACACTTAAAAAAAATGGGGGGAAGAGAGAAAAAATCGAGAAAACAAGAGCAAATATAGCGGTTATGAATTTTCTGAATATGAAAACGGTTTTTTTTTTAATATACAAGATGGTCTTAAAATATCTTTTTCAGTTTTGAAGCCTCTATAGCAATAGCGAATCAACAGAATGAAACCGAATTTCTGTACAAGTTGTGGAAGACATAACGAAACAATTTCTGCAAAGAAAAAATTAGTAACAAAAGTCGTTGATAGGGGAAATTTTGATGCTGCTGTCACGTACGCACAATTGAATTTGCATAATCTACCTAGAATGTGTAAATTTATTATACATTTCGCATGAGGTCCTGGAAGCCACAATTTTGATTAATAAACGGATATTTTCCGGAAGTTGTGTAAATATTGTATGTTATACATTTCTCCATGTGCATTTTTATTAGAACATTAATGAAACTTTACATAATTCTTTTTTCGTGCATTCATTGAAACTATTAACTTTTTTCGTTTCCAACAGCTTCAAAGTCACGTATGCAGTAGGAAGTTGCATAATTTACTTTAATTGCACAAATTTCATATTGCGCACGAGACAACAGCGCCAAAATCTGCCCAATTAGAGAATTTTGGTACTGATTTCTTCCTTTGCAGAAATCGTCTCCCCATGCTTTCTATAACGGTGGGAACGGTTAGAAATATGGAATATTCGAGTAAGAAGGATTATCGCTATATGTTTTGCGTTGCCGCTTTCTTTGCAGCACTCATGCCTACTTTGTTCGCCTGACAAAAGGTTGCGTCTTTTTTTAGACCTGAAACAACTGCACGAGTTTTCGCCTTTTGTGGTGTTTATTCGAAGTTTTGTACTTATTACTGGTATATCTCATCTATAAGGGGCTGTAACCTATCGGAATCACGTCAAACGTTTTCACTGAACCTCCATTATGAACGGTAGTCTACCTTGTGTCAGTGAGAAGAGCAGCATTTGTACCATACAACTTCTTTTGTTTATAAAAATTCAGACTTTAGAGGTTAGTATTACGAATTCTGTAACCTTTTTAAAAAGCAGTAAATTTAGTGAAAACCTAGTATCATTTCCGGCTGGGGATTGCGTTAGTTAGTAGTGTTATTCCCATGAACTTATTTCTACCAACAAAGGGTTGAGGTTGATTTCTTCCCCAAGATGACAATTCGGGTTATATGGAAAATTAACTATTGTATATTATTTGCAATTCTGTAAAACTTGAATGTTGATGTTTTTTCAATATTGTTTATTTTCAATAATAATTGCAAAATAAAATATTTATATAGTAATTATTCATGATTTTCTGCAAAAATACTACCCTATTTCATGTTATTCTTTCAGGAAAGGAGTATTCCATATTTTCCTTCATAACTATTCCATATTACCCAAAAATAACTTTATTCTTCTTAGCTAAAATTTTTGCACATAAACTTAATTTTTTTGTAACATAAAACCATCAAAATATATGTAAGTTTGCAAAAGTCCAGTTCACAATGATCCAGAATACTTCAGTTTCTTATGCTGATTTCAAATATAAATGGCATTTCATATTCACCTACTTTCCCCTATGTGAAGTTTAGTTTTATTCCGTTCATTAGTTTTAACTGCAAATATCTCTAAACATGTAAAGTTATTTTATGGCCACCCTGTATATTAGATAATGAATAATTGTCATAACAAATATATCCTTTAAATAACATGGGTTTTGGCGCTCAGCGACGGTAGGTAGAGCGTCCCTCTCTTTTCATCTCATCCTGCGCAACCAAAAACAACCCTCTCTCTCTCACACACATACCCATACACTTTAAAAGACCTCTGAAACGAATATTAATGACTAAATAACATTAAAATTTACAGAAATAGTTTATGATAAAGTTTTTGTGTACATTAGTATAATAAAACTTTATTATATTAAAAAAATTATGTTGGTAATATTTTTAAGTTAAAGATGTAATAGAGTCGAAATTCGTCGTGTGAGAACTCGGCAAGTGTATTAATTAATCATCTCCAATTAGTAAAAGAAATTCGACAATGCAAGTTGTATATTTCTTTGTAAATCTTAACTTCCCCATTCATGATCCATTCTTAAATAAACATTCAATTTTTTTTCAACAAAATCTAAAAAGCAAACATCATTTATTTCGTAGAAGAGCTCTTAGTGCTTTTAAAGTGTAGGGGACAGTCTGCAGTTCACACTTCAACCAATGAGAAGTCGAATTTTGTGCATTATCCTTACCAGTCTAGTGTATAGGTTATAAAACGACCCGGATATCGTTTAAGGTTGGTCACGTGGATTCATTCCACCTCGATCCCCATCTCCAATTTCAGAGTTGAGACACGTTTCATATCAACTATTTGTAAGTTTTTTTTTTTGTGTGTGTATTAAAACCTCCCGCACATCATCGTTCTTTAGAAATTCTTTGTAAAGTCTCACTGACTGCCATCTATTAAATCCAATATTCACTCGCTATATTTTCGATTTCTCCCAGTTTCTCCGGTGAGCCTAAATTTTCTCATTTGTAAGTTAAAAAAATATTTAATTAAGCATCTCTTTTTATTCTATTCAGGCCACTAATAATTTCAGGATATTTTTTTTTAAATAAAGGATATTTTTAATAAAAATATCCTATTTTTACAAAATTTAAAATTTCATATAGTTATACATATATGTACCAGTATAGCATGTACACTTATAAGTAAGAATACCCTTTGTTAAACAGCATGTTTCATTTTATATATTTAGCGTCACCATCTTCTGTTTATGAAAGTTAAGCAGTGCATGTATTTTCAGTTAGGTTTTGAACCGTTAAAAACAAGCAAGAATCGAGCCACTCTCCTTTTGATTGAGATCCCTTCCGTGGAGTGTCAAATTGTGATGGCATGTCTCCGGAACACCTTTAGGGGTGAGTCCTAGACCGTCGCCAATTGCCCATTGCGCAGCACTAGTGCGACGTAAAACCTATCCAACCAGCCAACCTTTTGACTGAGATAAACACATTGATTTTTAAAAATTGACTTTATAAAGTAACGCGTATTTTCAAAACATGTTTATAAATACACCTTATTAATTATTATTATGTGCTAAAATATATTATTTATATATTAATATATTGAAAAAGTCTACTATCTTTTGACCAATGATGACACTTTTATGACATGTCAATATATGCCTGTCGAAAATGCTCAAATGTGTACGTTTAGCATGTTAAGTGAAATATATATTCTCAAAAGATTTCGCACACATTTAAATATTATTTATTTCTTGAATTGGTGGATTAGTGTTTTACATGGTAATTATTAATCCGGCATTTATTTTTAATTATTTAACTAAATTATAAATGACTCCATTAAAAGAAACAGATGCAATTAAGTAAGTACTTCTTTATAAGTATGCGTAATTATAATATACAAGACAATTGTCGCTTGGTTTTGATTATGTTAGAGTAAAGAATGAAGTATATATTGTAATTATTTGACTCCCTTTTTTTTTAATTGACCGATGCTACAAAAACATGTAGAACAGGACTGATACGATTTTGTGTGTGTGTGTGTGTGTGTGTGTGTGTGTGTGCAGTGTACTAATTTTATTTTTTAAAGTGAAGTTTTTTTAAAGCTTAAGAATTTTATGCTGATATTTTCTTAATATAAACATCACCAGGTTTATTATTTATTTGAATAACAGCTGTTCACGATTCTGCTATAAAAATTTATTTGGCCTTTTTCAATTACTGCTGTGCTTATATGGTTCACAATTCACATGCGCAAACAACTACTTTTTAAAATTATTTTTTTTTCTAAAGTTTTTTTGACTTAAACAATGTATTAAAAAAAAACTCATAAACATTTACAGAAATTCAAATAATCTTATTAAACTTCAGTATTAAGCACGAATTCAGCAACATTTTCTCTATCTTCAGAAAAAATAATAATGATAATAAAAGGACTAATCACAAATGTTAAAAAAAAAAAAAGAATATGTTTCAGATTTTAAGGATTTTTTTTTTTTTTTTTTTTTTTTTATAACAGATATTCAGTATTGCTCTCAAGTTTTGATAACTTTCAGAAGTAATTTTACTTGAAGAGCTTCAGTTATTTTTAACTAATACACGAAAAATAATAGATTAATTCCCTTACAACTATTTGTATCGTACTTCATTTGTACAAATGTTATAGACAATTAAATGTCTTTATTATTTATATGAAAATTCCCTGGGACTTTCTTGAAATAACTTGAAAAAAAAATCTGTTAAAACTTGTCTAATTATTTCAAAAATTGTGGTAATTCCTGTGATTGAACATATCTTTTATTTATTTATTTATTTATTTTATTTTATTTTATTTTTTATAAAATAATTTTATTATAAATTTAAAATAAAATCACACTGACATTTTGCTGCAAAAAGGAAAGTTAAAATAATGATATCTTTTAAATTTCAATGGTTAAAGTCAAAATGTTTGCTAATGCATTTTTCAAACACAACTGAAAATATATTTTTCCCTGTCTTTGCATTTATATAGCCAGATATATAGGAATAATAGATTCTTATGTTACCACTTGAAAATATATATGTCAAAATGTATAGATAAATATGGATATAGATTTAAAAAATGCAAGTATATAAATTACCGAGGCTGATACATGATTTGGTTTTACATTATCTTTCAAACTCATAAAATAAACTTCATCATATGGGCTAGTTCATTCTTTGTGGAATTTTGCATTTATTCTAAAAATGGTTTTAATAAATTAATAAAATTCTCAACAAGTTCATCAGAAAACGATATTGACAATTCAACGTTATCAACAAGTTTAATTTATTGTATAAGTATGAAAATTTCAAAATATAATAAAGTTCTTTTAAAACATTTTTAAATAAATTTACCAGGTAAATACACTACCTACCAATAAGTATTTGGACACTTACAAATTTAGATATTTTGCCAAATATCTAGAAAAGTTCTGCAGGAATCATCTTGAAACGTTGGTAGCGTAGAGAACCCGTTATACCTCATACATTTCAGCAAAAGGAAAGGGGAACCAGTAAAAAATTACAGAAAAATCGAAATGTTTTGGATCACCCTGTAAAAAGTAATATTTGGGATACATTTTGGCTGTAGCATGTAATTAACAAGAGTTTTCTCATTATCTATATAATTTTTTAAGAGGCTGCCACACATATTCATATAACGGTTTTTTTTAACCTCGAAAAAAAAAAAAAAAAAAAAAAAAAAAAAAAAAAAAAAAATCACTTTTTCAATTATAACACGTAGGGTATTATACCCACAGCAAAGACATTTTCAGGAAATTCGGCATACTCTATTAGACATAGCATACTGCAGTCAGAATGCAAAAATTTTAAATATCTTACGAAATGTGATCATTTTTACTAAATAATTTTTAGATACGCATACGCTAGCTTTTAAAAAATTTCATTTGCATAATTTAATAGCCAGACGTATTGAGCAACTTATATAAAAACCTGAAACAAATATCGTGTAAATTTAAAGAGTTGTGAGCGATAGAATGAACAGAGTTTCAGTTCTCTCAAAATAAAAGCTAAACTATAAGAGGTTTTACTCACATTTTTATTTTGATTCAATCAATGTCCAATGGCAATACAATGTTCGCTGATTGTAAATAAATATTGATAAAAACCCCTATCATCTACTTTTTTTTTTTTGCGAAGAACTGAAATTCTGTTCATTCTATCTCTCATAACCCTTTAAATTTACGGGATATTTGATTGGGGTTTTCATATCAGTTGCTGAAGATATTTGGCTATTAAATTATGCAAATGAAATTTTTCAAAAGCTAGGGCATGCGTAGATAATTTTTTTTTTAGTAAAAATGCTCATATTTCGTAAGATATTTAACATGTTTGTATTCTGATTGTAGTATGCTGTGTCTAATGAAGTATGCCAAATTTTCGGAAATATATTTGCTCTGGGTCTAATGCCCAACGTGTTATAATTAAAAAAGTGGATTTTTTTTTCAATGTTTTTTTTTAAAAAAAAGGTTATTTGTCCATGAATATATGTGGTATCCTCTTAAAAATTTATGCAGATAATGAGAAAATACCTCTTAATCACATGCTATAGCCAAAATGCATTTCAAGCATTACTTTTTACAAGGTGATCCAAAACATTTTCATTCCCCTTTAATTTTTTATTGGCCCCCTTTTGCTTTTCAGGACACAACTTTTACTGAAATATATGAGGTATAATGTGTTCTTTACGGTACCAAAATTTCAAGATGATTCCGAAAGAACTTTTCTAGATATTTGACAAAATGTCTAAATTCGAAAGTGTTCAAATACTTACTGGTAGGTAGTATATTAGAAATACAATTGTAACTAGAGACTCTTTCATCATTCTATTTTCTTCTACATAGCCTACATAATGTTTCATATAGAAAAAAAAAATGTATAAACTCACCGAGAAAGACACACAGTTTTTCTCTGTAATTTTCTCTGTAATTTTACGTTAAGACTTAAGATAATAGATTACACAGAGTTTTCTGTTGAAATTTTTAAGTCTTAACGTAAAATTACAGAGAAAAATAAACGGAGATGTTAAAAAACTTATTTTATACATTCATTTTAATAACTAATATTATTTTAATTAATTATTGGTGAAAAAATATTTCGGACTTGGAATGCTTTTTCTAAAGTAGAAACAGACATTTTAATTTTAATTAAATAATAAAATTACGTAAAAATACAGACTAAAGATTGAGAATCTCGATTATTCACTTTTAACTAAGAATTACTGCAAATTTAGAGAGACTCTGGCTGAATATTTACATTAGATTTACAGAAATTTTTAACAGTGCAATGTTAAATGATTTTAGTTCTCTCTGACAAGGAAACATTTAAAAGGTGTCATCTTCAAAAAATATTGAAAAAAATATATTTGATTCTACTCTTCATAAAACACCAGAAAATGAAAAAATTATCGGCTGAAAACAACGACCACAAAAAATTATCAAAATTAAGCATATTTGGCGATTTGACACATAAACTCACCGAGAAAGACACACAGTTTTTCTCTGTAATTTTCTCTGTAATTTTACGTTAAGACTTAAGATAATAGATTACACAGAGTTTTCTGTTGAAATTTTTAAGTCTTAACGTAAAATTACAGAGAAAAATAAACGGAGATGTTAAAAAACTTATTTTATACATTCATTTTAATAACTAATATTATTTTAATTAATTATTGGTGAAAAAATATTTCGGACTTGGAATGCTTTTTCTAAAGTAGAAACAGACATTTTAATTTTAATTAAATAATAAAATTACGTAAAAATACAGACTAAAGATTGAGAATCTCGATTATTCACTTTTAACTAAGAATTACTGCAAATTTAGAGAGACTCTGGCTGAATATTTACATTAGATTTACAGAAATTTTTAACAGTGCAATGTTAAATGATTTTAGTTCTCTCTGACAAGGAAACATTTAAAAGGTGTCATCTTCAAAAAGTATTGAAAAAAATATATTTGATTCTACTCTTCATAAAACACCAGAAAATGAAAAAATTATCGGCTGAAAACAACGACCACAAAAAATTATCAAAATTAAGCATATTTGGCGATTTGACACTGCTAGGCGATTGATTTTGAGTACTTGGCGGAAAAGCAAAACACGGTTCTGTTCGTACACGACAACCTCAGTACCAGCAAACGTATCGCCTAACAGCCCTAAATCGACAAATATGCTTAATTCTGATAATTTTTTGTGGTCGCTGTAATTAATTTCAGCCGATAATTTTTTCATTTTCTGGTGTTTTATGAAGAGTAGAATCACATATATTTTTTTTAATACTTTTTGAAGATGACACCTTTTGAATGTTTCCTTGTGAGTCTTGAATAACATATAAAAATATCTGATATTACTAAAATAAAAGTCTACTTGCCAAAATAATTAAAAAAGCGGTATGTACAAGACATTTTCTGGGCAAAAAATAGTTTTTACATAAATATACATCAACTGTCGTGAATAAAGATGTTCACAAGTAAATACATATTTTTGTATGAGTTATGCCACGCATTTTTTAATTGCCTATTATTATCCAATGCTTCTTCACACTACATCAATGCGATTCGCACTGATGCAACCATAGATATAGTAATAAAACATAGATTGATCAGCGAGAGAGAAAAAGTGATACCTTTTTTTTTTTTTTTTTTTTGGGGGGGGGGGGGTATTAACTCTAATGACTGCCTTTTCCCGAGTAAATCACACACAGGAATACACACGGATAATTTAGTAAATAAAATTTATGAATAATTTATTTACTAAAGGTGAATGAAAAACTCCAGGTACAGTTTCAAATTCATTTTTCTTTTTATTCTTTTTTTCAATTCTCTCTAATGGCTGATTTTGGAACTTTTTTTGGCATCAAAATTTTTTGCTCGATAACATGGGGATGATAGATCTATATCTATTACTATATCTATGGATGCAACATGATCATCCTTTACATTTTATTCAAGTAGTTTTAAACTTTCCTCCAAGCACTAAGAGTTTATTCCCGCGATTTTCAACATGTATAATCTATTGTTATAAAATAACTTCTTTTTAAATATCTCTTAATTCAGGGGAAAATAAAATATTTATTAGACTTCACTTACGAAAACTTTGTAAATTAAAACTTTAGAAATTTTAAAGTGAAATGTGGTCGTATAATACCTGTAAAGCATTCTTTTCTGTTTCCCATTATATTTGAGATTAATATTCCTCTACACTGTTTAAATTTCAATAGGAAACTACTGGTAATCACTTGTCTTAAGTCTTATGTAAAATTACCGAGAAAAGTAAACAGATATGTTAAAAAATCTATTTTATATATGCATTTTAATGACTAATATTAACCAAATTAATTATTAGCGAAAATATATTTGTGACTAATAATGCTTTTTGAAAAGTAGAAACATTGATTTTTAATTTTTATTGAGAAATTAAATAATAAAAACAGATAAAAATACAGAATAAAGATTGAGAATCTCGATTATTTACTTTTAACTACGAATTATTGTAAATTTGCAGAATTTTTTTACAGTGTATGCAACACTTTCCTTCAAGCATCTAAAACATTTTTCACAATGTTCACATTTAATCAAGACGTTCTGTAATTTAATATTTTAAATTTCATAGCTGCGAGACATTCTAATTTTTTAATCTGATTTATCACTACTATTTTTTTTCAACGAATGTGTCACATATATTTTCGACTATTAAATAAGCTCAAAAAAACTATAAATTTTTTTTGGTATTAAGTCTCTCATATAAAACGAGAGATTTGGTACCTATGAAAATTGTGTATGTCCATGAAGTAAAAGAAGGTAATATTAAAAACCGTGCAGAACTAAGAACTGGGAGATTATAATTCTCTGAAGCACTTGTAAGATTCGAAAATTTTTAGATGGTAAATCCCACTTTGCTAAAGGATTTTAAACGGAAGTTAAACAATTCTTCGTAAGTCTTTTTGAGTTCAATTCCATATTGCATTCCTAATCAAACTATCCACTTTCCTGGCAGAAAAATGGTAGTTGATGCAATCCATATGACCAGCAAAAGGTATACTTTCATATTCCTGTATCGAATTTAAGCAACATATTCAAAATATTCAAAATAAAAACAAATTATGAGACAAATATTCAAAATAAAAACAGATATAAATCACCAATTTTACAACAATAAAATGTACAAGAATATGTATTCAAATTTTAATCACGATGTTAAGGTAGGAGACAGTTTAATGATTTTTTTTTTACTTTTTTTTTTTGTGTGTGTGTACCGTTCTCATTTTAGAGGCTTTAACAATAACCATTATTTGTTACGTTCCTTAACATTTTATGTACAGTCACCCAAAAAAAAAACGCCACCCCCCCCACCTAATTTCGCCGTAAATTATCGTAGAAACATGCGACTGGTACCTATCAGTTTGTCATAACGTCTAGTTTATAATGTTATAGTTAGATTTTACTTAGGGGGTCGTCTACATATTAAAACTGACATCAACTTCATTTTTTTCAATGGTAACCCCCTTTTTTTATAATATTTTTGAATTCTTTGGATCAAATCATCTCGGAAAATGGTATAGTTTATATATTTCGCTCAATTTTTCATAGAGTTATAAGCTGTCAAAATTTGGGGATGCTAATGTTAAATGAATGTGACAAACATTAAATCATATCTTCCGAAATAATTATGATATTTAAATTCTGTTTTTTTTATTCGTTAGAATGAAGTGACCCAAACATATTCCATGCAAATTTTTGCTAAAAAAACATTTTTTGAATAATGAAAATTTTTAATAAATTCATATTTGAAAAAATTATGAATTATGACCTATGTTAATTTTTACACGAATAGAACGGGCATCATCAAAAACATGGGTTTCCAAATTTACAGCTCGTTCCTAACATTATTTTTTGAGTTACAGTGATATTTCATTTTTTACTGCTGTTAGGGGGGCGTCACTTGTTATAATTTGTATCATCTGTGAGTCAATATTTCTATACATTTTGACGAAAAACTATTTTAATTTACCTTTATGTTATTATAATTGTTTTCTAAGGAACATTTCGATGTTTATTATACAAATTGGCTTATTTTTTTATAAAATTATCGCAATGCAGGCAAGAGATTGGGAAAGAATTCCAAAAGAAATGTAGCCCCGCCTCTATATTGCGGAAACAGTATTAAAAAACCTAGTTTGCATACTCGTATATGACACTATATGTGACGCTGGTATGCATAAATGTCAATGGCATTTACTACATTGAATGCTGAAGACAAAATTTAAATGATTTAATTGGAAGTATGTAAAATAATTTTGTTTTATAATGTAAAGTTTTAGAAAAATTCTGTAAAGGCGTGGCTTTCGTTGCAGAAGGGAGTTTACTCGATTCTGAAATGTTAAGTCTTTGTTCTTAAATATTACATAACTTTTTCTAGCTTCTCACTCCTAAAATTCTATTTTATCCCTTTTGTCTTTTGTTTTTAACTTGAATATTCTAGGATTCGTGCACCTCAATTAAGTATCATGACAGTAAAAAAACGCGGTAAGACGAGGAATATTATTTGAAAGAGCAATACGCAGTGAACAATACTTTTGTTTTTTCCTTTTTTAAAATTAATATAATTGATTTTTATTAATTTTTATCAGAATTTTTAAAACAAATTTTCTGTTTTAATCTTGTGAAATTTTCGCATTTGCTTACTCTACCGTTTTTGCTATTTAAATTTTATCCCATGACGTAACATAATAAAATATAAAACTTCTATTAAATGTTTTTTTAATACTGAATAATAAAGTGGTATTTTTTTTTTCTTTAAGTTTTAAAATCTATTATTGAAACAAAGTGCAATATTATTTATTTTCTATTATTCTAATCACGGCGTAAAACTGTCGTCACATTTATTACGGAAAAAGAATTTAAAACAAAGTAATATGTCTTATTACTTTTAAAGATATAGATTTTACACATTTATAATTAAGAATTCAAGTACAGTAGACGACTGCAGAACAGGGAATATTCGTTCTAGGCAATAGGAAACCGTTTTTTCCATATCCATGTTTATTTTCATATGAATATACACAATGATATGAATATACACTCTTTCTAGTGAAAAAATTTGTTTCATACTATTTTGTTTATATAAATATGAATATAAGGAATATTCTTAAGAAATATCGTAACACACAAATTGTGAAAGAAACGCCCACTGGAGCAGTTACAGATTTCCAAATGACGTGAAACTACATCAGCAGTTGCGAAAATATTAAATGTCCTTTCTCAGATTTTAGTTTAAATCTTGTTATGTATATTTTTGTATATTATCTATTGTTGGTTTGTACGCCTAAAATTAAATGTAAAACTTTATAGTAACACTTTCATGCGAGGCTTACTGTATAAAATAAAAATATACCCAACAAGAAGTAGATAATAATTGTTAGTTAGTAGATTTTAATTGTTTTTATATATTTTTTTTGTTTTTTAAATGTATTTTAACTTAAATTTTTGTCTCTTAAATAAAACAGTTTTTGCTTTTCAGAAGTAGATAATTCTTTTTCTTAAATATTAAACACCTTTTTTTTTTAACTGCTATTAATATTATTATCATTATTACTACTGTTCTTTTACCTTGATATTTAGATTTTTGTAATTCAATATTGTAGGGTTCATATCATTCAAGCTATTATTTTTCTTCGTACGAAGTGATGTATTTAACTTTCAATAATAATGTTTAATAAATTGAAACCAATAAAAATCTTTTAATTAATAAGCTAATAAAGAAAGTTCTGCGAATTTGAATCGTTTTTTATTTTATATTAAACATTCCTGAGCTTTTTTTCCGGTGTGAAATTTTATAAATAATGAATATTGGGTAGTTGATCGCGATTTATTTTTTCTAAATGTATAGACGGTCCCCTAACACATTTTCACGTGTAACTCTGTTTAAAATTGATTTAAAGTTTATAAATAGGTAAGTTTTCCGAACTGCCTTGATCTCAGAAATCTGAATATGAGGTCAAAAATAGGGGTCGTCATTGAAAAAAATAAAGTTTATACGTGTTTTAATATGTAGATGACCCCTTAAGCAAAATATAACTACACCATTAAAAACTAGACGTTATTACAGATCGATAGGTACCAGCCGCATGTTTCTACGATAATTTACGGCGAAATTGGGTGGGGGGGTGGCGTTTTTTTTTTGGGTGACTGTACATATGTGTACTAAGAAAAATTCTAATTGGAGCATTTTTATTTAAAAAAAAAAATTAACTTAAATTAAAATATAACTTAAAATGTATTTGTAATGGGCATTTGAAAACCCAATAGTGGACACCTTAGAATTTTTTTCAGAAAAAGTGAAACATAATGTGTACCGATTAAAAATATACGAATTAAATGAGTTCTGCATACTTGTTTTAATCAAATGAAATCAGTGAATATAAGAAAACAGCTCAAAAAAAATGGCAATGCAAAGCAAACGGAACTTGTCTTACCTTATTTAAAACAACCAAAAATGGCGGTGAGATATAAAAAATTTATCCTTGTTTGAGTAAAATTAATCTTTTTTATAATTAATAGCTTAAAATCTTCATACTTCAAGACAATAATAGTAGAGGGCTGTAACAACAAACATGAATGTGAAGGAAACCTATTCACGATACAGAAAGTTTAATTTTTAGAATTTAAATTTCAATGTGGTCACTAATAATAGTACAGTCTCCACCACTCGTACCCTTACCTTAATTCTTCTTTCGATATTTTTTTTTCCTAAGATGTCTGTATCCGCGATTGTAATGAGATTATCGCCCTCTGGTGGGCTAAGGTGAAATTACAATTAACATGCATAGCTTTCGAATTCATCTAGACGTCATTGCTTGCCGATACTTAGTTTCACATATATTTATTGAATAAAAATGAATAAATCCGGTAAAAAAGATAACACTTACTGTTGTGTGCCACAGTGTAACTCCAAAAATAAAAAAATCCAGAATTAAGCTTCCATTTATCTCCATATGACAAATTTAAAATTTCAGTTGCTTCGGCTAATGGATGTAAAAAATTAATCAGATGATTTGAAACTAATATTTGTTCAGCGTCAGTTAAAAATCTACTTCCGATCGTACTTTGAATCAACTGAAATATTTTTTCCAAAAGCAATCAATTTTCCATGATGTAATGGCGGAGAAATTATAGCACGACTATTAAGTAGTAACACATATAGAACAAAAAAATATACACGTGGCTATTATATTTACTAACAACAAAAGCTGAAAAAGCGCCATCTATCGATCATTACAAACGCGGATAACAATTCGTTATTATTTTAAAGTATTCGAAATACTGAAAAAAATATTAATATATATGTTATAGGATAGTATGTATATAAATTTAATTTGGAATATAACTTATGTCTGAAAATATGCAGATATTTTTCATTTAAGGGTTAATATTTAATGGTTTATTTTCTTTTGAATACTGAATAAATTTGTGTGGAAGTGTATATAAAATGGGTGCTACACACAAGAAAGGACACGAGTTATTTTTTTTTTTAATATCCATTTCTTGCTTTTTTTTAACAACACGTAAGGAAGGAGTGGCGTCGAATTAAGGTTGCCGAGGGAAGTCGGTATTGAAAGTAGCGTAAAGTGATAGCGTCGAGTTGGGATAGAATGTTGGTTGAGATTGGGAAAGTTTCTAGTTGGATCCAGCATAGTTCAGCAATGTTGTGAGTGCGATAACTAGTTGAAGGTGTCGAGAATAGGGGAATTTGGGTTAGCATGGAGTTTCTAGTTATTGAATAGTTAGTTGGATAAATTAAAAACAGGATCTGCGTAGATTGTGAAAGGTGTTTAAGATTTGAATGTGGATAGTCTTTAAAGAAGTAGCTGGGTAAAATAAAGTGAATCGTATTTTCTGTTTTTGAGAACTTTAAACAGAGCAATTAATGGAGCACTAGCTGTTGGAGTTGTGTCATTGGAGTTGTGTCGTTGGGCATGTGATGTGTTGTGCTGATAGTTGTGTTATTGGAGATAGGAATATTGTGTGTTGATGGTGGAGTTGATGAAGGTGCTACTGGCGACCAACGTTTTGACGTGCTATTGCTAGTGCGAGAAGTGTTCCTCTTCGCTCTCAAAAGTCCTCGACGAATTCAACTATTGGTATTTGTAAGCTGCAAGTGGTGAGCTATATTTTTTATGATAGTTTAAAATTACTTAGTTTATGTTTATTAGTGAGTTCTTTCTTACCCCTCCCCCCCCCTGCGAAAAATGCAAAAGGTGTTCTGTTTAGACGCCTTATAAATGATTGGCAGCTTCGTTGGGATGGCTCCACGGAGGGCAGGTTCACGCATGAGGTGTTCCCAAAATTAAGTAGTTGAAGAATACAAGGTGTCTTCTTCGTTAGTCAGGTTCTCACCGGACATGGTTCATTCAAAGTCCACCAGCACCGATTCTTTCAGAAGAACCCTGCATGTATTTGCGGGACCAGCACGGGCTCGGTAAAGCACGTGGTGCTCGAGTGCGCACGGTGGCGGTCGGTTAGGGAACGTTACTTCCCGCCGGACTTCCATCTTCGAACGCGACGGGAGCTGTGCCTAGACTACTACTGTAGGAAAGGGATCGCAGTCATCATGACGGATCTTTTTGCCTGGGCGCTTAACCCGCTTGGTGGTGGACGACGGATTCTCGAAGATTCTGAGCCAGACACCCCACCAGAGCCTCCTAGGAGGTCTCTTCGAACACGGGAGAGCCAGTACTCCCCATCTACCTGTTAATAGTAGAAGAGGGGTTTCCTTCGCGCTGATACCAAACAGCCAATTCTTCCTGTCAAAAATATATATCGAACGAGACGAACTATAACTGAGGGACCGCAACATCTACGGACCCTGGATTAACACGGACCAATCACCTTCTTTGCACGAACACGTTGTAGCGCTATCCGCAGAGGCGAACAGAAGTTCCCACAGTGATGTGAGCAGGTCTGTCTTAACTGACTGGTGGTGCATGACCGAATGGCTTTTGACTACCCTGGCGGACATCGGTGCTCATATGGGGGTAAGACCCCAAGCAAACAGGGGCTGTCCAAGTTGTCCTGAGCAGAGCTTATCATGTGGCAGTAAAAGGAGACTTAGCTAAAAAGGTAAGCGAGTGCAGATCCTCCTAGTTGGCATGAATGTGCGAATCGGCTAGTGTGGTGAACGCCGTTGGGAGAGCGGCAGTTTGGATGGCCTTGTGCTGTCCTCAGATGGTAAACTAGCCTTCTGGCCGCCAAACCGAGGCTCGGCTAGTATCGAGGGCCCTA
The DNA here is from genome assembly GCA_963930645.1 of Salticus scenicus. NCBI lineage: Eukaryota > Metazoa > Arthropoda > Arachnida > Araneae > Salticidae > Salticus > Salticus scenicus. The sequence continues at coordinate 328,369,412 of OZ005651.1, forward strand.
AGCCCCGACTTTGACTAACTTAGGTTGGTCCGATGGGGGCAACATGGGACTTGTAATGCTGACTGCCGGCCTTGCCTGGGCCACTTCCCTGCTGTCGTGTGGCAGGTACATTGCTGTCGTGGCGGTCAGGACTTGCACAATGTTGGGTCGTCACTGACGGAACTGTATGGATACCCCTAGTATCTGGGACAGTCGGTGTTGGGGCGCGCACGCGCGCCACCTGTCTTACCCCTACGCCCCTCTTCACTCCAAAGTTAAAATAAAGTTGGATGTCTCTTTAACACTTTGACTGCCAAGCCAAAATTGCAAATGTTCGCCACGGTGCCCAAAAATTCTTTTGTGTAATTTGTATTTTTTCAACATAAAATTATATATAAAAAAAATATTTTTCAATCTGACTCATTTTTCAACACATGGGAGAATCTCATCCTCCAACAATCAAACTCCAGTACGAGTTTCATGTAACTGATATCGTTTTTATAGCCAAGGACTGAAGTGTTGAAACACCATGGCTATCATATCTGATAGCCAGTGTCCTGACGGAAACACCACTGGCTATCACATATGATAGCCATGGCAGTCAAAGTGTTAATATAAGTCTCTTGGCTGCCTTCTACACTAAATATAAGCACAATGAGTCAAGTAGATGTCGGAACGGAGACTTCCCAAACATTCAGCACAACGTTATTTGGAATATAAAAACTAAAGAACAATTGGTAAATTTATGAGTAATTGACGTTCATTTTACTACGCTAAATCATTTGATTGTAAATTTCGGTTATACATCAGGTAGTATCATAAAATATATCAAAAATATATGTGTTGTTGTGATTTTGTTATTTATGAGAGAATGAAATTTCGTTTTAAATTAATTTAAATTAATGAAATTTCGAACGTTTTTCTTACAGGGTCTGAAACGTTTCAGAGTAATTGTATTTGTAGTATTTTGTTTATTCTTTGTTGATATTTCGGCAAATAGATATATGACATGGGTATGATATGAGAATTCTTAGATTTGTAATAGAAAGTTGGAAAATTGTTATGAATAGGTAAGGTAATTAACTGAATTCTTTTTAAAAATTGATTATTTCAAAAATGTATATATATATATATATATATATATATATATATATTTTACAGAACCAGATTCTTTGCTTTTTCAAGTTTTTAGTTTCGATAGTCGTGATATAATTCACCTGTGTTCATATTAGATGAGTTTTATAATATGGAACTTATCCAGGAGCAAAGAATGATCAGTGTTTGCTAAAAGAAAGTCCTTTAATCTATATGGTAAAGGCTGTGTGACGTTTGGCATGATTAAATAACATTTTTCTTGCTATTTTACTCAAAATTTGTTGTGCGTCATACATTTTTTCTTTAATAAAATATCTTATAACAGAAATGAAAGTGAAACAATTCATCACGGAAAGGTTTATTTTTTTAATTCCCTTTGCATTTTCTTTTCTTTTTTTCTTTCATTATTTTTTTTTTTTTTTTTTATCTTAGTTGTTGTAATGAAGTACTTTTGAAAAAATGACACTTTATTTTAATGAATATTGCTATTGAACCAACAGCTTATTGTCCCTATTTTAAGAGTATGTAATTCGTAATTAAATAAAATTTCATTCCTGTCATTAAGATAAATATATTACAGTTTATGTGTGCAACGAAGTTGAAGTAAAGCGATTTTCATCTCATCTTTTCTTCAATATCCAGTGCGGGTAATTTTCCCTAAGTAAATCACTTTAAAAATGTAAAGAGATTTTGAGTGAATTATGATTACCGACAAGAGCTACAAGCACCGTAAATTACCATAGTTCTCGTCAATTTTAAAAATAGAAACTTTGAAACCAGATACTTTTGTCGGAGCCTACTTTAGGCAATCAAAAGAAGGAGAATTTTTCGCACCTAGATTTTCTATTGATTCACGACACTAGCGGCATCTGAGGGTGAAACTTTCATCCACAAGTTGATTTTATATTTTAAAAGTTCAGAAAGTAAAAGATATTTAAATATTTCTGTCTTTTGACGCTCATTTAGGAATAAAACGTTATTAAATAACAATTGTGGTGTTAAAACTAAAAGAAAAATTCTGATGATCGTAATACCAATTTATATAGTTCTCCCTTTAATGGAATTAATGATTTTAAAAATCAAATAATTAAAAACAAAATGCAGTTTTTTGAAAATACTGGAATTAGTCATTTAATTTAAATGAAATATGCTACACAAAAGGAGTTCTAAGAGCTCTTAGTGTTTGCTTTATAACATAACAGAAGAACAAGAACAGAGATTATTATTAGTTATCTAATACCTGAATTTTCGAATTTAAAAAAATGTTTTTAAAGCATTCCAACAGAAAACAAAATCGACACAATACAGTTAGAAACAATATTTCTAACATAACTTAAGCAGCAGTTCATCTTATTTCCAGTCCATTTTTTCATGCATAATTTTAACGAGGATTAATTAAGTGTAACTATATTATCAAATTTATTAGTATTGAAAAAACTTTATAATTTGATCAGTAACACCTCATGTGCTATCAGCAGTAATTAGAAGCACGAAACATCGAATTTAATGTTAATTCTTGCGACTATAATTCAGTTATAATAGTTTGTTAAATCCTTAATATGTAATAAAAGAGTTGAAATTTTCACCATGTTTTTCAGTAATAAAAAAATTGAATACTTTTAAACATTTTACTTAACATGTGTACAATTCAAAAATAAAATACTTATAGTACGTGGGTTAAATTCTTGATAGTGTCTCTAGACTTGAAAATTGAATCACTACTTCATCGTTAGAATCACAGATGGGATAACAGTAAAACTTACAAACATGCACATCAGAAAGTTTGTTTGTTTGTAAATCGAAATAACTTTTTATCAAACATTACTTTTTGCGCAAACTAGCAATTAATAAAACCAGAGTAATTTAATTTGATATTCGCATGATCAAAATAATATAATTTTTTTAACAATGAAAAAATTGGCCTCCAACAAACATACACAAAGTTTCTGTGTTTTGTTTATACTTCTTTGGTTATGTCTGTAGAAAGTTGATTGGTTGGGTTTTACGTCGCACTAGTGCTTCACAATCTGTAGAAAAAAGGACTGTGGAACATAGCTAGTACTCAACAAGCGAATATCTGTTTTCAGAAATTTATATTGCAAAATGAAAAGACTAAATGAATTGATACGTTATAGCTTTCAGAATTTTATTATAAATTTCAAACCCAATTAATTTTAACATTTTCTTTGAAAAAAAAAATTAAATAAGATAAGAAGGAGAATGTATGGATTTCCACAATATATGTACGGTGTTACGGTGAATCACATTATAGGGAGAAAAACTCATTCTAAAAAAAAAATAAATAAAAGGAAAGGAAAGTTACTAGACAAGCCGCAAGCACTTCGGTTGGGGGAATTATGCTCATTTAATAGCAACAGTCCCAAGAAATTAAACCAAAGTTAGAAGAAAAAAATGGAGGGTTTTTTCCCGATATGTTTAAAAGCAATTTTTTTTCCAAACGAATCTTAGCATTTGTAAATAAGAACTAGGTAGTATATATACCACCCCCATAAAATATATACCACCTAGTTTAATTTTATACCACCATTTTATACCTATATCATACACCGGTGGTACAAAATATATACCACCGTGCTTCAAAGAGTTGCAATGAGAAAAAAATATATACCATCTTCATCTAGAACAATTAAATAGCCAATTTCTGTTGTTGTTGTTTCTTATGCCACTCGGAAATTCCGAGCCCCGGTAGTGGAACTAACCGGGTTTAAGGCAGGAGGGGTGCGTCATTCCGTTTTTCAGAGGAGCACCTACTAGGGAGGAAGTACGTCTTAGCTCCAGAAGCTGGCGATAGATGGCAGCACCAGCAAACAATAGGAACTCGAATTTTGATCCGGGACAAGGCTGAGTTAAACCCGTGTTCCGGTACCCCCAGAGGTATAATTTTTTATGTGAACTTGGAGGACTTTGCGACCACGACGGAATTTAACGTGCACCAGTCGCCATTAGCGTACACGACGGTCTTCGGCCGGCTTGAGGACCGAATCCGCAATCTTTCGATAACGAACTCGCTGCTCTTACTGACCAGGCTATCTTACTGACCAGGCTTTCTAAATCCTAAACTAGAAATGTAGATTTCCCAATTATGCGTAAGGTAAACAAATAACCTGGATAGATAAAATGATCGAGAATTTGTAGTGTATACTTTTCTAGATGGTGAAAAAATATTATAAATAATATGACTATTATGAATTCTTTTCACTGTTTGAAATTCTCGCTTGATTTTCTTGAACTAGGTCATAAACAAAAATTATAGTTACTAAAACTGGCCTTTTGTGCTCACATTTATTTGCAGAGATTTTTAAATAAGATTGACAACGATAATATTAGAAAACGCTTTAGAATTCTAATAGGGATTTTTGGAACTCGCTAGCAAAGGGAACTAGAATTAATAAGGATAACATGTAACTATTTTTCTAGAGCCACAATTCAGTTTCTATATATGTCAGTCACGTAATTTTATTTTCAGTGCGAATAGATTTAACTTCCCACTGGAACTAGGCAATGAGCAATTGGCGACCGTCTAAAGCTTCCTTCAAACTCTGGCAACATACAGAGCTTCAAAAGTCATAAATTTTCCATTGTCCGAAAGTGACCCTTGAAATTTTGCCCACATTTACAATGAAGGACATTACTCTTTATTGCTTTTTTACAAAAGAGACTTCTTTCTCATGCAATTATCGAACTAGGAGGTTTGTGAGCTTCGATTCCAGCGAGCGTCGATCTCCTAAACCACATCAAAGAAATATCAATAGAGCCGCACTTAGTTGACAGAGTTTGAAGGCAGCTTAAGATTCACCCCTGAGGATGGTTCGTAAATATGTCATGACAATTTCGATCCTGCCAGAAAGGGATGACTATCTGCTTCCGTAATTCCCAGAGATATTATTTTTACGGAATACGCAGCAATTGCAGCCCCTACGAATTTTACGTAAACTAACCACCATTTATGTGCTCGGTGGTCTTTGGCCGGCTGGAGTACTAAACCCACAATCCTCCGATTCCGTGCCTCACCCTTACCAATCAGGCTACTGCGGCTTCAGTTGAGAAAAGATACGACGAAAGTAGATTTTTTAGGTTTACAATATTATTACAAAGCTGGAAAACTCGTTAAATTCAAACTTTAATTGTTGGGAAACGAATAATAATTTAACAGTAAATTTTCCGAATGTGAAAACTGAATTTAAAAATATTCGTTAGGTAATGAGTCCTTCTATAAAAAAATTTTCCATAGAGTTAAATGGCATTTGGTGACCGGACACACGGAAAATATAAAAGGAAGAGATGAGCCTCAAGGGCCCGCTTCACTCACCGCCGCCGGAAGCCGAAGCTAATGTTATTCTATGGGAAATTTTCTTTACAAATAACTTATTAACTATACATATTTTTAAATTCTGTTTTCACATTCTGAAAATTCTCAGCTGTTAAATTGACGGACCTTTTTTAAAAAATTATTTTTTTAATTTTTTATATTTTATTTTGAAGCTGCAAAATACGAATTTTCAATATGTGAAATTTTTTCATTTTGCAATTTCAAAATAAAATATTAAAAATTAAAAAAAAAAACACATTTTTAAATAAGGTCCATCAATTTAACAATTGGGAATTTTCTGAATGTGAAAACATAATTTAAATATATGTATTAGTTAATAAGTTATTTGTAAAGAAAATTTCCCCGTAGAATAACGTTGGCTCGGGCTTCCGGCGATGGTAAGTGAAGAGGACCGTTAAGGAAGAGTTATTAATGAGTAAATTCCTGCCTGTGTAAGTAGTCAAAGATTTCACTTCAAGACTAAAAATAATGAATCCCATATTAGAATTACAGTTTAGTAAAAGGAATAAATGTAGATAGTAGCCACAGTTATGATTCTTTATCCTTAGTTTAGCTAACTGAGCCTACTTTTCTCTCTTTTTTGTAAAAATATACAAAGAGTGCTTTTATTTAGTTGGTTAGAGAAACGTTTTGTTGAATTAAATAATTTGGTTGGCTCAACAAAAATTTATCTTTCACTCTGTTCTAATTCAAGTTTTATTTAGATTAGCAAAGTAGTTTCTAACAAAAATATTTTGATTTTCTTACAAAAAAATTGTGTTTTAATTACAAATATATAAAAAATACAATAAAGTTAAATAAAACACATTGTTAATATAAGCAAATAAAAAGAAATTTTGTTAAAGTTTTGTAAATATTTAACAATATCTTTTGTGATGACATAACAAAACTGATTTTTTTAAACTCTAACAAAAATTGGTTTACAACAATAAAACAATCTCTACAAAACACATTTTGTAGTTTTAGAGGAAATACTTTACACCGTTTAGATAGAACGTAAATGGAATCACTTTGGAGACAGAGGTAAGTACTGAAGTAGGAAAAAACAGAGGTTGGGGGGGGGGGGGGATAGAACAAAACTAGAGGCAAGAGCCAATACATAAATAGAAAGGACCAGGCAATAAGAATGCATCTAATAAGAAAAATGGAGAATTAATTAAATTATAAAGAGTGAGAAAGCAATAAACAAATATAAACAAATGAAAAAATAAACAATTAAAAGAAAAGAAAAAGGGGGAGTAAAATAAAATGTTATTTAATAGAACTGAACGAAGTTGTCTAAACAGCAGACAGCATGACAGAGTCAGATTTTTCTTAATAAGATAGTTTTTTCAAAATAAAAAAAACACTTCTTAACTCGTAGAAAATCCGTATTTTTCTTTTATTGCACTATTCTCAGTTAAATTTCAAATAAACTAAACATCCTTCTATAATTGTAAGTTTATTCTGATCTAAAAGTATTTTCTGTCGAGATTTTATTTTATTTTCTTGAAAATATTATTCCCGAAAACATTTGGGAAACAAATAACTTCTCAAAGTAGTCTCTATTCCATTAAAATATTCTAAAATAAAATGATTTCTGTAAAATGATGCATTACATTTGGATTAATAAAACTTTTGATTTTAAACTTTGAGTTTAGCTAAGTGTTAAGTAATGTAGGTATGAGTATAATGAATTATTTCAAATTTTTACATTTCACGGTAATTAAATTCGGGCGGAATTAACCGGGGAAAACTCATTTCACATTCCTTATTTTGCTTCTTCATCATAAATGTTTTAACATTTAAAATTTTACATAGCTGAAATGAAATTTTTATTACTTGGTTATTTATTATTAGCATAATTCAATGTTCTCAATGCATCCGTTTATTACTATAAACATTAATGCAAATCACATTATTGTAAACATAACTTATTTAAATATTTTATTTCTGTTAAAGTATATTATTCTGAACGTTTTCACTTTAGTGTAGCTTATCTTTCATCCATAATGATTTACAAAATCATATAGTTTATTAAACGAGTCAAGTCCTATCAGATTTTATAGGTAATGAATCCTGAAAAGTGTTGAAGTACATTAAAGGTATACAACATAATGCAACTATTACTTATTTTGCATCTTTATCACAATTGATTTAATTTTTATCAGAGTTTACACAGTAAAAATGAAATTTTTATTTCATGATATTTTTTTTCAATATTATTCATTTTTTCTAAAAATATTCATTATTATTATAAATGTTTCTTTCATTTCATATTATTATTTAAAAAAAATTATTTAAATAACACTGCGCTGAAAAAAAAAAAAAAAAAAAAAAAAAAAAAATTCAAGCTCTGATACCATTCTTGCTGATTCTTATGTACAGTCCCTGGCCAAATTATTAGACGCACTATAGTTTTTAATAATTACATATTTTGCAGCTCAGAGAATGGTTTCCAAATGGATAACCATTTATTTTTATGCAAGAGGGAGCTCCCTGCCACACAGAACGGCCTGTTAAAGATTGTTTAGAAGTGCCAAAAATCCCTCTGTTGGATTGGCCGGGTAATAGCCCAGATATGAAACCTACTTAAAACGTAAGGGAGCTGATGACGAGAAAAGTGGCTAAAGGTGTGATCATAAACAAAGCGCAACTCTTAGAAAAGGTCATTCATGTGTGGAATCACTATCCTCAGATGCATAATTGAAGCTCTCATAGCGGCTAAAGGTGGCTCAACAAAATATTAACATTTAATTGCAATAATTTCAAAATTTTTCAAGAGTTATTAAATACATATTTTTTCTATAACTATAGTATTTTATTTGTGTTAAAAAACATGTAATAAGGTGGATAATAAAAAAAAAAAAAAAAATACATTGTATCTAGTAAAAACAATAAAGCTGTATAGTATCACCAGATAATTAAGATTTTACATAGAATCTTACAGTGCGTCTAATAATTTGGCCAGGGACTGTAAAATGACCCTGAATCCGAATAGGACTCCCATTTTGCTCTGTTACCCAAAGTTTTCTAGGGACACCACCCCCTCCCTCAATTTTTATCACTGTACGGTAATTTTATGACGATGAATGTGATTTGGAGAAGGAAAAAGAAATAATTTAATACCTAAAAGCAAAAAATTATAATGTTTAATAAATAACATTAATAGCAGATTAAAAAAATATAAGAAATGTAATACATAAATTTCAGTAACAAATCCCTACCTAAATTTTCCCTTTTCCGCAAATGTTTATGTTTTAGAATTTTCCAACTCTGTAGCCCCTCACAAGATATTTAATAGTTAAAATAATCCTCTCCCCACAAAAAAATCAAATTTATAGCCATAAAATCACCGAAAAGTGATAAAAAATAGGGGTTCGTCTCAAAAGAACGGTGGGTGATAGTGCAAAATGGGCGTCCTATTCGGAATCAGGAGGTCATTTTACATAAGAATATGCTAAAATGTTGTTGGGAGGCAATTTTCATTCCGAGCAGTGTAATTATTTTCAGTTAAATAGTAATATTATTAATGGTTTCACTTTAACGTAGATTTTTTTTTCATGCATAGTGATTTACAAAACAGAGAGGATCTTTATTTCTTTTATTATTAAATATATTATGTCTTACAAGACCTAACGTATAGCGATTTATGGAAAAAGTCGGATTACACTGAACGTATGTTATATTAAAATGGAAACGTTTTACGTATACTATAACATAAAATTATATATTTTTTTCTATAAAGTGCCCTAAGCAAAATATTTTTTAAATCTTAATTAATTTCTATATGCAAAATTATTTCAATAAATTATTTAAACAGTTCTGGAATCGTTTTAAGTATTTTAAAATGTACATAGTCTAATTATTAATACAATTTATTATTTTCAAGGCATTTTTATACAACAAGAAAGATTTAAACATACAGTGATCATTTGTTAAATGATTTATTATTATTATTTATTTATTTTATTTATTTTATTTTATATATTTATTTTTATTTATTTATTTTTTATTTATTTTTTTTTCTTTTATTTATTTATTTTCTTTTATTTTTTCTTTTATTTATTTATCTATTTATTTATTTATTTATTTATTTATTTATTTTTTTTTTTTTTTTTGAAGAAAAGTAGCTTAATTGTAAGTTTCAGAAAAGCTGAACTAATTATACTGAAAACTATTTATAATTTTATTATTATTATTATTATGTGTTAGTATATGTATAGATATATAGTGCATTCAAACAAACGACTAAATCATAACATGAAGAAAAAAGAAATGCAGGGTTACCGTGAAAGTACTTCCTTCCACCTTAACTTTGGAATAAAGATTCCTGTTACATTAAGCATGGTGTTTAGGGATAGTAAAGAGGCTGTTTGTAAAATGATAAGATTGGTTAGAAGGCTATCTGGTGCTAAACAGCGGAATTAACATTACTATCTGAAAACTGTAAAAATTACGGAATATAAATCAATTACAAAATCTATTAACATATAAATCAATTATAAATGAATTAACATTTGTACAGCACACCCTCGATTTGGTGATAAAAGGCATTTTGCGTACAATAAGTTTAAAAAGATAGCTTGCTTATATATATATATATGTATATGTATATTTGCGCTATTTCCCCCGTGACGTTAAACACCTTGGACAAGTCGGGAAAATATCTTTCCGACCAAAAACTATTTGATGCTATTATACAGTGATACGGCGAATAATTCATGTTCGAAATAATAGTGATTGAAATACCATTCTTTTTTATCTTTTCGTTCGCGTTTTTTAATGTCATTTGTTACTATTTGGATGGGGTTGTCGCGCTACGGTTATTTATTCATATGAAGGACCATAATATAGAGAACTTCCTAAGGGTTAAAGAAATTTCAGCCCCATAAACGTGCATTTTAAACATTCTGTTATTATTACGATTCTGCGCAAAGTGACGCTAATTCTGCTGTGAATGACGACGCTAATTCTGCTGTTTGCTACCAGGTAGCACTAAAACCGACCTTAACTTGTAGCGCTTAGCCTCTTAACTCTACCTAGACCCTACGTTTAAGGAAATAGCTGTTGTCATTATAAAATTAAGGTGAAGCGGCAGGATTTCTTACGACACCGTGTATAAAAACTGAGTAAAATTTGAAAATTATTTATATGTAGAATATAAAATGTAAAAATAAAACAAAATAAAGGCATATTTTGTATCTAAAATAATATTCAGTTTCTTTCATGGAGAAGTATGAAAAGTGAATAAAACTGAAAGTGATGCAAGTAGCTGGAAATAGAAATACAAAAGAAAACAAAAGACATAAAAGTACACTATTTACTAATAAGTATTTGGGCACTTTCGAATTTAGACATTTTGTCAAATATCTAGGAAATTTCTGTAAGAAATCCCTTGAAACTTTGGGAGTATAAAAAAACATGTTATATCTCATATATTTCAGCAAAAGGTTTGTTTTAAAGAGGAAAATGGGACTAGTAAAAAAATTAAACAAAAATTATTGTGTTTTGGATCACCCTGTAAAAAATATGCTTGAAATGCGTTTTGGCTTTAGCATGTGATTATCGGGATTCTTTTTATTATCTGCACAAATTTCCATGAGGCTACCACATATATTCATAGAGCTATAACAATTTCTTTAAAATATGGCAAAAAAAATTGCCAGTTTTTTAATTATAACGCGTAAGGTATTAGACCCTGTGCAAAGTCATTTTTAGGAAACTTGGACGTTAGACACAGCATACTGCAATTAGAATGCAAAATATTAGATATCTTAGGAAACATGAGCATTTTTTACTAAATAATTTTAACTGCGCATGCGAAAGCTTTAAAAATTTTTTCATTTGCATAATTTAATAGCCAAAGTATTGAGTTACTTATATGAAAACTCCAAACAAATATCGTGTAAATTCAAAAAGTTATGAAATAGAATGAACAGAATTTCTGTTCTTCTCAAAATAAAAGCTAAACTATTAGGGGTTTTACTCACTTTTTTATTTTGATTCAATCAATGCCCAGTGGCAATGCATTTATTATTATTTATTTTTTCTTTTTTTTTTTTTTTTTTTTTTTTAGAGGAACTAAAATTCTGTTTATTATAATTCTCATTACTTTTGGAAATTACATGGTATTTATTTGGGGTTTCATATAAGTAGCTCAATACGTTTGCCTATTAAATTGTGAAAATGAAATTTCACTAAAGCTTGCGCATTCGCAGCTAAAAATTATTTAGGAAAAATACTCATATTTCATTAGATATTTAATACTTTTTCATTCTGATTGCAGTATGCTGTGGCTAATGTAGTAGGTCAAGTTTCATAAAAATGACTTATTACACTGTCTTTTTTTTTTTTTTTTTTTTTTTTTCAGTTTTTTCAAGAAACCGTTATGTTTCCATGAGTATATGTGGTAACCTCATGAAAATTTGTACTGGTAACAAAAAGAATTCTCATATTCACATGCTACTGCCAAAACGCATTTCAAGCATTACTTTTTACAAGGTGATCCAAAACACAATAATTTTTGGTTAATTTTTTGACTTATGTCCTCTTCAAGACAAAACTTTTGCTGAAATATACGAGGTACAACATGTTCTTCATACTCCTAAAGTTTCAAGATAATTCCTAAAAAAATTCCTAGATATTTGACGAAACGTCTGATTTCGAAAGTTGCTAAATACTTATTGGTAGATAGTGTATAATAAACTTTTAATCACTTTCAAAAAGCTGGCATGAAAATTATCTGTCGTAATTAACATAGCTTAAACCTGATTGCGTAAAAGTTAGATCGTATAAAAGATATGTTTGTGTATGCGTGTTTGTGTTTGTGTGAGTGCACGCGCAAAAATGAATTGGAAAAAATAGCAAATAAATCCTGGTAAATTTATCTCTTTTTCCTTCTAGACGTTAAGGGGGGAAAGTCTCCGGAAGTTCAGAGACAAAGAAATCAACCTTTCGTTCATTCATTAGCCTCAGTCTCTCATTTATGGTTTTACTGGTTAAACATTTTTTTTTTTTTTTTTATGTAACGAGCTATAAATTAATTGCTACGATGTTGATTTTTCTTCTTATAAGTTATATTTTTATAGGCTAAACATTTAGTCTAATACAAGTCTAAAATTTTTCAGATTCTTTTCTTAATAAGGCCCTGGAAAAAAGTATAATGCCTCAAAATATATTAATAAAAAAAGTATAAAACATAGTTAAACACGAAAATTTTAATAATCACTCTTCTTAGAAATAAAATTAAAAACAGAAACATACATTATGAACATATGTAATATATAATCAAAGCATTAAAGGACAATTTAGAAATCCTATGGCATTTCATCTTAATAATGAAAAAGTCGAGGATTTTTGAATGGAAATATAAATTCAATATTCTACAAATTCACCTGTTTTTTTTTTTTTTTTTTTTTTTTCCAACGATTTTTATCAGTCGATCAGTCCTCGTTGAATAAAATAGAGATGAAGTTTCTCTTTTTATATATTTTCCCATGCATACTTGATCGCATTGATGAGTTCTTTCTCTCGATACTGTCATATGTCCATATAAACAAATTGCACAAATATGCTCCAAATATTTTCCGGTGGGTTTAAATCGGGACTGCTGAATGGCCAATCAAGCAGACGGACCTCAATCGCTTCAAACCAAGCTTTTGTTAAATGAGTAGCATGGATGCTGACATTATCCTGGTTGAAATGTCTAATCTCCTCATATAACGAGAGTGGCATTGGGAAGCAATCTATTGCCCAGCATATCTTTAACGTGCTATCTGTAACGTGCTATTAGCAGCAAACGCTCTCCATACCACTACTGATCTCCCTACTGCTTGGAAAAGTAAGGTTTTATTTTTTTAATATCATGCCAGTATTTTTAAAAGCCACTTGGCCCATCAAAATTTATGTTTTTCTCATCCAAAAAAAAAAAAAAAAAACTATATCTTTTCATTTGTCCCCAAAGGAAATATTATTTAGCAAATTCTAAGCGAACTAATTTATGCTTCTTTGTCAAGATTGTAATTTAATGAACTGTGCCCTCGGGTTGGAATTTAAAACACTGCAGATAGTTCGGCTGTAAATGGTAGGCTTAAAGCAAGAACTATTTCAAAAGAAGACTTTTTTTGTCGCACGTGCATCAAAAAACGGTAGATTTTTAGTTCCTTGAAAGGGCACTTGGTCCCCCTGGGAGCTTGCATTTACCATACTTTGAAAGATTTTTTAACCACTCGCTTTCCTTCAAAGGATTTTACCGCGTTCTACATCACTGTTTATGCCTCGGCATCGTTGCCAACAGCACAGAGAAAGACTAAAATAACCCTAAATGGGTTATTAGGTTGCCTTTTATATTTCGTGAATATGGTAATTAGTTCAATTCATTTAAATTAAATGTTAATTAAGTATATTATAATTAACAAATTATTTGCATACGTTGTATTTTCGTTTCTTTCCCATCCGAGAAATTTGCATAAATTCTAGTTTAACTGTCTATTTAATCGACCGTATTTTTTTCCAGGGTTTTATAACATAGATAAATAGGATTCTATGGTCCTCTCAGATTATTTAACTTCAAAACAATCTCTGTGACAATCCACATAATTAATGTGATTTGTAATTAGAAGGAATGATAAGAGCTTTGTTCTCATAAACATATCAACCAAGTATCATTTATCATTCTGACGCTTATGAATATAAACTCACTCAAACATTTTAGATATAAAAAATCAATATAAAATTTTAAAATAATTAACAAATATTGTGAAAAAGGCAGGAGTGAAATGCTATATATTAGAAATAATGTCTATTTTAATTTTCATTAATTAAAAAAATTACTTGATTATGAGAATGAGAATGAGAATGAGAAGTTCAAAACTCAATTTCTTTCTAAGGTATAAAAATGTATATCTTGTTTAATGTAATGTAGCTTGTTCGTTTAACTAACAATGCTTAAAATATGCTTCTTTTTTCGGCTCAGTATAGAAACAAACTACCATAATCAGATGTTATTTTATAAAAACTTGTAACTTAATATTAAAAAAAAAAAAAAAAAAAAAAAATCCATAAAAATATAACACTAACCTCTCTTTTACATAAATTATAAAATACTTTAAAACATTCTTCGGTACGAAGATGACGATAATGATCATACTCTGAAATTTTCATTTTATAAAACTGTCTTACATTATTTTTTAAGGGTCTTAAAGAACACTATAAAAATGGTGATTTTATAGGTATATTTCGTATATTTAAATAAAATCAAATATTAATTTTTAGCTCATGGTTACGATAATAAATTTAAAACCCATAATTGATGAAATTAGAAGAATGGAATAGGTTTCCCATTAGCCAGGAAAAGTTTAGATGTATTTTTCTTCGTTTCACATTTCAATGTATTTTCAGCTTATCCATATATAGAAAATATCTGTATCGATATGAGTTTTATTTCAATATCTAACAAAAATTTAAAAAAAAAAATAGCTGAAATTCATGAAAATACAAAGTAAATTGTCATTATGGATATCTTAAATAATATATTTGAAAATTATGAGAAAATCAATTATTTCATATTTCTCTTCAGACTTATAAAACTAATTTTAACCACTAATTGATTTATAATTACTACTATTAATTAATTTATAGCTATCGGTTTTCAGTATATTCACATTACCAGAAAGCATCATAAGTTCGAAAAAGAAAAAAGAAAAAAAAAAGAAAGAAATCGGTGGATTTATATATATATATATATATATATATTTTTTTTTTTTTTTTTTTTTTTTTTTTTGCTTCACCATAATTCTACATTATAGTGCTTTATTTTTGTAAACATGTAAATATATATAAAAAATTGCGGGAGAAAACTACTAGAAAGTAATCTTGTTCAATTTTCTTAACTTTGTTAGCAACATTTGTTGCATTTTCAGGTAAAATAAATCTCGCGTTCCAAATTAAAAGTTAAACTATATATATAGGATTACACATAAAAATTTACGATGTCATTAACAAGAGCAGTTTGTTTTAAAATAAAAAATGAGTTTGTTTCACATATAAGATAATTAAAAATACAACATCGCGAATCAAAAATATTGTTATAAACCAAAACCTATTTGTTTTTAGTTTTTCTGGTAAAAATATAGTTAAAATTTTATTAATATCTTAAATCGAATTTTTTTTAAATATCGTCGTAAGTACAAAATAAACAAAGTACTTTAAACTATTATGTGACAACTTACTCGTATTAATAATTTGTTAGTATTTATTAGTCATTGTCTATTTAAAGCATACAGCAATCTGTTTCTTAAACGTTTAATAGCTCTGTGTTTACTATTCATTACTTTTTTTCTTACCTTCACTGCAAAAAAAAAAAAAAAAAAAAAAAAAAAAAAAAAGCCTTTTATATTACGGTAAACTCCTGGTGGCAAAATTTGCCAGAAAATATCCGTACACTACGAGAAGAAATTGTAAGCAAAAATTTTCTGTAACCGAACAATACAGAAAATATTCGTAAAAACAGATTTTTTCCATAGTATATATTGTAAAAAAAAAACACTCATATTATATAATTTTTCCCCATTTGGTCAGACAGGGTCGAACCAAAGCCCTCCGTATAGTAGGCAAAGGCTTTACCTTGAAGCCACAGGCGCAGGTATCACGCTCTTACTTAGCACTTTCCAATCCTGTTTTCATATCAAGTTTCCGAATACAAAACAGAAAAAAATTTTACCCACCAAATAAAATCTTTTACAGTGGTTACAGATATAGTGTAAGACAAAAAGTACGTAAATTCTAGTAAAGAATACAAAACAGAAAAAAAATTGTACCCACCAGATAAAATCTACTACAAAAATTTGATTATGAGGAAAATATGACTAAACATTCAATGTAATATTTACAAAATTAAAAAGTTAACTTCATTTATTTAAAATTTAGTAAATTCTGTTTATTTTTTTATAACTAATGTTTAGTATGTTTATGTTAATCTTTATAATTGTGTTTTGCATTTAAAATTGTGTTTTTAAAAGTTGAAAACAAAAATAAGAGCTTTAATGTTGAATCACTACACTGTAAAAAAATTTGTCTTACACGATAACTGTAACCATTGTAATAGATTTTATTTTGTGGGCACAAAGATTTTCTGTTTTGTATTCTTTACCAGAATTTACATACCTTTTGTCTTACACTATATCTGTAACCATTGTAACAGATTTTATTTGGTGGATACAAATTTTTTCAGTTGGAAAACTTGATATGAAAGCAGGATTGGAAAGTGATATGTGAGCTTCGAGGTAAAACTTTTGCCTATTATGCGGAGGACTCTGGTGCAATCCTGTCTGGTCAAATGGGGAAAAACTTGTTTAATATAAGTTTTTATTTATTTATTTATTTATTTTATTTTTATTTTTTTAACTATGTGCACTGCGGAAAAAATCTGTTTCTACGAATGTTTTCTGTATTGTTAGGTTACAGAAAATTTCTGTCGTCTATAATTTTTTTCTCGTAGCATACGGATATTTTCTGACAAATTTTGTTGCCAGAAATTTGCTGTAATATAACAGGATTTTTTTTTTTCTTACAGTCTGCATTTATTTTTTGTTTTATTTTCATAGTGCAAATGAACATTTACTTCCAAAAGTAAAACCTGAAGCTTATATCGTGCTTCGGACAATGTTGAATTCATAAAATACTGAAATTAAAATGAATGCCTGCAGAATTTTTTTTTCCCAGAAATTAGAAGGTGTAACGAAAATCACAAACAAAAAAGATGAAAAATCGAAAACATATAAACATGAAATATTCCATAAAATGTTAATTTCTTTTATATTATAAAAAACTGTTTATGTGTGTCCTAACTGTTTTTGATTAAAAGAAATATTTTCCATTCTTTATAAAAGTTTATGAATTACTATTCACTGCAATTATTTTGTTTGCCTAGAATCTAGACACACAAAAATCTAAGTAATAAAGACTAGCCCACTTTGTTGTTCTAGAGTGATGCTAATCCAAAACAAAGATTTACAAATTAATTCCAGATGGATACCGGTATGTATACATTTTTTAAGAATATTTTTCTGAGATTTTATTGAATTTTGGGATGATTAAATAAGATAAAACGCTCTGTAAAAAAAAAAAAAAAATACTGACATCTGAAAATTAGAACGGTTTGTAGGTACGACATACTCTGAACTCTGGTGAACATAATCCATTTTTAAACTGGCTCCATATAAATACATGCTAACTGCATTTTCTATCACACTTTTTTCCCTAATTACATTATAAAACTAGTTGGCAGAGATGGGCTCTGCTCAGATCTCTGTCATACATTTATTTTCATAAATTTCTACTACAAAGCATACTATATATCTGTACTGATAAGTATAAAGGATTTAAGTCCATATTCTTGATTTTTCAGGTGACGAAAAATAAAGTTAAACTAACTAAAAACTAATCAGGAGAATCGATTAGGAAAAAGGGATTTCGTTGACTTATACCCTTTATACCATTCAGTGATTGCCAACCTTCATTTAATAACGGGAAAAAATTGAATTAAGTATTTTATACCATACATGAATGTTAAATTTCTGACTTGAACCTTTTTTTTACCAATGGATTTTCTCAAAGACTAAATGACATAGACTTAAATCCTTTATACCAATCGATAGAGAATTTTTTTCTGAGTCTGACTATGTACTTAACTCAAAATCGACATTTTTGGACTTAAATCCTTTATACTTATCAGTACAGATATATATTAAGAGAAATGAATTTCGTCGATCGCTCGACACGGGAGCAAACTGAAATGACCCACATAGTATGGCTACTCAACGCTCAATTCCATATATTCACCTTATCCTAATTTGCTGATTAATTATATTAATGTCAGTTTCGCATTTTATTTTTCATGCGCTTCTATACTATTATCGTAATAGTGCAAGTTTTTGTGAAACATTGCTCTATTCTGTCATATTAAGAAAATCTTAAATTCCGAATAACTTACGAATAACTTACGAATTTTTAAAATTCATAATCAGTTATATTCATGTAAGTATCATAAATGATATTTTGAAAGTGATTTGACATCTTTATGATGAAAATATTCTTCATAAAGGCTGTTT
This sequence comes from Salticus scenicus, assembly GCA_963930645.1. NCBI lineage: Eukaryota > Metazoa > Arthropoda > Arachnida > Araneae > Salticidae > Salticus > Salticus scenicus. The sequence goes on from OZ005651.1 coordinate 328,387,928, forward strand.
ATGAGAAATATATCCCTAATCTGCCATATTAAGAAAATCATAAATTTTGAATAACTTAAAAAGTTTTCAGTATAGAAATTTCACAGTTAATGATGTTCATTCCAGCATCATAAATGATATTTTACAGCTGGTCTGACATATTTATGATGAAAATATTCCTTTTAGTGCACGTAATAGCTTGTTTAATAAATAACCCTTTTAAGCAAAATTTTGCCCTATTCTCTCACGTTAAGAAAATCAAAAATTTCGAAGCTGTTGGCTTGATAGTATCATAAGTTGTATTTTAAAATCTGTCCGACCTTTCTACAATTATTTATTCTGAAGACAGTGTGTACACGACTAACTAACTAACTGACTGACTAACCAACGGACGGACACAGTAAAAATTTCGTGATTTTCGAATTTCTCACTCCTCAAAACGGGCAGAAAAGTAAAAAAAAAAAAAAAAAAAAATCTGTCTTTGACAGAATTTAATTTAGTACGACGGGACTAATTTATATATTGCAATATTCTAACTAAAAAAATAAAATGTTATTAGATACCCTGGCAAGTAACAAGCATTTCTCACATAATAGCAAGGTCACCGTATCTGCAAACATAGATATAATGGTTATTATGTGAGAAATGCCGGACTGGTTATCAGCCAGGGTGGCTCAGTGGAAGAACATACGCACGTTAAGCGGGGGGCCTCTGTTCAATTCCCGGCTCTGGTATTTTTCATGTAGTTGGTATTAAAAAAAAAAAAAAATCTTATACTCCAAGCTACTTAAAATGAATTTTCACGGTTGATGAGTTTATCAATAAAATTTCTAAATATTTTAAGATAGTTTAAGAAATTAAATGGGAAAATTGAATATTGACAGGCATCCTGGCATATTGATAGTGCGACAACGCAAAATCGCTGTCTGAAAGAAATAGTCCTGTCGTACTAAAAATCGAAGTCGAAAATTATTACGTATATCTAAGTTATTCCCCATACCTATAGTATGATGGGGAACTAAAAAGCTGTGCTCGTATCGATAAGTATCTTGCATCAAAATGCAGTGCGTGTTCTACTGTTGCGGCGTTGGCCATTTACCAAAAAATTAAAAGTCCTAAAAAGAAAGCAAAAAATATATTTTTCGAATTATATATATCGTTTTTAAAATAAACAAATTTTAGAAACTGAATAACGAGCAAATAAATATGACATAATACTTTCACTCGGCACCAAATTACTTTTTATTTAAAAATGAAAGAAATTACAGTGGATTGAAAGCGATTTTTTTTAATGCATACTCACAAATACATGCATTCAGAAACATATGAAAGTGAATATGAGATAATATATACATACATAGATAGATAGATATAGATATATACACATTTGTATACATATATATATGCACTTATATACTTATGTATATATATGAACATTTATATATACAGGGGGATCCAAAAGTCACAGAAAAAATAAAATAATTATTAATAAAAAATTATTGACTGTAGCACTATGTAGTTTTTACCGATATGGAAAAAACACGCGGGATTTTTTTAGGTAACAAAAGATTTATTAGCAAATTAGTTTAAATTTTCTTGGTCAGATGGAGCTATAATTTTAAAATTCGTTTTTTACAGTGGTGCAGTATTTTCAATAACGTACTTAGGACTATAAATACTGTCATTCATTAGAATTATCGTCAGACGCTGCACATTGGAAATTCTCCTAAAAAAAGCTTCAGTATTCGCAATATGGCGTCATCTGATTACGCGAATCTGTTTACAATGTGAGAGGAAAATGCGAATACAGCGCGATATGCTGGTGAAGAATCTAACTAACATTTTTTTTTTTTCATTTATGTAAAAAAATCTCATGATTTTCTGTACATTTCAGAGAAAATTGCATGGAGCTACGATCAGTACTTTTCTAATAATATATTTTAATTTTTTCTGTGACTTTTGGATGGCCCGGTATATACATTACATTTGTATACACTCACATATCTATATATACGTATATATATATATATATTATTTGAGGTTGTTTGTTTTTTCACACGTATCTATTAATTGCTAAATTTTATAACATTTTTAAATTCTTCACTTTATATATATATATACATAATCTCATTACCCGTATAGATTTAAAAGGAGATTCTCTTCTGAAATGCCTACGAGCAGGGATGGAACACGGGCGCAGAATTCATACCGGAATCTGTTTAACAAATTTCTCCACCTATAATATCGTTGATTCAAGAGGTAGAAAATTTTCTTATATTGATAGTGGTATGAATTCTGCGCCCGTGTTCCATCCTTGTACGAGGTACCTGAAAAACAAAGGTAATATTATTAACAGTATTTTAAGTACTTTCAAAAGGGTAGTAAGTGTAACCTCAGCTTATAAATGATAAGCTGGATTTGGATCTAATATACATCATATCTGTTTGATTGGTCCTTTCTTTTTGATTATTAGCCTTAAGAAACTCCATGAAAAAGTGATGGTTCTGGAAGTTTAAAAGATGACTTCCATTTCGATGGAATACTCCACTCAAAATTCAAAGTTTTACCAATGTAAATTCCAAGGTTTTTGGTAAGGCAATTAATTTTGTTTATGAAGATTTTGAAGATTTTGAAGATAACTTCATATTTATTCTATTTTATAAGCTCTTTGATTTGTCACTCTGTAAAACTTAAGAAATTTTAAAAATTCAAATGGGCCTAGATTCATGATGGTTTTCACTATCTGTAAACTTATCTGTTAACGTACTATATATGAGTGTACTAGGCCAATGTTTCACGTGCCCTATATCAGAAGTTAAATGGTGCCACAAAAGTCAAAATTTTCATAACCTTTTTTTTTTCTTCATAACCTCTTTTAGCACATTGTTAAATTACAAAAAGAGGATATTTTTTGAAAGCGAATTAGTGGCATTTTATGTCTAAAAGTTTTCAGGAGCGTAAAATGAAGTCAAAATCGAACTATGACGAAGCGTTTTTACACTTACCTCTTTTTCACTCTATTTATATTTAAAAAATGGAGGGTAAATCAACATTTTTTTAAAAGAAGGAGGTTTCTTTAAAAATTATCTTAAGACCTGAGCCTTATTTCTTCCAAACAGGAAAAAAAAAAAATCATTGTCACCATTTGCTGTAGGCTAATTTGAATTTTGTGCAATAAGAAATAGTCTATTAAGAAGTCTAAGAGTTTACAAATATGCAACGATAAAATGTCTGACAAGGAGAGGTCACGACATGGAAAATTCAGATCGGGACGAAATTGCGCAGGGTTGTAGTATACTATGAAGGTAACAACATATTAAAGCAGTAGGACCCACTAGCCACAGGATTTCAAGGAAAAAGCATTTAAAGTTTCAGTAATCGTTAAATACAAGTTATTTCGCAACACAGACAACGTTCCAGTGACGTGGTCGGCAGAGTAAATGGTTGTCACTCGGAGGGCCCGGGTTTAATGCTACCGATGCGAATGTTTTTGTGTGTGTGTGTGTGTGTGTGTGTGTGTGTGTGTGTGTGTGTGTTTTCTTTTTTTTTTTTTTTTCCTTTTATTTATTTAATCTAAACATTTTATTTTACTGTTACTTTCTCTTATAATTCAAATCAAAATTTGAAAATTTTAATAAATAATAATTTCTTTGTTTTCTTGAACTTAAAAAAAAATGTAGGTTTTAAAATTTTAACTTAAAAAATAAATTTTAGCTTTGTTTTAATTATAAAATAAAGTAAATATAAAGGGAACCTTTTATTTAATATATATATATATATATATATATATATATATATATACAGTCGGTAACAAAAGTGTCCGAACAGTAGCAAAAATTCCTATGTAAAAAAAGTACACTTCATACGGTTTTGTTAAATAAATCCTTGTCGAATCCTGTTCTTAGTCAGTGTGAGAAAATTATTCGATTAGGATTTATTTAACAAAATCGTATGAAGTGTACTTTTTTTACATAGGAATTTTTGCTAGTGTTCGGACACTTTTGTTACCGACTGTATATATATATATATATATATATATAAGCATTTTATTTTATTTTTACTTTATTTTATAATTAAATCAAGCTAAAATTTATTTTTTTAAGTTATAGAAAATAATAAATATTACATACATAAAATTATAACAATATAACCTACATATTTTTTAAATCACAAAAATTCAATAATTATTGTTCATTAAAATTTTAAATTTTCAGGTGTAACTATTCAAAAGATTAAATTTTGTCCTTACGATTGTTCAACTGCAGCTTCAATAGCAAAATAAGTAAATACATGAAAAAATCAAATAAAAATAAATCAGATAAATATACAAACAAAACCTTGAATGATAAATATAAAAATAAAGGTAAAATAGACAAAAATAGACAAATAAATAAATAAATAAAATAAAATAAAAAATAAGCAGAAGTGTAAAACAGCAGGTGTGTTGAAATTTTGGTTTAAACTTCCTGATATGGTTTTAATATGTGTGAATTACTTAACTGTTTTGAGGTTGTTAATATTAGTGAGCAGCCGAAATTTTATTTCGTGCACAGAAAGATAAAAAACAGATGGTCGAAGAAAAAACGTACGTTGATTAATATTTAAAATCTACATTTAAAGATTATGTATATTTCTGGTGTTTGTTTGCCTGTCGTATAATTTAATATAATCGGAATTCCGTATTATAATTTATCAAGAAGATGTAATGATTGGAGAAGTAATTAGTCAATTTGTTTGGGCTGTAATTATATGTACAATTAAAATCCTTATTTCTGTGTAATATTTTTTTTTCTGAATTAAAAAATAAAGTTTAACATTGTTTTAAATACACCTAAAATGAAATAAAATGTTTAGATTTTTGAAAGGTCTGCTTTATTTTTTCCTTTATTTTATAGTTAAAACAATATCGTTGAAAAAATTATTTATTTATTTTATTTATCTTTTTTATTTATTTATTTATTTTATTTATTAATTTATTATTTATTTTTTAATTTTTTTATTGATTTAGTTATCTTATTTATTTATTTATTTATTTAATAGAAAATTATAAATATAAAAATAGAATATTTTTAAACATCCATCTTCCTTTTTCTTTTTTTAAGTTCAAGAAATTTAAATAATTTATTAAAATTTTCAAATTTTGAATTGAATTATAACAAAAAGTAACATTAAAATAAAATGTTTAGATTAAATAAATAAAAAGGGGGAGGGTAGTATTGAACACGGGCCTTTTGCGTGGCAACCATCTACTCTGCCGACCACGCCACTGAAGCGTTGCGTATGTTGCGAAATAACTTGTATTTAAAGATTTCTGAAACTTTACATGCTTTTTTTCTTGAAATTCTGTGGCTAGTGGGTCGTAGTGCTTTAATATGCTGTTACCTTCATAGTGTGCTACAATTCTGCGCAATTTCGTTCCGATCTGAATTTTCCATCCCGTGACCTCTCCTTGAGAGCCAAAAATACGACTAATGCAAAATTCTGTTTAAGACACAATTTATTATACTATTAAATCCGTGTGTGCGTACGTCCGGCTATCTCTTCACGAACCTCTAAACGCAGAAAGACGCAGAAAATACCAAAGATACAAAATAACCCATGAATTCATAGTTGACCATTTAAATAAAATTATTTCGATTAGTTAAAAAATACCAACTCAAAACTCAAAGCAAATACAAAGTAAATAGCAAAACGCAACTGCTAAAAAAATGCCCACGTCCAACAGCGCTAACTGCCAGAAGCGGTTGAGAGGTTATATTTAACTAGCGGAAACGGGATAGGTTAGAGAAACCGTAATGTCCAAAAAAATTTATGTAATCGTCCGAAAAAAGGTTTTGAGCTGTTTCAGTGATTTTTTTTAAGTTTATTATTATTATTTTATATAAAGTGATATTAAAAAAGTAGTTATTATTATTTTTTAAATTCATTTATATATGTTAACTAGCGAAACAGGTAAATCCTGATATTCTTTAACCTCATTTCTTACGACATGAGAGCCTCTGCGCAAGTGCGAACTCAACGAGTCCAGTGTTAAAATAAGGGTGATAACACTTTCACTTTGAGGGAAAACAAGCGATAAAGGAACATCGAATGACTGAATGTTTACTAAATCCCAGCCTATCGGTCAAATTGGCACCCCTCCAAGCACTTGGACTCGTCCTTACTGCTAGTTTTAGGAAACGTGGTTACTCTATAGTTTGCCTTTGCTTAAAAAAAAATATATATTGATAAAAATGTAAAATTTTTGGAACAGTTATTATATATAGTAAATAATTATTGCCAAGCAACTACTACCGTAATCTAAAACTAGTTTTTGGGATACCTTCTTGCTATGGTCGAGAGAAGCGAACTAAAAAAACTAAAATTACACAATGGGCAATAAAATTCACAAAAAATCTGGTGTTGAGTGATGAAGAATAATAACTTAGTATGCATCAAAGTACGCATCAATAAAATACAAAAACAAACAACAATTGTTACGGGCTCAAATAACTAAGCCCGACCCTGCAGTACGAAAGAAACTTCGTACTTTGCCCAATTAGCGACGCATTTCACACTTTGTAATTATGTTTTTACGTTGCACCTATGCCTGATGAAGTATTGTGCTTCATTGTTTCGATCCGAAACAATTATTATGTGTTTTTTATTTTATTATGTTACGAAAAATTGTATTCATCAATTACTGTGTGTGCAATATGTCTATGATCTGAAGTTTTAATAAAAAATATTTAATAACGTCGGAATGACTCTAAGCAGCATCCAAACGTACTCTCAAAGTCATAATTTTAATACAAATGTTTTTAAAGAAAAGTTTGAAACACCTGGCAAAGCCTATAACAATCAAGCTGCAATGCCATGTCCTAAAAAATGCTTTAAGTTTATCTTCACTTTTCTAGATTTTCGAATAAAAAAGCATGAAAAACATTCTCTTCACAATTTGTAACATACATACATCAAATTTTTATGACACGCAAGAAAATATTTCTTTCAAAATATTAACTTTTAATTCAATTTTTATCCCACTAGGGCAATTATCCGACAATGACCTGTTTCCTCAGTAGTCTAATTCATAATATTAAATTCCTCGAATTATTGGGATCAAATATTTGTTAAATTAAAATTAGCAACAAATTACTGAGGGGAGTGTGACTTAATTTTGCTGAAGCGAAATCTCTTTTATCTTTTATTTCTTTCAACATTAGAATTGATAAAAATGATATTTTCTCTTTGCATGGTAACACGCTTTATAATGTAAAAGAAAAAAAAAACGTACCTTTCATCATACCTTTCCATGCTACTTAAATACATTTAAATTCCAAAAGAAATTTTTGAGCTTAATCAGTAATTTTCAGCATCGTTCAAATTTTTCCACTTCATTTCCCAATCTGTACCTTTAAAATGTAAAAAGAAATTGCTAATTTTATAATTTATTTCCCGCTTCTCATCAAAGCAACGAACATGCCAAAATCGGAGCCCTTTTTTCCTCCTGCTGTCAAGACAAACCTTAACGAGCCCCAGTGACATTAACAAGAAAGTGTAGCAATTAAATGTGGCCGCAATAAGACCGACAAAAAATTACAACATCTGACAGTTAAATTTATCGAATGCTATTGGAGTTAATAATCAAGATTAGAAATCTCCTTCCGCTTGGACTTTGCAAACTGTTTGCGGTAATTATTTATAATTTATCATCTTAATGTGCCAATAAACGCAGTCGTGTCATTACCGACTTGCCATTACATCGCACGACTAATAAAAATTTATTAAAATGTGTAAACTCCCTTTTAAAATAGAGCGTCGATATAAGAAGACCGCGTCGACATTCAGGATTTGGATAGGTTGGGAAAATATTTTTGCGCCACAATTTATTAAAAATATCTTAGGAGCTGAGAATGTCTTTTAGTTGACCGAATGTTATGTGTGGAAATACTTGCTGAGTAATCAAATATTATTTAAATAATTTCTAATTTGTGATAAAATGCATTTTATGTATACTTTTTACTTAATATCAATCTAAAAAAAAAAAAAAAAAAAAACTGGTATACTTTATGACATAACACTTAGAAATTTTATGTTACGTTGTAATAAATTTTTTCTCCTAAATTTCCTCGGATGGAAATTAATGAGACTTCCTTTTATACATTTATTAAAATTAAAATTTATCAGCATAAGGTAAAAAGCACTAGAAATTTTATTGTTTTAAAAATATTGTTAACATGTATATGCAGTATAAATATATACGTAGTTATTTCACATTGTGATTAAAATCTCAATGTTGTTAAAAGAGAAATATTTTTTTTTTTTCACACGTCAGTTAAATTTATACAGTTCGTAATTCTAATTGTTATAAAATAAAAAACAAATCTCTAATGAAAATAGCATAATAGGTCTCCTAAATTAAATTAGTGCTTAATATCTCGTTAAATCTATGACAATTTCAAGAGAAAGAGAAATTCCTTATTACTTCTTGATATGTAAGAAATACACAATAATAATAATTCATCATTACAAAAATGGACTGATTAGGAAGATTTTAATTGTATAACGGAAATATAAGCCTTATGATATTTTTTATACAGATATTTTTGTTTGTTTGTGTTTGCATGCATTAACTTAAATAACAATTAGTCCGTTCCTAGCTAATATTGGTACCTTTTGGAAATTGTAGAAAAAAAAAATTAACAGTTTTCATTGAACCACTAAAAGTGATGTCCTGTTTTACTTTACTTTTTTTTTTTTTTTTTTTTTTTTTTCTTTTTATGCAACTAATTTAAAGATTTCTCCGAAAGTGAGAGATGGTGTTTTCCATGGAGAATCATGTGTTGTGCAATGATTGATAAAAAGGAAATTTCTTACCTTTACCTCAATTAGGACTTCAAGTTAAAAAACTTTAAACCATTGAAGCTTCTTCACTGTCAAAAATGTGTCCTATTTGCTGCCAGAGATTCTCTGTAATTTGAGAAAATACGTTCTGACAAGGTAATTTTTCCGTAAATTACGCGTATTTTCTCAAATTATAGAGAATTTCTGGCAGCAAATAGGACATATTTTTTACAGTGTTGATCCGTCTATTTTTCTCTGTTCTCCTTTCCATTCATGTGTTCATGGTTATTATTGTATAATATCTGTAACTTTACTTCGTAATATATATATATATATATATATATATATATACACACATGCAGAAAGCAAATGAACAATATATAAAATAAATAATTTGGAACCATTATGAAATGTGTTATGCATATATTTATTGTGCAGCCCTGTTAAGGAAGATTGCATGTTGCTAGAAAGTGAAGCACACAAGTGTAACACATATAAGAAGAGTTGTGATATAAAATTCCACTTAAATTCGATTATTTTACTGTAAAAATAAGATAATATTTTACATACAGACTTAGCGATAATGTGATACTGTTTTATTTACTGATTACAGTTCAATAATTCAGAAGTATGAGCTAATTTTCAATAGTAAAATGCGCTGAAAAACTTGTGTTAAAAAGTAATAAATAAAAAACTTTGAAAAAAAAAACATAAATTATAAAAAATCGCAACAATTGTTTCAGGTCAAAATAACAGCACGGCTCTTCATTGGGCGAAAAAAGCGGGCAAGGGGCAGCATCAAAGTGACAACGCACCTATTACTGACTACTAATTTTGTTTATTACGATAACTGTTGCTCTAAAATAATTCTAAAAACTTAATAAATTTTTCTCCTCGTAATATAACTCTTTCTTTTTTTTTTTGATGAGATGTCTTAAAAATAAACCTTTATTTAAGGTCACCGAGATCGAGATGCCAACTTTTGACTTATTACTCTAAATTTTTCCCATACATAACCTTTCTGCCGGAAGGAGTAAATAATAAAGTTGTTGAGACTTCGCGCTATATTTTATAAGTTTATAGAAATTCTTATGTACATTAATCTCGAAGCGAAGAAGGGAGAGATGTGAATGGCACATCAGTCTGAAAATTCTTTTTTATTTTTTTTTTCGTACTATAATCTAAGCGCAAAAAACCAGCTTGTCTGGAATAAAGTGACGAGCATGGTCGTCGCCTTGGTAACGGATGCTATCGACTGTTAGAGAAGGAGGAGTAATACTTAAAAATTGGTATGAAAAGTTCGGTAAACATCACATTCAGATTTTTTTACATGTTTTATTTGAGTAAATGTTATAATTGAAATTTCTTTTTTCGTCATTATAAATATATGTATATATATATATACACACAGAATGTTAACTTTTTTATATACATAACTAAAAATCTTTTTTTTTTTTTTTTTTTTTGTTTCCATGAAAATTTCTTTTGAAATGTAACTTACACGCTGAACGACATTTGATACTCCAATGAATAAGAATTTTATGAGCAACCACCATAAATTGCAAAAACTCGCAACAGTTGTATCAGATTAAAATAATTGAGTACGATCAACCTGAAGTAATAATTTTGAGTTTTTGCAACCTATGGTATTTGCTTACAAAGTTTTTATTCATGATCATTCAATAACAGTACTTCGATACGTTTTACAGTGATATTATACTACTTTACTATATTTTAATTAATTTCAGCTTTTATGATACGTATTGCGGTATTTATTTGACAGCTTTGAGATATATAGTTACAATGACTTTTACCTCGAATGGTCTATATTATATCAATTCACAGTAACAACCACAACGCATAATTACCTCGCAAACTTAGAACACCACAAACATCCCTTCCCGCACCTAGATTCGAACTTGAGACCTAGAGATTCAGAAGGAAGAGCCCTACCATCCAGACCACGAAGCCGGTTTACGTATTGTGTATAAAACAATTATAATGAACATAAATATACAGTCGTTGTTTGTCGTAAAATACATATTGGTGTTAAATGATGAAAAATTAACCTTTTCCACTCGATGGCTTTTTCGCTCCGGCGAACCAGCAGCTCGAGACAATTTTCGGCATATTTAATGAACTACTCACGATTAAAATAAAATGATTACACACACAATTTAATGTTTAAAACTTTTTGTTTCGCCATTTTATGTAATTTTAGACTTCAAAGAAAAACGTTTGTTAAATATATCAAACGTTACCGTGTCAATTCAAGTCATGACCAAGAGTAACTTATCGAGTGCAAAGGGTTAAAACCTTGATGACAAACAATATAAATTGCAAAAACATATAACAATTGTTTCAGGTCGAAACAACTAAGCATAGAATGTTTCGTCTTTTGCTAAAAGTACAGTTGGTAACAAAAGTATCCGAACACTAGCAAAAATCCCTACATAAAAAAGTAGAGTTAATACTGTTTTGTTAAATAAATCCTTGTCGAATCATGTTCTTAGTCAGTCTAAGAACAGGATTCGACAAGGATTTATTTAAATATTTATTTATATTCGCGAAGGGTTAATTCCCGGCGCAAGTTCAGACAAAACATATGGACTAATAAGTAATACAGGACTTTCAAATAGGACAGTTCTCACCAACTATCATAACTGTTTTCAACCTCTGTTATTTATCAATTAACGCCCATTGTCGGTATGGTTTAATTCCGGCGTGACTCTCAATTTGTGCGGTGTCCCTCTCCAAGTTCAATCATTTCTAGTCACTACAGCGCCCCTTATCGCGAAGGGCTAATCCCCGGCGCAACTTCGGACTATAACCATGGACTCCTCGTTATATAAGACTCTCAAATTAGACATTCCTCATCAACAATCATCTCTGTTTTTAATCTCTGTCGGCCTCCTCATTAGAAGCCTAAATTTTGTCTTTTTAATTAACTGCTTTCCTCTGTCGCATGAGATTTTATATCTGGCAGCAATTGTATTTTTTTTTTTTAAATGTTTATGCAATAAACAAGGGGGGAGACTTAATCTCTAGAAACTTCAGAATTTCACATTGTTATGTGACATTTGTCGTCAGAGCCCCTCTTTAGAGGTTGAAATCGCTCAAAACCGCTGCATAGTGGGGAGCGACCTCCTTCCGTCTTTGAATTACGAGCCCGGCGCTCTACCGACTGGGCTACCGCGGCCTTGCATGTAATTTGGAGTAATGTAAAAATAAATCTGAAATTGAAATTGCATTATTTTAAATATATGCAATATTGAAACATTACATAAAATAATTAAAATATTACATATAACATAAAACATAACTACAGCGCATAGAATACATAGAGTGGAAAGCGACCAGCAAATCAGTGCCTTAAAAATTAAACCTCTCACCAGAGGTCAGTGCGATCGAGTTTATTGCTTGAAAAACTCCCTATAGACCGTATGCAAGTGACGTCATTCCTTCACCCGGAGCCATAAGTGATGTCCAAATACAGAGCGACTATCCAATGGTTTTAAAGTATAAGATAAACAAGCAGGTTTTTCAACCAATCATATTTTGAGCTCTGTTTGTTTGGTCTCCAGTTCAGTTGTTGCTAATAGCAACGTGACGTACTTGCATACGGTCTATTAGTTAATTGTCTGCTTAGATCACGTGATTGAGCAGACGAAACTGGGAAAAGCCAATCATCGCTTATATTTGAGCAAAAAAATTCGATCGCAGCGTCATCTGGGAAGCTTAATTTTTTTTTATCGGTATTTTAAGCATTCAGCCATAAGCGCTTGTCATACTGTATGTTCTAGGATCTGTAACATAACGTCACTTTTTCTAAACAGAAACTTCTAATTTCAGAAAATACGTAGAGTGTTGAGTAGGTTTTAATAAGGCTCCTATATATACGCGCTGGCGCATCAGGAATTTTGTTGCCTTAGGGTTGCTACATGTACCCAGCGCGTTCCGTAAATAAACAAACGGCAGCCATTATTTCTATCATTTGAATTACTTTAGAGTTACTTTTTTACTTATTTTTCATAATTTAAGCTAATTAAATTATGATACATGAGATTGCTTAAGGATAAATTATCATAATCACTCAAGAAAACAATATAAAATGCTCAGATTTCTATAATTTAAAAAAAATAATAATACTTTTATTTACTAATATTTTTCTTTGTTAATTTTATTAAAAACACTTTAAAGACACGTAAAATTATATTTTATTCAAAAGATGTTAAAAAAATTTATCCGAATCTTTTCGCTTTAATAGTAAAGCATCATCAGGGATTTTTATTATTCGTTTCCAATGAGCAGTTTTTAAATATATTTTTTTTTCACAGTCAACAGTTAAAGTCTTTTAATAACGTGAATATCAGCAAAGTCAATTTGCAGTCCCTGATGATGCTTTACTATTAAAGCGAAAAGCTTCGGATAAATTTTTTTAACATCTTCTAAATAAAATATAATTTTACGTGTGTTTAAAGTGTTTTTAATATAATTAACAAATGACACGTGTTCAATTTAACTCTTTTTTAGAGATAATTTTTCTTTGTGTTTCTGACATGCGCGAATGTAAAAATACAAAAAATTTGTTATTTTAATCATATTATTTATATTAATAACCATAAATTAATTAAAGAAGACATTTTATTACCGTGTGTTTGAATTTTGGCGACGTTTACTGTGGTCGACAAAGTTGCTTGTTTCCATGTGCTAAATTATATATACACTGCTCGACATTAAAAATGCAACACCAAGAAGGAATGATAATAACGGAATGAAATTAGTTGGACACATACATTATAGTAGGAAGAACAATTGATTAAAATTTCAGGAAATTTGGAGTAATATGTACTGAGAAAACAGTACATAAATTAGCGACCTCTGTGAGCAATAACAGCACATATTTGCCTAGGCATTGAATCGAATAGCGATTGGATGACATGTACGGGTAGAGCACTTCATGAAGCTTCAACACGATGCCACAATTCATCGATCGAAGTTACTGGTGAGTGGTGGGGGGGGGCAGTCGCTTTTCAATGATTTAACAGTCATTTTCATTGGTGCGAGATCAGGAGAACTCGTTGGCCAGAGCAACAGTCAAACACATTCTGTATCAAAGAAGGTCCGGACAATACAAACAACTTGCGGTCGTGCATTATCTTGCTTAAATTTTGCGCTACGGAGGCCTCGAATACAGGGCAGAGGGGCGGGCCTTAACTCGTCATGAATTTAATGGCCGCTGTTCAGAGTGCCAGGAATACTCAGTACATATTACTCCAAATTTCCTGAAATTTTAATCAATTGTTCTTCCTCTTATAATGTATGTGTCCAACAAATTTCATTCCGCTATTATCATTCCTTCTTGGTGTTGCATTTTCAATGTCGAGCAGTGTATTATAAGATTCGCTTTTTTTTTTTTTGTTGTTGTTGTTGTTTAATGAATAGTATTGCTATAAATAGCACAAAAAGTAAGTAAATAAAAAGAAATTTGCCACTTTTCACAGTAAGCTTTTGTTTATTGAATTTAAATTTTATTTTTTTATTTTTATTTATTTATTTTTAATTATTTGTTTGTTTTATTTATTTATTTATTTATTTATTACAAAAAGTTATGATTTTTATTCGAAACAGAAAGATTTTTAGCATCTTATTCCCAGTACATCTACACAATATCCTGAGGATAAAATAACATACCGAAAATGTACTGTGTATAGATGTGCTGCTAGGGATATTAATTGTTGTTTATTGCTCTTGACCGATCGTAGCTTCAGATCAAGATTTCTTAAAATTGCTAGTGAAGCGATAAGGTCGCCAAGCAGGAATGCTGCCTTCTTCCGAGACAACAAAATGGCGGCGATGTGCCGGCCTATATAATTTATTTAAGGGTTTTAACGTCGCACTATAGCTATGCAGTGGGAAATTGGAGACCGCCATGTATTCACTCCTACGGATGTTCTGGAGACATGCCATCTTAATTTTGATCCTCCACGAAGGGGAGGACTTTCTTGCTTCAGTAACCCCTAGAGCAATAGAAAATACTACCCTCCTATACTTAAGTTCCTTGGCATCATTGGAGGAAGATTAATGTGATTTGGCGATGACTTTTTCGTATTTGCCATTCAAAACGTAAAGTTTAATAATTTTTTGCGGCTTTCCTGTCCCGATTCAGCAGCTAATTTTTTTTTTTTTTTTTTTACCATTGAATTAAGTGCAACGTAAACTATTTTCTTTAATTTTTTCAAAAAAATCGGTGATTAGCACTTGACAGAGTTCCCTTGTAAGTTGAAGACTTTGTAATAATGCTTAAAATTGATTACATTTAGACCTTTTTAAAAAGTTCTCAGCAGCTGAAATTCGATTAAAAACTGATACCATTTTATTCTGAATTCCTGCAGTATTAGCACGTCAGGCTAGTTATGATTTACACGTTTTTGTTCATATTTTCCATTTGTAGAACAATTTCAATCTTTACTTTACAGAATGGTTGAATTTATATCAATATTTATAAATGCTAAATTCCGTTGTGTGTATCGTATGACCTTTAAAAAAATGTATTGCTAATAAAGGAATTTTAATCTTTCATTAAAAATTCAGCATCTTACTTGTTACATTCTGATGCAATAGCACAGTACTAGTGCAACATTAACCCAACCATTCTGATGAAACCGAATACTCAAATCATAACAGATTTTTATATCTTTTTATTAAATATTTTGAATGGGTAAGAAATTAGCAGATAGTGTGGAATTTTTTTCTTTTTCTTTTTTTCTAAATTTAACTGTAAAAAGAAGGAAGTATTTAATCTGTATGCGGTAAGATTATAAAATACCATGTACTAACTCATTTACATTAAATGGTCTTTAATATTAATCATAAATACAATTTACCAGAAAGAGTGGTTTTGAAATGCCTTAAAATTTATTCATTTATGATAGAGGATTTGAATGGCCACTCCTTACCATCAGAAATTATCATCCAACTAAAAACATTTACTACTTATCTTCAAACTCGAAATTTCTCATCAGGAATAAATCATGTGGATATCAGCGAAAAGTTGGATGCATTTAGTAAGCAAGGAAATGCTGAAAAATTCATTCGATTCGAATGAAGTAAATTAAATTCTTTTCAGTGAGTAGAAAGAGGATGTAATTAGTTTTGAAGGTTTCATCGAAGAGTCTTTATCCTTACGGGAAACAATCAATAAATGGTAGAATATGTATGCTTAAAAGTGAGGGAAGACGCTAAGACTCTTATCAATAGTTTCAGGAGTTATCAGGCACCAAATATTAAAATAATTATTCTACATATGTTATGAGAAAAATTTCTGAAATGGACAGATGCAGGCTTAATGAATATTCAAATAATTAACTGAACTTTTTTGCCGACATGATTAAATTTTAAAATATAAATATTAATTTCATAGTATTAATGAAAAATAAATTGGTGGCTATAAATAAATCGTTAAAATAATTTTTAAACAGACAATTTGAACAAAATCAGTCCTCGCAAAAATCATAACTAACTGGCAACTGTTCCAATTAATTTGGAATAATAATAACCACTATTTTCGAAAAATAATTTTGGACTTATTTAATAATTGAAAAGCATAGAAAAATATTTTTTAGGGGGAAAATATTGGTAAGAAATGTTTAGAAAAAGAAAAAATTATAATTTCCAGTTATGTAAAAGTATAATTTTTAAATTTTCAGTATAGTATATTTTAAAACAATAAATTAAATAAAAAACGTTTTAATAATTACGGCTGAATATAATAAACTTGTTAAAAACACCATAGAAATTAAGACGCGATGCGTTTTGAAAAACTGTGCTTATTATTGTGCACCTGATGAAGTAAAATGACGCACTTTGTGACTTAATTTTTGGTAGTGTTTTATAAAAGTTTTATTCTTTCTGTTAAAATCCCATATAGCGCCTTTCAACATCATCTGATTTTCGTACATTTAACGCCATCTTTAGTATTCATCCCATTTTAATTTTTTTTTTTTTTTTTTTTAATAGAAATACTCATACAATCATTTATCTATAAAATTATATCTTTTACTGTGGTCTGATTTTAAATTCAATGCTACTATGCTGTTAGTATCAAATACCATGTACAAAATAGAGTTCATACTTATCTACATTTTTGCAGGTAGTCTTTAAAATAAATTTCCTGTTTTAAGAAGTCACGTTGAAAGGAGATAATATATTTTTTTTTAAATGTGACCATAACTTTATTTACAATAATTAAAAAACTAATTACTTTTACAACTCATATTTTTTAATAGGTGTTAAGAAAGGTTTTATCTCTCTATTACAGCCATTAAAATAATTCTACATTTTTTTTTTTATATATATAAAATGTCAGAGCGAATTTTTTTGTCGATGTATAACCTTGTCCGCACACTATCTCCGTGATGGTTAGCCAGAATTTAATAAAAGTTTAATAGCTCTTACATGAGATGTAAATACATGAAATGACAAACAATTAGCTTTTTAGCATTAAAAGGTTTGTAATTGTGGCCATAATTACGCATGAAATGGCAAAAAATTAGTTTTTAGCATTAAAAGGTTTGTAATTATAAGCATAATTACACCATAGAGATAATAATAATGTTTTTTAATAATAATGTTATTATTTTTTGAAAGATGAATGGAGCTTTCCATCAAAATTATTTTTCTTCGTTTTCATTATGGGTATTTTTTCATGTGCACAGTTTTTTTTTAGGTTTATGTGATGCATCATTTGCATGTAATCCTGCACACAAGGCTTATATCGACAAAAAATTAGCTCATATTTTCAAGAAAAAATAAATTAAATTAAAACTATACAATTATTCCAACAGCTGTAATAAAACTTTTTTTAACACTTGTTAAATATTACAAGTTTTAACACAAATTGTTTTTCAAGTTATTGTAAAAAGAATCATAGTTTTTTTACTGATATATTTCCATTATTCAAAAGTACTCGACCCCTGAAAGTAGTTTCAAAATGATAAATATTATTAAAATTAAATATTTTCAAATTTGGAAAATCTGACAAAAATTGAAATGGTGAAAATATCGTGGAATTTACAATTAGAAAAAAAATTACATAATTCAAAGTAACTAATAATGAAATCCCCAAAAAATAAATATTGGTTTAGTTATTTACAAGAAAACATGTCCTTAAGTTGCATTTTCCCCTCCTAATTAGAAATTTGAGATTGGAACCGAAACAATTATCTGATATTAGTATGTAAATTATATTAGACAAATATTCTAACCCCCCCCCCAAAAAAAAAAAAAAAAATAATAATAATAATAATAATAATAATCAAAATTCATTAAGCAATTTGGGAGAAGCGATGTATCAAAGCTGAGCCATAAAAAAGTGAAATTATCGTAACGATCGTCAAAGCGCTATGCTCGCCTTAAAATAATACAGCTTAGCTTTTTAGATTGATTTCTTTAGAAATCAACCTATTGCAACACTTAGGCAATTACTAGATATTAATTTGCAATTATTGTATACAAAATTCCGAATCAAATGTCCCTAATTTGGAGAAGCCGGTATACTTAACAGAAAGTTAAAAAGTAAAAAAAAAAAAAAAAAAAAAAAAAAAAATGTAAAATTGGACAACAGGACTTACAGTGTTTAAGAAAAATTTAATCCACTTCATCGTAATATGCAACGTAATATATATTAGTAACGTAATATATATATAGGGTCCTCCAAAAGTCCTTGTAGCTTGTGAACGTGTCGAAATGTCTTAAAGGTGCAAAAAAGTGTTCGAGCGATTTGAAGGAGACTTCATTTAATTAAAAATAATGTATATATATAGTAATAATAATCTCTTGATTATATAGGAGAGCACTTAGGAAGAAAAACTGAAATTTCAAAAGTGAAGTTTTTTTTTTTTTTTTTTTTTTTTTTAGCGCGATGGAAACGTTTTTTCAAGACAAAGGTTTTGTGCTACAATGCATTTTTGCGACCAATTTATTTTTAGGACATTTATGACCGATTAAAGAACCGATTAAAGTTTTTGCTAAAAATATCATCCTTTTTGCCAATCCTCCATTTCAACCAAAGTTACATTGATTTGTTATTCAAATTTCTTTTTCGATTTTAAAAGTATTTTCTTTTCTCATATCAGGTAGAAAATCCCACACTTTGTCTTCTTATGACACATACATATAAATATTATTTAAATCATTTAATTACTTTATTTAAAAAGAAATAGTGATAGTAGAAGATAAATAATTAAATATTCCTAAATTATTATTCGTAGAAGTTGAAATTTTTCAAAAAAATAAATACAAAAAAAATTTTAGTGGAAATAATAAAATCTGTATAAAAGGTAAGTACTTTTGTTCAAAACTAGAAGTGATATTTAAATTAAAAAAATTATTATTATTATGTCCACCAAATAATAAATATTTAAATCCTCTTTTAATACATATTTCTACTTCTAGTGATACATGTTTCGAATAAATATTTTCTCTAATATCTATGCAACGTGTGAATTCAATAACTCTCGTATTAGTTTCAATTTCACTTTCTGGTTTGAATGAGAATGAGATTTCAGGAAATATTTATGACACTTAAAAATATTGCATACTAGTGCAAAGATAAATCTATCATTTTCTTTTATAATGGTATAATTTTAAATTTAAATTATCATACTTTATATTATTTGAACCTAAAACAAATAATTAACTATTGGTAAAAATTTTAATATTTTTCAATGGCTAAAAATTTATACATAAACACCTATTTTAAATTATAAAAATAGAGTATCTGAATTATTGTAGTAGGTGCTCTTACATATAACATATAAGCATGTCATACAAATAATAATAAGTGTATTTAACCTTTCCGGTTATTTTCAGTCCCCATAACTCAGAAAATAATTTTAATACAGGGATGTAATTTCACCAGTGCACTAATGTGATCCACGTTATTTTTAGTAACCTAAATTACATAGTTTTATTTTTCCTAATTACTCAGATTTTAACTTTCAAAACATGTAGTTTTTAACAGTAATAATATTCGGTGTTTTCCGTGATTTTCCCCGAAACTCGCGTGAATACAAATAAGACCCTTTCGAAAGATTCCTACACGGACAGAACTTCATCCAAGCCTAGGACCCTAGAGCTTGGTCATCCTAAACAACATGAGCTTTAACTCTTACAACACTAAAACCTAATAAAAAAGAAAAAAATCTAAAGTTTTTTTTTTTTTTTTTTTAAATCTTTAATTAGTTAAGATAATTTCAAGTTTTTTCAGTTCGAATTTTGTAAATAGAATATTAAGATCTATCTCACAATTTTCCAATTTTATCTCACAAACATTTTTAATTTGACATTTTATTTTGCATAGTTTCGGAGGTACAGAATTGAAAAAATCGCTGACTCTTAAAAATATTTACTATTTCATAATTAAGGATGCAATAAATAACTTATACTTCCAGTATATTTTGAAACTGAGAACATAAAAATAATATTTCATGTAACCGAAAGGAAAAATTTGAAATTAAAAAAAATTATTAATAGTTAAATTTTTCTATATTATTAACTTCAACAACATCATATTTTAGTGTTTCCGAGTGTCATAGATTTCCTTGTAACATTATAAATTAGAAAAAAAAAATTAGTGAAATTTTTATGATGTTATAAATGTGATATCAGAAAATCACAAGCTCCACACATTTATCTTGTACAATTTCTGAAATACAATATTTGAAATCTAATTGATTTTAGTAGTACTCATGTCCTTCAAATACTGAACAATTGTAATGGCAACACATCAAAATCTACAGACTACTTGCCTTACCAAATAGACCTTTATAAATTTAGTACACTCAAAAAAATTATAAAAGGCATGAATCAGATAAAATTTGAAATCAAACAATTTTTTATAAAATTACTTTTAAAATTCGACAGTGAAATCCTACTCGTTCATTTTTTTACTTTCTCTTACCCATAAGGTAGAGAAAGTATTGTTTTTGGGTCAAATTTTTGAATGCGAGATTTTGTTATATTTACACGTTTTGAGGTCCCCTGAATACGAAAATCATGTTTTTACCAAATGGTCTGTGTGTATGTCTGTGTGTGTGTCTGTGTGTGTCTGTGTGTGTGTCTGTTATCAGCATATCTCAAAAACAAATTATCGCAGAAAGTTCAAACTTGGTATTCTAAATGTGTATCATATAGGGATGCTACAGTAAGCTTTTCGTTAAATCAAGCAAATGGTTCGTGTACAGGGACAATCAAGAGAATTCTAATACATTACGTCTATGGGGGAAATTGCAGGTAAGTAGAGTTTAACGTCTATAGACTGCACTAAACCAAATGAAACGAATATATATTTTTTGTAATAGAGATAGTTATCTGGGGAAAAAAATTGTGTATGTAGGAGCCTCGCCTCCCCCCTGGGGGGGAAGTGCCCCCTCGAGGGGAGTAAATTTTCATGATGGGTATCTTTCAAAAGAGCTCGCCAATACCTTTAAAACGAATGGTTGAACCATCGATATGCGATAATTTAAAACAAAGTTATTGATTTTTTTTTACTTTTAACGAAAAAAAAACTCGCATTTTTTTTTTTTTTTTTTTTTTTTTTTTTTTTTTTGAATATTGAGAATAAAATGGGCTTTTTTTAGATATTTGGTGTTATACTACTTCTCTAATATGGAAATCGTCTGCATTATCATAAAAGATATATTTTTTTTAATTATAATATTAATAAATTATTTTTTAAAAACAGAATAATTTTTTAATAACCGAATTAAATTCTATATAAATGTAGGTGCATTAATGAAACGGAGGGTTAAGGGGGGCGGTAGCCTCCCTCACACTCATATAAAACTCTTCAGAAGCCTAATATGAATCGTTTAACGCAGGTTTACATAACAGTACTCGTTATCTTACCTTTTAATCTGCAACCTGTATTTATAGTATTAAATTTCAGGGTAAGAGAAAGTCGTGTGGGTGACACACCAGATTATTATTTTTTTTTTCCCTTTCAACTGATCCAACCATTACTATATCGTTTTTTTTTTTTTTTTTTGTTTTGTTTCTTTGTAACTTAAAAAAAAGGAGCTAATGTTTTGTGACAAAACTATTTTGGCTAATGATACAAGTAAGATATTAAGACACGAACATACCAGTTTTTAACATTGATTTTGCAGCGGCTTCCTGGTCGAACCACCGTTTTCTGGGACTGCCGCGGTCACGCTTGCCCTTTGGAATGTAATTGAAGGCAGCTCTCCGTAATCTTCCGCGTGTCATACGTTGGACATGATTTTTCCAATTAGTGCAGTATACATTGATCTTGTCTAAGAGGCTAGAAACTTTTAATTCGTTTCTAATATCTTCATTTCTGATTTTGTCCATAATTGTGCAGCCCTTTAGAGATCGAACAGGGCGCAGCCCCGGCTCACCAAAATTAGTTAGCGCATCTCTGCTGCCTGGATCCTGCTTCTCTCTTGGGCAATCAGGGTCCATGCCTCTGAGCCATACATCAAAGTGGGCGCGGCCATAACCCTATAAAACTTCATCTGTGTTTCTTTTCTCGTTTTTCTCTTTAGTGTTCTTGTGAGAGTGCCACAAATGTGTTGGAATTTGTGTTGTGTTTGTACTATATTTATTTGCATGCAAATGTTTACATGCATATAAATGCTATTCTATATGTCCGCAATCACCAAAAATTACACTTTACAAGCGAGTTACAACACCGCTTACTGCAGTTTCAGTCGGCGGTGTTTACCTGACAGAAAATATCTTCATCAATAACGATTTATCTTTCAAGACAACATCGCAATTAAAACCTCATGTGGGCGCGAGTAGCTGGCATAAAATTAAATAAACTGTGTTAATCATGAAACCGTTTAATTTGTAGGACACTGTTTTGCATATTTCTCATTACGCATTCGTGCAGCACCCTCTATCGACGAAAAATTCAATTACTTTTTTCTTTACCGAAATAAATTTTCTTTACCCCTTTACGATAATAACTTTTTCGTAAACCGCGTTCATTTCTACCAATTCCTTCATTTTTTAAAATTTCTACAGACTAATGGAACACTCGGTATATATATATATATATATATATATATATATATATTATATATATATATATATATATATATTATTATTATTATTATTATTATTATACGTGAAAATATAACAAACTTCAAAATATGCACTGAAAAAAATTCTTTGAGTGACATCTAGAAATTAATTGCGGCTCTAGTAAAAATAGTTCTATGTCATTTTTATAAATTCTGGTGTCCTTTGCTATCGAGTTCTAAAATCCCCTATTAGAATTCTAGAGCGTTTTCCTATATTATCGTGGGACCAATCCCATTTAAAAATCTCTGAAAATAATTGCGAATACAAGAGGCGAGTTTTAGTAACTATAATTTTGTTTTATGGTTCAATTTTAGGAAAACAAGCGAGAATACAAAGAATTCATAATATTCATGATATTGTTTCACCTTCTAGAAAAGTGTAAATTAAAAGTTCTCGATTATTCCATCTATCCAGTTTATTATTTACGTTATACGCATAACTCATAAGGCTATATTTCTAGTTTAGGGATTTAGAAAATGACTACTTATTCGTTCTAGATGAAAAGGGTAAGTTGTTTTTTTTTTCCTCGGTGTTTTATTATAATATAATGCAAACAGAAAATAATGTTTTCTGTTTTCAAAGATGTACTAGGTTGCATAATGAATAAAGTGCTTCAAGACTTTTTAGAAGCTGATTAAAGAAATGTATAACGTATGTTGTGGCCATCACAAACCTTTTTTCAATGTCATTCCGTATAGCAGTGCCATCTACCGATTTACATGCACAAATATTTAATTGACAGAGCTTTACACACTAGACATTTTACATGTGCAGTTTGGTACAATTTTAAACGATACATTCTGAGCTATAGCCATTTAAAAAATCGCAGAAAGGAAATAAGCAACGCCACCTGCCATCCAATATGCACTCAATCTGAATCAGAAAAATGTTCCATAATATCTATTTCGTGGACCAAGATTGGTGCATTCATATATACCATAGAAGCTGAGAGGTAGCCTTCTATAAGCAGAAAATATTACACCATAACATGACCACATGTATCCCGATATGAACCTAAATTGAATCAGCATATCTTTCATATCAGAAATGCTGAGATATTGCCTTTCCGTAAATAGGGAAAATTGCATATAATGGCACCAACTGTTGACCAATATGCACCCAAATTGTATCAATATAGTTTACCACCATAGGCCTCATATAGATTACGTTTTGAGCACTTATACACGATAGAAGCTGAGATAGTTTTCCCTTAAATGAAAGAATTTAAAGCATTGCAGTGTCATCTGTTGGGCGATATATAACAACTCAGCACCAATTGAAATTAAAGTCCAACAAAATATAAAGTTTTAATGTATTCCGCTCATAGGTCCATAAGAAACAGTGTCCACAAAACTTTGGCAACACTCAATTAGACAGATACACAGGCAGGCACATCAGACAGAAATTTTCTAAAGATGATTCAAAACATGCAAATCTAGGGAAAACAGGAGGTTGAAAATTTCCACGAATCTAATACTTTCGTCTTATAGAAGAATGTAATGAAATAAAAAATTAATCTCTGAGATAGAAAATTATCTCTTTGTAAGGCTTTATACTAAATACATAAAATAATAGCCGTCATTTTAACCAAAGAACTGTAAAATAAAATTTTATTTAATAGGCCTACTTAAGTTTGGAGTTATTTTTTAATTCAAATAAAGACTATTATAGTAAAATAATTTCTTAATTTTAGTATAAAATCATGAAAATATAAAATTTTATTTACATCTTTTGTAATCTTAAATTTGATAATATTGTTAATATTTGGTGAAATAAATTTAATGTGTATTAAAGCATTGTATAATTATTCTATTACATACATTTAAATTTATTTCTAGCTATATATGATTTCGTAACGTTTCTTTGCAATATGAAACAAAAGAAAAAATTTCCAAACAGTAACCAATAAACATAATTTTTTGAAAAATATTTTGATAAAAAAAAGCGTTTTTTTTTTCTTCTTTTCATTTTCTTTAATTGTTCTTTAAAATGAAAAAGTTGAACAAATAGGATACATGTGTAGAATAAAGCGTCAATAACTTCCTTAGAAGCTACTATACTAACACCCTTCTGCCTCTGGGGATTTGTGCGTTATTACTTCCTCAGTTTTCGACCGTTACGTCATTAAATTCTGAGAGCAGTTGCATCTTTAGTTTTCTATGAGCATTCTTTGATCCTTTTTTAATTTTAAATATTTTCGAATCGATTCATTTATAAAATGAAAAACAATCATGCTGTTATTATCTAATTATTATGTATTATTTTGGTTATTGTTATCAAAATATAAAATAGTCTAAGATCAGATGAGGAAAAGAAGGCACGAGTGTAGCGTGCAAGTAGCAATGCACCAAAAGTTTACTATTTAGAAAAGTAGTTTAAAATGAAAAATGTAAGCAAAACTTTCAGGCTTTACTTACGTTGTTTCATAGAAATGGGGTTACCTATCAAGCATATCCATTGTCCTTTGCATGATTATTATTTTATTATTTCATATAGGTAATACAAATAAAGGAGAAGAGAAATTGGCTAACCAATTTACATGTACTTGTTTTTATCATTGTCATTTCTATAGGTAATTAAAAGAGGTAAAATGGAACTTTAAAGCCCTGCCTAATGTTTACAGGCGCTTAAAACGTCGTAAGCCAAGTGTTACATGCCCCCTCCCCCACCTCATGTCATAATTTTCTATGAAGAGCAGTATTTTAAACGAATAAAAAAGTACCGACGGAGATTAATTTTACTTATTTATATAAGTATAATAATTCTTATAAATAAAACTTTTTTTTCCTGTTCCGAACATAGTACTGTGATCATGAAAATTTTTGACTATGAAATTTTGGTGTATTTATACGTTTTGAAGTATTCTGAGCTCATTTTTGCTGTGTTTACTGTGATAAATGTGTGTGTGTGTGTGTGTGAACATGATAACGTCTAAACGCTTCATTCAATTGAGCTGAAAGTTTGTAGGTATGTTTTAAGGCCTCACCGTACATACATTTGTATACACTTTGATGAATGTATACAAATTTAAAGTGTTTTTTTTTTCTTTTCTATGACACACACCAAAAAAAAAACTCTGTATGAGTATTACCTATGGACTCAAATTATTTAAAGTGCGATAGCGTCTAAATGCCTTATTCGATTCAGCTTGAAGTTGGTAAGTATATTACAAGTGACCGTCGTTCAAACTGTATAAATTTTGATGAGTATAGGACTATAATCCTTTAACAGAGACACAAAATATATTCTTTATCATTATGTACTATAGATTCAAATTATCTCAAGTGGATTAACGTCTAAACTTCACATTAAATTAAGATATAAATTGGTAGGCATGTTATACACTGTAAAAAAAATCCTGTTATAGTACAGATAATTTCTGTCAGTAAAGTTGCTAGAAAATATCTGTATACTGTTGAAAAAATACGTCAAGAAAATTTTTCTGTAACAAAACAAAACAGAAACTATTCGTACACAACCGATTTTTCCCCCCTTAAAAACTTAAAAAAAAAAAAAAAAAAGTCTCTAATTATCTCAAATTTTTCTGCTTTACCACCCAGAATCGAACCAAGATCCTCTACACAGTAGGCGACAATTTTACTTCAGGTGCTTAGAATCATGTTTCATTCTGTTACTTAACACATCCCAATCCTACTTTGATACCAAGTTATCTGCATGCAAAACAGAAACAATTTAAACTTACAAGATAAAATCTGTAAATATTGATGCAGTTTTTATCCAGTTACAGAAAAAAAAAATCTGGAGTGACTCCACTCGACTTTCCGAACATTGAGTAACTAACAGTTTTGTAGATAAAATAAAGAAAGAGGAGTTGCTAAACAAACAAAAAAGAGAAAAACATAACAAAGTGTTTGAGTATTTTTCTCCATATATCACACGAGGTTTTATTTAACGCTACTGAACTTTGAGCCCTTAGATCATAATGATAAAGTATTTTTCGTTGTGTCCCTGTAAAAATCTATAAATGCTAGATTCACCAAAATGCTTATAGTTAGTGCAACAGTGATTTATAATATTCATACAAATTTTCAGCTCAATTGAATAAGGCGTTTAGATGCTATCGCTGGTCTCATAGGCCATAAAGATAAAGAATTTTTCTTTGTGCCCCTGTAAAAAAACTGTAAATGCTAGATTCACCAAAATCTATACAGTTGGTTCAAATATGACCTATAACATGTGTACAAATTCTTTGCTGAGATTAATAAGGCGTTTAGACGCTATCACACTTTTAAAAATTTGGCAAAGAATTTTTCTTTGTATCCCTGTAAAAAAACTATAAGTGCTAGATTCTCCAAAATCTATACAGATTGAGTATATGTGACCTATAATATGTGTATAAAGTTTTTGCTCAATTGAATAAGGCGTTTAGATGCTATCGCACTTTTAAGATTTTGGTCCCTTGGCCATAATGATAAAAAATTTTTCTTTGTGTCCCTGTAAAAAAACTATAAGTGCTAGATTCACCAAAATCTATAGGGTTCGTACTATGGTGACTTACAATATACGTACCAACTTTCAGATTATTCGAACAAAGCGTTTAGACGCTAGCGTGTTCACTCACAGACATACACACATACATACACACATACATACACACATACATACACACATACATACACACACACATACATACATCATCATAAAAATAGTGAAAACGGACTCGTTGGATCTCGAAACGTATAGAAACATCAAAATCTCGAATTCGGATTTTTGACATGATTACAATACTTTCCTCACTATAGTGTTCGGAAAGTAAAAAGTGACTGTTGACAGATTGAGGTGTAATTTTAATGTAAATTTTTAGTTTTAGAAAATAGAAAATTGCTGTAGGAAAGTAAAAGCAGTTTTCTGTTTCTTAACAGTTTTTTTTTTTTTTTTTTTTTTTTTTTTTACGGTGTAGATTTTTACATCATGAACCTTACAAATTTACATAAGTGTAGGACTTATATATTTTTTCCTTTATCTAGATACAAAGTAGAATATTTATACATTGTGGTGTAATGGGCTCAAACTGTTTAACGTTTTGATTTATTAATTTTAATTGTTTAAGAGGGCTTGGCACTACTGAAGTTTTCTTATAAAAGCTTATATTTCCATTTAATATTTATAAAAAGAACTACATTAGGTTTGTTCAATAAAGTATGTACTCGGGCAACAATTCTTATGGTTTTTTATATTTTTTTTACAGATTTGAAATCTTTAAATTGCGTTTTCTCAGTTTGCATATTTTCATGAATTCATGATCTTCAAAAGGCTAAAACTTCTACAGATATTTTAGAAAAGCCTTAACTTTTTCTTTTTATTACGTTTAATAACACTTACTTAAATGAATTACGGAGGGATTTTGAAATTTATTAATTAGTTTTAGGGAAATTTTTAAAAAGCACATATCTATTAACAACCGTAATAAGTATTAAATATTTAATTTAATTTAAATTCTAGCTTACATCTTAAATCATATGCAATACGACAAAATCAGATTAAGCAGTATTCGTAATATGGCGTCATTGGAGAAGGCGGATCTGTTTAAAATGTGAGAGGATATTACGAATAAAACGCAATTTGTTGGAGAGAATTATAACTAATATTTTTTCTTGAATATAAATTATTCCATTTCTTTCTGTGCTTTTCAGTGAAAACCACATTTTCTGAATAATATTTTCGTCCTGAGATTTTTAGATCATACGGTATTTTTAATTATTTATTTATTTATTTTTTTTTTTTCTTGTGTATTATAATATATAATTATTCAGATGTTATAGATATAATAAACTAAAGGATAGAAAACTATGAATCCCTTTCAAATGAATTTTATTAATCTTTCAAAAGAACTCTTCAAACAACAACTATTGACACATTTTATTTAATAAAAAAAAAAAAAATCGAACAATCTTACCACTTAGCGAATTTTATCGCATAATTGGGAAAAAAAATTAATAAAAGAGTGTCAATATTTTAAAAAAGTAGACTAATACTTCTATATTTAAATCGTGATAAAATATAAACTATAGTTAACCACATGATTGAAAAATATATATATATATATATATATCTTTATATATATATTTCTTTTGTGCGTGTGTATGTCACTGAACTCCTCCTAAACGGCTGGACCGAGTTTAATAAAATTTTTTGTGTGTCTTCAGGTGGATTCGAGAATGGTTTAGATTTACAATTCAGTTCAATCGGATAATTGGATCAAAAGATATTAAATAAAAACTTCATTTTAACTTTAAAATGATTAAAAAGAAAAATATATTTGATGCCAAAATAACCAAAATAAACACGTTTATTGTTTATTTATTTTTTTCCGGAAATAAAATATTTTTAATTTCGCGTGATTAATAATAAAAATTAGAAAAAAAAAATAATATACTATTAAAATATTCGCGTGTAAATAAATATTTTCATAGAGATACTTGGTATTAGCTTAAAATTTTTAGTACTTTTCTTTTCTACAGTAAAACAATTTTTTTCGTTTTAATTGATACTTTATATGTAACTTATAAAGGTTCTTTTATGTTTTCACCTTAATTGTAAATAGTAATAATTTCGAATTTATTAGAATTTTTTATTTTTATTTTGTATATATCATAAAACAGTTTTTCTTTCTTTTTTTTTTTTTTTTTTTTTTTTTTGTATGGAACAGCTTTAGTTTGGAAAAATTTGAAATTTGGCACCGAAGTAGTACGGATGTTTCTCACCAAGATCGTCAGTTACGCAATTGAGATAGCCATGTTAATTCTTCGCAAAAATGGCCAAAAATATTTAAAGTCGACAAGGGGGAGGGGGAGGTCTATACTAAAGCTGTGCCTTTGTATTTATCTTTATATATATATTTCTTTTGTGCGTGTGTATGTCACTGAACTCCTCCTAAACGACTGTACCGAGTTTAATGAAATTTTTTATTTGTCTTCAGGTGGATTCGAGAATGGTTTAGATTTACAATTCAGTCCAATTTAAATTGTTTATTTAATTAATTTATCACTTATAAACTGTTGTTGATTTTGGAATGTTTCACATTGGATCCGGCAGACTGCGCTACGATCATAGTATCGAATATTCTATAATACGCAAGCGAAGTGATGACGTCACTGGCCGTCCGTGGATGCAAGAAAAATATTTCCTATGTTAATCGCCCATTGGATTTTTTGTAAAAAATTACTAAAAATCGAGGAAAATTATTTCCCTATTTTAATCCCCATATTTGGGTATAAATATGTATTAGTTATCATGTGCATGCGTTAGATTGAGTTGTTTTTGCTGTAAAATTGATAAAATTTGAATTTTTAATCTAAAAACTCTGTCATCCTTGGCGGAAAAAAAAATATCACCATATCATCTGGCGAACATATTTAATTTCTTTCAAAAACAATGGTTATTTCAACAACTTATATTAAGAGAGTAAAGACTAATATGAAACAATTTTGCACAATACATATTACGAAAATATACATCTGGCATGTATATTTTCGTATTACGTTTATGATCGCCAAATACAAAAAACGACAAGGAAGACAGAGTTTTGAAATTTAAAATTAAAATTTTGTCAATTTGAGAGCAAAAATACGGGGATTAAAATCGAGAAATAATTTTCCTCGATTTTTAATAATTTTTTATAAAAAATCCAATGGGAGATTAACATAGGAAATCTTTTTCTTGCATCCACTGACGGTCAGTGACGTCACACTTCGCTTGCGTATATTCTACTGTAATTCCAGTTTGTCCCGACACACAGTGGATCGAAGTATAGGCAGAGGCGAACATAGGAACGTTATGGTATTATTATTATCTATGTATGATGTTTTTTGTCACATTTCGATTTAAATATGTATATATGTATGATAGTTAAAGCGATTCCATGTTTTTTTTAACCCTTTATAAGGCCGAGGGAATATTTCCCCCACCAAATTCGTTATCGTTTTATTCACCTGGCACCATTTTTTTAAAATAATGATTCCTGTGTATCATTTTTCTGGAAAAACATCAGTATGAAAATTATTTTGATAATTCTAGTGGGAAAAAAAATAAAAAGTAGTTGTTTGTGACAATCCTGCTTATGCTAATACGATGGGTTGTGAGAAGTATGCGATTGACTAAGAGAATAAGATGCCAAAAGTAAAATTAATTATTTCTAATAGGCTAAATGAATTTTTTACTTTACATCAAATTTTATTCGTGAAAATAGTTTAATGTGCCATTTGAGGAAAAAATGGTTTAATAAAGGGGTTAAGCGATATCATACTTTTCTGCTGCAAATAGGTATTTAGAAACATACCTGGTAAAGAAACAAATGTTGTATAAAAGAAGAGAATAAAATAAAATAAATAAAAATTTCGGGAAGAAAATCTATATTTATAACGCAATTAATTTAGCACACAATGATAAATATATCATTAGATTACTGCTTATTTTTTCTTTTCTTTTTTTATGTAGTTTTTCAATAGAAAACTCATGCAGGCATTTACTGACAAACTCTATGAAAAAAATCACTTTTGTCTTTATTTTACTAAAGATTTATGGAAGGCAGGCGATCAATAATTAATGAACTTTTTTTATTGAACTGGATTTTTTATTTGTTTTATTTTGCTATCTGAAATAATTTTTAAACAAATAAGCAAATAAAGTGAATTCTTATCAAAGAAATTTTAAAAAACGTTGTTCCTAGGTTCTGTTATTTTTAGGAGGACAATTTTGGAAGGCAAATTTACGAGACAAATTTGGAAAAATTGCACTGGAAACAGCGAAACAATGTGTCTCAAAATATGTGTGGTACTATATGCCAGCTTCAGTTCACAAACTATTGATTCATGGAAAAGATATAATAGAAAATTTTTCTATTCCAATTGGACAATTGTCAGAAGCTAGCGAAGCCCGAAATAAAGAGTTTCGTAAATACAGAGAATAACACACGAGAAAAATCGAAGAGCGTGTAACGAAGATTTGCTACATCACTTATTATTAACATCTTACCCCCTGATTTCAAGCATGAGAACGAAAAAAAATGTGCAAATGAAGGAACATTTTACAGAAACACAGGAACTTTTACTTTAAATCGTAATATGTAATTACATTATTTAATTTTAACATTTAACTATTTAACGTTAAACATTTACTTATAATTTTAACATTTTATGACATATCACGGCAACCATTTACATTTCCCCCCCTTTTTGGGTCCAACGGTACTTTTCAGTACCATTAAAGTAAAATTAATTATTTTATTAAGTATTTTTAAAAAAATAAGAAGTAATTTCTGATTTATTAAATTTGTTTTAATCATCTAAATTCTATAATATTTTCACAATAAAAATTTTAATATATTTTCTGTCGTTAATGAATACAGTTATTCAGATAAATTTCTCGATTGATAATTTGGGGGTAGACAGAATAAAATTTATTTTTTCTCTAAAAGTGGCGATTTGTGGCGAAAATCCTTTTCACAGATTAAAATGTATACTTTTGGGAGTAGTAAGCTGTGTTTGAAATTTTGGACAATTTTGGACAAAAAAGTTACATAACTTATAAATTTAATTTCGTTGTTAATTTCATATTCGCATTTCATGCGTGAATCACAACATAAAAAACCAACAAAATGTTGGCAGAAGTACCTTAAACTTTTATTAGGACATTATTGAAAGTATTTTTATTTCGTATTTTTTCATAGTTATCTTAAGTGCCACTTGATGGCTATTCAAATAAAGTCACTGAAATTCATCGAAAAATCTTATTTCTGAAAGTTTTCGTTTTGAACTTATTTATATACAACAAAACTTCGTGCAATTGAAGAAATAACCATATATTTGTATTTTTTAGACATTCTTTTAAATTATTTCACTGCAAAATATCAGTTATTTAGAGGTTGATTTTTGGGCCTATGTTCGTATTTTAACATTGTTCGATCCACTGTGCGACAGTTGGTGCTGCGATAAAATTCAGGAAAATATTTTGTAACTTCGTGTTATTATTGTTATACAAAAAATTGTGTCCTAATTGAAATATTACATCAAGATGGAATTAGTTTTTGAAGAGTTTTGAAGTGTGAATAAAAAACTATACATTTTGCAAATTTAGTGCGGAATTGGAGTGAGTATTTTATATAATTTTCTATCAAATTTACACGCGCGTTGATTAACAACCACCCTAACCTAAAAATTTATTTGTGTAGCTAATTTATTATGTTATATTTATTTATCTTTTGAATGGAACACCTTTAGTATCGGATCCCTTTGGCAAAATTTGAAATTTGGCACCGAAGTAGCTCGGACGCTTCTCGCCAAGATCTTTAGTTCCACAATTGAGATAGCCATTTCAATTCATCGCAAAAATAGCTTAAAATATTTAAAGTCACCAAAGGGGTCCCATACTTTTGTGCGTGTGTATGTCACTGATATTTTATTTATTTATTTTTTGTATGGAAAATTTGGCACCGAGGTAGCTCAGACGCTTCTCGCCAAGATCTTTAGTTCCACAATTGAGATAGCCATTTCAATTCATCGCAAAAATGGCTTAAAATATTTAATGTCACCAATGGGGTCCATACTTTTGTGCGTGTGTATGTCACTGATATTTTATTTATTTATTTATTTATTTATTTATTTTTTTGTATGGAACACCTTTAGTATCGGATCCCTTTGGCAAAATTTGAAATTTGGCACCGAAGTAGCTCGGACGCTTCTCGCCAAGATCTTTAGTTCCACAATTGAGATAGCCATTTCAATTCATCGCAAAAATGGCTTAAAATATTTAATGTCACCAATGGGGTCCATACTTTTGTGCGTGTGTATGTCACTGATATTTTATTTATTTATTTATTTTTTTTTTTTTTTTTTTTTTTTGTATGGAACACCTTTAGTATCGGATCCCTTTGGCAAAATTTGAAATTTGGCACCGAAGTAGCTCGGACGCTTCTCGCCAAGATCTTTAGTTCCACAATTGAGATAGCCATTTCAATTCATCGCAAAAATGGCTTAAAATATTTAGTCACCAAAGGGGTCCCAATTTGTGGCTTAGATTTAGAAGATCCGTGCTTTTCTCACGGCCAATTATATGTTGCGTGTTCCAGGGTTGGAAAACCTTCGAATTTGTTTGTGTATACTCCTCAAGGATTAACCAAAAATATTGTACATCCAATGGCATTACGATAAATTAAGTTTTTGTAGATTAAAAAAATATACCTGTTATATAATAAATTGAGTTTCAACTTTTTCACCTTTAATTAAACGAGTTTAAGTTTTTATTTAATACGAACTCTACATTTCACTTCGCTCATACTATACACATACTCACATGCATCGATTGATTGAATTGTGATAAATGTACATGTAATGATGTTAGATATTGTAATAACTTTTTGATAAAAATTTTCATCAAATCGGTCCATATTGTTACAGCTTATTCAAAAAAGACGGAATTTTCATGTGAAATTCGTTGCTATCAGAGATTCTCTCATAAATTGAAATATTTGCCGTATGAAATAAAATTTTGTGCTGTTCGACATTCATCGGAGGTTTTAAATAACAAGTAGCAAGTAGAAAGTACCAAGTAGCAAGTAGCAAGAAGCAAGTAGCGAAAATTTCGGTAATTAAGCCTTTTACGTTATAATCGGAATTCACACTCACCGTTCACAGCGCTCCATACCTGTTTCACTTATATACCACATCCTTACACACTTACAATAAGTTAGTTATTTTTTTCTAGGAAAATATTCTCTAGAAATAATTTATATGACAAAACAACGTTTGTCGGGTCAGCTAGTATATATATATATATATCCGATTTATAAAAAATAATAATAATAATTCGACTGATGTATGTAAAATTTTTATCTTGGAATGACAACAATGGGAAAAAATTGAACACAATTTAATTAATTTTTAAAAAATCTAATTGTCGAATCGTTTAAAAAATATATCATTTGCTTCAGAAGAAATTTTCTATCATCGGGTATAAAAGTCGGAGAAAACAATGCAATATTTCTACGTTATCTGCCATTTTAATGCCGTCTTAATTTGAAGGTAATTTTGATAAACGAAAAATTCATTGATGTAATATTCATTGTTTTAATTGACTTTCAAAAAATGATATTAATCTTTACCTATCTGGGAATAGCAAATCAGGTTTTGCCCATACTAAGTGAGATCGGGGTTTTCATCCAAAGAAACCCTTAAACCAAACTTTTAATCATTACATTAGTTTTAGAAAAATTCAAGTCATATATGCACACACACACACACACACACATATATATAGACATATATATTCTTAATAAAATTAGAATACCTTTATATATTTCTAATGGTTGGTTAGACTAATTTAAATGTCTACGGGGTTGCTTTTTTTCTCAGTTTTTCTGCTAACAACTCATCTCGTGTTTTTACTAATTTTGCTCTTATGTATATGACAGGACGTCATTCAATGAAATTTATAGTTTATTTGGTTATGTTATCTAATAAGCACCCCAATATGTTTCCATGTTTATCATTCAATTTCTTGTTTTTAAGGCAAGATAAGATCGGGAAACCTGCTGGTTAATTCGCCTTAATGGCGACCTAGCGTTCGAAATTTTACTTTTCTAATTTGCTCAGTTGTAGGAATGGTTTTCTCTGAAGAGGAATTTTCTATTTTTCTTTGAGCATTTTCTAATTTTTTCTCCCACATTAACTCGTCTTAAATGTTTTCAATTTGTCTTTTTGTTAATATTTTCTCAATGCTTCAATTTAAATTTAATCTTGGTTCATTTTTATTTCAACGTCTTGTATTGCTATATGATTTGCAGAAAATAAATATAGTAACGGGGCGACCTAGCGTTCGAAATTTTACTTTTCTAATTTGCTCAGTTGTAGGAATGGTTTTCTCTGAAGAGAAATTTTCTATTTTTCTTTGAGCATTTTCTAATTTTTTCTCCCACATTAACTCGTCTTAAATGTTTTCAATTTGTCTTTTTGTTAATATTTTCTCAATGCTTCATTTTAAATTTAATCTTGGTTCATTTTCATTTCAACGTCTTGTATTGCTATATGATTTGCAGAAAATAAATATAGTAACGGTAAGTTTGTTGTTAATAAATTCAATTTTGCTTAATTAATAAAGTCAATTGTATTAACTGTTTTCTTTGAAGTAATATTGTATTCTCAGGATATTTAATTTAGTTACTAGTTAATTCTTATTGGTTATTTTGGATTTCGGTGGCATTTAATCATCGGTTATTCTTTATTTTACTACGTTTTAAATTATAATTTATTTATATATATGTACACATATCCCGTAATTAATACGTTAAATATAAGGAAGAGATTATTGCCATTTTGTAAGAATTTCATATTCGCAGTACCCCCTCCATCACTCATTTTGACTGCTAGAAATTCAGGAATTGTAAAAGAAGAAGCAAAAATTAATAATCCCTATATTTTATTTCAACTCAAAGGTGAGAAGGATGGGGTTTGACTACCCACTGTAATTTATTTAACTAGAATTTATTAACTGGAATTTATTGTAGTGAAATAAGTGTATATTTTATCTGGTGTAAGTAGTGCGAGTTAAACGGGTAAACTCATCATTCGGAAAAGTAACTGCAACTACAGTTGTTTGACTTGATTAATTTCCAAGAGAAACATCTACAACGTGCGCTGGAATGTCTCATAAGCCCACTTTTTGAGTCATTGAAATCGCTCTGTTAAAATTGCTTCTTCGATTGGAGAATGACTTCGCAACCTTTACCTTAAATCATCTTTACAAAAATAGTCGACATATAGCCGAGATACCCGAACATTACAACTTCCACAAATTTCAACCAACTACTTTCAACTATTCGTCGAAGCTATTCCATCTCAACGAACGTTTCAGGAGACTTCACAATGTCTCTACGCGATTTTGAAAGCTTAAGCGTGTGAAGCTTCACATCCTTACAACCCCCTTCGACCAAGGGTTTATTTGAAAAAAAATCTAAAACCAAAACTTTTATTTAATTTTCAGATGCAATTTGACTTTTATCCCTAAGACTTAAGTTTTAATTTATTGGAATGTAAAAGGCATATTATTATAGTAATGAAAAGAAACAAGAATATATGTCTCACATTAAGTCGGCTTTGCCAGATGTTAGTGACGGCTTTCATTTTACTGTACTCTTTATTATTATTATTATTACTATTATTATTTGGTTAAAAATGATACAGGTGGTGTGATATTAATACAAATATTTATATTTTCAGTTTCCTTTTAATTCTATAATGTTATCTTTTGTATATAAGGAACTTAGTTTTCATATACTTGAAACATAAGTAGAGATATACTTTCTATTTATATTGTTTTAAGAAAGAACTTTTATTGAACTTTTAAAGTTCATTGGTTTCGCAATAACACCAAACGTTTAAAAAATGTTATGCAATTTTCTTTTTTTTTTTTTTTTTTTTTTAAATATTTTTTTCTTATTTTAATCGATTTACTTATTTTTACCGATTTTTGAACTTGTCTTCCTTCTCTGTTCGTTAGATGGCAGCATTAATCCAAAATTTAAAAAATTGTTATTCAGAGAAAACATTTCCAAAAGTCACTTTAAATCTCTTAGTAAGCACGAACGTACATTACTGCTTTAATCATGTACTCGTGCCTAGTTTTTCTTCTCACCATGGTCCGTGCTATTATTTTGACCTGAAACAACAGTTGTGAGTTTCGCAATTTATAACGTTTACATACAAAGTTATTTATTTTTTAATTAATTATTATCTGAATTTAATCTGGTTAACATACAGATGTTTTAAACTAAAAATTTTTCTAAAATTAAAAATGCTAAGATTTTCTTTTTAAATATTTACGATTAGCTATGTGTCTAAAAACCATTTTTAAAATTACTCTAGTAGTTTTCAAAACAAAATATGCAATGAACGTTAAAGAGTTAGAAGATTTCCTTTAAATATTCTTAAAATTAAAACATATATATATTAAACAAACAGATTAATTGACCTTTCATTTCATAAGTAAGAAATCCTATCCGCGTATTCTTAAAAACAAGCCAAAACTTATGTCGAAAAATTGAAGAGTCCAGTTTCAGATGTAGTCATGAAACTTCACCTGATTACTTTTTAGTATTAATAGTTTCTAAAACTTTAGAGAAAATATAAAAATCATCACCTTACATTACAATTCAACTGAAAATCGATATATTTTATTCATTTTTTTTTTATGAAAATGCTTTGAACACTGACATACTCCTTAAGCCAACTTTTTCGATTTTTACTAAAAAGTTCAGCAAAGATAATAGGCAAAAGCAAAGAATAAGTTTTACTTTAATACCTTCTTTTCAAATGTATGCAGAAAGGAATTTCATTTTTTCTATCTAAAACATATCTGTAGTCGGCTTTCGAAAGCTTAAGAATTGGTAAAAGAGGGGAGAAATAAATGCAGTCTCTTCCATCCTCCGATTAAACATCCTTTCTCCCTCATTTCCGAATCTTTGTTCTGCCACTTCCATCTATCTTAAAGTCTTGGCTGTCATCAAAATTAAGATATGAAAAAAGACCGTTAAAATTCGTCGAGTCATTTTGTAGTTTATTACAGGCGTTGAATTATTTGAGTAAAAATTGAACTTTAATAATTCTGCGGACCTTGGCACGCTTGATTTAAAAGATGTCATTTAAAATGTTTAATGAAATCTTCTGAGGTATGAGGTTCTTTTAATACTTGCAACGGAAAAATAAAATTTTCAAAGCAGAGTAATAAATGACTGAATTGAATAGTGCTATTATTATTGTTATTATTATTATTATTCCAACAATAATTTTTAATTCCCTCTGCTCTTCAATATTAGCATGCCTTTGTATACATGCCATGCTAATAATTCAGCGTTAACCTTTTTTTTTTTTTTTTTCTGTTTAATCCTTCCAGAAAAATTCTGTAGCCATAAAAAATACAAATCACAAGTTTTCATTAAATTATTTTTTCTGTCTTCCCTTAAAAGTTCGTCAGTTTACGCATTAACAGCCGCATCTATATTTTCTATTATTAATACTGAAATTATTTTAATTATTTTAAGTTTATTTAGTAAGAAATTTTTAAAGCAAAAGTTCCACTCGAATAACTTGTTAAAAAAAAGGGGGGGGGAGAGGAATTTTCATAAATTATATATATATATATCATCATTATCTTCATCAATTTCAACATTTATCAATCCATTGCAGTATGAAGGTCTCTCCTAGGTGTTTCCAAATTACCTTGTTTTCGGTAATTCTTCTCCATTCTGCTCTTCCAAACTTCGCAATTCCATCTCTTCAACGACGCAATGATCACTTCCTCTGTCTTTTCTTATCTCTTGGTATCCAAAATAGGACTTTGGTGGTCCATCTATCATCATTTCTTCTCGCAAGGTGTCCAGCCTAGCTCCATTTTAACCTCTTGTCTCAAGAAATAACATCAGTAACTTTGGTTTGCTTTCTAATCCAAGTGTTTCGCTTTCTGTCTATTCGGGCGAATCTTAACATGCATCTCTTCATGCTTCTCTGAGTTGTTTGCAGTTTCTGTTTAGCTTTACATGTTAACGTCCAAGTTTCTGAAGCATAAGTTAAAATAATCCAAGTGTTTCGCTTTCTGTCTATTCGGGCGAATCTTAACATGCATCTCTCCATGCTTCTCTGAGTTGTTTGCAGTTTCTGTTTAGCTTTACATGTTAACGTCCAAGTTCCTGAAGCATAAGTTAAAACAAGCAAAATGCACTGATCAAAAACTTTTCTTTTCAAACAAATTGGGAGGTCACTTTTGAATAAAGCGCTATTTCTTCCAAATGCTCTCCATGCAAATTTAACTCGGTTATTAATTTCTTCCATGATGTTCCCGTTCATCGTAAGGACTTGTCCCAGATAAGTATAACTGCATACCGTTTCTAATTCATCCATATCAGCAGTGATCTTCAGTGGAGAAATAAATAAATTTGACATAACTTTTGCCTTGGTGAGTTTCATTCTAAGTCCAAATCATCTCTCTTTGTTTAATTCCTGCAGCATTTCTTGCAAGTCCTCAAATGAGGAGGCAAGCAATACAATATCATCCGCAAATCTCAAATGATTTATAAACTCGCCATCAATTTTTATGACTTCCTGTTCCCAATTTAATTTTTTTTTAACTTCTTGGAGTACTGCATTGAAGGGTTTGGGTGAACTTGTGTCCGCCCTTTCTAATTTTGAATGCATTATTCGTTTGTGGAGTTTTAATTTGGCTGTTGCTTCTTTATAAATGTTTCCAATAAAGTGAATATATCCTGAATTAATATTAGTATTCCTTAATGCATCCATAACTGCTAGTGATAATACGGAGTCAAAAGCTTTTTCGTAGTCCACAAAAGCCACATACAGAGGGAATTCGTATTCATTACTTCTTTCAGTAATTTCTCTAATTGTATGAATATGGTCGATGGTACTAAAACCACTTCGAAATCCTGCTTGTTTTTTAGGTTGCGCTGTATCTAATTGTTTCTGTAAACAGTTTGTCCAAACTTTCGTCAGAATTTTATACAAAATTAAGAGCAGGCTGATGCCATTGAAGAAAATAAAGGTTTGAAGACTACAAAGAGAAATATAATGCTTGGTAGGAAAAGAATTCTAGCTTTGAAGAAAAAAGTGGAAACACCACTCGGAATCAAGAGCAAATTCTAAATGAAGTAGCAAATTTTTATTCAGAATTGTACGGCTCACCAGAACATAGTGATATATATATATATACACCCAGCGACAAAAAGGTAGGTACCAAGGGTTTTTTCTTTGATTTTTCATAAAATAACATTATCTAAATTGTGCTTATCATTTATTATTATCATAAAATAACACTTTTCCCGGAATGAATTTTGTTTTAAGACTAATTTAGAAAAGTTTTAAGACTAAATTTTTTCTAATTTAAGACTACACACCGCGACAAAAAGATAGGAACAAAAGTTTTTTTTTTTTTTTTTTTTTTTTTTTTTTTAATTTTTTGAATATTATCATTTTGAATATGATTATTTTTAATATGATTATTTTGAATATGAATATTTTGAATATGATTTAAATATTTAATATGTTTTTGATATGATAATATTTTGTTATGATAATAAATGATCAGCACAATTTAGATAATGTTATTTTATGAAAAATCAAAGAAAAAACCCTTTGTTCCTATCTTTTTGTCGCGTAGTGTATGTATATATACAGTTGCGTGCAAAAGTTTCGGGCCAAACATTTTTTTTTCTTTCATAATTGTGGTATGAATAAAGATTTAAAAAATTGTAGTATTATCATGTAAAGTAAACCAATTGTATTGTCCAACAAAATGACTTACAAATTTTGTTAACAATAAAATATTAAATTATAACAAAACATATAAAATTTATGTGATCTAAAGTTTCGAGCCAAACAATCTTATGAAAAACAAACTATCAAAATAGCAAAAAATATTGTTTCTAACACATCAGGAAGGTTAAATAACATTAATATTTTGTTGACATTCCCTTTGAAGCAATCACAGTAGAACATCAATGAGGTATCGATACTATTAAAATATTAACCCACCTAAAAAAATCTTAAGAAAAAAAAAAAAAAAAAAAAAAAAAAACTATAAAAAATGAAGAAAAGTTACGAATAAATTAGTATAAATTACTTTTAATTTATTATTTTTTAAACATTTACTTATTTTAAAACAAATATTATCATATTTATTTAATTTAATTTAATTATTTCTTATTATGAACTCGTCAAAAGTGAAATTGCAACACCATGAAAGAATTGTCAGAAATTAATGAAATTTTATACTCAAATGACTGGTATTGGGAGAAATAAATGATTAAATTTTCAAAGTAAAAAAACAATGTTAAGTGTCCGAAATCAGTATTTACTGTAGCCACCACATACTGCAGTAAACTACACGACGCGGCATACAGTCAAACAGATTTTGAGTATCTGCCTGGGGAAGAGCATTACATATTGTTTGTATGTGTACTCAAAGTTCATCTGTAGAAGCTGTAGAACAAGGATCAAAAACGAGACGCCAACCAATGAAATCCTACACATGTTCAATAGAGGGCGTATTCGGCGAATAAGCAGCTCATGGAAGAAACTATATGTTTTCTGCTGGAAGAAGCCTTAAACTTTCCTTGCACTTATGCTGTTGAAAGAAAGCTCTAGAAATGCCTTGAAGGAAAGGTACGACTTTGGGATCCAACACCTCACTGATGTACTTGTTGCTGTTAAGATTACCCACAATTCGTAGCAGATGGGATCGTCCATGATACGCAATCGCACCCCAGACCATAACGTTCGATAATGTACTCCGGAAAGTAGCATTCACCGAAATAGCATCTAACATGAATGTGGCCATCATGATGCCTCAAATTAAAGTGGGATTTCTCTGAAAACACCACTCCCTGCCTATCTGCACGCCAGTCTCTATGTGAATGAGCCCATTGTAACCGCAAACGTCGATGGTTTCACGTGAGGGGGATCCTGTATAAAGGAATTCGTACCCGCGGTCCAAGGTGCAGCAGACGTCGACGAATTGACGAAGCAGACAGTGATACACCTGTAGCAGTGGATCAATGTGCTACTAACTGTCTATATGAAGCTGTATGCTCCATCAGCGCCATGCGGACCAAGTGTCTATTATCGCTCACTGACGTCATTTTCGGCGTCCACTACCGGAT
The DNA here is from genome assembly GCA_963930645.1 of Salticus scenicus. Classification (NCBI taxonomy): domain Eukaryota; kingdom Metazoa; phylum Arthropoda; class Arachnida; order Araneae; family Salticidae; genus Salticus; species Salticus scenicus. The sequence goes on from OZ005651.1 coordinate 328,430,520, forward strand.
TTTCGAGTTGTCCGGTTCTAGTCTGTCCACTGCTTCCAAACTCACATCACTGTGCTGCTGTTACGCTGCACACGAGCTACTTTTACGCGATAGGAAAATCCTCCATCACGAAGACCGATGATTCTTCCCGTTCAAACTTCATAAGTTGTTCAAATTTCGCCCTCTGTCGTCGACAAGGCATAATTACATCTCACCTCACGTTTACCACAAAGAGATAAACATAGACTATTTTAAACATGCCGCTACTACAGCCCTTTATTTATACGGTTTCAGCAACAGTCCAGAAGGCGCTGCTAATCCTAAGCTTTGAAATTTTAATCATTTGCTTCACACAGTATAACTTGCATTTGCTGAAAATTTCAGCTTAATCGCATCATTATTTCATGGCGTTCAAATTTCAGTTTTGAGGAGTGTAAATAAGATAAAATTAATTTTGCACCCTTCTATTTTTAATTTTGGTTTAATTTCTTCGTGGTTAAAGCAACTTGTTTGTCTTGGTTTGTATGCTTTACTGTTAATCGCAGTCGTACACTTTTCCTAATCTGCTTCATTTATGTGTCTTTGTGAGTACTGTTTTGTTATTAATTTATTTCATTTAAATTAATTTTTTTTTTTTTTTTTGGGGGGGGGGGGGGAGGGGTATTATGGTTTTTTTTTTCTTTAGGTGGTTATTGTTCAAAGACAAATTTTAGCTTATACACTCTTTAACATAGAAAACCATAATCTTTGCATGATCTATTCATACAATGCGCTTCAAAAGATTAGGAATTATCACGTTTTCATTCATTTGATTTTTGTCTTATTTTGATCTTTTGCAATCAGCTTAATTATTACATTAGTTTTATTATTCTCTACTCTTTTTTTTTTCGGACATTTTCTATAAGCTATATTATATATATATATATATATATATATATATATATATATATATATTAAATAATCCAACAAACTGATTAGCGTAGATACATATTAACAAGTATTTTATGATTTTACTTAAATCAACGTTTTATCCAAAGTTGTAGAAAAAGCGAAGTGTTTGACTATCAAACATTGGTCATATTGATGACTCAACTGGGAACTGTAAATTTGATTTTTAAAAAAGGAATAATATAATGATAATAACCTTCTGGAATTTCTACATAATGTACTTAAATTTAAAAAATAACAATATTTTTTCTTTTGTGACTTTAATAAGGGCTCAAAAAATATTTTCTTTAAAAAATATATACATTTTTTTTTTCTAACCTTAAATTATAAAACCACATTTTTGACTGTTTCAAATGAAATTTTATGCCACTCGTACGTGATGGCAACTGGGAAGTTTCCCACCAACTTGAATACAAACATTATGACTTATTATGAAAACTATTATTAAGAAGAATATAACTGCAGCACTGAAAGACGCTATTAATATTGTGCCACAATAAGTTTTTTATACAAATAACCTTACGTAGCTATACTCAACAACATAACTTTTAAATGAAATTTATCGACGATGAAATGTACTAAAATATTGTTTTTGAATGTGATTCACAATCACTTTTAACACGTTAATCGCCACGATAATATCAGAAAAATTTTCACATGGGCCATGGTAACTTTATTTGACAATATAGTTAAAAATGCGTGTTAAAAATGCGTCAGGCACATATGACTGACATGGCGATTAACGTGTTAATAATTACTCGGCGTATATCATATTCCTTTCAGGGTTATTTCCTAGTTAAAAATGCGTGTTAAAAATGCGTCAGGCACATATGACTGACATGGCGATTAACGTGTTAAGGACAAACAGAAATAAATTTGTTTTATTGGATGAAAAGACTACTTTTGATGATCAACTGGTGATCTTACCATCAAAATATTTTGGAAAAAAATTCGTATGCTTAAATATTATATTTAAATATTGTCTAGCAATCGAGGAATCACATCGAACGAAAAACAAATACTTGCTCTTCTTCAATATCTCTTACAATATCATTTCTTTAGGTGCAAAAGCCTATATTTATCACCCCACAGCCGAGAATTACGTAGTACAGAGTATTTGAATCATTCTGGCACATAATTGGAGAGGAAAACAAAGTAAAGAGCAAAACGCTAATAAAAAAAAATCACAAGATAAAAAAAAATTTATATACCACGTTTTTAAATTTTCTGTTGAATCATATAAACTTGACAATTCTATGTATTAATAAATATTTTTTAAATTTTTCTTTTCATGAATTATCCCATCAACTTGAAAGAAAATGATCAAATGCGTAATAAAGAAAGCAACTATAAAAAAATTTCAAATATTTATTAATTGAACAAAAATATTAAAAGAATGCATTGTCATCGGGTTCTGAGCTATTCTAAAAGTTTCAAATGTCTAGCTAGTCGGGAAGTTAGTTAAAAATCGATTGCAAGATTTATACTGGACAAACAAACAAGAAAGCGAGTTAATAAAAACATGGTAATAAATAAATAGAAAATTAAGATGAGATAAATGCATCGAAACGGTTGGATTTTTTTACGTCGCACTAGTGCTGTGAAGATGGGCAATTGGCGACAGTCTGGGACTCACCCCTAGAAGTGGTCCGAAGACATGCCATCGCAATTTTGATCCTCCACGGAAGGGACATCAAAACGAGGGAATAACAAAAACGCGAAAGGTACCATCTGAAGTTCTTTGAGGGAAAAAAAATCATAAGCATATAAATAAATACCGGAAACTTATTTTCAATCAAGAAATGGATACAATTTCATAGAAGTATTTCTATTTTCCAAAGTCATTTTTCCTTATGCCATAAACTATGTGCTAATAGACAACCACGTTTTAATAATTTCCCTGTTATACAAGACGAACAACCTTTACTGAAAACAGTGCATCTCTATGCACTATTTCAATATTGTGAGAGTTCTGTTCATTTCATCTGTTAATGCGGAAATTTAAATATTTTTCCATACAGTATGTTTTAAATGCTTTCCGAATTCATTTAATTATTTATTTAAAATATATATAAAATACTCAGTTTGCATAAATTTTACATTTCGTGACTTAGTAAACATGCTTGCCTAACAAATGTAAAAGATTGGGATGCTGCTTCTACATCAACAAATTGTTGAAATTTAAGTTTCATATTTGCGCATTGTTCTGTAATTTGATGACAAATATGAAATTGTAATTTACATTGTAATTTGAATTCTTCTTCACAGAAAGGTAGTGTTTCTATTCATTATTAAACCATTGAAGATTTTTTTAGCTGCTTTCACAATTATTCGGTCAGCATGTGGTCTGGGAAAATAGATTTGTAATATTATGTTAGATACATGTCAAGTTATTTACGGAATTATCATTTTATGAAGTAATGTAAATCTTAAATTTTTATATGAGTTATCATTTCTGAATCGCTTGGTATATGCATAAAATACACCAAAAGAATGCTTCATTGTGCCGCGAAGAATAAGTTCATCTTAGCATTGGTAACACAGTTGGTTAATAATAAAATACGGGGGAGGGGGGGGGCTAAAAGCTGCATCAATCACCGAGGATTCATGCGAACAATAATGTCAACAATACAAAATGATACAAATGGAAATTACATTTTAGAAAAAATCTTTGAGGCGATTATTTCCATTTTAAAAAAAGCAAACGAACATCAAGCTAAAAATGAAAAATTAGAAAATGGATTTAGAAAGGAATGTTTTATATACTGTTCTGGTAACCAACGTGTTAAACTTCCCTTGTTATTACCAAAGAGTTTATAACTTGGATGTATTATTAACAATGCGATTGGTATTTAACATTTATCATTTCAACAAGAATAATAAACCATGTACTAGGTTTAAGGAGCTCGTTCAGGCTATTAAAAGAGTAATTATTTCAATACCAATACGTTACCATCATATTGCTACTTAAATCAAGGAGTGTGATGTAGAGGAAATCGATATTCAAATTATCAGAAATACAGATCTTTTCAGGATCTATTTTCATAAAATACGCAATCAAACTCATTAAAACAAATGATATGAAATTCCACTTGAGTGGAATTTTTCTGCGTATGTAAATTGTTTCGTTTTCGCTCCGCAATTTGTAATGTGTGTGCATTCTTGGCTGTGCGGAAATTCATGGCATTATAAATGATATAAATATTTACATGGCCACCGCACAGTTAGTCTAATATATTTCGAACGGCATGCAAAGCTTTAATTGTATTTAGAACATTATCAAAAGATTTAATATTCAGAATGTCATTAAATGCTTCTAAATGGAATGTGACCAAAGCGTTGGTTACGGGGATAAATTACCACGTACTTCCAACGCCAATGTATGTACACAGAAATTTCAATTACATAATCGTTCTGTAGGCTTCTGCTTAAATTATTAAGTTCACGCTGAGATTTTACACTGACATTTGGAAATGCTAGTGAGAACTGGTCTAATTTCCACAAATTCATATTTGCAAGAGATTAAACTCGAAGCTTTTAGATTAACTCATTTTCTCCTACTACGTCTTCATAAATAAAATATATATTACTTTTCATACATGAAGAAATCTTACGCAAAATATTATTATGTAAACTTTTCGCATTTTTAGAAATATATTTTAAGAAAAATCATGTTTAGTTAGTTATCTAAAACTATAAACATCTTATACTTGCTTAGCTTTAAAAGAGATGTTTAAAAAAAAATTTCATTAATGAAAGCATTTACTAATCGATTAAAAAAAAAAAAAAAAAAAAGTTTATATAAAAATAAAAGTAACATTTTATCTTCTAAGATATCTCCTACAATATTCAAACTGTATATGATAAATATAACAGAGATTTTTTTTTAATATATATAAAATATGTGAGATTAATAGTATGTAGGGGTAAGATCAAATAAGATTTTCTTCAAGATATTGTGCATAGTGAATTAACGTAAAAGCGAAAATTAGTTGATTTTCCTATTCAGAAGAAAGAAAGTTAGACCATGTTTTTGTAAGAAATAATTTAAAAAAAATTATTTCTGAAATTTGCATGTCATTTACGAAAGTAAAATATGGGTTATGGATTATATTGTGGCTTAAGATTTTAATAGATGTCCATTTATTTAATGAGTTGCTTATTGCTTAACTGAAGTATTTATTTATGATTTATGTATAAAGAGGTATTTGAGTCTTATTAATTATTAATAGTGCATTATTAATATTATTAATATAGCTAAAAGTTATATTTGCCTACTATATACATTAAAATTATGCATAATGAATTTTTTTGCGACATCTCTATAAGTTGTCCATTAGCCGAAGTTAACAATTAAACAGTTGCACTGCTGTTGTCAACTTCCACGAGGTTTACTCTATATATCAACATACCAAAAAAACCTTCTAAATCATTTGAACTCGTTGACTTCAAAATATTAATCATGTTCGCTGTTTATTGTATTAATATAACTGAAGTGGTGACTTAAAGAAAGATCTTAAACTATCTTTTTTATTTATTAACAAAAAATCCATTAACAGTACATGCTTAAATTCAATAAAAAATCCATAAAAACAATATCAGGGTGAAATGCCGTTAAGGACAATTAGAGAAACCCTCATACATGAAAATCCTTATCTGACCTAAAAGTTTAATTTGTTCCATGCGACTTCCCAGAATATTATCTGCATGATATCAAAATATATTTATACAATAAATGAATTAGATGCATTAATAAATACATTCTCGTAATTGATAAATTTATGTTGCTTTTAAAAAACTTGTCACGTTTTGTTTTTTACAGATAAACTTCTCAAAAAACAAGATAAATTTCAGGCATGAATTGCACTGTTAAAAAAAAAAGCAACTTTGCTGCCAGAAATTCTTTGTAATTACAGAAAAACAAGTTTTGTAATTGTAAGTTAACGTAATTGTTCCGTAATTTACGACTTTTTTCTAAAATTACAGAGAATTTCTGGCAGCAAAGTTGTATTTTTTTAACAGTGTGTCATTGTAAATTTTAAAACAAAACTTGTCTTAAAAAAAAACATGAAATAAAAGCATTAAAAATTTGCATTTAAATAAGGCATTCATTAATTATACTTTTCAGTTTTAACTGAACTGACAAGAAAGTTTAGACGTCCTTTGTTATAAAAATATAATTTTCATTAATCATAGAAAACATATCTGCAAATAGCTAGAGACTATAAAACACATTAATCCAATTTTCAATGTTATATGCACTCAATATATAATTAGCCATAATTATTTATAAGAAAATAACTCTCCAGTATTAAAAAGAATTTTATACTTTTTATTTTATTTCATTGTTGTTAATGGATTGTTTGTGAAACGAATTTTTTTTTTATTGCACCTCAGTGATTTATCTTTGAAAAGAGAACCATTATGATTCCTGAATTCCTTTGCTTTAGGAAAGCACAAAACAGCTTTTAAAGGTTTACTATTACTAGAGCTTTTGATTTTTAATCAAAATCCTTTAAAAATTCTCCTAAATTACCAAGATTTTTAACTCAGAGTAAATCTTTCTCTAGAATAAATTCTATTTTGCTTATACTTTTCTAAAGGAAATATGAGTTGTTAAAACAAAGAAAGTTTTACTGGAAAATATTCGAAAAGATCGGAATCTCTAGTAAATTTGTTTGAAATAGTTGAAATTGCACATTTTCTCAGTTTTGGAGAATTATTCAAATAAGGATTTGGAACATATACTTCTTAATAAATGACTATTTGCTCATTTTAAATTAGAAATTTTAAATAATTTTATTTAAGAGAAGTGGGATAGATGTAATGCACTCTCGTATTTTGAGAGAAAAGTACGAGTTGGTATTTTCTTCAGTTTAAACATACTGAGAGAAACTGATAAATCCTATAATTAGTAACACTAAAACTATAAAACAAGAGTTTTTTTTTTTTTTTTTTTTTTTTTTTTTTTTTTTTTTCATTTACAATAATAGTAATTATTTTTAATATTTTAGTTCCATGAGCCTATTTCTTTTATTCTGCAACTTTGTCTTACCACTACTTTTTTTTTTCCTTGGTACATAAGAGAGCCATTATAAAACACTATACTGGTTCACTTTGGGTGCATATCGGTCAAAAGCTGGCGATGCTGTGCTGCAACTTACCTTATGAATAGGAAGGCTAAATATCAACTTCTATGGTATACAAATGTATCAAACTTCATACGTGAAATAACTATTATGAAGACGAAATGCTGACTTAATTTGGCTGTATATCGGCTAACAGGTAGCGCTGCTATTACTTACCTTTTGTGATTTTTCATATGGCTACTGCATCTCAGCATCTGTTGATTAAAACTGTACCGAACTCCATATGTAGATTCTTTATTGTGAGAAGCTATGATTAAAAATCCGTACATGTTAAATAATAAGTGGCGATGATATATATAGAATGATGTAGAAAAAGAAAATTGTGATAGCCACAATATATTATTTTTCGTTGTTTTAAGAATTTATTTACAGAAGATGAAAAAAAAAGTTTTATTTTATTTTATTTATTTTTTATTTTCTTGATTAACACGAATTTTCAGTGCCATTCTCGTACATTGTTTAATATTTACGAATTAATTTGAGTAAATTGTTTTGCAACCGCCAGAGTTAGTATGATTCATCATTTTATTCTTTCAATATGTCATGAAACATATCTTGTATGAGCTTGAAATATGGCTTTGCATAAGGCTTTGCTTCTAAATATGATTGTTTATTGATTTATCCAAGTCTTCATTTTTGGTGTTTCATCATTTTTTCTTTGAAAATTATATATATATATATACATACACACACACATATATATATACACATACGCATATATATATATATATAATTTTCATAGAGAAAAATGTATTCTCGCAAAGGAACCAGATATGTTAAGTTAACGAATTTGATTGTAAAAAATTGTTTAAAAGAATTCTTTTACTAATTAAAAATGGTTTAATTAATATATTACCCATATAAATATGACATTTTTATATTTTTAATATTTTACTTGAGCAATTATGTAACATATTCTGTTTTATAAAGGAAAGGAAATTTTATAAAGGAAATTTATAAAGGAAATTTCTCAAATACCCGATTTGACAAGTTAGATGTAAAATTTATTTTTATGAAATTTTAAGATTAAAATACATATTTGAATTTAAAATTTTAATAGTTAGTTAAATTTGAAGCAATTTAAAATTTTAACAGATATTTGTATCTGAAAAATTTAAAATTTCAATTAAATTAGGTGTAAAATTTAAATTAAATGCTGATTGTGAGTTAAGAATTTTACTTTTTTTTTTTTTTTAAGCGATTGAGTTATGACGGAACTGTTTATGTAGATGAGGTTGAAAAATCTTTAAATGCAGCAGAGTAACTATAAGTTATGTACTTTATATAGAATAAAACCATTCATATTGTCCCCCTGTATTAAAAGAAGTTATTTCGATTATTTTTCCTCAATCAAAAAACACTTTATTTTTTACTAATATTTTCTATTTCCTCAGGAATCTGTAAATTATATTTTAAATGTAATTTTATATTTTAATGTTTTCCTTTGAAATTTTCATTAGGAATTTCAAAAAGTCTTAATCAATTTTCAAAATAACCTTAATTGCTATATTTTGTCGAATTCCTTAAAAAAAAAAAAAAAAAAAAAAAAAAAAACTTTAAATGATGCTGACTAAATCAGTTTCATATAATAAAATTTGGAATTTGTTTCGACAGTAAGGTACTTTTATTTAGTCCATTTCTGTGAATTCGTTTGTATCACGTTTAATACGTTTCACTAATAATTACCGAAAATATTATTTTCTAAACATTAATTTACGAACAATGAAAAAACATTTATTTATGCAAAAATTCTCTGTAATAGAATTAATAATCAAAACACAGTAAGCATTCTTTATAGCTATTGAATTTTATTGAAATCTGTTCATGAAAATGAAACTATGTATGGTATGCACCAAATAATGGCTTTTAATAGTAAAATTTTGAATCGTGCGAAGGAAAAACTATGCAAGTTTAATTAGTCGTATGAAGTTATGAAAATTGATTTGGCAAAAATATTTTCTTAAATTAGATTAAGAAAATATCAAAGGTCGTAATAGAAATTATTTTCAAATTACATAAAGGGAGACGCATTAAAAATTAAATCTTCTCTTTTCACTTATTTGTTATTCCATTGTAATTTCAATTCAAATGACTGTTTCTATTGAATTCTCTTCTATGATATTAATCTTTTACTGTTTAGACTTTAGAGAATAATTTAAACGAAATTTTACACTTAGACTATAAAGCATTGTACGAATTAAATTCAAACGCATTTAAACTCGGGACTTGCATCTGCAGAAACAGAAGAATCTCAATTATTCGGGTTATTTGTCTTTTGGGAATTCGTTGTGATAAACGCATTGCAGTCATAAGTTTTGATATTTCAGTTTAAGGGAAAATTTTGCTAAAACTGAAATTAGAATAGGAAGAGGAAATTTTAAAAATATTTTACAATTATTTTTTTTTCTTATTTCTACTTTGTAAAAAATTGTAAATTATTTATTATTGTTATTTTTATTATTATTATTATTTAAAAAATTCGGTATCAGATATTTTAAGTCTCATTGTTTTAGACTTTATTGAAATTTCTAATTCCCCACTAAAAATTATTTATTAGGAGTACTTCTCTCTTTAAAAATCTTACTTTTTAAATTCTACTCAATAAATTTCCCTTGTTACAATTATTAGTCTTGTGAATATCCATAAAAATGTTATTTAAAAGTAAAATTATTTTAGCATTATAATTTAAATAAAGTAGTTTTATTTGTTTAGTAAAATATGCAGTATTGAGGAAAATTAGTCATAATTTCTTCAAAAATCTTTCACATATAACAGGAAATTTTTGACAAAACATTCAAAGAAAAAGTTATAATTAAAAAAAAAAATTGTAATATATATATATATATATATATAAAACTCATTATAGCGAAATTGCTCCGTACAAAATGAAATTGATATTCGTATAAGGTAGAAAGGAAGAAAGTTCGAACTCATTTTGAAAACAAATATAAAGTTTTTTATAGTGAAATCGCTTCATGCAAAGTTAAATACGAATTTGTAAAATGCCAGTCGGTCGCATAAAGAAACTTCAATAAGTTTGCTATATGAGAATTTTGGAACTAACTTCAGTACATGATAAATACTTATAGTCATAATTATTGGACACAATCGTGACGTTCTAATGCACATAGGTAAGATTTTATTACTATTGAAGCCTAATCAAGATATTTGGATTTTAGGTTTAAGATTTTAAATCATAGCTTTGGTAAATAATGACACACACATGAGTGTCTTATAATAGAGAAAACGTCACAATCAGCAGCTAGACAGAGATTCAAAAAACATATATCACTTATCTAAAATAGTAATATTCTACAGACAATTTAAATATTAAAATGTTAGGTTATTTCAGTATAATTGGGTGAGCTTTTAACTATCGTTAAGGCCTGGAATACCGTTTGGTGTCGCTGTACATCTATATTACCATTTTAAATAATCTAGTGCGGCACTCACACGACTTTTCTTTACCGTGAAATTCAATACTATAAAGTCAGATTGGAGATCAGGGGGTATGATAAAGAGTACTGCAAAATAAACTTATATTAAAAACAATTCAAACTATTCTTAGGAATACCTCTATTCGACAAATAATTCTGTGTGAGACAGGAACTACCGCCCCCTCAAATCCTGTTTGAATATTGCATCTACGTTTATATGGAATTCAAAGCTATTATTAAATATTAAAATTCATTTCAAATTATTCAGTCAACATTTATCCGCACTACTCCTTCAATCTTATCAATCTTGGTTAAAGTAAAAATATTTCTCAGTTCACTGTAGAATCAAATTCTTCTCCAATTTTTTCCATTATTCCCTCTTAATGTACACATTAGCTTCGGTGTTAGTCATAAATGGTATCTTCCAATTAAAACTTCCCAATCTTTGAAAGCTTAAAAGTCCATTCAAGATCAAACTTCATACTAGTCTTCTAGAAAAATGAAAACATCATTCACCTGCACTATAGACAAAATAAATTAAAAATTAACACAATTTATTCGCTATTGTATCGAATTGGTATAAGTATCAATTTTTATTTTACTCATAAGCAATTTCTTTAGAAGGAGGATTACCTTTTTCAAATACCCAGAGAAAGTAAAGAAATATTTTAAAAGATCTAATCGATACGTTGCTCTTCAGTTAGGAATAATATAGTAAATGCTCAAATAGATAGACTAACTACTACACTATATTTTAGGTCGTTGTTACAGTCAGTAACAAAAGTGTCCGAACATTAGCAAAAATTCCTATATAAATAAAGTTCACTTCATACGGTTTTCTTAAATAAAGCCTTATCGAATCATGTTCTTACACTGACTAAGAACAGGATTCGACAAGGATTTATTTAACAAAACCGTATGAAGTGTATCTTTTCTACATAGGAATTTTTGATAGTGTTCGGACACTTTTGTTACCGACTGTACATTCAAACATTCCTTTTTCATTAATTCAAAATATTGTCATAATTAAAAGAAATATTTTTGAAATTAAAGAAATCATTTGCTTAGCATGAAAATATCTTTAAATGCCTCGTTTTGCATTTATTTTGCTTTTGACTTATTCCGTTGTTCAAAGTTTTATTTTATTTTAAATCTCTTTTGATTCATTAATAGTTTTAAGCCTTAGAATATTTAAAGGCATTCGATCTTTTGGCTATATTTGGAAAAATAATCGGATCCATGTATTATCTTTCATCCTTAATCATAATTCATATAAAATAATTATTCAATAAATAAATCAAAGATAATAATCAGATAATGAGGAATACGGCTAGGAAGAATTCATCTTCGTTGATCGCATTTGATCCGCTTATACGTTTCAATGGCTCTCTCCTATTAGCTATAGAAAATGCATTAGGTATTTTAATTTATGTACTTTTTAGTTACAGTCAATCGATATTGCAGATATATTTTGCAAATCGTGCTACATCTTTTTTCATTATTATTATTTATTTGCTTGTTTGTATGTTTGTTTTATTTTATTATTGTTATTCTGTGTAATGTCTGAAATAGCTTTTAAAATATTCTTTGAATACAGAGTATATTTGTAGACTGAAAAAAAAAAAAAAAAAAAAAAAAAATAGATATCCTTATCAAGGGTCAGAGGTCGTATTCCCCGCCCTTTCAGAACACTTTTAGGGATGAGAGAATTTCGCCTTTTAAGCCACCATTCATTTCATGCAGAAATCTTCATAGTACTTTTACAGTAATGTGTCGCTATTAAATAGGATAAAGATTATTCGATAAAAATAGTGGTAGCAATAAAATCGGAAGTTTCGCATCCCTGAGAGTGTCCTGGAAAAAAAAAAAGGCGGGGAGTACGACCACTGCCCTATCTAATATTTCAGTCACTGAAATTTCTGAATATGTGAAATAAGAAATTAAAAATTCGCGTTTTATCACAACATAGTTACCAGCACAACGTTAAATTCCATTAACATCAATTACTTGTTAATAAAAATCGAAACAGACAATTTACAGTATGAGAAATGGCCGTTCAAACAGTTAATTTTTCAGACCATTGAGCTTTAATACTAAGAGGAGAGAATACCGAAAAAATTGACATCTGATTCCACCTTTAAGAGCAAAAAGTTGCACATTTTTTACAAAGAAGTTGAAGTTCGATTGTCATTCTTGATTCAAAACCAACTTGTTCCACGGAAACCGCTGTCTTTCTATGTTATTCAATAAGAATTCTTGGGACGTTATCACCCTTTACGTTCTAGAGCAGTGATTATGTTGGATAATATGCTAGCCAAATAGTGCTTTTTTTTTTGTGCGCATATGCTCAAGGCGTCCTCGGAATCAGCCCATCTAAAAAAATTTCAGATTTGCATCAACCTACAAGACCCGCCAATCTGTAGATTTCAACTCAGGGTTGAAACGTTGAAGATATCTCTAAAACGTGTTAGGGTCTGAAAACTTGTCTTTGGTCTTGAAAGCTGCCTTTACAAGCTTGGGCAATTCAACCTTATTCAGAATCCTGAGTGCCAAGTCACCTAAAGTGTTACAGTCAAAGTTACTCCTGATCCATTCCACTGTAGAAGCATTACAAAACCGAAAAATCAAGCATCCCTCCATCAAGTTGCAGTTAAAGATTACAAGCAGTCTGGCTCCAAATGGAATGGAGTCAGTCAGCACCAAAATCTTTTGCTCTATGTCTATGCTGTCAACTTCGACATGATTCGACAAGGATTTATTTAACAAAACAGTATTTAGAAGGGCTCGAAAATTATATTGCCCGACATTCCCGGGGCATGTAGAAATTCAGATTGGGCATGTACTTTTTTCTCCTTTTATGCCCAGCTGGGCATGCAAATATTTAATCAAAAGTAATTTTAAGATATAGCATATCTTGTCTAAAACTTGTACATAAATTAAATTGAAATGAAAAATGTCAATATAAGTATAATGTTGTTAAATTCTTTTCACTGAATATGTGAATGCCTTTATTAATATACATTTGATTAAAATATTTAGGCATGTAAAAATTTAATTCGGGCTTGTATTCTCCAGACTAACATGCCTAATTAGGCATGTAAAAAATTTGAGATTTTTCGAGCCCGGGGAGTGTTTTTATTTTTAATATATATATATATAGGAATTTTTGCTTATGCTTATTAGGTATAAATTTGATTTTTTTTTTTTTTTTTTTTTTTTTTTTTTACGAACAATTTTAACTGCAATATTAAATGTCGTAATTTTAAAATTGCAAGATTCTGCCTCGTCGCTTTTTTTTTTTCTCCTGAACTGTAAGTTTATTCGGCAAATTTTACTTTATTTTATATCATCTTGAGATTTTATTATTATTATTTTTTTTAATTTTGCATCTGAAATTATTGTAACGTCATATTAGGTTTTAATTTACTCACAGGGATATTCGTTAAAATTATTTTTCTTATGAAATTCATTTGTAACGTCTTCTTTGGTATAACTGGTCTTTTCGGGCTGTAAATATTTGGAAATTGCATACAGAAGAAGAGAAATTATACCTAGTTTTATAAAATATTCGATCAAAGCCCCTGATGACGTACTGATGTTGTATGCCTTCATCTTAAGGATTCTTTCTTTCTTTTTTTTTTTTTTTTCTTTTTTCTTGTTCTTCATGTGATGTATCATTTCTTCCTTTGCAATGTTTGAAAAGGTTTTCATAATATATATATGCAAACATCAAAATTTAAATAAAACTCACATCAGTTGTCTCGGGTCGAAATAATAGCAAGACTCCTCCTCAGGCGAAAACAGTACACACAAATATAACATAAAAGCGGCAATGAATCAAGTGGGAGGAAATAAATAAATATAATTATAAAAATTATAATTATTAACACTAAGGTAATTCCGGGTGAGTTGCCCCACCGGTAGAGATGCCCCACTTTATGTAATTTCGAAATGCATTGCTAGATGGCTCTACGAGTCCGATTATTATTTCAGATAGATGTTGAATGGTGTGCTGCGGAAGTTACGTGAAGTAATTCCTTTGTTTTCTGCTATCACAACAATATTTCAAGTAAGTAGCATGTTTTTTCTACTCTGTTATAAGAGTGATGTTGCATTGTAAGGCTGGCACTACTTAGTAAGTAGGAATTTTTTTTATATAAGCTTAAAAACCTGTAGTAAAAAGTTAATCAGTCGACTTCCAGCATTATGCCGCCATTTTTTTTGTCTTTTAATTTGGACAGTTTCCGGGGCATCTCTCCCATACCAAAAGGATAGACGCCCCAGATTATATTCGGGTGAGATGCCCCACATACATTTTCAGGGAGAAAAGTCTTTTAATTGTTTAAATTTTAAACTAATATTTTTAAAATCCTATTGTTTTTATAAAATGTTTAACATTTGTAAATGGAAAATTTTTCAACTTAAAAATATTTTTTTGAAACTATAAATTTAGATTAAAATTCTTCAAATAAAATTCAGATTCGTGTGATCACTAGAAATGGGAACTCAAAACGAAATCACAAAAATGCAGATTGAACCCAGATAAGAAAGCAAAAAACGCACTGGTATGTCAGACTGACCTTTGACATTTGACCATTGACATTTAAACAATAACATAAACAAACTTGGGCGCTAACGAAACTGTAGGTGGGCGGTTAGTTGTGCCATTGAGTGTATATTACTGTATTTGTTCATACAGTTGTTCAGTGCTACTTGTTTGTTTCAGGAAAGGTGCCTAGAGTGTACAAAAGAAAAAATACTGGAGCAACTCGTGAGACCTGGACAGAAAATCATTTTAAAAAGGCTCTTAGGAGACTAGAAGCAGGGGAAACTGATGTCAATGAAGCTGCTAGGTACTATGGAATTCCTTCTCGGACACTTGGTCGTCGAAGAAAAACGAGTAATAATACCAAAACAAGTTCTTTGGGCCACAAGGAGTGTTTGGAGTTGAAAACAAAAAAATCTCGTCAAGCACATCCAACGTTTAGAAAAATGTAGATTTGCACCTGACAGAGAGACAAGTAGGACACTTGCATTTCAGTTTGCTGAAACACTAGGTCTCAAGCATTCATTTAATTTAGAAGCAAGAATGGCTGGGTACGCCTGGCTGTCATCATTTCTTAAGAAAAACCCAGAACTAAGTAATAGATAAGCCCAGGGGCTCTCTTTAGCAAGGAGGGGGGGGGGGAGGCATGAACAGAGAAAGTGTAGATCATTTTTTTTTTAATTATTTCAAGGGCGTTTGAAGAAAATGAATTCTATACCAAGCCGGAGAGTATTTATAATCTAGACGAAACCAGCTGACAGTTAAATAAAGTTCCAAGAAAGGTCGTGGCTACCAAAGGGGCAAAAGATGTTTATGTTTTGACATCTACAGAGAGGAGAAAATGTTACAGTCATTGCCTGTTGCAATGCAGAAGGGCAATATCTCCCCCCTTCAGTTAATTTTAAAGGCGTTCGGAAAAAAAAATAATTTTCTGTTGGTCTTCCACCTGAATCTATGGCGTTCATGAACGAAAAATCGTTGTATATCAGTGCAGATATTTTTTTTCAGATGGCTTAAAGATTTTTTTTTTGTCCCAAGAAAACCACAAAGACATTAATTATTTTGAACGGTCGCGCATCGCACTTAAACTGTCATGACTTGCTGGAATTTGCGGATAAGAATAACATTGTAATTGTATGCCTGCCCAGCCATACGACACAAGATCTTCAGCCTCTTGATCGGTCTTTTTTTAAGTCACTAAAACACTACTTTAAAGAGAAAGCAATGAAATGAATTTTTAAGCATCCACGAAGGACCATTGGGAGAATATAAGCTGCAGAACTGATTGGTATAGCCTGGAAAAGGGCAGCTTCTGTTGACAGTGCTATTAATGGTTTTCGGGAGACGGGAATTTTTCCTCTAAACCAAACAGCGATTCCAAACCACTTCTTTTCCTTAAGGGAAGAACTGAAACAGACGTGTGAACAGTCCCAAATTTCTGAATCAACTGAATAAACATCCTCCCCGACAAAAATATTGCAAATGATTCCCCCTGTACCTAGGTTAGAGGAAAGACGCCCAAAAAGAAAGGTACAGTTGGCTAAGGTTATTACATCCCAAGAGCACATCCAAGATAAAAAAAAAAAAAAAAAAAAAAAAAAAAAAGCTAAAACCCGCTGTTAAATTTAGCAAAGGGTCAAAACAACTGGTGATGGACATGCCTATTGAAAATGACGAAAGTGATCCTACAAACAATTGCCTCGAATGTGAGGAGAACTATTATTTTACAAAAGAAACAGTAGATTGGATAAATTGCGTAAAGTGTCATAAATAGTTACTTGAATAATGCACAATATACGGGGATCTGTGCAATGTTTGCGGAAAAGCGAAAATTAGAGAAGAGAGAAAGAAAAAAAAATCTCAATAAACTCGACATATTTCGTAATATTTCTTTATTAAAATTTATAAACTGTAAATATGAAAATTTCCCAGATATTAACAGGAAAAAAAAAATATTTAAAATATTTTTCAATAGTTTATGTGTTTTATTCTAATTTTTACATCTTGTCTATGTTAGCTAAATGTTTTAATATTTTATAAATTAATGCTAAAGTCGTATATTTTCTTTTTTTTTTTTAAATATCTTACGTTTCATATGTTATAAACTACTGAAAATTTTTTATAAACCATTGACCATTGTTAAAACCATTTATTATGTTTTTTACAGGTAGGGCATCTCTCCCACGTGAGTGGGGCATCTCACCCACAACTTCGGGAGAGGTGGTCAAATGTAGTAATGCCGCAATTTTGCTTTTTTCTTTAGAAAATTTACAATACGGTACAAAAAAAAACTACTTAGTATTAATAAATAATATCTGTTATGTATTTTCCACAAATTTTCGTTGTCATTGTTAATACCCAATTTATTTTATAGCTCCCTTTCCTTAAGTGGGGCATCTGTCCCGGAATTACCTTATAAATAATTTCTGCATACTTATTTTAGTTGCATAAAAGCAGTCCCACTGCTTAGAAGCAATCGGCTCGAAATACGTGGATGCAAAGCAAAGAAATATTGACTTGCCTGATTCTAAACAACGATAAATAAAGATAAGATGTCGAAAAATTGAGTAAAATTGATTTCGTACTAGAACTCATGGTTTGAATTTTATTTTAAAGTTCAAGACAGAAAATTTTATCACCAAATTTGAATGCGAAACGACTTAGAAAGTAGGCACAATATCCACCACTGAATAAAATGCCTTATATGTAACATAATTCTATGAAATTCAAACATGAATAAATAAATGTTTCTTTTTCTTCTTTTTTTTGCCAATTGTCCCCATTCACGATTGCCTTAAACTACTGTATGGATTCGTATCGTAATTTTAAAAACTTTGGTATTTTTGTTTATAAATAAATAACTTTCTTAAATGTTCACTACAGGATTTAGTTGTAAATCAATTTTATAACTAAATTATTTCCTAAATTAAATGTGTTACAACTGATATGCTCTAATTTTCTTTTCAATACTTTAATACCTTCAAAAAAACTGATTTATTATTTCTCGAAAATTTAGTCAATATTACTTTCTTTGTTTGTCAGAAACTAATTCTCGCGCTTAATAAGAAATATTTATATTTGAAATCCTATTCAAAAATAGAAAAAAATATTAAACTTTAGTAAGTTTTATAAAGATTTATGTAACTATATCCATAGGAACCCAAATTATTTACGTAACGTGCGAGAGTTTTCTAGAAATATCATCATAAACAAAAGATGAGGTAAGTGTAACAACGTTTTGGGATAGTTCGACTTTGACCTCATTTTGCTTAGTGGCTATTATATTGATACTTCTGGAAATTTTTAGCATTGCAGATTACTAATTAAATACAGTTGACTGGCTTTTTAAAAATATGATCTTTTCAAAATCTAACAATTTGTCACTTAATGAAAAAAAATTATGAAAATGTTGGGCCACTTGCCCCATGATTTTGAACAAGTATAACCTCGACCTACTATGTCCATATTCGTTGCATTAAGAGGCATGTAAGTCAATTTTGCAGATAGTGAAAACTTTCATGTATCTGGAACTTTTTGAATTTTTGAATTATATCAACTAATTATAGAGTTGCAAATATTTCCGTACGTCTCCAACTAGCACTTTACATACTGAACGTTTCAATACTTCAACCAAACTTAAAATATATCAGGATTTTTGGTTTCATTGAGACAGAATTGAAAAAGAGAAGTAAAAAAAGAATATGAGTGATACAGTTGAGGCGCTTGGGACAAGTGTAAACATCCTGGTTACACTTAGCCGACAAACGAAATTCCTGGGATAAGGTTGTCAAACTAAAAAGCATGGCTGCCAACCGTTCCAGTTTTTGGATACCGGTAAATTTTTATAGAAATTTTCGTCTTAATTGATCATAAAAATTTCAACATATCTGTTACAAAAGTTTATAAAAAATTTCTATAAAAAATAGTGGTATCCAAAAACCGGAACGATTGGCAGCTATGAAAAATCTTAAAAAATAGAAAAAATCTGAAGTTAGGTTCAAAATATGCGCGCTTAGTTTCTTACCAAAAACTGTGGAGTTTACTTCTCAAATACAGCAATGGTATGTCTTCGAATTATGAGAGGGTACTTTGTCAGAGAGAGAAATGTGAGCAATTTTTCAAACTTCTAAAATTACCCCTGTTTCATATTTGATTTGATTTCGTAAGGCTAAATATAAATAAGAAAGGTTTAAAGAAAGAGATATGGTGACTATTAGATCTAAATTCAGCTTATCAGCTAAGTTATAAGTCAAGGTTAGCCTTACGCGCCTCACCTTATATCTTATTAAATAGCTTAAACTAATTAGTCACTTTTTAAACCTTTTTGTTTCTAATAACTGCTAACATTCCAACGTTACCAAATAATCCTTTCTTCCCGGCAAATAATGTTGTCAAAATTTGGGAAATTTATTTAATTTATTCTTGCTTCCATGTTGTTTTCTCTGTAAACTATAAAATAAATTGAATTGAATCTATTTTTATTAGATCGTTTAGGTAAAATTTGATTCAACTGGATAGTTGATAAGTTTTAAAAGGTTTACAGATAAGTTTTGTTTACATTATAGAAAAAGTTTTTACCTTGAATGAAGTTAATGTAATTTTTACATGGAAGTAATTATGGATATAAATTAAAGTAAATGTAAATAGTGCCACTTACTGTTTATTCTGAAAGGTATGCTTTTGTTTTTTTGTATAACACCTGGAAATTTAAACTATGTTTATCATCGGCATTTTTGTTCACGCGTTCTTTTGGCGATCGCTAAATTAAACTAATATGTTTAGTTAAAGTTCGATAGATGGCGTCGTAATTATTTCCGAAAGGAAAAATGTAAATTAAGTGTGGCGTTACTTGATATCGCTAGTCATTGGAGGAATGTTAGAATCCTTTGGATAGTGTATAAGAGCTAACTTCATTGCATTCGGCGGTCAGTTTTTAGTTCGTTGCATTAGCGATGGCTCTGTTTACTAGTCACAATGAAGGTGTTATACGTTTTAAACATGAAACTTAATTTATTAAATTGTTTTTCCTTCATTTAAAATGAAATTTTAAGATACAAGTAATTGAAATACGATGTGGCTTTAGTTTTACACGTTTGTTTACCTTTTCTCCCGTTTTCCTTCCGTGTGGTGTTGCCGTTCATCATAAAAGTTTCAACCATGGAGTCAGGTATTTGAGTCTGTTGTTCGTTGGCCTTTAGGGTTAACGTCGTATGCCTGCCATGTTCTTTGAAATGTTGTTTGTTAACTTTAAGAGTTGACATCGTTTTTTTACATTTATATAAGGTCTAAGATTAATTAGTTTTGAATATATCGAGTTAGTGCTGAACTCTAATTTTTATCACTTGCCTGAGATGAATTTAAATGATTGTTTCAATTTTTTTATTAATATTTCAATAGAGAATTTGCACGTTTTCTGATTTTATCCTTATATAATAGAATATGAAAAGGTAAGAAAATAAATACAAACATTTTCTTTATTTGAAATCTAATTACTGATTTATAACAATTTTAACATCGCACTATTTACTCTATCGAGAAAACGCAGTATAAAATATCGTGACGTCACTCTTTATGACAACAAACGGGAGTAATCGTTGTTTACATTCGATTTTGTGCTTTGTTTTGCTTCTGGAATCAGTGAAATAGGTTTTGTATTTTATAATAATGACGAATATTAAAATATTATAGTATAAATATTGTATTGTACCACTCTGCACTAATACAACGGCTAAATGCTTCTCAAAAGCTATTCTTTAGCATTCCACAGGATCCTATTAAACGAAAACATTGGACAACCGCCATGAAAAGAAAACAATTGAAAATAATGATAAGGAAAAATGATGATAATGGTATTAAATGTCTATAAAATGAAAAAGAAATGCTCAGAAATCACATAAATTATTGATAATTACGAAAGTTAAAACGAATTGCTGCTTGCTAACTAGGCTAACAAAATGTAAACATTGAAGCATCATAAAGTGTGATGTCAGACAGCGTTTTGAAGTCACATGATTTTTGGTTAATTTTAAAGTTATTTTTGAAATTAATGAGAACTTTTTTTTGCATTTTTAATAAACTTTTTGAAATTTATAAGCCTAAAACTACCAGAAAAATAAGATTTTGTTCAAAACCCCCATGTGTGCAAATTGTCCATTTTTAAGTTTTTAATTTTTCTTGTTAAGTTTATTCAATAAAATTGTTAGTTTGTTTTACAATGGCTTTGTCATCTTTTAAAACTGCCTTATACACATTAACTTAAAAATCTTTTGAGCTAACTTATGCAGTTGCTTCCACAGCTTAATATTATGCTTTGCTATATTTTAAATTAAGCCATATTGGCGATAACAAATAATCCAAAATATACTGAAATTAAATATGTTATTAGTATGAATTTCTGCTCAAAAAAAAGACTATTTTAGCACACATACTTTAATTGAAACTATACCATTAATTGAAAATTCCACTAAATAGAATAAGAATTTCAATATTTAATATATCTACAAAATTTTAGAGATAATTTTTAAATGTTAGTTAGCATTCGGTTTAATTATTCGATATATCAAACAGTAAAAATCTACATTAGTCTCGATTAACATCTTTAAACTTGGAAAGATATATGAAGCTGTTATAAGCATTTCGTCTACAGAATTACATTTAAATTCAACACAGCTACTTAATAATATTTATCTCAAGTCACATTCAACAGTTCTCGTATTAATCATACATTTTATCTAATATCATAGATAAATTAAACCCTTGTTTAACTATATATTATAACGTTTATTAATTAAACACGACACAAGTATTTTAGTCCACTGAGAGTTGTCATATAAGTGTAATTGCATATCACATGATAATGATTGATTTTAAGTATATTATGCGGAGTGATATTCTACAGTTTATTAGAATTTTAGCGGTGAGTAACTTTTTTGAAGTTGTAATATTGCTAAAGCCAGAGGAATTTCAACTGTATTTTAAAGACTAAATAGGTTTCAAATTAAAAAAGCATTACTACATATTCATCATAATTACATCATCTCGCTTTAACTAATTAAAAAATCTATCACAGACGGATACATTACTTTATGATAATGCGTCGTTTGTAAAATGAATTCATGTTCGAATATTTTTAAAGCTTTTCTAAAATTATAACTTTTGTTTTCTTGAAATCGCTATTAAACTCAATTCTTGAACAAGAAATTGAAAAATAAGCAATAAGCAACGCCTTTTGAAAGAAAGAATTCATCTTTGTCAGGTAATTTCGTTTAAGACATATAATAATGGACCTTATGCAGGAATGGCAATGGCAGCGGTTATTTACCGATTTATGCGGCTGGTATTGGCTGATGCAACATTAAACAATAGTTTCGAACTCAGCAATTGGAGTAGAGACTTTTATATACCCGTAATAACTCGAAGTTCATAAAGTCCAACACGTGTAATTACGACAAGAATTCAGAACCAAAATATGAAGGAGTTACATAGGGTTCGAAAGCTAAAAAATAAACAAAATACATTCTCTGTTTTTTTATAATATAAATAATTTTTTTTATTCAGATCTTGAGCATATAAGAGATCAACACTTAAACAATGCTTTATAAAATTTTCATTAAAATTTTTGGAAAATTCAGCCGAGGGGTCCTGATTTCCGGAGACCCTTCAGAATGCAATTTCTGAAAAACTAATGGACAGATCTTATTGACATTTTTCATACTTCTTCAAAATAGAATTGACTAGTACTTGATCGAAAGATTTTTTTTCGATTACAACTAGTATTACAAGGCTAAACGTGGGATAAAATGTACCAAAAATTGCGCTGTTTGCGCATACAACTCTGCCAAAAATTTAAATTTAAATATTTTTTTTAAATCCTTCATTCAATAACTAGTCAATTTCAATAACACCAGTGCATTAGATTTTGAGAAATCATGACCACTGCTTTTTTGAATGGTTTCATGAAACTAGGATCTACCGGCTGAATTTTTATATTTTTTAATAAAAATTTTGAATGAAAAAATATATTAATAAAATGTAGAGAAAATCTCGAATCCTTCGAATCTTCATACCTGTGTAGTATGAAATAGAATTTAAAATTCTTTAACTTGTTTATGCTCATGAATCTTCATACTTTCAATATACAAAAAGAAATATTCAATTATTTAGAATTTCGATGGAGATGTATATAAAAAACAAAAATAATCCACATTTTTACTATAATTTTCGTTAAAAAAGAATAGACGGACGCTGACCAAAAGCAATTATTCCTTAATTTTGATGTTACTTGCAAATAACAGCTTACGCATGTACATATACGCTTGCCAAATTTTAATATGCTGAATGAGTTCAACAAGTTAGTTTTAAATATTTAAGCTTTGTGGAGATAAATTCACCATGCCACGAGTAATTTTTTTAACCGATTACCAGAAAGAACGTAATATAGCACTGAAATTCGTAAAGTTGTCAGAGAAATTAGTAAGATAATACTAATAAACAGTAGTCTCAGCGAATTTCTATCTGCACTTAAGAGAATGGTGTAAAATAAATGAGTGGCCAGCTGAAGAAACTCTCCCTTAGAGAGCATAATTGCCACTAGTGCGACGTAAAAAGAACCCAACCCCACCCAACCGTTAGAGAGCACAGAAAAACTGAGCTCTGAGCTCTAAAAGACTGAAGCATGAATTCTTAAATTTCAAAAAAGCTCAGCACTTATTAATATAATTTATTAGACAATTTTTAGTTACGCTAATGACTCAGAACTCTTCCATTATAAGAAGAGAAAACATTTTCAGAGATGGTGTTGGGAAGAAAACTACACCTAATAATTTTATGGCAAAATAAATTCATTTTGCACCCAGTACCTACTCAATGAGCCTAAAATTGTATAGTAGTACAGTCGGTAACAAAAGTGTCCGAACACTAGCAAAAATTCTAATGTAAAAAAAGTACACTTCATACGGTTTTGATGCATAAATCCTTATCGAATCATGTTCTTACACTGATTAAGAACAGGATTTGAGGAGGATTTATTTAACAAAACTGTATGAAGTGTACTTTTTTTACATGGGAATTTTTGCTAGTGTTCGGACACTTTTGCTACCGACTGTATTAAGAAAATAAAACTAGTATGAGATGAACGCATTGTAAACAATTCTTAAAATCTACTTAAATTACGTAATTTTGACACGTTCAATTTAATTCAGGATAAGTTTTCCAGGGGATTATTTAATTTTCTGAATATGCATATATACACATAAAATAAATTAAATTCAAACTTAAATTACAAATTATTAATTAATTATTCATTCAAATTCTATACACAATTTTACAGAATAAAATTGTAATCTTTAGAATTATGATTGACACTATCTCGTAAATTATTCCATTCCATGATTAATAAATTAGTAAATTAATCAAATAAATGATTATATTAAATCATTAATAACTTGACATCATTAAATATCAAGCATCAAGGGATAAGGGTAAGGTAATCAACAATCCTCCATATTCAAAAGCATTATTCTTAATCAATTTCACAGACCATTTAAAAGTTTTTAGTTTCTCGCCATTTTTTCATCTCAAATAACTCTGTTTTTTCAATCTTGCAGACTTCTCTAATAAGACAAGTTGGCATTTCCTTCAAAATGCTAGCCTGTTCAAAGACAGATGAGAATACATTTTGTAAAACAAAATAACCTACGCGGCATTATAGCTAAACGTACTCATAGACCCTGAGTTTTTTAACAGACAAGAATTTTTAGATCGTCTCACGTCCCAGAAGAAAAACAAATTCTCTCTTTTTACTCAAGCACATGTTTTTGAGCTGAGATCTTCATTGTATTTTATTTCAGTGGGATGTTTATTTCCTAGATGGATTGCCTTCTGCAGTATTCTTGATCTATTAATATTCTATAATATTCTTTTTAAAAAAAGAAAAAAAAACATGCATAAAAATTTAAAGCAATGTCAAAGAAATAGCATCAAAAAATGAAAAATAGCAAAACGCTGTAATAATAATATTCCCAACATGCTTTTACAAATACATTTCGAGGAATATCTCCTGTTATGAGCATTCTCTGGTTATGGGCATCCCACCATATCTTTTAACAGAAAGCAAACATGGTGAATTTGTGTACTGTCAAACTTGCATTGTGACATTACGCTGTTTTTGTGTTAACACCGAAGTGAATAGACGCATTTGTTTAGTAAGTGTAAGCATCGAAAAAAATATATTAAAAAAAGCAACACAAAAGTAATTTGTGAATACTTTCAGAATGCGATAAATCAGCGGCGGCTTGTGGAATGAAAATAAGTGAAGAGGCACTTCACCTAATATTTTACACTGTATTCATTTATACAGTATAGCTTTACATTCAAATAAAATGAGTATTTTTATTTAATTTTTAGTTAAAATCATGCTTAATAAAATTTACGCATTAAAAATACTTAAATGTTATTTTTCAGCTCTTCACTTAGTTTCGGTTCATGAGCCGCTACTGCGATAAATCGAAGTGAATTAATTCAAAAACGTAAGTGTAGTGTATATTCATGTAGTATATCCATTATATTTTGTGATGCAATATTGAATTCAGACAAAATGTGGACTGAAAATTGCTTGTTCTGTCATTATAAAAATGGCTACCATTCCCGGTTGTGGGCACCTTCATGTAGCCGGTTGTGAGCACACTTTTTTTTTTCATTTTAAGCCTGTGTTTGACTTTCAAATTGTCAAATAGGGTCGTTTATGTCAACATAACATATTTTGTTAGTGTTTTTATGTATTTTTAGGCATTTTTATTCATGTTAACCCCAGAAAAGTCAACCGATTCAAAAGAAATGGATTTTAATGCGCTCGTTAAAGACATTTAGGATTGTTTAGTAGATATGAAATACATAAAACTGACTGTCCGAGAATATGGACTTCCTCTCAGCATATTTGTCCCTCCAGAAGAAGCCTGTAAAAAGAAAGGCAATTCCACCTATCAAACTGCCGGCCAAGTGCGCTAAAAATAGAAACATCCGCAGTCTGATAACATCGACTTCTGTATCATCTATTTGGAGCACCTGCTACTATACCTAACAAAAGCCAACTCAAACAAATGTAACGAATGGGATCGTCTGGTGCATTTAAAGTATGCCAATATACATACAAATTATTTTACTTGCAAGCATTGCACTTCTGATTTGGAGGACGAAGAAGATGACGAAAAATTTAGAAAAGTGCCATTTTCTGTTGTTATTTTGGCCACTGAATCCTTGGAAAATGAATGAATTTTGTTATTTTCTATACTTATCGTGGTTTTTCTTATTATATTCCCATTTTTTAGCGTGTTTTTCAAGTGTTCCCACAACCAGGTACACATTTTTTTTGGGCCAAAAATGACCACTTGACAAACTTAGTGCTAATTTTTTTCTGGTTGACGGAGTCGATACAGTTACTTTATCAAACGTTAGCTAAGGGTTCTAGCTTTCCAGTGGTATTAATATGTTTGCATAACATTTATTCTATCAAAAGTTATAAGCCAAAATCAAAACTGTGCTCACAACCGAAGACATTCGCCTACATTTTATGTAAATGGAGACTTATTGAACGTAACTAAATAATACTGATAATCAACGAAAAATAACGAAAGGGATTATATAATGAAAACAGTTGGCGAAAATTTCAAATCGCTATCAGTGGCAAACAAACTGAAGCAAAATTCGACAGGATGCTTGAAATTTGGAAGCCTATCTTCAACATATCTGACCTTAAAAGGAATTTTTATTTATGTTACAAAGCCCAAAATGTGATATAAAAAATAAATAGTGATTCAATTCTTTAGAAAATTCATTTAAATTTAGTGACCAGCGAAGCAGGCATAGCCTGCTAGTTTCAAATAAAAGTATTAAGACAATTTTTACTTTATAAACTACTAGCAGGCTACGCCCGATTAGCTGGTCACTATATTTAAATGAAGTTTCAAAAGAATTGAATCTCTTTATATATATATATATATATATATATACATATAACTTTATAAATAAGAACTAAAAACATTACATTGAAATCGTCTATACCTCGCTTCGGATAACTGCTGTGATTTTAAAAGACGACTGTACCTCAGCATCTATTGAATACTTTATTTTCTGAACCATGTATTTTACAGCCCTTGCTCTTTACACTATATTACCATAAGACTCTGACCAATATAGTAAATAAAAGAAAAAGTAGATTTTCCTTTAAAAGGGATTAAATAAACAAAAAATAATAATGATAATAATAAATTTTAATTACATTTTAATAAGTTTAATCCTGTAAAGTTAGGGGAAGACTTCGTAAGAAGTTCGCAAATCGGAGTTGCGAGGAATATTAGTTCGGTTAAGAGTCACTACTCTACTTAAGAAGGTATTCTACGAGTTTAAAGTAAGTTTCAGAGTTTGCGAAATATAGCAGGTAAGAAGAAATAGAATAAAGTTCTCGGGAGTCAAATGACGTAGTAAATGCAAATTAATGTGACAAAGTATAAAAAGAAGGTTAAAACGATACTCGGGGCGGGGGGGGGGGGGGGGGTGAGACTTGAGAAGTCTTGAAGAGTTTGGATGAATCTTGAGAAGTTTAGCAAGGGGAGAGATGATAGTCAAATGCCGCTCAGATTATAAAGAAATATAGACAAGCTTTATGCCACCGTTATGTAACTATATTGCTGAAAGTTTATGGGTAATATAAAGTTATGTATTATATTTTAATTGAAATTATGTACCAATTATATTTTATTATACGATTAAGAAGTAGCTCTATTCTCCACACTTTGAAGAGATTTAATTAAATATTTGTTAAGTTGAACATTTAAGTCTCAGCGTTTATTCGCTTTCACGTACAGCAGGTTCAAAGATGAATGACGAAGACGCCACTTCATCACAAGGGTGCCACAATTCGTCTTTACAATCCTTTGTACTATATTACCATTTTGTCCGATAAATACAGTAAACTAAAAATCAAAACAAAAAAAAATCCCTTTTAAAGGAGTTAATTAAAAAAAAAAAAGAGGGAAAAAAGGTTTATTATAAAAGTTATACATAAACATAAGTGTTATTAATAGTTTTTTTTTTTTTTTTATAATAAATTAAAAAAACAAAAGAAAACTTTCCCCTTTCTAATGAATGAATGAAATAAATAAAAAAATAAATAGTGTAATCGCCATTGCTAAGATTCGCAGACGACAGAAATGAAAAAATAAATTAATTCATTTTAGAAAATGAAACAGAATTGTCAAAAGATAAAATAATAATAATAATAATTCAAATAATTCAAATTCGAAATTCGAAGAAAAAATTATGAAGTGCACACCTGCAGATTCCCGGCCACCTATCTGTCAAGTTTTGTAGCTTTGCGATCAGTAATTTGAGCACCAGAACGCAGATACACAGATACACACACACTTTCTCTATTTATATTACATAATTGCAGCATAGATTTTCTCAGTGCTTGAGTGATATGTATGAAAAGGATATCTGCATAAGTATTAATAATTTAAAAATTATAAATTAAAAAACTTTTGACGCATATGAATTTTAAAGGTACTAAGTTCCACACTTATACCGTTAGAAAAATTCTTATATTAACAACTATGCTTTAAGAAAACAAGCAGAACAATTAAACTAAATTGGACCTTACTGCCAGTTTTATTATTTCCAGTACTAATAATTATGAAAGTACTAGCTACAGCTATGCGCCAATTCGGATGTGTACTGATTTTTTACCCCCGAATCTATGCACAAAAAAGTTTTCTTCGAAGAATTTTTATGAATTTTTAGTTTTATTCTAACCTCTTTAATGCACATTCTCTTCCACATAGTAATCTAAAACAAAATCAATCATAGCATGAGTTTGATTACAATTATGTAAATATTAAAATTTAATACTTGAAACTTTATTTGCGAAAATTATTTAACTTATAATGTATATTTACTTCCTTATTTAATTTTTTTATGTGCTGTAAAAATATTTGTAACAGTGGATTTTTTAAAGTGCATTTGGAACTTTTTATGCTGTACACTAAAGTTTTGTTTATAAAATTGCTTGGCATGAAAATTGCCTCTGACACCATTTCAGCATATTCTTATGTAAAATGACCTCCTGAATCCGAATATAACGCCCATTTTGCTCTACCACCCACCGTTTTTTTTTAAGAATTGTCCCCAATTTTTATCATTTTTCGGTGCTTTTATGGCTATAAATCTGATTTTTAGGAGGGGGGAGGACTATTTTAACCGTTAAATGTCTTCTGAAAGGCTACAGAGTTGGAAAATTCTAAAACATGGACATTTGCGACAAGGGAAAAATTTTGGGGAGATTTGCCACTGAAATTATGTATTACATATCTTATATTTTTTTAATCTGTTATAAATATTATCTTTTAAACTTTATAATTTTTGTTTTTAGGTGTTAAATTAATTATTTTTCATTCTTAAAATCAAATTCATGGTCATAAAATTATCGAACAGGGAAAGAAATTGAGGGAGGGGTGGTGTATGTAGAAAACGGTGGGTGACTGGGTAAAATGGGAGTCATATTCGGATTTAGGAGGTCATTTTACATAAGAATCAGCAAGAATGGTATCAGATCTCGATTTTTTTTTTTTTTTTTTTTTTTTCAGAGCAGTGTAATTAGATATATTAGTAATATTTTATGCAATGTATTTAATTATCTGAAAGAGCTGTTCAATAATAAAACTGCATTTTGTTCTATGGAATTTTAATACAGTTCCTTAAGTAGCATACATTTAAGAATATTTTATTGCGTGTCAAAATCTGCTGATCTTAATACATTTTGCTTGTCGGGTGAAGGTCAAGTTTCCCCGACTCGTGCAGGACTTTAGTACCAGTATCTCGGAAAGTTATAGTACGCTCGTTATGAAACTTTTAATTTGGGCTTGGGTTGGATGTTACAAGTGAAGATTGCACTGTAGATGGGGAAAGGTTTGAATCTCCATGGAGCTCAGAATCTCAGAATATGTTCGGATCGTTACAAAATTTATTTCAGACTTGGTTGGGTGTTACATAACGAAGACTGCACCATTTGAAGGGGGAGGGTCTTGACATTCCATGGAGCTTAGAATTTTGCCCAGTTACGCTGAGATTGTTTCAATATTGTATCATTTGTATTTGTAGAAATTTTTGTCACTTTTAAAATGTACCTTAGTATGCCTTTGTAAGTTCGTATCTTTCAGTTACTTAAAAATTAATTAATTTTGCTTTTGTAAAGTTTTTTATTTTATAACTTTCTATAAAATTTTGAAACTTCATTAAGTTTCTTATTTTGTTCCAAGTAAAATTTAATGCAACATGATCTATGAAAGTGCACATTTTACACAGTACTATGAACTCATTGCTGCAGTGTTTTAATTTTAAGCTTTTAATCGTTAATCATTAAAAAATGATATCAACATAAAAATGCTTACGGGTTAAAAATTTCTGATGCAGTACTTTACTTTATAGCTATGTGAGTTTGAAATGTGGGTCTTAAAAATAATGATATCAAATTTTGTGACACTATGCTATCAAATAAAATATATATAGATTTTTTAACATTATTATTCGTTTTTATGTTCTGTTTATATTGACAGTGTAAACATTTTCAACATGAACAAAAGACGTATAAAATTCACTCACTGATGCTTTTTTATTGCACAAATCACTTAGGTACATTATACAAGCCTATATGAAAAGTAATCAACTATTTTATCTAATAACTAGCAGGCTACGCCCACTTTGCTGGTCACTATTTTTAAATGAAACATTATAATTAAGGAATTCTCAAAATTGCATTAATTTTTATTATGTGAAAAAGAAAGCGGGTAAATGTCGCACCGGGTCCCCACTGCCTTCGGCAGCGCAGGCAATTGTGCGCTGCGCGCATTTATGTTCGACACTCTTAATAGATCACTTTAATATCGTAAGGGGAAAACGTAAATATAAAATACAAAAAATATCTTCTCTCATCGATGGAATAATCGGTCCGGGGCCCCACTGCCTGCGGCACGAGCACAGCGCACGTGTTCCTTTGCCCACCGTTCCTGCCCCTCCTAATTATTTTACACTTTCAAAAATATCCGCAATCGTTTTCTCGAGCTTTTAAACCTAATAATACTATTTTTCAACGTTCTATCTGAATTTCTTTATTTTTGCCCTGTGCCCCCCCCCTCTTTTCGCCCCTCCTAATAATCCAACACTTTCGAAAATATCCGAAATCGGTTTAACGGACCTTAAAACCTAATAATATTAATTTTCAACGCTCTAACTTTTATTTCTATATTTTTGCCCCTTCTCCCTCCCCATTTCCGTCTATCCTAATAATTTTTCCTTTTTGAAAATATCTGCATTCGATTTGTAGACCCCAAAAACCTATACGTGGCAATTTTGAATGGTCTAACACTATTTCTATTGTTTTGTCCCTTGCATCTCCCCCCCCCCTTACCAGCTCTCCTCAAAATTTTACAAATTCGAAAATATCTGCAATCGATTTGTAGGTATCAGAAACCTCTATGTACCAATTTTGAACAATCTATTTTTTTTTTTTTTTTTTTTTTTAATGCAGATTTTATGTATGTAGATTTTAAAGTTATTGAGTATTACACTATTCAGTAAATATTTGTTTTGCATGTAATTTTCAAATTACTTGGTTCTGGCAAGAAAGTACTATGTTGTTGCCAAATGGTATAGTGTCTTTGCTTTTCGTGCTAAATACTCGAAAGTATTTTTTTACAGATTATCTACTGGGATGGATGGATGGATGGTTGGGTTTTACGTTGCACTAGTGCTGCGCAAATGGGCAATTGGCGACGGTCTGAGACACACTCCTAGAGGTGGTCCGGAGACATGTCATCACAATTTTGTTCCTCCACGGAAGAGGATTATCTACTGGGATTCAGCCAGTAATTTTTTTTATCTTATATTACGATATAACTAGTGTCAGTGTGTCAGTATATATATTTTTAAAATAATCTTTATATGCGCTTTAAGGAGGCTTTCCTCGTAAGTCACTTACAAGCCAAGTGGTAAAAATTATAGGAATAATGGATTTCATAAAATATAAAATCTGATGTATACACATAACTTATTTTAATGTATTTATATTATGCTTATTATACAGTAGGTTAACTTGAATTTTAAAATAATTATTGTGTAAGCGTGAATATGATTCTGCCCTTGGTAAAGTAAAACACATTTGTTAGTTTAGAAAAACAAAAGAATTATTTAATAAAAGTATGGTCCATCTTCAGCTATAACTTTCGTCCTTCTTTCAAGCATTTGATGATTTCCCTCTCGGAAAAAATGCTGCTCTTTTGGAAGCAATACAATTATTAAGCTAATTTTCTGTCTCTGCTCGAGGACTAAACCGCTGTCTAGGAAAAGACAACTGCATTGACTGGAATAAGTACACTGTAAAAAAATAACCATTACCAGCTGCAAGAAACTTTCTGTGATTGGAGAAAATAATTATTTTCTCCAATCCCAGAGAGTTTCTTGCAGCTGGTAATTGTTATTTTTTTACAGTGTAGTAATCTGAAGGTACTATCTCTAGTTAATACTATGGGTGGGGTAGAATTACCCAATCTTGTCTTTTTAAGTAATAGTTAAAACCTTTATAATATGTGGTTTTACATTACAATGCTGAAAAATTATTTTGTTGTGTCCGTTTAGGGATCCGGAATTTTCGCCCCCAGCATCTCGCCCCCGGGAAATCTTGCACCCCGGAAATTTTGCCCCCGGGACATTTCGCCCCCGGAAACTTCGCCCCCGAGTGATGTAAAATATAAATGTAGTTAGAAATAAAAATATAAACATACATACGGTATTTCCCAAAATATTACCAGGTTTTTATTAACTTGGAATCGTGTTTGTTTGTGTGTCCAGTACAAATCTTGCAATCAATTTTTAACTAACTTCCCGACTAGTTAGACATTTGAAACTTTCAGAAAAGCTCAGAACACGGTGACAATGCATTTTTTTAATACTTTTAGCTAACTGTTTCGGGTCCCTGCTGCCTTCGGCAGCGTTTATGATTCAACAAAAAATCTATTTAACTAGCTTTCTGACTAGCTAGACATTTGAAGCTTTCCGAACAGTTCAGAACTCTGTGACAATGTGTTTTTAAAATACTTTTAGCAAACTGTTTCGGGTCCCTACTGCCATCGGCAGCGTTTATGTGATTCAGCAGAAAATTTATTTAACTAACTTCCCGACTAGCTAGACATTTGAAACTTTCAGAATAGTTCAGAACACGGCGACAATGCATTTTTTAAATACTTTTAGCCAACTGTTCATTGTCCTTGCTGGCTTTAAGCGTTACAAGTACAAACCTTGCAATCGAATTTTTAACTAATTTCCCGACTAGCTAGACATTTGAAACTTTAAGAAAAGCTCAGAACACAGTGACAATGCATTTTTTAAATATTTTTAGCCACCTTTTTCGGGTCCCTGCTGCCTTTGGTAGCGTTTATATAATTCAACATAATTTTTCTTTACTAACTTGTTGACTAGCTAGCTATTTGTAACTTTTATTATAGCTCAAAGACGATAACAATGCATTTTTTTAATACTTTTAGCCAAATGTTTCGGGTCCCCGCTGACTTCGGTAGCATTTACATGATGCTCGCTTTATATGATGCTCGCTTACTAGGTATGTTTTCGTTTGTTTCGTAATTCGTAAACAATTCGTCTTTTATCAATATAATTGCAGGCTTTATCTACGGGCTAAATATTCATAAATAAAATCCATTCATCGACTAGAATATATTTCTGTTTTAAAGAATCAAATTCGAAACGCTAAATTGTCGACAATTTTCGCAACAATAAAATTACGGGCTCTGTTTATGGGCTGAATATTCGTTAAATAAAGTGCATTTGTCGACAAGAACCTGCTTATGTTTTTACATAGTATTACTTTATACACGCAAAAATGTCTTCAACTTTCATAATAATATCATTACTAGCTCTTTTGTCATTAGCTTCATTAGCTTCTTTTGAAATATCTATGACGGTAGGTCATATTTAATGGCCAAAACCTTTGTATTCTTGGTCATTACGAATATAGTTTTCCTAAATATCTACAAAACAGAAAATTAGATAAAGTCCAAAAAGAGAGGTGCACAACTAAATGATATAAGAAACCCTTATGCCAATTTACAATGTTCTACGTCGAACCCTTATTGAGATATGCGAGATACATTACAGGCTCTATCTACGGTCTAAATACTCATAAAAAAATGCATTCATGGACAAGAACCTGCTTATATCGTTAAGCATAACTTTCTACACGCAAAAAGTCTTCAAGTTTCATAACAGTATCATTACTGGCTCTATCAGTAGCTTTTTTTTGAAAAATCTATGATGGTAAGTCATATATAATGGCCAAAATCTTCGTATTTTTGGTCATTATGAACATAATTTTCCTAAATATCTCCAAAACGGAAAATAACATAAAGTCCATAATCGTATAAATCATATAAATAGAGATGCACAACTAGACGTTATAACAAACGTTCTACGTCTAACAGTTTTTGAATTATGCGAGATACATACCCCCCACACAAGTACACTGACGTCACGAAAATTCGTGTGAAATCGTTGATATCTCTGAAACGGGAACTCGTATTAAAACCAAAGTTGCAAGTCTACAGCTGGACATTATTACAGTTACGCATATAAATTTGCAGCCTTCTACGATCGTTCATTTTTTGAGCTATGCAGAATACAAAATCAGTTTCCATATCGGAATTACTAACTTCCTTACAAACCTTTGGACGGTCCCTGCCTGCCTGGGCTCGGCCAAGCTTAACGGGTTGGATGCCGTACGCTGGAGCGAATGAATCGCCAGATCACCGCATGGAAGCTGCCTACACCAGGCAGTAATCTAGTAGCTAAATAGAACGAGCTGTGTCCGATAATTCTTCGTTCAGACTTCATCCATTATCTTCAGGAACTAGATGGAACTGCTACGTCACTTCCGGGCAGCAATGTGACTAGAACACCAGAGCTCAGGAATTGCAAGGTAGTGATTTCTGCTTATTGGACACATAGCTCGACTTGCACACCACACCCTCTAAGATAGCCACGGTGGAAAACACACAGACACGCTCCTGGATGTTATGGAATTTGGAATAAGTGCACTGACTAGCTGAGAGTCGAAATAACTGGAATTCAACAAAAAATAAAACAATTTTGAATTTAGGCAGGGAGGGAGAAGAAAAAAAAAAAAAAACGCTGGGGGAGCCGCTAAAGGTAGTAATGCACACTATAATTAACACCAAAAGTGGAGGCCATTTGAATAGGGGAAGGGGACAACACTTAAGAAAGAGAAGCTGAACGAGATAGGAACAATAAGATTATTAAAAAAAAATTAAAAAAAAAAATAATACGTGAATTTACTGGGGATAAAAGATAGTTTTTGGGCGCATAGCGAAAATTTAGAAGTTTTTGAAGTGGCAAGGTCTAAATACACCTAATTGGGAGGGAAATTACTATGCGCAGGGAGAGAAAGAGGGACAATCGCAATTTTGATCCACCACGGATACTTTGTATAAGGAAGTAAAAGTGGTAGACTCATTTTTTTAAACACCAATTTCCGAAATCTAAAACTGACCTACTTAAGTAGGATGACTGTTAATAATCCTCTTATAACCATGTAATACATGAGAAAAAATATCTAAAATGTATTTATGTAATAATTTTCAAGAAAATCGATAGAGCCGTTTTTGAGATACAAACTTTTACCAAAACTTGGCAAACTCAGTTATTGACCGGAAAACAATAATTGCTCACAAAAAGATGTTTAAAAAAGAGTTAATATAATGAGTTTGAAAAAAAAAAATCCGTGCAGTTGTTTTTAAAGGAACGCACTTGCGAAGCCTGGAATTGAGCTATTTTTACAGGACGCCTATAAATTTACCTGAACTAACCGACTATATTATTTGAAAGGTCATCTAATAGAGTGTTTATATAGCAACTTTGAAGGAAATTACTAGATCCGTTTTTGAGATACGGACTTACTGTCCCACTTCCGTTTTCCGCTGTCCCATTTCCGGTTTTTAAATTTTCCCCAAAATTTAAAAAAATTATTTGTATACCAGACCTGTCTCAGTTCTGAAGTTTCGTAGTTCTATTTTTGTTAGCTCCGGAGATATGATACCCAGAATATTCCGTACATACATGCACATACATACTTATACATACATACACACACACACTCTGACCAACTGTCAGAAATTACTTTTCTGGACTCAGGAGGCCTTGAAATGTATAAATAGGTGAAAACTCGATATTGAATTTTCGTATAGCACCTTAGACTGTAGAAAACGAGGGGAAAAGGCTGAAAGTTCATAGAAACAGAGGGGGAAAAGAGTCAAAATTCCATTGAAAAAAGCATGGGATGAAAACAAAAAAACTCACAGTGTCAAGCGTGTAAAAGAGAAAAAAAAAGGGCTAACACCGGAATGTATAAAAGGACAAAATTGACTGGAAAAAAACATCGAAGAGCGGTAACGGGTTGGCTAGGGAGTTCAACATATCGTCGGGGGTTAATACGACTCGCCTAGTATAAGTTCATTACCCTACAGTAATTAGTAGGGTAATGCAGATTTCTTGCTTCTGTAATCTTATTTCCTTATTTATCATTAATGATCAAATTGATTAATAAATAAAACAAAGTAAAATTATATTTGATAAATTAATAAAATTATTATGTGCGCACACTAAAAATTTAATAGATATATAAATAATATTACTGTACACTTAAACTTTCTTTTAATTAACAGCGATAAAAAATTAATCGAACAATTTTTGCATTCGAAAACCTAATTTTAAATCATGTGTTTTATATTGAAATTAAAAGTAAATAGTGTGAAATAAATAGAAATATATCGACAATTACTACATGTATATATACATTTTTATTTGTTATTACATATGTATTTTCCACAACTCGAGAGCGAGACGCTGGGTCAAAATTTCCGAATTGCACTGCTCGTGGGCGAAATTTCCGGGGGTGAAATTTCCGGGGGGCGAAATGCTGGGGGCGAAATGCCGGGGGCGAGATGCTGGGGACGAAATTTCCGTAAACCGTCTGTTTACCCATTCTGGACTTTTTTTTTTCTTATAGCTCACTTCAAACATATTAGTCGTTGTTGGTAGACATAGTCGTTCGTAGCTTCACATGATTCCATCAGTTGAATATTTACACACATCACACCTTTCTGATCCTTCCGGATACGGAGTATGTGAGCTACATTGTGGGAGTGAGCTACATTGCCGACCTTATTGCAATGAAGATCTAGCTTTGGTTACGATGAACCAGCTTTATCCAAGATTTTTTACATTTAGGATTCTTATGACAAATCCCTTTATCATCTGCATTGATACAAAAATCATTATCTTTTTTTGATTTTGAAGCAGCATTTCACAAATGTTTTTTTCACATTTCATGTTTTTCTTTTAATGCATGTGGAACACAGTTACTAGCATTTTGAACCATTACCGTTTATATAAACGTTTTGCAACAGTTGATCGATTAACATTCAGTGATACGACCAATTATGATTGTGTTTGGCAAGAATCTTCAGCCAATAATGTTTTCAATTCAGCATCATCAAAATCATCGAAGCCATTCTTTGCACATTTGATGCTGCACGCGCACCATAAATTTCCACAAGCAAGCGAGAAGATTCCACTGCATTTTTCTTTGCAATAAAACAATGTAATAAAACTTCCATCAAATGATGTTTATTTGGAATAATTTTTGACATTTTCAAGCTGAAATCAAGAACTATCGAAATCAAGTATCGCCATTTAATAATACACATATGCAGTACTACTAATGACACCTATTGGGAAAGAGCGGAGTCTTATTCACGTGCCCAATATTTTTTTTTCATTTCAAATAAAATCTATGTTTATAATATTTTTTTCTTATTTATCAATACTTTTATTTTTTTTTAACTATTACTAAAAATATGATTATTTACACACATCACATCTTGAAATAACAAATTTGAAAAGAATGTTTTCCTTGAAAATAATTGTGTGACTCCTGAATATTTAAATATTTGACAACATTGAGTACATAAATATTTGGCAAATGTAAATACTCATATGAACATATGATCCAAGTATGCAACAAAATAAATAAACTGGATACTGTGAATAAATACCGAATAATTGGTGCATGCCTAAGAATCATTTAAATTTCTATTGTCTCATGCCAAATAGGAGTTATTAAATATGACAATATTCATAATTATTCTAAATTATTAACTGCGTATTCTTAAAAGCTAACAATCACAATATTCAAAATAAAAAATAAAAAGGCATTATAGCAACCTGAAAAATATTTAAATATAAATATTATGCAAAAATTTCAAAAAATAAATGCAAGGTAGGTTAGATAGTGTATGATATGTCTTTATTAATACAACCTGTTTTAAGGAATTTTCTTAATCAAATGTTTAATATGCATGTACTGTGTTAAATTTGATTATAAATAAATCTCTTTGAAATATAAAAGTATTAATGTCTTTTAAATGCAAATATATATATTGAATTCAGAGTTTGAATATAACTTGATTCTTTTCCTGCTCTATGATTTCTAAAATTACGAACTATAATTATGTTTATTTTAAATATTTATTTATTTTTTCCTTTTTCTAATTACAGATGGCCCTTGTTCAATCAAAAGTAGCAGGAAAAAATAGAGCTAAGCTTTTTAGGTAAAGCCATGATAAGGAAGCAAGAAAAGAAAATATAAAACGCATGAGAATTATCTGTACAAAAGAAAAGTCAGAATAACACGGATGAA
This sequence comes from Salticus scenicus, assembly GCA_963930645.1. Lineage (NCBI taxonomy): Eukaryota > Metazoa > Arthropoda > Arachnida > Araneae > Salticidae > Salticus > Salticus scenicus. Next base: position 328,469,409 of record OZ005651.1, read on the forward strand.
TATAAAAAATTTAAAAGTAAGAAAACAAATAGAAAGCTACTGTTTCGACAAAGAAAAAGGATAGAGTTAAGAAATAAGGTACTATCAACAAGTCAATTTCAAAATACCTACAGAAATCCACAAGCTTATGGAAAAGCAATAAGTAAAGCTTTGAAAGTTTTACCCAATTCTCCAATCAAAAAGAAGACTGTAGTTTCTTAAATTGCAACAAACTTGGACTTAAACAGGCAAATCACTCAGAGAAATACTGTCGATGATGAAGAGTCACATAATTTAGTATTAGAGGGTTTTTTTTTTTTTTTTTTTTTTTCACTCAGATATTGTTTTTACAACATCAGGAATGAAAAAGGAAATTACAATATGGAAAAATTGCGAAAAAATCAAATTAAGAAAATATTATTTGGTTACATATCTTAAAGAAGCATAACCTATTTTTAAAAATGGAAATATAAATTACTCACTCAGCTTATCAGCATTTTGCGAGTTTCGCCCAGAAAATGTTTCTCTTATGCGTCAGACACAAGAAGAACAATGTAAATACATGACATTTGAAAACTTTGTTCTCGAGCTAAAAGTACTAAAATAGAAAGCACTAATGATTCAAAATTATGTTAGAAAGATACATTTTGTGATGATTCGCTACGCTCTAAATGCTACCAAGGAATATGTGAAGTATGTTGCAAAGAATAAAAATTAAAATGTACTGAAAATCTTTTTAATAAAGTTTATTAAAAAATAATAAAAATGCAAAAAAATGTCAAGGGAAAAAGACATGCATTGGAGAAGTCTTGGATTAAATGTGTAACTATACTTTTTAGCAACAAGTTCTCATGTAAATATCAAAAGAAAACAATTTCAAGAATTTCAAAATGACAAAAATTTTCTTGAATCAAGTGTCTTACAAATGGATTTTACCATGAACTACAGTGCTGGAAAAAATTATAAAGCCGATAGAAAAATTTACAAAATTCAAAAAGTAATGGAATTGTTGATAACGCAAATTCTATTTTCATTTGCATGATCAACATCGAAGTAATGCGCATAAACTTTGTTTAGAAAAACGGAATAGGGAACACAAATTATGCTAATTTCTTACAACCAATGAAAAACAACTTGGAAAAAATTATAAAGCCGATGGTTCTAGCCTCCTTTGGCATAATGCCAGACATGAGAAAGCAGGTTCCTAGGAAAGTTTAGGTAAATATAAACGTGTTACGTGCATTCATTTTGCATTTGATGTGTTTAATACAATGCCAAGAGGAAAAAAGTTATCCGATGGTGAACAAATTAAAATATTAACTTTAAATGAAGTTGGAATGTCTGGTTCTAATATTGCAAGAAAAATAGGAAGGTCCAAGGCTGCAGTAAACAGTTTTCTCAAAAATCCCGAAGATTACGGCAGTAAGAAGCGTACAGGAAGACCGAAATCCTTAACTGTAAGGCGATCAAGACAAATCCGGAAGCTAGCTTGCGGACAAAAAATGTCGTCTGCCCAAATTCAAGAACATTTACAATTACCATGTACAAGCCGAACGGTAAGAAATGTTTTAAGTAGCAATCCCATTGTTCAGTTTAAAAAATTTAAAGGAAAACCCCCTCTTTCGAAGCACCACAAATATGCTCGCTTAGACTTTGCCCAAAAACATTTAACCGAAGGCACAAATTGGAGAGATATTGAGCGTGTTCAGTAGAGCGCCCGAGATGGATCAAAACGACCGGGCGATGACGTCACTGATCCTGGACCGGTCTTGGATCGGGCCAGGAATCTACTGAACGCTTTGGAACAATTTTGACGTGATAGGAGCAGCGCCATCTATCTAATTTGACCTGTATTAGCAAGTTATCTATTGTATTTCTGTTGTTTATTTTGTCTGGACTTTTAATACGTAATTCCATAAAATGCTAAACTACATTACGTTTTTTCTTAAAAAAAAAAAAAAAAAAAAAAGAAAGAAAAAAAAAAGAAAGAAAGAAAGATTTTTTATGTAATAACAGTTTTACTTCTTTCTTATTAATGTAGAATTCTGTACTCTGCTAACAAAAAATAAGAAGCTATTAATTGATTGTACTGACAAATTACTAATATACATTACTTTGGTTATGATTTTTCTAAATTCACGTATAAATTTTAATCATGAAAATGTTAAGAATGTTACGTTACATTTATTTTTAAAGGAGCAGAGTAGATTTATCTTAAATGAGCACTTAAAACACCTTTCTTTCTCTTCGAATTTTATTATGAACAGAAATGTACAACTAAAATGTTTTCGAAAAAAATAAATAAATAAATAAATAAATTATATAAAATATGAAATATGCTGTTCAGTTAATATAATGGATTTATATAAAAAATAATCTTATTAAAAAATAATCTTATTTTCTTCTTCGATTTATGAATCAATATAAAGAGCTTTTTCTCTTATTACCGACTGAATATTAAAATAAACTAGCAATGTAAACAACACTGCATAATTTTATAGTTACTTTTTTTACAGTTTGTTTTGTTTATTAAATTTAATAATTGACATCTTAAACTTATTTTTACCTAAATTAAAAATATGTGGAAGGATTTTAATTTATTTACTTATAGTTAACTTATTATTTTAAAGGTAAAAAATACAATCGTTTACAAACTTTTCTATTTGTAAACAAACTAGTATGTTGTGGCCACCACAAGACTTTCTTTTATATTTACCTATACATATTCAATCAGTAACAATATTTAAAAAAAAAAAAAAGTACGATTTTTTTTCTAAGTTTTTTTTTTTTTTTTTTTTTTTTTTTTTTTTGTTAAAAGTAAAAAAAATCGATAACTTTGTTTTAAATTATCACAGATTTATAGTTCAACCATTCGTTTTAAAGGTATTGACGAGACCTTTCGAAAGATACCCATCTTGAAAATTTATTCCCCCCGGGGGTTACTTCCCCCCCACGGAGGGAAGCGATGCCCCCCCTTGCAGAAAATTTTTTTCCTAGTTACATACTACTATTATCAATAATTCATATTAATTTTACAATCACAAGTTTAAAACAACTCTTATTATGCACATTTATACGAATTTTTGTCCTATGCTGCCATGTTAAAAATTTAGATAAAATGCTATCACAGAGCCACCTGTTGAGCTATTGATCCCCAAACATAATCAGCACCAGTTAATGTCGGGGACAAACTAAATACCAAGTTTGGTTAAATTTCGTTAAAAAAAAAAAAAAAAAAAAAAAAAAAAAAGTTGCGATATTTTTCTAAGTTTTGTTTTGTTAAAACTAAAAAAAATCAATAACTTTGGTTTAAATTATCACAGATTTATCGTTCAACCATTCGTTTTAAAGGTATTGACGAGATCTTTCGAAAGACACCCATCTTGAAACTTTGCCCCCCCGGGTGGGAACTTGCCCCCACATGCACAAAAATTTTTTCCTAGTTAACTACTACTATTATCAACCTGATCTTTCGAAAGATACCCATTGTGAAAATTTACCTCCCCTGGGGGGTATTTCCCCCCTAGGGGGGGAAGCGATGCCCCCCCATGCAGAAAATTTTTTTCCTAGTTACATACTACTATTATCAATAATTCATATTAATTTTACAATCACAAGTTTAAAACAACTCTAATTATGCACATTTATACGAATTTTTGTCCTATGCTGCCATGTTAAAAATTTAGATAAAATGCTATCACAGCGCCACCTGTTGAGCTATTGATCCCCAAACATAATCAGCACCAGTTTATGTCGGGGACCAACTAAATACCAAGTTTGGTTAAATTTCGTTAAAAAAAAAAAAAAAAAAAAAAAAAAAAAAATGCGATATTTTTCTAAGTTTTTTTTTGTTAAAAGTAAAAAAAATCGATAACTTTGGTTTAAATTATCACAGATTTATCGTTCAACCATTCGTTTTAAAGGTATTGACGAGATCTTTCGAAAGACACCCATCTTGAAACTTTGCCCCCCCGGGTGGTGGGCAAAGTTTCACGAATTAATAGTTTTTAGAAAATGTCTGTCTGTCTGTCTGTATCATTTTTTTGTGGACGCTGTATCTCACGAACCAATGAATGAAATTTAACCAAACTTGGTATTTAGTTGCACCCTGACATAAACTGGTGCTGATTAGATTTTGGGATTAATCGCTCAATAGGTGGCGTTGTGATCGCATTTTATGCAAATTTTTAACATGGCAGAATAGGACAAAATTCCGTATAAATGGGCATAAAGAGAGTTATTTTACACTTGTGATTGTAAAATTAATAGGAATTATTGATAATAGTAGTAGTTAGCTAGGAAAAAAATTTTGTGCATGGGGGGGCATCGGTTCCCCCCTGGGGGGGAAAATCCCCCCCCGGGGAAGTAAATTTTCAAGATGGGTATCTTTCGAAAGGTCTCGTTGATAATAGTAATAGTTAACTTGGAAAAAAATTTTGTGCATGTGGGGGCATCGGTTGCCCCCCCACCGGGGGGGGAAGTTCCCACCCGGGGGGGCAAAATTTCAAGATGGGTATCTTTCGAAAGATCTCGTCAATACCTTTAAAACGAATGGTTGAACGATAAATCTGTGATAATTTAAACCAAAGTTATCGATTTTTTTTACTTTTAACAAAAAAAAACTTAGAAAAATATCGCAATTTTTTTTTTTTTTAACGAAATTTAACCAAACTTGGTATTTAGTTGGTCCCCGACATAAACTGGTGCTGATTATGTTTGGGGATCAATAGCTCAACAGGTGGCGCTGTGATAGCATTTTATCTAAATTTTTAACATGGCAGCATAGGACAAAAATTCGTATAAATGTGCATAATTAGAGTTGTTTTAAACTTGTGATTGTAAAATTAATACAAATTATTGATAATAGTAGTATGTAACTAGGAAAAAAATTTTTTGCATGGGGGGCATCGCTTCCCCCCCTAGGGGGGAAATACCCCCCCAGGAGGGGTAAATTTTCACATTGGGTATCTTTCGAAAGATCAGGTTGATAATAGTAGTAGTTAACTAGGAAAAAATTTTTGTGCATGTGGGGGCATCGGTTGCCCCCCCCCCGGGGGGGGGAAGTTACCACCCGGGGGGGCAAAGTTTCAAGATGGGTATCTTTCGAAAGATCTCCTCAATACCTTTAAAACGAATGGTTGAACGATAAATCTGTGATAATTTAAACCAAAGTTATCGATTTTTTTAACTTTTAACAAAAAAAAACTTAGAAAAATATCGCAATTTTTTTTTTTTTTTTAACGAAATTTAACCAAACTTGGTATTTAGTTGGTCCCCGACATAAACTGGTGCTGATTATGTTTGGGGATCAATAGCTCAACAGGTGGCGCTGTGATAGCATTTTATCTAAATTTTTAACATGGCAGCATAGGACAAAAATTCGTATAAATGTGCATAATTAGAGTTGTTTTAAACTTGTGATTGTAAAATTAATATGAATTATTGATAATAGTAGTATGTAACTAGGAAAAAAATTTTCTGCATGGGGGGGCATCGCTTCCCCCTCTGGGGGGGAAGTACCCCCCCGGGGGGGATAAATTTTCAAGATGAGTATCTTTCGAAAGGTCTCGTCAATACCTTTAAAACGAATGGTTGAACTATAAATCTGTGATAATTTAAAACAAAGTTATCGATTTTTTTCACTTTTAACAAAAAAAAAAAAAAAAAAAAAAAAAAAACTTAGAAAAAAAAATCGTACTTTTTTTTTTTTTTTTTTTTTTTTTTAATATTGTTACTGATTGAATATGTATAGGTAAATATAGAAGAAAGTCTTGTGGTGGCCACAACATACTAGTTTTTATATATTAAATTAACAAAATATGATAGCGTCCGAATTAAAAAAAATATATTTTTTTGTTTCAATTAAAATTGTGTAAATTTTTGTTTTAATTTTATGTTTGAATGTTACGTTCATCAATAAAAAAAAATACGTTTCGAAAATCGTTATTACGTAAAAAATCTTTTTTACACAATAAATAAATAAACATAATATAGTTTAGCATTTTATGGAATTACTTACCTTATTTTCTACAGCACAAACAATGCATATAAATAGGTACATCTGTATTAATCCTCAGCTAATCAAACAAATAAACAATCAGTGTCAAAAACAGATGTTCATTGTTCAGGTTTTCACTGCGTAATGTCAATCAGAGCCTGAATTTCAACCTATTGCGCATTTGATCCATCACGTGACCAATGGATCAAGAAATTTTTCTGGGCTTTCTGATCCACGACCGGTCGCGATCGGTCCATTCCACTGAACGATGTGACTCTGGATCGGTCGACACCACTGAACGCTTTGGCTCGGAATCTTTCGACCGGTCGTGGATCGGGCGCTCTACTGAACACGCCCATTGTTTTTTCCGATGAAAAGAAATTTAATTTCGATGGACCCGACGGCTATAAATATTTTTGGCATGATTTACGACAGGAACCTCATATTTTTTCAAAGCGTCAATTTGGAGGTGGCTCGGTAATGGTTTGGGCTGCATGTGCTGCAGGTGGAACCACTCCAATTGTTTTCATCCATAACAAAATGAATTCAATTATGTATCAAGATATGTTAGGAGATAATTTATTACCCATTGCTCCTCTTATAATTTCAGGAGACTGAACATTTCAGCAGGACAACGCTTCTGTTCATGTTTCGAAGTCAACTAAATCTTGGCTGGAAGCTAACCAGGTGAAATGCCTTCAATGGCCAGCTCGTAGCCCCGATCTGAATGTAATAGAAAATATTTGGGGAATTTTAGCCCGAAATGTTTACAAAAATGGACGACAATTCAATTCAAAATTAGATTTGATGAATGCTATTAAAAACTGCTGGAATAATATTGATGCAAGTACTTTGTGTGGTCTGATAGATTCAATGACTAAGAGACTAGTCACAGTTATCGAAAAAAAGGGTCTCACATCGATTATTGATGAAACTAGCGAGCTTCGCCCGCTAGCGGGTCAGTATTTTCAAATGAATCACTAAAATTAATGAATCACTAACAGTAACTTTTAGTGTTAAGAAAAGAAATTTAAAAAAAAATCATTTCTGATTGGGTAAAAAGTCGGCCCGGGTCCCCACTGCCTTCGGCAGCGCTGCCCCGTGCGCGCTGCATGCGCGTATTCCTTTCCTGACCCTCCGTGCCCCCCCACTCAAAAAAAAAAAATCTGATCGGGTAAAAACTCACACCGGGTCCCCACTGCCTTCGGCAGCGCAGACCCATGCGCGCTGCGCACGCACGTGTGAAGGTATACGCGCGCTACGCGCACATTTTCCTTCTCAAATCAAATTTTTATTCTTAAGAAAAGAAAATGAAAAAAAATCATTTCTCATCGGTTAAAAAGTCGGACCGGGTCCCCACTGCCTTCGGCAGCGCTGTCCCGTGCGCGCGGTGCACGCCTATATCTTCCCCACCCTTTCAGCCCTTCCTAATTAACCTACATATACCAATTTTGAACGGTCTAACTGAATTAGCTGAGATGCAAAAGAAAACCTAATCAGGACACCTCAAAACGTGCAAATCTGTTTAAAACTTTCGATAATATAAAAGAACTTTAATATATCTTTCGAATGATGTATTAAAAACAATTTAATCATAATTAGAAATTGAAATATTGAAATTTTAAAAAATACAGCGCCATCTGGCGGTAGAAATTTCTGTAATCTACTATTCGATTTCAAGCCAAAAAAGCTATCTTATGATGTATTACTTATGGAATTATTTTAATTAGTAGCTCAGATACAAAAGAAAACCGATTCAGGAGACCTCAAAACATGTAAATGAAGCGAAATCTTGAATCCCGCTTTCGATAATATAAAGGTACTTTAAAATATCTTTCGAATGATGTACTAAAAATAATTTAATCATACTTAGAATTTGAAATACGCGTATTATAATAACATTTAATTTGCAATTAAATTGTACATTTTTTATTTATTCTCGAAACCCGATGATATTTGAACTGGAACTTCGTCTTGTGATGTTAAAAGTTTGTAGCAAGTTTGAATTAATTTTGAAGAAAATTGAAGCATTTTGAAATTTGCAATTTTTATTTCCAGTACAAAATCAGTAAAGCTGGAAGTAAAATCTATTTATTCTTTCGCCCGGTGCCATGGTAACCGAAATACGTCTATTGCGAAATTAATAGAACTGTTGTGATTTGTTGCCACCTTTTTTTTCATACTTTAGTTAATTTTAAAAAATCTAATTGCCCTATAGATAAGCTATTTAAACCGTCGGATTCAGAAAAATCGGACCTTTCATTTGATATCTTATTTGTAACGATACGACTGATATTTCTAATTTATTTTCCACTTTTTCCGTAAAAATGTCGCTTTTTAAGCATTTAATCATGAATTCTGGGTCATTTTTCGGTAGATATGGGTCGACGTTTTAATTAATATCTCCGCTAATTAGGGTCGCATCGCTTAGCGAATTATCGCGATGTCGAGATGAAGAAATTCTGCGTCTGTCGACACCGGTTTCGAAGCGCTGCGACCATTAGCGCCGGAGCTTTAGCTATGACAAGGCATTTCTCACAGACAGACAGACAGACAAACAGACAAACAGACAGACATACAGACAGACAGACAGATGCGCACAGATTTTAATAATATAAGGAGATACATGTATCGACTTTATAATTTTTTCCAGCTTTCTTTGTACATAAATTTTTCTTACGTCTACTAACCTTTTGTTATTGTAGTTATTAATAAATTTATTTTTTCCTTTTGTTCCTTGTAGCATATAATATATATGTATGAAATTTTGTAAATGTTTGATCTTTTGTTTTTTAATTATATCATATTTTCAAGTGGCTTTATAATTTTTTCCACCACTGTATAATTTTTCATACAGGGTCGATCCACGTAAAACTTGGATCCTTTTTTCTGCCCCTTCACAAAATTCCACATCATAAAATCCCTTCATAAATTCAAATTAAATAAAAGAACCTTCAAAAAAATTTAAATTTATAAAATGAGCGACTACACAAAATTTTATTTTATAAAAATCATCCTTTTAAAAAATGCTTCGATGCCTTAAGTATTTTTAATTATTTATTTCAACGAAACTCTAGTAACTTGATATTAAACACTATAGAAAGGTTATTAATTGGATGGTTTAACACGATATATATATATACAGTGGGTGTTCAAATTATTAGAAATATTTTTTATTTTGAAATTTTTTCGATAGTCTAAACAAGTACTACAGGAAATAGCCTGAAACTTCATACATGCAAAGAACGTTCAAAAACTCATATTTTCTACTATCGATTTAGTGCAGAGTGCAAGTAGGAGACCAATCACAAATTGAAGAAAAGCGAAAATACTTTGGATCACCCTGTATTTCAAAATGCTATAATTAACTTGTAATGTTAATACATTGTTGCATATACTATGAACAATGTTTGTATGTTTTGGTTCGGGAATTGTTCAATTATTTAGCCCGTTATATATATTAAAAAATACTAATTTTTTTGACAAGATTTCTGTTTATAACTGAACTGCTGTTTGTCAAATATGCAACACCATGAAGGAATCATCAGAACTAAATGAAATTTAATGCACAAACGACTTGTATTGGTACAAATAAATGACGAAATTGTCAAAGAAAAAAGAAACAAATTAAAATAAGTATCCGAAATCAGTTTTTGGTGTAGCCACTACGCGCTGCAATAAGTGCCAACAATACGACGTGGCATGGAGTGAAATAGATTTCGAATGTCTTCTTGTCGAAAAGAATTCCATATTGCTTGTATGCGCAGCCAAAATTCTTATTTTGAAGCTGCAGGACGCGGATCACGAGCAGTTCGTCGACCAACCAAATCCCACACGTGCTCAATAGGCGACATATCCGGCGAATAAGCAGGCCAAAGAAGAAGTTGCATGTGTTGGGCTGAACAGAAGTCTCGAACAGTCTTTGCAACATGTGGACGTGCATTATCTTGCTCAAAGATAGCTCCAGGAAAATGCCTTGAAGGAAGGGAACGACTTCGGGCTGTAGCACTTCACGGATGCTCCTGTTGCTATTGAGATTACGCTCATTTCGTAGCAAATAGGATCGTCCATGATACGAAATCGCACCCCAGACCATAACTCCGGGTGTTCGGCCACTATGTCGTTCGATAACGCACTCTGGAAGGCAGCGTTGACCGGCATAGCGTCTAATACGAACGCGGCCATCATGGTCCCACAAATTGCAGCGTGATTCATTTGAAAAGACAACTTGGCGCCAATCAGCTTGCCAGGATCTGTGCTCATGAGCCCATTGAAGACGCAGCCGTCGATGGTTTGCCGTGAGGGGGATCCTGTATAAGGGCACCCTTGCACGCAGTGCACGGTGCAGCAGACGTCGACGAATTGACGAAGCCGACATTAATACACCTGTAGCAGTCGACCAACGTGCTGCCAACTGCCTGGAGGAAGATGTACGGTCATTCACTGCCATGCGGAGCAGGTGTCGATCGTTGCGTGCTGACGTCACCTTCCGTCGTCCTCTGCCAGTTTTTCGAGTTGTTCAATGCTCGCCGGTCCACTGCTTCCAAACTCGCATCACTGTGGAACTGTTCCGCTGTACACGAGCGGCTACTACGCGATAGGAAAATCCCCCTTCTTGAAGGCAAATAATCCTCCCCCGTTCAAACTCCGTAAGTTGTTGGAATTTCTCCTTCTTCCGTCGTGGAGGCATACTTAGGTCTCACTAAACGTTAGCCACTAACAAATAATCATTAACTATTTTAAATGTCCCACTACAGCCCTCTATTTATACGCTTTCAGCATCAGTTCAGAGGGCGCTGCGCACGCCACGCAGGCGTAGTGGCTCTGAAGCTTTACTATTTTGCATAACATCCTATAATTGACATTTGCTGCAAATCTTATACTATTAAGTGAGCAATATCTGTATATATATATATGTATATTTCACTGTTCTCGAAAACGGTAGCTCGGACAGTCACGTGATTTAATACAAAGGTGCCCTCCGAAGGGTCATTGTGCACATCGAAGTCAGATTTTCGAATTTTTGATTAGTTTCTTTTAATTAATAAAAATATGAAAATAAACTTCCCATTTCTATAATGACGGATATGGAGAATCTTAGGAGAAATTTGATTGGTTTATTTGATTTTCATTGATTTGAGTGTATTTTACATTGAACTGCAGCTACGTTAAGAGGTATTACCAGAGATTTGATTGGTTTACTTCATTTTCATTGATTTGAGTGTATTTTACGTTGAACTAGAGCTAAGTTATGAGGAATTACGAGAGATTTGGTTGGTTTATTTGATTTTCATTTATTTGAGTGTATTTTACGTTGATCTAGAGCTACGTTTTGAGGAATTACGAGAGATTTGATTGGTTTACTTGATTTTTATTGATTTGAGTGTATTTTACGTTGAACTAGGGCTACGTTTTGAGGAATTACAAGAGATTTGATTGTTTTATGTGATTTTCATTGTTTTGAGTGTATTTTATATTGAACTACAGCTACGTTATGAGGAATTACCAGAGATTTAATTGGTTTATTTGATTTTCATTGATTTGAGGAAGGAGTGTCCAGTGATGTTTTCTTGGTTTTAATATGCTTGACAGTCATTACTGCGAAAAGCAGTTTCATGCGCTTTCACATTCATGCACAGCGTGGTAGGGGTGTCCAGTGATGTTTTTTTGGTTTTAACATGCGTGATTGGGATTGCCGTGGAACCGAGTTACATGCGTTTTCAAATTCATGCACAGCGGGGTAGGGGTGTCTGGTGATGTTTTTTGGTTTTAACATGCGTGATAGTGATTGCCAGGGAAATGAGTTTCGTGTGCTCTGAGATTCATGTACAGCGATGTAGGGCTGTGCAGTGATTTTTTTTTCATGTGCGAGAAGCGTATATATGACCGTTTTAGTGACTGCTGCGAAAACGACTTACGTGCGTTCTCTGATTCGACCATTCATCGAATAGTGACTTTTACTGTACGAGCAACATCTTCAACTGTTTTCAGACTATTCGAAGAATTAACATTTCTGTTTGACTGTTTTCGAGAATATTCGTTTTAATAATAATTTTGTTGCACAGATTCGCGAAGTTCAAAAACTGTTTGCTATTGTCAAGGAGATGCCATACTAAAACGGTGAAGAAAATAGTCGCCAATCGAAATATATTTATTTAAACATCTCAATTATTCAATTAAAAAGAAATCCTTTAAATATAGTGCCCAGCGAAACGTGCGAAGACTGCTAGTTTCATTTAATTCTGATGATTTCTTCGTGGTGTTTCGTGGTGAATCTCGTGGTCGAATTTCGTGGTGAATAAATTTGCTGCACAGATTCGCGAAGTTCAAAAACTGTTTGCTATTGTCAAGGAGATGCCATATTAAAACTGTAAAGAAAATAGTCGCCAATCGAAATATATTTATTTAAACGTCTCAATTATTCAATTAAAAAGAAATCCTTTAAATATAGTGCCCAGCGAAACGTGCGAAGACTGCTAGTTTCATTTAATTCTGATGATTCCTTCGTGGTGTTTCGTGGTGAATCTAAAGGTAAATAAAGACCTAAATGTAAACAAAGACCTTAAATGTAAACATATACTACAAATGAAAAAAAGAACCTAAATGTATACAAAAAGTATAAATTTAAAAAAAGATCCTAAATGTAGTAAATAAAGACCTGAATGTACATAAAGACTGTTAATGTAAATATTGACTTAAACGTAAACAAAGACCTTGAGTGTAAACAAAGAATGTAAATATAAACGAAAACTACCCATATAAACAAAGTAATAAATGTAAATTAAAGCCTAAATGTAAACAAAAACTGTAAATGTAAACAAATACTTAAATGTAAACAAAGACATTAAATAACAGGCCTAAGAGTAAACGAAGACTCCAAATGTATACAAAGGCCTAAATGTAAACTAAGACTTAAATGTAAACTAAGACCCTAAATTATAAGCAAAGACAACAAACGTAAACAGACCAAAATGTAAACAAAATCTGCAAATGTAAACAAAGACCTAAATGTAAACAAAGACCCTAAATGGAAATAAAGACCAGAATGTAAACAAAAGCAATATATGTAAAACAATTCCTAATTGTAAATAAATTTCTGAATGGAAACAAACACCTAAACATAAACAAAAACCTTGAATTTAAGCAACGAATGTACATGTAAAAAAACTACAAATACAACAAAGTGCATAAATGTAAATAAAGCCTTAATGTAAACTTTTTGTATGTTTACATTTTCGGGTTTTTTTACTTTTAGAGCTTTATTTACATTCAGGTACTTTGTTTACATTTGCAGAATTTGTTTACATTTTGGTCTGTTTACATTTGTTTTCTTTGTTTATATTTAAGGTGTTTGTTTACATTTAAGTCTTTGTTTACATTTAGTTCTTTATTTCTATTTAGGGTCTTCGTTTACATTTATAGTCTTTGTTTACATTTAAGTCTATTCATATTTAGTGTCTTACACTCAAGGTCTTTGTTTACGTTTCGGTCTTTATTTATATTTCGGGACTTTGTTTACATTCAGGTCTTTATTTAGATTTACGACTTTGTTTAGATGTATTGCCTTTCTTTACATTTAGGGTCTTTGTTTATATTTATCCTCTTTGAATACATTCACGTTCTCTGTTTACATTTGTAGTCTATGTTTACATTTAGGGTCTTTGTTTACATTTATAGTCTGTTTATGTTTAGGTCATTATTTACATTTATGCTCTTTATTAATATTTGTGTCTTTTGTTTACATTTACATTCTTTGTTTACATCAAGGTGTTTGTTTTCATTTAGGTCTTCATTCAGGGTCTTTGTTTACAGTCACTTCTCTATATACATTTAGGGCATTGTTTAGACGTATTGTTTTTTTACATTAAGGTATATATTTACATTTAGGGTCTTTGTTTAAATTTAGATTTTTGCCTAAATTAAGGTTCTTTGTTTACACTTGTGCCCTATATTTACATTTTGGTTCTTAGACCTAAATGTATACAAAGAGTATAAATTTGAAAAAAGTTCCTAAATGTAAATAAAGACCTGAATATACACAAAGACGGTTAATGTAAATATTGACCTAAACGTAAACAAAGACCTTGAATGTAAATAAAGTATGTAAATATAAATGAAAACTACCCATATAAACAACGTCATAAATGTAAGTAAAGACCTAAATGTATACAAAACTATAAATATAAACAAATAATTAAGTGTAAACAAAGACTCCAAATATATGCAAAGTCCTAAATTTGTGACGACCTTGGCGTCGTCGCCATGCTTATTTAACTTTAAGTTGGAGCTGAAAACTGAAATACTTAATTTATGAAGAAATGACAGAGTCCAAATATATAAAATTAATGAGCTTTAATTGAGCTTAAATAAGAATGAGGGCGCTGGATTATAATGACGTTTAGTAACTTACGACTTAAAATGGGCAGTCCTCGTAAATACTTTGACAGCAATAAATAGCCACCGTTACTTTACTTTACTTAATTACTCGCAAATGATCGCAACTACTTTCATTTAACTTCCTTAACTCCTAAGGCCAAGTAGTCTTTCGCATGTAGGAGGATTCCCTGATGCTACAATGCTACAGGACTTACTCTCTTCTACCCTGAGCCGCTAATAGCTAGCCTTCTACTAACTCTCCAACTAACTCACTCCAACTATGAAATACATCGCCTTTCAACTCCCTCTCCAACTAACACTCTTACCTCCTCTCAACTAACACCCAAAAGCAATCTTCCTTCTCCTTTTATATAAATCACTTTTCAAACTTATTAGCATAATGTCAATTACAATTTTAGTTTAGGATGAGAACTAACTCTATTACTCAATTGAATCCTAAAACCTTCGTATTCATGTGTTACTCTTAAAGTGCGAATTTTAACCGTAGCACTTTGCTAGACCTCACAAATTTAAAAAAAAACTTAAATGTAAACTAAGACCCTAAATATAAACAAACAAAACAAACGTAAACAGACTAATCCGTAAAAAAATTCTGTAAATGTAACAAAGAACCTAAATATAAATAGACCTAAATGTAAAGAAACATCCTAAATGTAAATAAATTCCTCAATGTAAACAAAAACCTAAACGTAAACAAAGAACTTGAATGTAAACAATGAATGTGCATGTAAACAAAAACTACAAATATAACAAAGTGCATAAATGTAAATAAAGAACTAAACGTAAAATTTTTGTATGTTTACATTTAGGGTTTTTGTTTCATTTAAGGCGTTATTTACATTTAGGTACTTTGTTTACATTTCAAAAATTTGTTTAAATTTTGGTCTGTTTTCATTTGTTTTCTTTGTTTATATTTATGGTGTTAGTTTACATTTAAGTCTTTGTTTACATTTAGTTCTTTATTCATATTTAGTGTCTTACACTCAAGGTCTTTGTTTACGTTTGGGACTTTTTTTATATTCAGGGAATTTGTTTACATTCAGGTCCTTATTTACATTTAGGACTTTGTTTAGATGTATTGACTTTCTTTACATTTAGGGTCTTTGTTTAAATTTATCCTCTTTGTATACATATAGGTTCCTTGTTTACATTTGTAGTCTATGTTTACATTTAGTTCTTTGTTTACATTTACGTCTTTATTTACATTTAGGTTGTTCTTTGTTTACATTTATATTCTTTGATTACATTTAGTTCTTTATTTACATTTATGCCCTTTATTCATATTTATAGTTTTTGTTTGCATTTATATTCTTTGTTTACACTCAAGGTCCTTGTTTACGTTTAGGCCTTTGTTTATATTTAGGGTCTTTGTTTACATTCAGGTCTCTCTTTACATTTAGGACATTGTTTAGGTGTATTGTCTTTGTTTACATTAAGCTCTTCATTTACTTTTTGGGTCTTTGTTAAAATTTATACTATTTGTATACATTTAGGTTCTTTGTTAACATTTGTTGTCTATGTTTACATTTAGGGTCTTTGTTTACATGGAAACTAAGACTATAAATGTAAAAAGACTATAAAAGTAAACAGACCTAAATGTAAACAAAGACTATAAATATAAAAAAGACCTTAAATTTAATAAAGACCTAAAGTTAAACAGAAACTAAATGTAAACATAGACTTTAAACTTGAAGAAAAGCCCAAAATATAAACAAAGGCAACAAATAAACAGAAAGAACCTAAATAAAAACACTTACACGTAAACAAGAACCTTAATGTAAACAGGTTACTAATGTAAACTAGGAACCTAAATATAAAGATTATAAGTGTAAACAACCTAAATGTAAATAAAGATTATAAATATAAACAAAGACCCTAAATGTAAATAAACTATAAATGAAAAAAATACCCTAAATGTAAACAGAGACCTAAATGTAAGCAAAAACTGTAAATGAAAGCAGAGACCCTAAATGTAAATAGACCAAAATGTAAACAAAGATTTAAATGTAAACTAAGATCTAAATATAAACAAAGATGAAAAATGTAAACAGAACAAAATGTAAACAAATTCTGTACATGTAAACCAAAAACCTAAAAGTAAATAAGGATGTAAATGTAAAGAAAGACCTTAAATGTAAACATAGACTACAAATGTAAAGAAAGATATTAATATAAACAAATTCAATACATCTAATCAAAGTCCTAAATGTAAATAGACACCTGAATGTAAACAAAGACCCCAAATATTAATAAAGACCTAAATGGAAACAAAGAGCCTAAATATAAACATAGACTGCAAATGTAAACAATGAATCTAAATATATGCAAAGATTATAAAATTAAACAAAGAACCTAAATGTAAATAAAGACCCTAATAAAAACAAAGACAATTTATGTAAACAAAGTCATTACTGTAAATAAATTCCTGAAAGTAAACAAAGACCTAAACGTGAACAAAGAACTAGAATATAAACAATGAATGTACATGCAAACAGAAACTACAAATATAAACAAAGAGCATAAATGTAAATAAAGACTACATATGTTAAAAAGAGCCTAAATGTAAATAAAATCCTAAATATAAACAAAGAACCTAAATATAAAAAAAGACCACAATGTAAACAAAGTCAATATATTTAAACAAAATCCTAAATGTAAGTAAATTCCTCAACCTAAACAAAGACCTAACCGTAAAAAAAAGCTGTGATGTTTCGAACTACACAAACAGGGTAGACGGAAAGTCTACGGTTTTGACACTATTGAACAAAAGGATACCCGCCTGTTTACGCCCCTGACGGGTGTTGCACTTCCCGGAGAAATGTTGGAAGAAGGATTGCAGACGACAGATTTCTCCGCCCTGGCGCCACAAGTTGGCAAATAAGAGATGAACGGGTCACCTCCTTCTAAATACTATTGGAGATCTAAAGGACAATTTCACCCCCCCCCAAAAAACCGAGTCTTCTTGGGAAGAGAGGGAAGACAGTGAAATTAATTAAGGGTGTACGAGCTGAGGCTCGGACCTTTCTTCAATATCAGAGACTTTGCCTTGTAAGGCAGGCGAAATTTATTTGTGCAAAAATAACTAGTTCAGAACTCTACTATTGTATGGACTCCATCACCTATCTTTAATGTTGAACCCATATTTACTCTAGACTACGCTTTAGTGTATTTTAAAAATAAATAATTGTATTTTTTAAAGTTGTGATAGTCTCAATGTCACGCTACCTCATCGGAGACGTCACAGCTAAAACTGGTGGCAGCGGTGGGATAACAGTAAATAAGGTGAAGTGTTTCCAGTCTCAAGGGACATCTCCTGGGATAAAAGATTTCCGAGAGGGCAAGTTGACCGGAGCGAGACTCTGTGATTGCCAAACTCTCCTCCCCCTGCCTTTTCAAAAGAGAGATAAAGATCCAAATGGAGAAAGAATAAGGTAAGCTCTTTCAGTATTTATTTTGGGTCATTCTAGAGGCATTCTAAATTGCATATTTCATTTAATTTCATAGAAAATAATTATTTATCTTAAGGTTAAGAGCAGATGGCAAATTGAGAGTTTTTACTCTAGCAAACCATTTATTTTGTTTAAAGTTTTGTGTATTATTCGCAGTAATTATTTTAAAGAAATATAGCAATATATTCTTAATTGTTTGGGGTTAAGTGAGTGAAATAACACTTATTCGTTAGCAATTTTATGGGAAATAGAAATGATATTGAGATTTGAAAACTAAATTATTGATAATTAATGCAATTTAATATTTATATTTTTTCTATTTATTCAGAATTTTGCAGCCAAAATTTTGAGGTTTTAGTTAGAAAATATTTTAAAGAATTAAATTGTTGGAAATAAATGTGAATTAAATTACACCAATTCCTTCTCACTAATTTAAAATTTTGTGCTATTATTTATTGATAAATTGTGTTAGACAACTTAAAATAGTCTATTGTCACATGTTTTATTTCCTGGATGTTCTAGAAATTTAATGTTAAAAATTTATTTGAAATTCTGTTTAATTAGTGTGTACTATTAGTGTAATAGTTAAAGGGATTAAAATGCCCGGGTTATGAAAATATCGGAAGGCAGATTTGAAAACAGTAGCAGAGGAATTAGATATCGAGGTATTACCTACTGATAAAATCGCAAATATTATTGAGAAAATTTCGAGCGAGCCAAATTTTAAAGAAATCGCGGTACTTGCGCAACTTGAACTCGCGAAAGAAGATAGGGAAGCAGAACAACGGCGTTTAGAAGAGAACCGCAGATTTCAGGAAGAAGAAGGGAAAAGATTACACGAATTAGAAATGCTTAGATTACAACAAAGCGCAGAAACGGTTAGTGTAACTTCGCAAGTTAGTGAAAGCACTACGCCGAACGCGTCTTTAACACAGGTGATGCAAAAGTTCGATGCTGAGAAAACTGATATTTCTATATTTTTAACCTTATTTGAAAGGCAAGCAAAGAAATTGCGTATTTCTGAGGATCAGTGGGTGACTCAATTATTAGCCTTAGTGCCGGTAGAAGTAGCGGAGATTGTGATAAGAGAACCGAAGGAGTCTATTGAGAGTTATGAATATGTAAAAAAATTACTGCTCAACAGATTTAAACTAAGTCCCGAGGTTTTCAGAACTAAATTCTTAACTCATAATAAGAGATCAGATTCGATTTGGAGGGATTTAGTATTTGAACTAAGAAGTTACCTGGAAAGATGGTTGAGCGGAGTCGAAGTTAATGATTTCGAATCGCTAAAAAAATTGATGATCGCAGATCAGATTAAAAAGAGGGCTCCCCATGAAGCACGGGATCATTTAATAGATCAATGGGCTATTCTAAAAGAACCCGAAGAGGTTGCGAGTAAATTAGATGAGTATGAAGCGGTAAGGGGTATAAAAAAAACAAAATTCTAATGATTCCGAAAAGCGAGATTTCGACAGACAGCGAAATAACGAACGGGAGAAAAAGGATAGCAAAATAATAGGAAATAAGAAGGCTGATAAAAATTGGAGGGATAAGAATGTCGACGAAGAACGGGAAAGGTCAAAAATATTTGAGAAAAGAAAAGAGCCAGCCTGTTATGAGTGTGGATCAAAATCTCATCTAAGACCGATGTGTCCCAATTTAAATAAAGGAGGTGTGTTATTTAAATACTGCGGAAAAATTTGCCCCTTCCTTTTCACCTTACCTGAGTAAGGCACGCGTGAACGGTGAACAAATGATGATTCTGCGTGACACGGGTTCAAGTGTCGATATAATTTCAGAAAAATACGTTAAAATGAAAATTTAAATGGAGAAACTATTTGGTTAAAGACTGCGCTAGAAAATGAGTCTCGATGTTTACCTTTAGCGACAGTAGAGCTAGAATTTGCAGAGACGGGCCGATTTTTATCAAAGGCAGCCGTAGTCGATTTAAGTGTAAATATGTCTCATTATCTCTTAGGCAATAATACGGCCGAAATTATTCAAGAAATAAAGCTACGCCGTAATCGGATAAATCAGGTCGTTATTCAGAGCCAAACTGAACAAAGGGGGAAAGAGAATATTCCAAGCAAAAATCGCCTAAAGCATTCAGGCGAGGCCAAGGGGTTTGAAAGTGAAAGGATTAGTGTGGAGAGAGGAAAGACGAATGGGGAAGAAATTGATTTACCCCCGAGAAAGGAAAACGAAGGGTCAAGCTTAGCGAAGACAGATACCGTTAGTTTTCGGTTAGTCCAGTCGAAAGATAAGAGTTTTAGTAAATCGTGTCCTAAAGAGGAACAAGAAAGGAACTCTAAACATTTCGTGAAGAATGAATTGTTAGTTAGGAAATCTGCAGATTGTAACGATACAGATAGCAAACAAGTAATCAGATCTAAAGAAGTTAGATTTAAAAATCTTTCTAGATTAAATATTGATGTAGTAGATCCCCAACCTGTTTCGGATAAGAGAAATAAAAATACTTTTACGGCTATGAGTTTAGTTTTAAATTGTCCGGAAGTAACCCGCATCGCACAAAATAAATCAGAGCCGATCGCAGAGACTTTATTAAATAATTCTAGTACGGTTGGATTTCCGAAGGAAATAAAAAGTGATTTAGGGATAGGTTTTATGAGCAATCTTATATCTACATTTTTTGAGAGATTGGAAATTAAAGTGATCGAATGTGTTCATGATTCTGTTAAAGAGCTATTAAAGTTCTTATGCATACAGCAAGGCCAGAATTGGGAAAAACGACTGCCAGCGGCAATATTTAGCTCGTTAGGAACAATAACTTACGAACTGAACGGTTCAAATTTTGCGGTGTTAATTTTTGGAAAAATTCTTAGGACTCCCGAGACCTTGTTTTTCGAAAAATTGTATGATAAGAACGTTATTCATAAAAAGTGCAAAGCAGAGAACAAGATTGTAAATTTAACGACTTCAAAGCAAAATAAACTGCCCGTTACTTGGATCGAACCGAAAAAAATAGAACTCCAAAATTCCGAGCCAGATCCTAGTGTTAACTTGCCGGAAAAAAGAGAGAAATCTCAGATCTTCCATACTAATCTTCTAAAACCCTATTATAAGAGAGGAAAACAAAAAAATGCATTCAATGAAAGGTACAGCCACGAAATAAAGGAATCAGATTTAAATAGTCCTTATTCCGTGTCTGAACTCGGTGTGTTCAATTTTAAGGAAATAGTGCAGGAAGGCGAATTAACGGAAAAATATTCTCTCGAACAATCTGAAACGCAACGAAAAAAATTCATGAAATATTGGAAAATATTTTCGAATGATCCAGGTCGGACGGATATGATAGGACAGAATATAGAATCAGTTAGTTCGAAACTTTATCGCACTTCACCGCATCAAATTGAGATATTAATTAATTACGATAAAGGGATGCGGGACCTTAAAGGTATAGAAATCGGGAAAAGCGATTATGTATCTTCGTTTATAGTAGTGAAAGGAAAGATTCGGAAGAAAAAACACCGGATTACTCAAGGGAATTCATTTTAAAAACAAACGCCGTAGGTAAGGGAATAGAGAAGAAGGAAAAACATACTACCTTGCGTAGGAAATTTTTGAAAACCGGAAAGAAATTCTATACTAAAGAAAAAGGATGTGCGGGAATAATTGTCGCGATTAAAAGGCTGAAACTTCACTCAGATGGTCAGCACTTTAAAACAGAGACGGATCATAATCCTTTTGTCCGGTTGCAATTGAACCCAAGGGAATACCAACGTCGCATGAGGTTATCGTTAATCCTTTTACTTTTCAAAGGAAAGGAGATAAAACATGTACACGGTCTCAATCATGTTTAAAGAGAAACTTAGAGTTTTATATGTATTTTTTTCCTTGTTTTCTTATTTTATTTATTCATTCATTTATTTTTCTCGCATGTAAAAAAAAATTAATTAATCATGTTAAAACTTATTTAGTGTAAAATTTAATTGTGAAATTTCTTTGATTTATCAGTGCAGTAATTGTATTTAGTTTATTATTGTAAATTTGTTATTTTGAATGAACTGTAGAATTAAGGTTCTTAAAATTAACATTAATCAAATGGGTATTAGAGGAAGTTATTTTGTTGCCTCTGGACCCAAAGTGAATATTGTGGGAGTAACCTTGTATGAATCCATACAAATTTCGATTCTCTGCAAAATTTGCATATAATCGTCTTAAGGGGGGCGAGCTGTGATGTTTCGAACTACACAAACAGAGTAGACGGAAAGTCTACGGTTTTGACACTATTGAACAAAAGGATAGCCGCTTGTTTACGCCCCTGACGGGTGTTGCACTTCCCGGAGAAATGTTGGAAGAAGGATTGCAGACGACAGATTTCTCCGCCTTGGCGCCACAAGTTGGCAAATGAGAGATGAACGGGTCACCTCCTTCTAAATACTATTGGAGATCTAAAGGACAATTTCACCCCCCTCTAAAAACCGAGTCTTCTTGGGAAGAGAGGGAAGACAGTGAAATTAATTAAGGGTGTACGAGCTGAGGCTCGGAGCTTTCTTCAATATCAGAGACTTTACCTTGTAAGGCAGACGAAATTTATTTGTGCAAAAATAACTAGTTCAGAACTCTACTATTGTATGGACTCCATCACCTATCTTTAATGTTGAACCCATATTTACTCTAGACTACGCTTTAGTGTATTTTAAAAATAAATAATTGTATTTTTTAAAGTTGTGATAGTCTCAATGTCACGCTACCTCATCGGAGACGTCACAATGTAAATAAAGACCTAGATAAAAAAAAAAGAGCCTAAATGTAAATAAAGACTACATATGTTAAAAAGAGTCTAAATGTAAATAAAATCCTAAATATAAACAAAGAACCTAAATATAAAAAAAGACCACAATGTAAACAAAGTCAATATATTTAAACAAAATCCTAAATGTAAGTAAATTCCTCAACCTAAACAAAGACCTAACCGTAAAAAAAAGCTGTGATGTTTCGAACTACACAAACAGGGTAGACGGAAAGTCTACGGTTTTGACACTATTGAACAAAAGGATACCCGCCTGTTTACGCCCCTGACGGGTGTTGCACTTCCCGGAGAAATGTTGGAAGAAGGATTGCAGACGACAGATTTCTCCGCCCTGGCGCCACAAGTTGGCAAATAAGAGATGAACGGGTCACCTCCTTCTAAATACTATTGGAGATCTAAAGGACAATTTCACCCCCCCCCAAAAAACCGAGTCTTCTTGGGAAGAGAGGGAAGACAGTGAAATTAATTAAGGGTGTACGAGCTGAGGCTCGGACCTTTCTTCAATATCAGAGACTTTGCCTTGTAAGGCAGGCGAAATTTATTTGTGCAAAAATAACTAGTTCAGAACTCTACTATTGTATGGACTCCATCACCTATCTTTAATGTTGAACCCATATTTACTCTAGACTACGCTTTAGTGTATTTTAAAAATAAATAATTGTATTTTTTAAAGTTGTGATAGTCTCAATGTCACGCTACCTCATCGGAGACGTCACAGCTAAAACTGGTGGCAGCGGTGGGATAACAGTAAATAAGGTGAAGTGTTTCCAGTCTCAAGGGACATCTCCTGGGATAAAAGATTTCCGAGAGGGCAAGTTGACCGGAGCGAG
The DNA here is from genome assembly GCA_963930645.1 of Salticus scenicus. Taxonomy (NCBI): domain Eukaryota; kingdom Metazoa; phylum Arthropoda; class Arachnida; order Araneae; family Salticidae; genus Salticus; species Salticus scenicus. Next base: position 328,492,839 of record OZ005651.1, read on the forward strand.
ACTCTGTGATTGCCAAACTCTCCTCCCCCTGCCTTTTCAAAAGAGAGATAAAGATCCAAATGGAGAAAGAATAAGGTAAGCTCTTTCAGTATTTATTTTGGGTCATTCTAGAGGCATTCTAAATTGCATATTTCATTTAATTTCATAGAAAATAATTATTTATCTTAAGGTTAAGAGCAGATGGCAAATTGAGAGTTTTTACTCTAGCAAACCATTTATTTTGTTTAAAGTTTTGTGTATTATTCGCAGTAATTATTTTAAAGAAATATAGCAATATATTCTTAATTGTTTGGGGTTAAGTGAGTGAAATAACACTTATTCGTTAGCAATTTTATGGGAAATAGAAATGATATTGAGATTTGAAAACTAAATTATTGATAATTAATGCAATTTAATATTTATATTTTTTCTATTTATTCAGAATTTTGCAGCCAAAATTTTGAGGTTTTAGTTAGAAAATATTTTAAAGAATTAAATTGTTGGAAATAAATGTGAATTAAATTACACCAATTCCTTCTCACTAATTTAAAATTTTGTGCTATTATTTATTGATAAATTGTGTTAGACAACTTAAAATAGTCTATTGTCACATGTTTTATTTCCTGGATGTTCTAGAAATTTAATGTTAAAAATTTATTTGAAATTCTGTTTAATTAGTGTGTACTATTAGTGTAATAGTTAAAGGGATTAAAATGCCCGGGTTATGAAAATATCGGAAGGCAGATTTGAAAACAGTAGCAGAGGAATTAGATATCGAGGTATTACCTACTGATAAAATCGCAAATATTATTGAGAAAATTTCGAGCGAGCCAAATTTTAAAGAAATCGCGGTACTTGCGCAACTTGAACTCGCGAAAGAAGATAGGGAAGCAGAACAACGGCGTTTAGAAGAGAACCGCAGATTTCAGGAAGAAGAAGGGAAAAGATTACACGAATTAGAAATGCTTAGATTACAACAAAGCGCAGAAACGGTTAGTGTAACTTCGCAAGTTAGTGAAAGCACTACGCCGAACGCGTCTTTAACACAGGTGATGCAAAAGTTCGATGCTGAGAAAACTGATATTTCTATATTTTTAACCTTATTTGAAAGGCAAGCAAAGAAATTGCGTATTTCTGAGGATCAGTGGGTGACTCAATTATTAGCCTTAGTGCCGGTAGAAGTAGCGGAGATTGTGATAAGAGAACCGAAGGAGTCTATTGAGAGTTATGAATATGTAAAAAAATTACTGCTCAACAGATTTAAACTAAGTCCCGAGGTTTTCAGAACTAAATTCTTAACTCATAATAAGAGATCAGATTCGATTTGGAGGGATTTAGTATTTGAACTAAGAAGTTACCTGGAAAGATGGTTGAGCGGAGTCGAAGTTAATGATTTCGAATCGCTAAAAAAATTGATGATCGCAGATCAGATTAAAAAGAGGGCTCCCCATGAAGCACGGGATCATTTAATAGATCAATGGGCTATTCTAAAAGAACCCGAAGAGGTTGCGAGTAAATTAGATGAGTATGAAGCGGTAAGGGGTATAAAAAAAACAAAATTCTAATGATTCCGAAAAGCGAGATTTCGACAGACAGCGAAATAACGAACGGGAGAAAAAGGATAGCAAAATAATAGGAAATAAGAAGGCTGATAAAAATTGGAGGGATAAGAATGTCGACGAAGAACGGGAAAGGTCAAAAATATTTGAGAAAAGAAAAGAGCCAGCCTGTTATGAGTGTGGATCAAAATCTCATCTAAGACCGATGTGTCCCAATTTAAATAAAGGAGGTGTGTTATTTAAATACTGCGGAAAAATTTGCCCCTTCCTTTTCACCTTACCTGAGTAAGGCACGCGTGAACGGTGAACAAATGATGATTCTGCGTGACACGGGTTCAAGTGTCGATATAATTTCAGAAAAATACGTTAAAATGAAAATTTAAATGGAGAAACTATTTGGTTAAAGACTGCGCTAGAAAATGAGTCTCGATGTTTACCTTTAGCGACAGTAGAGCTAGAATTTGCAGAGACGGGCCGATTTTTATCAAAGGCAGCCGTAGTCGATTTAAGTGTAAATATGTCTCATTATCTCTTAGGCAATAATACGGCCGAAATTATTCAAGAAATAAAGCTACGCCGTAATCGGATAAATCAGGTCGTTATTCAGAGCCAAACTGAACAAAGGGGGAAAGAGAATATTCCAAGCAAAAATCGCCTAAAGCATTCAGGCGAGGCCAAGGGGTTTGAAAGTGAAAGGATTAGTGTGGAGAGAGGAAAGACGAATGGGGAAGAAATTGATTTACCCCCGAGAAAGGAAAACGAAGGGTCAAGCTTAGCGAAGACAGATACCGTTAGTTTTCGGTTAGTCCAGTCGAAAGATAAGAGTTTTAGTAAATCGTGTCCTAAAGAGGAACAAGAAAGGAACTCTAAACATTTCGTGAAGAATGAATTGTTAGTTAGGAAATCTGCAGATTGTAACGATACAGATAGCAAACAAGTAATCAGATCTAAAGAAGTTAGATTTAAAAATCTTTCTAGATTAAATATTGATGTAGTAGATCCCCAACCTGTTTCGGATAAGAGAAATAAAAATACTTTTACGGCTATGAGTTTAGTTTTAAATTGTCCGGAAGTAACCCGCATCGCACAAAATAAATCAGAGCCGATCGCAGAGACTTTATTAAATAATTCTAGTACGGTTGGATTTCCGAAGGAAATAAAAAGTGATTTAGGGATAGGTTTTATGAGCAATCTTATATCTACATTTTTTGAGAGATTGGAAATTAAAGTGATCGAATGTGTTCATGATTCTGTTAAAGAGCTATTAAAGTTCTTATGCATACAGCAAGGCCAGAATTGGGAAAAACGACTGCCAGCGGCAATATTTAGCTCGTTAGGAACAATAACTTACGAACTGAACGGTTCAAATTTTGCGGTGTTAATTTTTGGAAAAATTCTTAGGACTCCCGAGACCTTGTTTTTCGAAAAATTGTATGATAAGAACGTTATTCATAAAAAGTGCAAAGCAGAGAACAAGATTGTAAATTTAACGACTTCAAAGCAAAATAAACTGCCCGTTACTTGGATCGAACCGAAAAAAATAGAACTCCAAAATTCCGAGCCAGATCCTAGTGTTAACTTGCCGGAAAAAAGAGAGAAATCTCAGATCTTCCATACTAATCTTCTAAAACCCTATTATAAGAGAGGAAAACAAAAAAATGCATTCAATGAAAGGTACAGCCACGAAATAAAGGAATCAGATTTAAATAGTCCTTATTCCGTGTCTGAACTCGGTGTGTTCAATTTTAAGGAAATAGTGCAGGAAGGCGAATTAACGGAAAAATATTCTCTCGAACAATCTGAAACGCAACGAAAAAAATTCATGAAATATTGGAAAATATTTTCGAATGATCCAGGTCGGACGGATATGATAGGACAGAATATAGAATCAGTTAGTTCGAAACTTTATCGCACTTCACCGCATCAAATTGAGATATTAATTAATTACGATAAAGGGATGCGGGACCTTAAAGGTATAGAAATCGGGAAAAGCGATTATGTATCTTCGTTTATAGTAGTGAAAGGAAAGATTCGGAAGAAAAAACACCGGATTACTCAAGGGAATTCATTTTAAAAACAAACGCCGTAGGTAAGGGAATAGAGAAGAAGGAAAAACATACTACCTTGCGTAGGAAATTTTTGAAAACCGGAAAGAAATTCTATACTAAAGAAAAAGGATGTGCGGGAATAATTGTCGCGATTAAAAGGCTGAAACTTCACTCAGATGGTCAGCACTTTAAAACAGAGACGGATCATAATCCTTTTGTCCGGTTGCAATTGAACCCAAGGGAATACCAACGTCGCATGAGGTTATCGTTAATCCTTTTACTTTTCAAAGGAAAGGAGATAAAACATGTACACGGTCTCAATCATGTTTAAAGAGAAACTTAGAGTTTTATATGTATTTTTTTCCTTGTTTTCTTATTTTATTTATTCATTCATTTATTTTTCTCGCATGTAAAAAAAAATTAATTAATCATGTTAAAACTTATTTAGTGTAAAATTTAATTGTGAAATTTCTTTGATTTATCAGTGCAGTAATTGTATTTAGTTTATTATTGTAAATTTGTTATTTTGAATGAACTGTAGAATTAAGGTTCTTAAAATTAACATTAATCAAATGGGTATTAGAGGAAGTTATTTTGTTGCCTCTGGACCCAAAGTGAATATTGTGGGAGTAACCTTGTATGAATCCATACAAATTTCGATTCTCTGCAAAATTTGCATATAATCGTCTTAAGGGGGGCGAGCTGTGATGTTTCGAACTACACAAACAGAGTAGACGGAAAGTCTACGGTTTTGACACTATTGAACAAAAGGATAGCCGCTTGTTTACGCCCCTGACGGGTGTTGCACTTCCCGGAGAAATGTTGGAAGAAGGATTGCAGACGACAGATTTCTCCGCCTTGGCGCCACAAGTTGGCAAATGAGAGATGAACGGGTCACCTCCTTCTAAATACTATTGGAGATCTAAAGGACAATTTCACCCCCCTCTAAAAACCGAGTCTTCTTGGGAAGAGAGGGAAGACAGTGAAATTAATTAAGGGTGTACGAGCTGAGGCTCGGAGCTTTCTTCAATATCAGAGACTTTACCTTGTAAGGCAGACGAAATTTATTTGTGCAAAAATAACTAGTTCAGAACTCTACTATTGTATGGACTCCATCACCTATCTTTAATGTTGAACCCATATTTACTCTAGACTACGCTTTAGTGTATTTTAAAAATAAATAATTGTATTTTTTAAAGTTGTGATAGTCTCAATGTCACGCTACCTCATCGGAGACGTCACAATGTAAATAAAGACCTAGATAAAAAAAAAAGAGCCTAAATGTAAATAAAGACTACATATGTTAAAAAGAGTCTAAATGTAAATAAAATCCTAAATATAAACAAAGAACCTAAATATAAAAAAAGACCACAATGTAAACAAAGTCAATATATTTAAACAAAATCCTAAATGTAAGTAAATTCCTCAACCTAAACAAACACCTAACCGTAAAAAAAACCTTGATTTTAAGGAACGAATGGACATGTAAACAAAAACTACAAATAAAACAAAGTGCATAAATGTAAACTTTTTGTATGTTTACATTTTGAGGGTTTTTTTACATTTACAGCTTTAGTTACATTAGGTACTTTGTTTACATTTGCAGAATTTGTTTACATTTTCGTCTGTTTACATTTGTTTTCTTTGTTTATAATTAGGGTGTTTGTTTACATTTAAATCTGTTAACATTTAGTTCTTTATTCATATTTAGGGCCTTTGTTCACATTTATAGTGTTTGTTTACATTTAAGTCTATTCATATTTAGTGTCTTACACTCAAAGTCTTTGTTTACGTTTGGGTCTTTATTTATATTTAGGGACTTTGTTTACATTCAGGTCTTTATATACATTTACGACGTTGTTTAAATGTATTGCCTTTCTTTACATTTAGGGTCTTTGTTTATATTTATCCTCTTTGTATACATTTAGGTTCTCTGCTTACATTTGCAGTCTATGTTTAAATTTAGGGTCTTTATTTACATTTATAGTATGTTTACGTTTAGGTTATTATTTACATTTATGCTCTTTATTAATATTTTTGTCTTTTGTTCACATTTACATTCTTTGTTTACATCAAAGTCTTTGTTTTCATTTAGGTCTTTATTTATATTTAGGGTCTTTGTTTACATTCACTTCTCTATTTACATTAAGAACATTATTTAGACATATTGTTTTTTTACATTAAGGTCATATTTACATTTAGGTTCTTTAAATTTATATTTTTTGCCTAAATTTATGTTCTTTGTTTGCACTTGTACTCTATGTTTATATTTTGGTTCTTAGACCTAAATGTATACAAAGAGTATAAATTTGAAAAAAGATCCTAAATGTAAATAAAGACCTGAATATACACAAAGACGGTTAATGTAAATATTAACCTAAACGTAAACAAACACCTTGAGTGTAAACAAAGTATGTAAGTATAAATGAAAACTACCCATATAAACAACGTCATAAATGTAAGTAAAGACCTAAATGTAAACAAAAACTATAAATTTAAAACAAACAAAAACTATAAATGTAAATATATTCCTCAATGTAAATAAAGACCTAACCGTAAACAAAGACCTTGAATGTAAACAACGAATGTACATGTAAACAAAAACTACAAATATAACAAAATGCATAAGTGTAAAAAAGGCTTATTGTAAACTGTTTGTATGTTTACATTTTGGGTTTTTGTTTACATTTAGAACTTTATTTACATTTAGGTAAATTGTTTACATTTGAAGAATTTGTTTACATTTTGGTCTGTTTACATTTGTTTTCTTTGTTTATATTTATGGTATTTGTTTACATTTAAGTCTTTGTTTACATTTAGGCCTTTATTCATATTTAGTGTCTTACACACAAGGTCATTGATTACGTTTGGGTCTTTTTTTATATTCAGGGTATTTGTTTACATTCAGGTCGTTATTTACATTTAGAAATTTGTTTAGATGTATTGCCTTTCTTTACATTTAGGGTCTTTGTTTATGTTTATCCTCTTTGTATACATTTAGGTTCTCTGTTTACATTTGTAGTCTATGTTTACATTTAGCGTCTTTGTTTACATTTAGGAACATTGTTTACATTTAGGGTCTTTGTTTACATTTATAGTCTGACTACATTTAGGTCTTTATTTACATTTATGCTCTTTATTAATATTTGTATCTTTTTCTTACGTTTACATTCTTTGTTTACATCAAGGTCTTTGTTTTCGTTTAGCTCTTTATTTATATTTAGGGTCTTTGTTTACATTCACGTCTCTATTTACATTTAGGTCATAGTTTAGACGTATTGTTATTGTTTACATTAAGGACTCTATTTACATTTAGGGTCTTTATTTACATTTATATTTTTTGCCTAAATTTAGGTTCTTTATTTACACTTGTGCTCTACATTTACATTTTGAGACTTTGTCTACATATAGGTATTTCTTTCCATTTAGGTTCTTCATTTACATTTATAGAATTTGTTTACATTTTGGTATGTTTGCATTTGTCGTCATTGTTTATATTTTGGGTCATAGTTTACATTTAAATCTTTGTTTCCATTTTGGTCTATTTAGACTGAGGCTCTTTTCTTGCATTTACAGTCTTTGCGTACATTTAGGACTTTGTTCACATTTAAAGTTTTTGTTTACATTTATAGTCTGTTTACTTTAGGGTCTTTTTTTATATTTATAATCTTTATTTACATTTAGGTTCTTTGTTTACACTTATAATCTTTATTTATATTTAGGGTGCTTGTTTACATTAATAGTCTTCGTTTACATTTTGGTTCTTGTTTACGTTTATAGCCTTTGTTTATATTTAGGGTCTTTCTTTAATTTTATAATCTTTATTTACATTAATTTTTGTTTAAATTTACCCCTTTTTAAAATTTAGGGGATTTTTTTATCTATAGTCTTCATTAGTATTTATAGTTTATGTTTATATTTAGGGTTTATTTTTATATTTATAGTCTTTGTTTACATGTATAGTCTGTTTACATTTAAAGACTATAAATGTAAACAAAGATCCTATATGTAAGCAGACTATTAATGTAAACAAAACCCTAAATGAAAACAAAAATTATAAATGTAAACAAAGATCTAAATATATACACAGACATAAATGTAAACCAAGACACTAAATGTAAACAAAGAGAACAAATGTAAACAGACTTAACGTAAACAAAAGCTATAAATGTAAACAGAGGACATAATGTAAAGTCCTAAATGTAAACAAAGACCTTAAATGTAAACGTATACTGCAAATGAAAAAAAGAAAATAAATGTATACAAAGAGTATAATTTTGAAAAAAGATCCTAAATATAAATAAAGCCCTGAATATACACAAAGACTGTTAATGTGAATATTGACCTAAACGTAAACAAAGACCTTGAGTGTAAACAAAGTATGTAAATATAAACGAAAACTACCCATGTAAACAAAGTCATAAATGTAAATAAAGAACTAAATGGAAACAAAAACTGTAAATGTTTTCTTTGTTTATATTTAAGGTGTTTGTTTACATTTTGTTCTTTATTCATATTTAGTGTCTGTTTACATTTATACCCTTTGTTTACAATTAGGGCTTTATTCATATTTAGAGCTTTACACTCAAGGTCTTTGTTTACATTTGGGTCTTTTTTATATTTAGGGAATTTGTTTACATTCAGGTCTTTATTTACATTTAGGACTTTGTTTAGATGTATTGCCTTTCTTTACATTAAGGGTCTTTTTTTAAATTTATCCTCTTTGTACAAATTTAGGTTCATTGTTTACATTTGTAGTCTATATTTACATTTACTGTCTTTATTTACATTTAGCTCATTATTTACATTTAGGTTCTTTCTTTACATTTATAGAATTTGTTTACATTTTGGTCTGTTTACATTCATTATTTACATTCAAGGTCTTTGCTTACGTTTAGGCCTTTGTTTACTTTTAGGAATTTATTTACATTTAGGACATTGTTTACATATATTGTCTTTGTTTACATTAAGTTCTTCATTTACATTTAAGATCTTTGTTTAAATTTATACCCTTTTTATATATTTAGGTTCTTTTTTTACATTTGCAGTCTATCTGTACATTTAAGTATTTGTTTACATTTAGGTCTTTATTTATATTTAGGTTAATTTTTACATTTATATTCTTTGTTTACATGTAGTTCTTTATTTACATTTATTCTCTTTATTTATATTTGTAATTTTTGTTTACATTTACAATCTCTGTTTACATTTATATTCTTTGTTTACATTGGTGGCATTTGTTTACAGTTAGCGTCTTATTTTCCATTTGTATTCTTTGCTTACATTTAGAGTCTTTGTCTACATTTAAAGCCTGTTTTTAATAAGAGTCTTTGTTTAAGTTTGAAGTCTTTGTTTACATTAAGAGTGTTTGTTTATGTTTATAGTGTTTGTTTACATCTCTATTCTTTGCTTACATTGAGTCTGTTTTAGTCTTTTTACATTTGCAGTGTTTGTTTACATTTTTAGTCTTTGTTTACATTTAGAGCCCTTGTTTATATTTGTATTCTTTGTTTTCATTTAGAGTATGTTTGGTTTTGTACATTTTGTTAACATTTATAGTTTTTGTTTACATTTGTATTCTTTGCTTACATTTAGACTTTGTTTAGATTTCTAGTCTTTGTTTACATTTAGAATCTTTGTTTATATTTGTAGTCTTTCTTTACACTTAGAGACTGTTTATATTTAGAATTATGTTTACATTTGTAATCTCTATATTTAGAGTCTCTCTTTTCATTTGTAGTCTGTTTACATTTATAGACTTTGTTTACATTTAGAGTATTTTGTTTACGTTTGAAGTCTTTTGTTTACATTTAGAGTTTGTTTACATTTAGAGTGTTTTTTAACATTTGTAGTCTTTATTTACATTTAGAGTCTGTTTAAATTTGTAGTCTTTGTTTATATTTAGAGCCTTTGTTTACATTTTTATTCTTTGTTTACATTTAGTCTTTCTACATTTAGAGTCGTTGTTTAGATTTTTTTCTCTGTTTACATTTATAGCCTTTTTTTACATTTAGTGTCTTTGTTTACCTTTTCGATCTTTGTTTACATTTGGAACTTTTGTTTACATTTCTAGTCTTTGTTCACATTTAGAGTCATTGTTTAGATTTGTAGACTTTACTTACATTTAGTGTCTCATTACATTTAGAGTCTGTTTATATTTAGAATCTTTGTTTACATTTGTAGTCTTTTCTTACATTGAATCGTAGTTTTTATTTAAAATCTTTGTTTACATTTAGAGTGTTTAGATATTGATTCTTCGTTTACATTTGGAGTGTTTGTTTATATTTTGAGTCTGCTTACATTTGTAGTATTTGTTTCCACTTAGTCTTTGTTTGCATTTGTAGTCTTTGTTTATGTTTAGATTCTTTATTTACATTTGTTGTCTTTGTTTACATTTAGAGTCTGTTTACATTTAGAGTGTTTGTTTACATTTAGAGACTGTTAACATCTTTAGTTTTCGTCCCCAGTCTGAGTCTGTTTGCATTTTTATGCTTTGTTTACATTTAGAGTCTTTGTTTACATTTACAGACTGTTTATATTTAGAGTATTTGTTTACATTTGTAATCTTTGATTACATTTAGAGTCTCTCTTTTCATTTGTAGTCTGTTTAAATTTGTAGTCTTTGTTTACATTTAGTGTTTGTTTACATTTGGAGTCTCTGTTTACCTTTGAAGTCTTTGTTTACATTTAGAGTTTGTTTACATTTAGAGAGTTTGTTTACATTTGTAGTCTTTTTTTTACATCTGTAGTCTTTTTTAAATTTGTAGTCTCTTTATATCTGCATACTTTGTTTACATTTGCAGTGTTTGTTTACAGTAGTAGTCTTTGTTTACATTGGTAGTTTTCATTTAGAGTTTGTTTTCGTTGTAGTCTTTGTTTGCATTTAGAATCTCTGATTACATTTGTAGTCTTTTTTCAAATTTAGATCCTGTTTATGTTTGTAGTCTTTCTTTACATTTAGAGCCTTTGCTTATATTTGTAGTGTTTGTTTACACTTAGAGTCTTTGTTTACATTTGTACTTTTTGTTTACATTTAAAGGCATTGTTTATATTTATAGTCTTTGTTCACATTTCTATTCTTTGTTTACATCGGTAGTGTTTATTTACATGTAACGTCTTGGTTTCCATTTGTACTCTTTGTTTCCATTTAGAGTCTTTGTTTACATTTATAATTTTTGTTTACATTTAGAGACTGTTTTTATTAAGAGTCTTTGTTTACGTTTGCAGGCTTTGTTTACATTTAGAGCGTTTGTTTACATTTATAGTCTTTGTTTACATCTGTAGTCTTTGCTTACATTGAGTCTGTTTTTTTTTAAAGTCTTATTGACATTTAGTGTGTTTAGATATGGAGACTTTGTTTACATTTAGAGTCTTTGTTTACATTTGTAATCTTTGATTACGTTTAGAGCCTTTTTTACATTTGTAGTATATTTACATTTGTAGTGTTTATTTACGTTTAGAGTATTTGCTTACATTTGCAGTCTTTGTTTACACCTAGTCTTTCTTTACATTTGTAGACTTCGTTTATATTTAGAGTCTTTGTTTACAGTTGAAGCTTTTGTTTATGTTTAGATTATTTGTTTATGTTTGTTGTTTTTGTTAATATTTAAAGTCTTTGTTTACATTTTGAGTCTGTTTACATTTAGAGTCTTTGTTTATATCTGTAGTCTGCTTACATTGAGTCTTTAATTTTATTTTTTAAAAAAAATTATATTTAGAGTGTTTAGATATGGTCTGTTTGTTTACATTTGGAGTCTTTGTTTTCAATTGTTGTCTTTATTAACATTTGTAATATTTGTTTACATTTGCAGTCTTTTTACATTTGCAGTGTTTGTTTACATTTCTAGTCTTTTTTTACATTTATATTCTTTGTTTACATTTACAGTCATTGTTAAGATTTGTAGACTTTACCTACATTTAGAGTCTGGTTACATTTAGACTCTGTTTATATTCAGAATCTTTGTTTACATTTTAGTCTTTGGTTACATTGTGTCTTGGTTTTTTTTATAATCTTTGATTACATTTAGATTGTTTAGATATTGAGTCTTCGTGTACATTTGGAGTCTTTGTTTACATTTGGAGTGTTTGTTCACATTTAGAGTCTTTGCTTACATTTGTAGTCTTTCTTTATATTTAGTTTTTGTTTACATTCGTAGTCTCTGTTTGTGTTTAGATTCTTTATTTACATATGTTGTCTTTTTTTATATTTAGAGTCTGTTTACATTTAGAGTATTTGTTTACATTTAGAGACTGTTAACATCTGTAGTTTTCGGTCGCATTCTGAGTCTGTTTGCATTTTTATGCTTTGTTTACATTTAGAGATTGTTTATATTCAGTGTTTTTGTTTACATTTGTAATCTTTGTTCACATTTAGTCTTTCTTTTCATTTGTAGTCTGTTTACATTTATAGGCTTTGTTTACATTTGGAGTCTTTTTACCTTTGAAGTCTTTGTTTACATTTAGATTCTTTATTTACATTTTGCGTCTTTGTTTATATTTAGAGTCTTTCTTTACATTTGTAGATTTTGTTTATACTTAGAGTCTTTCTTTACAGTTGAAGTCTTTGTTTATGTTTAGATTCTTTGTTTACGTTTGTAGTTTTTGTTTACGTTTGAAGTCTTTGTTTACATTGAGAGTCTCTGTTTATATCTGTAGTCTGCTTACATTGAGTCTTGGTTTTTATTTAATTTTTTTAGAGTGTTTAGATATGGAGTGTTTGTTTACATTTGGAGTGTTTGTTTACATTTGGAGACTTTGTTTCCAATTGTTGTCTTTATTTACATTTGTAGAATTTGTTTACATTTAGAGTCTTTGTTTACATTTGAAATATTTGTTTACATTTGTAATCTTTGTTTACATTTGGAGTCGTTTTACATTTGCAATGTTTTTTACATTTCTAGTCTTTGGTTACATTTATATTCTTTGTTTACATTTATAGCCTTTGTTTATATTTGTATTCTTTGTTTTTATTTAGAGTATGTTTGGTTTTGTACATTTTGCTAACATTTGTAGTTTTTGTTTACATTTGTATTCTTTGTTTACATATAGTCTTTGTTTAGATTTGTAGTCTGTTTATATTTAGAGCCTTTGTTTACATGTGGAGCTTTCGTTTACATTTCTAGTCTTTCTTTACATTTAGAGTCATTGTTGAGATTTTGTTTACATTTAGAGTGTTTAGATATTGAGTCTTTGTTTACATTTGGAGTGTTGTTTATATTTACAGTCTGCTTACATATGTAGTCTTTGTTTACACTTAGTCTTTGTTTACATTTGTTGTCTTTGTTTATGTTTAGATTCTTTATTTACATTTGTTGTCTTTGTTTATATTTAGAGTCTGTTGACATTTAGAGTCTTTATTTACATTTAGAGACTGTTAACATCTGTCGCATTCTGAGTCAGTTTGCATTTTTATGCTTTGTTTACATTTAGATTCTTTGTTTACATTTACAGAATGTTTATATTTAGAGTATTTGTTTACATTTGTAATCTTTGTTCACATTTGGAATGTCTCTTTTCATTTGTAGTCTGTTTACATTTGTAGTCTTTGTTTACATTTAGAGTTTGTTTACATTTATAGACTTTATTTACATTTGGAGTATTTTTTACCTTCGAAGTCTTTGTTTACATTTAGAGTTTGTTTACATTTAGAGATTCTGTTTACAGTTGTAGTCTTTTTTTACATCTGCAGTCTTTTTTAAATTTGTAGTCTCTTTACATTTGCAGTGTTTGTTTACAGTAGTAGTCTTTGTTTACATTGGTAGTCTTTCTTTTCATTTAAGTTCGTTTTCATTGTAGTCTTTGTTTACATTTAGTATCTCCGATTACATTTGCAGTCTTTTTTCAAATTTAGTGCCTGTTTATGTTTGTAGTCTTTCTTTACATTTAGAGCATTTGCTTATATATCTAATGTTTGTTTACACTTAGAGTCTTTGTTTACATTTGTATTCTTTATTTACATTTAGAGTCTTTGTTTACATTTATAGTCAGTCTTTGTTTACATTTAGAAACTGTTTTTATTAAGAGTCTTTGGTTACGTTTGAAGTCTTTGTTTACATTTAGACCGTTTGTTTACATTTATAGTCTTTGTTTACATCTGTAGTCTTTGCTTACATTGTAGTCTTTGCTTACATTTGGAGTATTTGTTTACATTTGTAATCTTTGTTTACGTTTAGAGCCTTTTCTACATATGTAATATTTATTTACATTTGTAGTGTTTATTTACATTTAGAGTATTTGCTTACATTTGTAGTCTTTGTTTACACCTAGTCTTTTTTTACATTTGTAGTCTGTTTACATTTAGAGTCTTTGTTTACATTTGTAGTCTTTGTTTACACCTAGTCTTTCTTTACATTTTGAGTCTGTTTATATTTAGAGTCTTTCTTTACATTTGTAGACTTCGTTTATATTTAGTCATTTTTTAAATTTGAAGTTTTTGTTTTATGTTTAGATTCTTTGTTTACGTTTGTTGTTTTTGTTTATATTTGAAATCTTTGTTTACATTTAGAGTCTCTTTACATTTAGAGTCTTTGTTTACATCTGTAGTCTGCTTACATTGAGTCTTTGTTTTTATTTAAAACTTTTTTTACATTTAGAGTGTTTATATATGGTGTTTTTGTTTACATTTGGTGTATTTTTTTACACTTGGAGTCTTTGTTTTCAATTTTTGTCTTTATTTACATTTGTAGACTTTGTTTACATTTGTAGACTTTGTTTACATTTGGAGTCTTTGTTTACATTTGAAATATTTGTTTAGATTTAGAGTCTTTGTTGACATTTGCAATCTTTGTTTACATTTGGAGTCGTTTTACATTTGCAGTGAATGTTTACATTTCTAGTCTTTGTTTACATTTATATTCTTTGTTTACATTTACAGTAATTGTTAAGATTTGTAGACTTTACTTACATTTAGAGTCTGTTTATATTCAGAATCTATGTTTACATTTGTAGTCTTTGCTTACATTGAGTCTTAGTTTTTATATAAAATCTTTGTTTACATTTAGAGTGTTTAGATATTGAGTCTTTGTTTACATTTGGAGTGTTTGTTTATATTTAGAGTTTGCTTACATTTGTAGTCTTTGTTTACACTTACTCTGTTTACATTTGTAGTCTTTGTTTATGTTTAGACTATTTACATTTGTTGCCTTGTTTATATTTGGAGTCTGTTTACATTTAGAGTCTTTGTTTACATTTAGAGACTGTTAAGATCTGTAGTTTTCGTTCGCATTTAGTGATTGTTTGCATTTTTATTTTTTGTTTACATTTAGAGTTTTTGTTTACATTTAGAGACTTTTTATATTTAGTGTTTTTGTTTACACTTATAATATTTGTTTACATTTAGTCTCTCTTTTCATTTGTAGTCTGTTTAAATTTATAGACTTTGTTTACATTTGGAGTCTTTTTTTTACCATTGAAGTCTTTGTTTACATTTAGATTTTATTTACATTTAGAGAGTTTGTTTACATTTGTAGTCTTTGTTTTCATTTGCAGACATTGTTTACATTTATAGTCTTTATTTACAGTTGAAGTTTTTGTTTATGTTTAGATTCTTTGTTTACATTTCTTGTCTTTGTTTACATTTGTACTTATTGTTTACATTTAGAGTCTGTTTACATTTAGAGTCTTTGTTTATATTTAGAGACTTGTTACATCTGTAATTTTTTTTCGTATTTAGAGTCTGTTTGCATTTTTATGTTTTGTTTACATTTAGAGCTTTTGTTTAAATTTAGAGCATATTCACATTAGTTCTCTTTGTTTACATTTGTAGTCTGATTATATTTGTAGTTTTTGTTTACATTTAGAATCTCTTTTCATTTGTATTCTGTTTAAATTTAGAATCTTTGTTTACGTGTGAAGTCTTTGTTCACATTCAGAGTGTTTTTTTACATTTTTAGTCTTTGTTTACATGTGTAGTCTTTGTTTTTATTTCATATCTTTCTTTACATTTAGAGTGTTTAGATTGCAATTAGATTTTTTCAATTTAAAGTCTTTGTTTACAATTGTTGTCTTTGTTTACATTTGTACACTTTGTTTACATTTAGAGTCTCTGTTTACATTTGTAGTGTTTGTTTACATTTAGAGTCTGCTTAAATTTGTAATATTTTTTACACTTCGTCTTTGTTTACATTTGAAGTCTTTGTTTACATGTAGAGTTTTTGTTTATATTTAGAGTCTTTGTTTTCATTTCGAGTGATTGTTTACATTTATATTCTTTGTTAACATCTGTAGTCTGTTTAAATTTCTAGTCTGTTTACATTTGCGGTGTTTGCTTACATTTGTAGTCTGATTACATTTGTAGTTTTTGTTTACATTTAGAATCTTTGTTTACATTTGTAGTCTTTGTTTACTCTGGCAGTCTTTGTTTACGTTTAGAGTCTGTTTACATTTAGAGTCTTTGTTTACATCTGTAGTCTGCTTACATTGAGTCTTTGTTTTTATTTAAAATCATTGTTTACATTTAGAGTGTTTAGATATGGAGTCTTTGTTTACATTTCGGAGTCTGTTTACATTTGGAGTCTTTGTTTTCAATTGTTGACTTTGTTTACATTTGTAGACTTTGTTTACATTTAGAGTCATTGTTTACATTGAAATATTTGGTTACATTTAGAGGCTTTGTTTAAAATTGTAATCTTTGTTTACATTTGGAGTCTTTTTACATTTGCATTGTTTGTTTACATTTCTAGTCTTTGTGTACACTTCTAGTTTTGTTTGCATTTATAGTCTTTGTTTACATTTATAGTCTTTGTTTACATTTAGAGCCTTAGTTTATATTTGTATTCTTTTTTTTTATTTAGAGTATGTTTGGTTTTGTACTTTTTGTTAAAATTTGTATTCTTTGTTTACATTTGTATTCATTGTTTACATTTAGTCTTTGTTTAGATTTGTAGTCTTTGTTTATATTTGTAGTCTTTGTTTACATTTAGAGTCTTTGTTTACGCTTGTAGTCTTTGTTTACATTTAGTGTGTTAAGTTTGCAGTTTTTGTTGACATTAAGTGTCTTTGTTTACGTTTAGAGTTTTTTTACATTTAGAGTGATTGTTTACATTTATAGTCTTTATTTACATCTGTAGTCTGTGTTTAAATTTGTAGTATGTTTACATTTGCAGTGTTTCTTTAAATTTGAAGTTGGCTTCCATGTAGAGATTGTTAACTTTTGTAGTTTACGTTTAAAGTCTTTGTTTATATTTAGAGGGTTTGTTTACATTTATAGTCTTTGTTTACATCTGTAGTCGACTTACATTGAGTCTTTGTATTTATTTAAAATCTTTCCTTACATTTAGAGTGTTTTGGTATGGATTCTTTGTGTACATTTGTAGTCTCTTTACATCTAAAGTGTTTACAATGGTTTTCTCTGTTTACATTTCTTTAAATTTGTATACTTCGTTTACATTTAGAGTGTTTGTTTACATTTAGAGACTTAACGTCTGTAGTTTTGTTTACATTTAGAGTCTTTGTTTACATTTAGAGACTGTTTATATTTAGAGTTTTTGTTTACATTTGTAATCTTTGTTTACATTTAGAGTTTCTCTTTTCATTTCTAGTCTGTTTCCATTTATAGAGTTTGTTTACATTTGGAGTCTTTCTTTTCTTTTGAAGCCTTTGTTTACATTTAGAGTTTGTTTATATTTATAGACTTTTGTGTACATATGGAGCCTTTGCTTACCTTTGAAGTCTTTGTTTACATGTAGAGTTTGTTTACATTTGTATTCTTTTTTTTACATGTATAGACTTTTATTAAATTTGTAGTCTCTTTACATGTGCAGTGTTTGTTTACATTTTTAGTGTATGTTTGCATTAGTAGTCTTTGTTTACATTTGTAGTCTTTGGTTTCATTTAGAGTTTGTTTTCCTTGTAGTCTTTGCTTACATTTAGAATCTCCGATTATATTTGTAGTCTTTTTTCAAATTTAGAGCCTGTTTATATTTGTAGTCTTTCCTTACATTTAGACCATTTGTTTATATTGGTAGTCTTTGTTTACACTAAGCGACTTTGTTTACATTTGTAGTATTTGTTTACATTTAAAGACTTTGTTTATATTTGTAGTCTTTGTTCACATTTGTATTCTTTGTTTACATCGGTAGTGTTTGTTTACTTGTCGCGTCTTGGTATCCATTTGTATTCATTGTTCACATTTACAGTCTTTGTTTACATTTATAGTCTTTGTTTACATTTAGATTCTGTTTTTATTAAGAGTCTTTGTTTACCTTTGAAATCTTTGTTTACATTTAGAGTCTTTGTTTACAATTGTTGTCTTTGTTTACATTTGTAGTCTTTATTTACATTTAGAGTCTGTTTAAATTTGTAGTCTTTGTTTATATATAAAGCGATTGTTTACATTTGTATACTTTTTTTACATTTAGTCTTTCTACATTCAGAGTCTGTTTAGATTTTTTCTCTCTTTATATTTTTAGCCATTTTTTACATGTAGTGTCTTTGTTTACATTTGTAATCTTTGTTTACATTTGGAGCTTTTGTTTACATATCTAGTCTTTGTTTACATTGAGAGTCATTGTTTAGATTTGTGGACTTTACTTACATTTAGTGTCTGGTTACATTTATAGTCTGTTTATATTTAGAATCTTTGTTTACATTTGTAGTCTTTTCTTACATTGAATCGTAGTTATTTAAAATCTTTGTTTACATTTACAGTGTTTAGATATTGAGTCTTTATTTACATTTGGAGTGTTTGTTTATATTTAGAGTCTGCTTACATTTGTAGTCTTTGTTTACACTTAGTCTTTGTTTACATTTGTAGTTTTTTGTTTATGTTTAGTTTCTTTATTTACATTTGTTGTCTTTGTTTATATTTAGAGTCTGTTTACATTTAGAGTCTTTGTTTTCGTTTAGAGACTGTTAACATCTGTAATTATCGTTCGCATTTTGAGTCTGTTTGTATTTTTATGCTTGGTTTACATTTACAGACTGTTTATATTTAGAGTCTTTTTTTACATTTTTAATCTTTGTTTACGTTTAGAGCCTTTTTTACATTTATAATATTTATTTATATTTTTAGTGTTTATTTACATTTAGAGTATTTGCTTACATTTGTAGTCTTTGTTTACATTGGCAGTCTTCGTTTACATTTAGAGTCTTTGTTTATATTTAGTCTTTCTTTACATTTGTAGTCTTTGTTTACATTTAGAGACTGTTTATATTTGTAGTCTTTGTTTACATTTAGAGGTTTTGTTTACATTTGTTGTTGTGTACAATTAGAGACTGTTTATATTTAGAATTTTTGTTTAGATTTGTAGTCTTTGCTTACATTGTGTTTTGTTTACATTTAAAATCTTTGCTTCCGTTTAGAGTCTCTTTAGATATGGAAACTTTGTTTACATTTGGAGTCTTTGTTTGCATTTACACTTTTTCTTTACATTTGTAGTCTTTGTTTATGTATAGATTCCTTGTTTGGATATGTTGTCTTTGTTTTCATTTGTAGTTTACAATTAGAGCCTTTGTTTACAGGTGAAGTCTTTATTTAAATTTAGATCCTTTGTTTCCGTTTGTTTCCGTTTGTTGTCTTTGTTTACATTTGTAGTCTTTGTTTACATTTAGAGTCTGTTTACATTTAGATTCTTTTATAACATTTAGAGTCTTTTTACATCTGTAATTTTTGTTCTCCTTTAGAGTCTGTTTGCATTTTTATGCTTTGTTTAAATTTAGAGTCTTTGTTTAAATTTAGAGTATGTTTACATTAGTTGTCTTTGTTTGCATTTCTTGTATTCGTTTACATTTTTAGTCTGATTACATTTGTAGTTTTTGTTTACATTTAGAGTCTGTTTTCATTTGTATTCTGTTTAAATTTAGAATCTTTGTTTAGATTTAGAGTGCTTGTTTACATTTATATTCTTTGTGTACATCTGTAGTCTGCTTACATTGAGTTTTTTTAAAACTTTGTTTACATTTACAGAGTTTAGATATGTAGTCTTCGTTTACAGTTCGAGTCATTGTTTTCAATTTTTGTCTTTGTTTACATTTGTAGACTCTGTTTACGGTTAGAGTCTTTTTTTGCATTTGAAACATTTGTTTACATTTAGAGTCTTTGTTTACATTTGTAATCTTTGTTTACATTTGGAGTCTTTTTGCATTTGCGGTGTTTGATTTTATTTGTAGTCTTTGTGTACATTTATAGTCTTTGTTCACATTCATAGCCTTTATTTATATTTGTATTCTTTAATTTTATTTACAGTATGTTTGATTTTGTACTTGTGTTAACATTTGTAGTCTTTGTTTACATTTGTATTCTTTGTTTACATTTAGTCTTTGTTTGGATTTGTAGTCTTTGTTTACATTCGTAGTCTTTGCTTACATTGAGTCTGTTTTTATTTAAAGTCTTATTGACATTTAGTGTGTTTAGATATGGAGACTTTGTTTACATTTAGAGTCTTTGTTTTCGTTTAGAGACTGTTAACATCTGTAGTTTTCGTTCGCATTTTGAGTCTGTTTGTATTTTTATGCTTTGTTTACATTTACAGACTGCTTATATTTAGAGTATTTGTTCACATTTGTAATCTCTGTTCACATTTAGAGTCTCTCTTTTCATTTGTAGTCTGTTTACATTTAGAGTCTTTGTTTACATTTAGAGTTTGTTTACATTTATAGACTTTTTTTACATTTGGAGTCTTCTTTTACCTTTGGTTTACATTTATAGTTTGTTTACACTTAGAGAGTTTGTTTACATTTGTAGTCTTTTTTTACATCTATAGACTTTTTTAAATTTGCTCTCTTTACATTTTCAGTGTTTGTTTACAGTAGTAGTCTTTGTTTACATTTGTAGTCTGTTTTCATTTAGAGTTTGTTTTCATTGTAGTCTTTGTTTACATTTAGGGTCTTTGTTTACATTTGTAGTCTTTGTTTACTCTGGCAGTCTTTGTTTACGTTTAGAGTCTGTTTACATTTAGAGTCTTTGTTTACATCTGTAGTCTGCTTACATTGAGTCTTTGTTTTTATTTAAAATCTTTGTTTACATTTAGAATGTTTAGATATGGAGTCTTTGTTTACATTTGGAGTCTGTTTACATTTGGAGTCTTTGTTTTCAATTGTTGACTTTTTTTACATTTGTGGACTTTGTTTACATTTAGAGTCTTTGTTTACATTTGAAATATTTGGTTACATTTAGAGGCTTTGTTTAAATTTGTAATCTTTGTTTACATTTGGAGTCTTTTTACATTTGCATTGTTTGTTTACATTTCTAGTCTTTGTGTACACTTCTAGTTTTGTTTGCATTTATAGTCTTTGTTTACATTTATAGTCTTTGTTTACATTTAGAGCCTTAGTTTATATTTGTATTCTTTTTTTTTTATTTAGAGTATGTTTGGTTTTGTACTTTTTGTTAAAATTTGTATTCTTTGTTTACATTTGTATTCATTGTTTACATTTAGTCTTTGTTTACATTTATAGTCTTTGTTTACGTTTGTAGTCTTTGTTTACATTTAGAGTGTTAAGTTTGCAGTTTTTGTTGACATTAAGTGTCTTTGTTTACGTTTAGAGTTTGTTTACATTTAGAGTGATTGTTTACATTTATAGTCTTTATTTAAATCTGTAGTCTGTGTTTAAATTTGTAGTATGTTTACATTTGCAGTGTTTCTTTAAATTTAAAGTTGGTTTCCATGTAGTTAAATTTTATAGTTTACGTTACTTTATTTAAATCTGTAGTCTGTGTTTAAATTTGTAGTATGTTTACATTTGCAGTGTTTCTTTAAATTTGAAGTTGGTTTCCATGTTTTTAACTTTTATAGTTTACGTTTGAAGTCTTTGTTTATATTTAGAGGGTTTGTTTACATTTATAGTCTTTGTTTACATCTGTAGTCGACTTACATTGAATCTTTGTTTTTATTTAAAATCATTCCTTACATTTAGAGTGTTTTGGTATGGATTCTTTGTTTACATTTGGAGTCTCTTTACATCTAAAGTGTTTACAATGGTTTTCTTTGTTTACATTTCTTTAAATTTGTATACTTCGTTTACATATAGAGTGTTTGTTTACATTTAGAGACTTAACGTCTGTAGTTTTGTTTACATTTAGAGTCTTCGTTTACATTTAGAGACTGTTTATATTTAGAGTTTTTGTTTACATTTGTAATCTTTGTTTACATTTAGAGTTTCTCTTTTCATTTCTAGTCTGTTTACATTTATAGAGTTTGTTTACATTTGGAGTCTTTCTTTACTTTTGAAGCCTTTGTTTACATTTAGAGTTTGTTTACTTTTATAGACTTTGTGTACATATGGAGCCTTTGTTTACCTTTGAAGTCTTTGTTTACATGTAGAGTTTGTTTGCGTTTGTATTCTTTTTTTTACATACTTTTATTAAATTTGTAGTCTCTTTACATGTCCAGTGTTTGTTTACATTTGCAGTGTATGTTTGCATTAGTAGTCTTTGTTTACATTTGTAGTCTTTGGTTTCATTTAGAGTTTGTTTTCCTTGTAGTCTTTGCTTACATTTAGAATCTCCGATTATATTTGTAGTCTTTTTTCAAATTTAGAGCCTGTTTATATTTGTAGTCTTTCCTTACATTTAGACCTTTTGTTTATATTGGTAGTCTCTGTTTACACTTAGCGACTTTGTTTACATTTGTAGTATTTGTTTACATTTAAAGACTTTGTTTATATTTGTAGTCTTTGTTCACATTTGTATTCTTTGTTTACATCGGTAGTGTTTGTTTACATGTCGCGTCTTGGTATCCATTTGTATTCTTTGTTCACATTTACAGTCTTTGTTTACATTTATAGTCTGTTTACATTTAGATTCTGTTTTTATTAAGAGTCTTTGTTTACCTTTGAAATCTTTGTTTACATTTAGAGTCTTTGTTTACAATTGTTGTCTTTGTTTACATTTGTAGTCTTTATTTACATTTAGAGTCTGTTTAAATTTGTAGTCTTTGTTTATATATAAAGCGATTGTTTACATTTGTATACTTTGTTTACATTTAGTCTTTCTACATTCAGAGTCTGTTTAGATTTTTTCTCTCTTTATATTTTTAGCCATTTTTTACATGTAGTGTCTTTGTTTACATTTGTAATCTTTGTTTACATTTGGAGCTTTTGTTTACATATCTAGTCTTTGTTTACATTGAGAGTCATTTTTTAGATTTGTAGACTTTACTTACATTTAGTGTCTGGTTACATTTATAGTCTGTTTATATTTAGAATCTTTGTTTACATTTGTAGTCTTTTCTTACATTGAATCGTAGTTATTTAAAATCTTTGTTTACATTTACAGTGTTTAGATATTGAGTCTTTATTTACATTTGGAGTGTTTGTTTATATTTTGAGTCTGCTTACGTTTGTAGTCTTTGTTTACACTTAGTCTTTGTTTACATTTGTAGTTTTTTGTTTATGTT
This sequence comes from Salticus scenicus, assembly GCA_963930645.1. Classification (NCBI taxonomy): domain Eukaryota; kingdom Metazoa; phylum Arthropoda; class Arachnida; order Araneae; family Salticidae; genus Salticus; species Salticus scenicus. Next base: position 328,515,759 of record OZ005651.1, read on the forward strand.
TAGTTTCTTTATTTACATTTGTTGTCTTTGTTTATATTTAGAGTCTGTTTACATTTAGAGTCTTTGTTTTCGTTTAGAGACTGTTAACATCTGTAGTTTTCGTTCGCATTTTGAGTCTGTTTGTATTTTTATGCTTGGTTTACATTTACAGACTGTTTATATTTAGAGTCTTTTTTTACATTTTTAATCTTTGTTTACGTTTAGAGCCTTTTTTACATTTATAATATTTATTTATATTTTTAGTGTTTATTTACATTTACAGTATTTGCTTACATTTGTAGTCTTTGTTTACATTGGCAGTCTTCGTTTACATTTAGAGTCTTTGTTTATATTTAGTGTTTCTTTACATTTGTAGTCTTTGTTTACATTTAGAGACTTTGTTTATATTTGTAGTCTTTGTTTACATTTAGAAGTTTTGTTTACATTTGTTGTTGTGTACAATTAGAGACTGTTTATATTTAGAATTTTTGTTTAGATTTGTAGTCTTTGCTTACATTGTGTTTTGTTTACATTTAAAATCTTTGCTTCCGTTTAGAGTCTGTTTAGATATGGAAACTTTGTTTACATTTGGAGTCTTTGTTTGCATTTACACTTTTTCTTTACATTTGTAGTCTTTGTTTATGTATAGATTCCTTGTTTGGATATGTTGTCTTTGTTTTCATTTGTAGTTTACAATTAGAGCCTTTGTTTACAGGTGAAGTCTTTATTTAAATTTAGATCCTTTGTTTCCGTTTGTTCTCTTTGTTTACATTTGTAGTCTTGTGGTGTTTCCCCCACTTCATATCATTATTTTTTTGTCATTATAAAATTATACCATGTTTATTTCCAGTTCTTGAGAAAAAGAAATCATTTTGTTTTTGTTTATGTGGCTTTATTCAAAATGATATTTTAAGTATCAATGTATCTTTAATTCATTTTCATTTTTCTCAAGATCAATGAAATTCTTGTTCTTTTTTCAAACCCAAACTTTCCAGATTGTTCCATTCCTTCTAGAAACTTTTTTTATTAAAAAAAAAAAAAGAAAGAAAGTAAAGCAATATTATAAAATAATAAAAAATCTATCTTTAAATTTCAGCCAATTATATTTAGTGTCACCCATCATACGTCATTTCCATTATTTGAAAGCGAACGGTTCTTTTTTAACTTTAGCCAATGAGAAAACTAAAATATAGATAATATGTCACTTCCTGTTTCAGTTTAATCAGTCACTGTCCTTTATTTTTGGCTAATTATCAGCCTTCTTTTGTTTAAAACTTTCATAAGTTAAATCTTTAAGATGCCTGGTTGGCTACATTTAGCTTTTTTTTAATTCTGTCATTTGGCGCGTTTGTTTTCACCGGCAACCCTGCTCGGCGTTGGTAAAAAAAAAATTGGGGGTTTCCCCTAAGCGGATCCCTCTCTTTTTTGTTCGGGTCGGGATGTAACGTATGTATTTCAGAAGAATAAGTTTTGAAAAATGAGACATCTAGAAGGAATGGAAATGGTATGTAAAAAAAGATTTCTTTTGTTTTAGCTCAATAATGCATATCATTTTCAATTTTATAATGCGATTGAAATATCGTATGAATGGATAATCTTTAGTAAGAGATAGTTTGCATTTGTCTTGTTTTGTTCTCTTCTATTTGATGTCCAGAAGTAAATAAAAATCAACTAAATATTTCGAAACCGAAAGTGCCTGGTGTATTAATTTATTGGTTTGTTGTTGTTATATGATTTACGATACGGCCTAACCAAATTATTTCTCTAAATAAAAAAAATAAAAACAACTATATATTTATAAGAAAAAAAAACATAACATTTGGTTCTGTGACCTTCTTCTGGACATCAAAAAAAAAAATGGTATGACGCAAACAAAAAGAAAATTACATAAAGATTTATTATGGAATTCTGCAACTTCGTATATATTCATAAATATGAAAATAATTGAATTTTTAAAATGCTTATAATTTAATAATGTTTCTTGTTGCAATTTATATGGGTATGAAGTCAAAAAAAATTTTTTTCTGATAATGATAGTTGAAAACATTTAGTGATTAGTGATAATTGCATACTTATATGAATAAGTTTTGATTTACATCATGCCTCCGAAAAGCAACTTATCTTTGAACATATTACCGTATGACGGTAACCCAAATATCTTTTCTTTTTTTTTTCGATCAATTACAAGACATACAGGAATTGAATTCTTACAATGAAAAAGAAATGCTGGCTTTATTTAGATCTAAGATACAAGGTCCGGCATTAAACTTTTATCTAGAATCACAAGCTGTAAATAAAACTAATAATTTAAAAACACTACGGACCGAATTTGAGAATTTTTTTTCAATTAAGGGTAACAAAAATATCCTTCTACAAAACTTTGAAAATATTAAACCTGAACATGACGAATCCGTGCGTAACTTTGCTTACATGTTGAACAAACAGATAAAGCTGGCATATCCAAACGCGGACGATTCAGTTTTACAAGCAGTAAAATTCAATTTATTTGTCAAAGCGTTACCAAAAAAACTTAAACTAAAAATCTTAGAGGAAAATATCACAAATTATGATGTCGCACTAAATCGCGCGGAACAACTTCAGGACCTATACGATGCTTTTGCATCTCCTGTCAAACAGTATGAACAAATGCCAATGTTTCACATTGATAAACAAAGTGAAATTGATAAGGATAATACAAACGATGACATTCCAGGAAGAGTTAGTCAGCAAAAAAAATATGCTGGTAATAAATTTGCATATAAAAAAAATTGGTATAACAGAAGTAATTTTCACAAATTTCAGGATAAGTATAAACAAAGGAAATTTTCATCACAAAGATTTCATCAGAGAGGCAGACCAAACACATTTACTAGCCAAGATTGTGCATTTTGCGGGCGTTTTAATCACCTTCTAAAAAATTGTTTTGAATTTAAGAATTTTTGCCGGAATATGCATACACAAAGTGATGAAAACAAATTAGTAAGTAATGAGGCATTACAGCCAAGTAGTCATTCTTGTCAGCATCCTAATTTAAACTAAATATGGAGGCAGACATATCTGGCACTCTGCACTCCAATTCTTCTTTGCCAGAAATTAAATCCAACCATAATTCTCAACATAATGAAACTACTCAAGTCACAGAATTTGCACAGACTCAAAATAATTCAAATACAGAAATCAAAGAGATCAAAACTTTTGAAACCGACAGTTGCAATAAAACAGCTGAATTAGATAGACATGTTATTTATAGTTCATTTCAAAATAATGAATTCCTGCCATGTATAAACATTAATATGCAAGGTCAGAATTTAACTTCATTAATCGATACTGGCTCATCTGTCTGTTTAATTGATCAAGAGTGTTTTAATGCCATAAAATCTAATATTACATATAAGTTTTTGGGTCGACAGGTGACTCTTTCAACTATTAATTCACAAATAAAGTTTGCAGGGTGTGTAAGGGTATGCTTCAGGGTGGAAAAATTTTTTTTTCATCATAATTTCTTTATCACCAATATTGATAATAACAATTTTCAAATCATATTGGGCTATGACTTCATTAATAAAAATGGAATATCAATTATACCTTCTTTTAAATCTGTATTAATCAAGGATATCCGTATTCCATTTGTCACATTTGACAAAAATAATGAAAATGATGGTTGTTCACTAAATAATATAATACACCATAATACTTTGTTTGTAGAAAATAATCCCAATGTTGAATATATGGAATCTGACAGATTAAGTGTGCATCAAAAATTTAATACAAAAGATGTGACTTGTTGTGATCATAGTAATGAAAAGTGGTATTCTCAAAATTACTCGTATAATAAAAATTATACAAACAATCATATCATTGATAATTATGTAAATTCATACCAAATGTATGATAACTCAACCAATGACTCTGGGAATCAAATTATGAATCATAGTGAACATAGCAAGAAACATAATCAAAGTATTCATAAAAGTGTACAAACTAACAATATTTATACAACACGGAAAGTCATCCTACCTCCGAATGCATGCACTTATGTTCAAGTCAAATACAATTCTAACCCCCAAGAATATTTCCTATTTTCTCCAACATTTAATCATAAAGAAATTATTGTACATAAATCTATACATTCTCTGTCTCACATAAAAAATAATGTTATTCTTATTCCAATTTTTCATACATCACAACAAACTGTTCATATCAGAAAAAATACCCTTTTGGGATATTATACAAATGTAGAACTTGGGGATATTGAGGAATATAATTTTCAACAGGATGAGAATGAATATTTTTGCAATTTAATACAACCTTCTAGAGATATTGTTGAACAAAGAGAAAAGGATTTTAATGAAAATGACTTTAAGTTAGAACATTTGAATGATTTAGAAAGGAAAGAAATGTTACAATTACTTAAGCAAAAAGCTCAGGTGTTTTCAAAAACCTTTAAAAACTCTTGGTCACACAGACTTGATAAAACCAGAAATAAATATGATAATTGCACATCCCATTAAAGCCCTTCCTTTTCCCATACCCCAAGCCTTAGAACAAGAAGCCCTTGATCAATTACAAGAAATGATCGATGCTAATATTATAAAAAGATCAGATTCGACATGGGCTTGCCCCATGCTTCTGGTCAAGAAAAAACATACAGACCCTAAAACACCTATCAAGTACAGATTGGCTTTGGACCTACGTCTGTTAAATGCTATTGTTATACCATCAAATTACCCACTGCCAAAGATACAGAATCTACTAGTTAACCTTTCAAAATTTAAATATTTTTCAACACTGGATTTACCATCTGCATATTTTCAGATAGATTTACCCAAACAGATGCAAGATAAACTGTCATTTACTACACCATTTGGTGTATTTACCTTTTTAAGACTCGTCTTTGGCTTACGCACAGCAAGTTCATGTTTTCAACACCTGATTGATACCATAATACAGATTTCTCAGGTTGAATGTTATGCTTATCAAGATGACATTGTGGTAGGGGCAAACTCATTTCAAGAAATGAAAGCAAAAATTACTAAGCTTTTAGAAACCTTAATTGAAAATAACATAACATTGTCACCAGAAAAATGCACATTTATGCAAACTAACATAAACTTTTTGGGTTTTAAGATTGACAATCACAAAATTTTACCCATTTCAAGTAATATAGAAAAAATAGTCTCCTTTCCACGCCCAAAAACTAAAAAGCAAGTAAAATCATTTATTGGAACTTGTTCATTTTATAGGAATTTAATTGAATCATTTGCAGAATTGGCTTCACCCCTAATTGATCTTACCAAACCAAAAACAAAATTTGCATGGACAGATATTCATGAAAATGCATTCCAGAAACTACAACAATGTTTCTTCAAGAAACCTATACTAAACTTACCTAATTGGGAGAAAGAATTTTACGTTAACACTGATGCATCAAAGAATCCAATCTCTGCAGTATTGATGCAGAAGTTTGATGAGGAATTGTTACCCATTTCATGTTACTCAAAAACGTTAACTGATGCAGAAAAACGTTATCCTGCCATAAAATTAGAATTATATGCAATACATAAAGGACTTAATGTTTTTAAATATTATATCTTTGGAAGACATTTCTTCATATTAAGTGATGCAAAACCTTTAGATAGATATGCAAAATCATCATCACCTGCAGATATAACCACACGTTGGTTATTAGAAATATCGGAATTTTCCTTTACATTTACACACATTGCAGGAAAAGATAATGTGCTTGCCGATTACTTAAGCAGAACTATGAATCCAACAACAGATAACCTAAACAATAACCCAGATATCATTTTTTCACAAGAAATAATCCCAATTACTGATCAGCAAACTAATTTACATAATGAAATAGAATTACAAATGCAAAATTTAAAAGAAAATGAAAATAAAAAGGAAAATTTATTTTGTTTGACACAGAATCCTGTCACTGATACTAATTTGGAAATATCTGAAAATACTATTTTCAATGAACAACAGAAAGATACTGAGTTAAAAAAAATTTTCCAAGACATCCAACAAAATAAAATAAACAAATGTAATAAATGCTATTATATAAATCCTCAAAATAATTTTTTATGTTATAATAATTTTTTTACTCCAGAAAATATTGACTTACATAGGGTAGTTTTACCCGAGTCTTTAAGAGAGAAAGCAATTCGAATTGCTCATATATCCCACCCTGGTATTAAAAAAACTTTTGAAAATTTGAGAAAAAGGTATACGTGGAAAACAATAACTGCAGATGTACATAATTATGTGCTGTCATGTGAAACATGTCTGTTGAATAAAAACCACAAACATAACATAGCACCTTTTATGGCAGCTCCTGCACCTACTGAACCTAATCAAAAAATTTCAATGGATATTCTGGGTCCTTTAAAGAATCATACCTACATCCTCACAGCTCTTGATCACTTCTCAAGACACTTGGAATTATATACATTACATAACATAACTGCTCCAGCTGTTACAAATGCTTTAATACAATACATTGCAACTCATGGTAGACCTGAAATTATCCTTACTGATCAAGGATCACAATTTACAAGCAATATGTTTGATGCTTTCAATAAACTTTTAGGCATATATTTAAAACATACAACAATAGCCCACCCTCAGGCAAATGGATGTTCAGAACGTGTCAATACTCAAATAAAATCCTCATTAAATGCCATGGCTTCCCATGGTTTTGATTTAGCAACAGCTGCAAAAATTCATCAGAGTATTTATAATAATACAATCCATCCTGCAACAAAATGTACGCCTAATTTGCTACACTTTGGTCGAGAAATTAATGATGTATATTTAAACTATAAAGGTCACCCACAGTGGAAAATTTTAGACTCAGCATATGACATCCATAAATTAATTGAAGTACTGGATAAAACATACTACCAAGCATATATGAATAACGAAGAAAATCGACAAAAAGTTTATGAAAGATCAAGACAAAAGACTAAGTTTTCACCAATCAAAATTAATGATCATGTGTACATAAAATTTCCTAATGTTTTTGAAAAAAAATTACAAGGGCCTTTTCGTGTTGTAAAAGTGATTTCACCTGTGATTCTCCAAATCCAATCTATCAAAGATCAAAATCGTTCTCCAATGTTAATTCACACCAATAGAGTTATAAAAATACAGAAAAGAAAAGACAATTTAAAGTATGGTTCAGGGAATATGCAAGCTCCATTAAACAATAATGACTCTAATACACCAATCCAGGAACTGGTCTCTCTTACCCCTAATTTGCAGGATAGAAATAGACAGTGCCACAATGATGACAGTTCATCGTATACCCTCAGACCACGAGATAAAATTCAGAAAAATGCTGATACTCAATATCATTATTATTAATATTTTTTTTTCTTTTTCCTTAGAGGCTGTGTTCGTCTACATGCTTTGGAGCGCTGCAGGTGCACAGGCAGTGTTTCACTGTTAATCATCCTTTTAATTATAATTTTTTTTTCTCCTCTACTTTCTGCTGGTCAGAAGAATTTGAGGTATGTGTTATTATTTTATGATTTTTGTAGACAGACACACCTTCTAACTAACATGTGGTAAGGGGAATAAAAGTCTAATTCATAATAGATTTACAGATTAATTATTGTTGTTTACATTGTTTTGGGTTTTTATGTAATTATTTTCTGATAATTTCAATTTATTTGTAACCTATCAATACATAAAATTTCATCAATTACATCTGTTGTGAATTGAGAATCCTTATACTTTTTTTGTATGCAAAAATAAGATTTTTTTTGGGGTAGATATAAAGTAATATTTTTTTTTCTGATGCATAAGACAATCATTTTGCACTATTGTATGTCATCATTTTTCATAATACAATACAATATCCATATTAAGAAAAATTAATGTTATTATCATTCCATATCTGTGACCGTCTATCAAATGCAAGTCCTTTTTGTCAAAAAAAAAAAAAAAAGGGGGACAAAGAAAATAATGTGTCACCCATTGACAGATTTTATACTTCCTTATTATACTGATTTCACTTTAAGGTTAAGCCATTATTATTGTTATGAAGGGTGATAAAAAGGAAGAAAAAATATAGAGTGATAATCTTGTTACTATGGAAGTAATGAAACTTCTTAAAAGATTATATATATTAAAATTTGTGTAAACATATACTTGTGATGTTTTCTGAATTGTTTTCGATCTGTTCTGATGGTACATATTTTTTTTTATCTCAGCATAATATTTATTTTAAACTAATTGAAATAAAGAAAAAAAGGAAAACGTCTGATTGTTATGCAGGCATGTTATACATTCATTTGAACAATGTTTTTTAATTATGTATGTTATGTATCTGTGGATTTATATAAGCTTCTTAGATACATTTTCAAAGAATAATCACGTTTATGTCATTGCATTTTTTTACAGTTTACATTTAATTTAGAGACACATATGTATTTTTTTTTCACAAAAATTAATCAACAAATATTAGAAAATACTTGATTGTGTGGTTCTGTCGGAGAGCAAAAATTTTCAGTGTATTTCACAGCTTAATAAAATTACTGAAATTTTTCTCTGAAATAAAAAATAAAATAAATAAATAGAAGGATAATTAGTTTTTTTTTTATGGTGGTATTAAATATATGTAAGTGGATTTTAAAACAATGCCACTGGAGATTTTACCAATGTATATATGTATTTTTCTTTTATCAATGAGTACTCTATTAATGTAATACTGAGTATTATTGGTCATCATTAAATTCTGTTTATGGTTATTGTTACCTTTTCTGTGTATTATGATTGACACAGTTTTCCTTTTTTACTGTACTATAATATTATAACACATTATACCTTTTGTGTATATTTTGTGTAATACAATATATTCTTGCACATATATGGTTATATCTTATTCCCAATTGTGTTATGGTAAAAATATAGAATATCAAATTGGTTTATCTGTTTAAAAAAAAAGAATATGTATGAATATTAAAAGGCATGCCTAATCAAAATGGTATTATGAGATCTCATGATATTGTGTATATGATTGTATGTGTATACAAAGATGATTCTATAAATAATTACATGATCATGTGTTTTGTTAAATAAGTGTTAATTTTTTTTTCTTTTCTCGATTTTACTGGCCAGATATTGTTTTGAATGTTATAATTTTACTGGTATATGATACAATTATCTGTATTATTGTATGTGTGTGTTAAAATGTAAAATATATAGAACTGTAAATTAAATTACTGCATCTGACAAAATGGTGATGATAATGATTAAAAAAGAAAAAAAAGGGATATCTGTGCATAACTTGACTTCATGCTATGGTATATGATTATATTATTCATATTACTGATTTCAAGTGTATATAATTATTGTTTGATATATATTTTTTTTCTCACAATAATTGAAATAACAAGATATTTCTTTTGTGAAAGGGAATTGTTTAAATATAGAGAACAGAATTTACATTCGTAATGATTTCGAATTAATATTGTTTATTATTTAAATCTTGAGATATTTGTTCCTCTTGTGAATGTATGGATGGTTTTTGAGGTATTTATTTATTCTCATTTTTTATTCCTAGTGCTTGTATTTTGACAAGATCAATTTCAATATAGTATATTTTATTTGAAAGTGTCTTTTATAGATGAATATTTTTTTTTCTCCTGATAAAATGACAACATGTCTTTATATATTTCTTGGTGTATTACATATAACATGATCATCCAATATGTATGTCAAATTGATATTTTTGCATTGTGTATAAGTATTTCAAATTGCATCCTGTTATGAACATCCCTATTGCTTGTCCTAATTGAATATAACAATGATATGTAAATTAAAAAAAAATTTCTCTGTTGTGTAAAATATTACACCTTTTACGTTCATTTTTTTTTCCTGGCTGTCGGGTATTATGTGGTGTTTCCCCCACTTCATATCATTATTTTTTTGTCATTATAAAATTATACCATGTTTATTTCCAGTTCTTGAGAAAAAGAAATCATTTTGTTTTTGTTTATGTGGCTTTATTCAAAATGATATTTTAAGTATCAATGTATCTTTAATTCATTTTCATTGTTCTCAAAATCAATGAAATTCTTGTTCTTTTTTCAAACCCAAACTTTCCAGATTGTTCCATTCCTTCTAGAAACTTTCTTTATTAAAAAAAAAAAAGAAAGAAAGTAAAGCAATATTATAAAATAATAAAAAATCTATCTTTAAATTTCAGCCAATTATATTCAGTGTCACCCATCATACGTCATTTCCATTATTTGAAAGCGAACGGTTCGTTTTTAACTTTAGCCAATGAGAAAACTAAAATATAGATAATATGTCACTTCCTGTTTCAGTTTAATCAGTCACTGTCCTTTATTTTTGGCTAATTATCAGCCTACTTTTGTTTAAAACTTTCATAAGTTAAATCTTTAAGATGCCTGGTTGGCTACATTTAGCTTTTTTTTAATTCTGCCATTTAGCGCGTTTGTTTTCTCCGGCAACCCTGCTCGGCGTTGGTAAAAAAAAATTGGGGGATTCCCCTAAGCGGATCCCTCTCTTTTTTGTTCGGGTCGGGATGTAACGTATGTATTTCAGAAGAATAAGTTTTGAAAAATGAGACATCTAGAAGGAATGGAAATGGTATGTAAAAAAAGATTTATTTTGTATTAGCTCAATAATGCATATCATTTTCAATTTTATAATGCGATTGAAATATCGTATGAATGGATAATCTTTAGTAAGAGATAGTTTGCATTTGTCTTGGTTTTGTTCTCTTCTATTTGATGTCCAGAAGTAAATAAAAATCAACTAAATATTTCGAAACCGAAAGTGCCTGGTGTATTAATTTATTGGTTTGTTGTTGTTATATGATTTACGATGCGGCCTAACCAAATTATTTCTCTAAATAAAAAAAATAAAAACAACTATATATTTATAAGAAAAAAAAAACATAACAAGTCTTTGTTTACATTTAGAGTCTGTTTACATTTAGAGTCTTTGATAACATTTAGAGACTCTTTACATCTGTAATTTTTGTTCTCCTTTAGAGTCTGTTTGCATTTTTTGCTTTGTTTACATTTAGAGTCTTTGTTTAAATTTAGAGTATGTTTACATTAGTTGTCTTTGTTTGCATTTCTTGTATTCGTTTACATTTGTAGTCTGATTACATTTGTAGTTTTTGCTTACATTTAGAGTCTGTTTTCATTTGTATTCTGTTAAAATTTAGAATCTTTGTTGACATTTAGAGTGCTTGTTTACATTTTATTCTTTGTGTACATCTGTAGTCTGCTTACATTGAGTTTTTTTTAAATATTTGTTTACATTTAGAGAGTTTAGATATGTAGTCTTCGTTTACATTTGGAGTCTTTGTTTTCAATTCTTGTCCTTGTTTACATTTGTAGACTCTGTTTACGGTCAGAGTCTTTTTTCCATTTGAAACATTTGTTTACATTTAGAGTTTTTGTTTACATTTGTAATCTTTGTTTACATTTGGAGTCTTTTTGCATTTGCGGTGTTTTTTTTTATTTGTAGTCTTTCTGTACATTTATAGTCTTTGTTTACATTTAGAGCCTTTGTTTATATTTGTATTCTTTAATTTTTTTTACAGTATGTTTGATTTTGTACTTGTGTTAACATTTGTAGTCTTTGTTTACCTTTGTATTCTTTGTTTACATTTAGTCTTTGTTTAGATTTGTAGTCTTTGTTTACATTTGTAGTCTTTGCTTACATTGAGTCTTTTTTTATTTAAAGTCTTATTGACATTTAGTGTGTTTAGATATGGAGACTTTGTTTACATTTAGAGTCTTCGTTTTCATTTAGAGACTGTTAACATCTGTAGTTTTCGTTCGCATTTTGAGTCTGTTTGTATTTTTATGCTTTGTTTACATTTACAGACTGCTTATATTTAGAGTATTTGTTCACATTTGTAATCTCTGTTCACATTTAGAGTCTCTCTTTTCATTTGTAGTCTGTTTACATTTAGAGTCTTTGTTTACATTTAGAGTTTGTTTACATTTATAGACTTTTTTTACATTTGGAGTCTTCTTTTACCTTTGGTTTACACTTAGAGAGTTTGTTTACATTTGTACTCTTTTTTTACATCTATAGACTTTTTTAAATTTGGTCTCTTTACATTTGCAGTGTTTGTTTACAGTAGTAGTCTTTGTTTACATTTCTAGTCTGTTTTCATTTAGAGTTTGTTTTCATTGTAGTCTTTGTTTACATTTAGAGTCTTTGTTTACATTTGTAGTCTTTGTTTACTCTGGCAGTCTTTGTTTACGTTTAGAGTCTGTTTACATTTAGAGTCTTTGTTTACATCTGTAGTCTGCTTACATTGAGTCTTTGTTTTTATTTAAAATCTTTGTTTACATTTAGAATGTTTAGATATGGAGTCTTTGTTTACATTTGGAGTCTGTTTACATTTGGAGTCTTTGTTTTCAATTGTTGACTTTTTTTACATTTGTAGACTTTGTTTACATTTAGAGTCTTTGTTTACATTTGAAATATTTGGTTACATTTAGAGGCTTTGTTTAAATTTGTAATCTTTGTTTACATTTGGAGTCTTTTTACATTTGCATTGTTTGTTTACATTTCTAGTCTTTGTGTACACTTCTAGTTTTGTTTGCATTTATAGTCTTCGTTTACATTTATAGTCTTTGTTTACATTTATAGTCTTTGTTTACATTTAGAGCCTTAGTTTATATTTGTATTCTTTTTTTTATTTAGAGTATGTTTGGTTTTGTACTTTTTGTTAAAATTTGTATTCTTTGTTTACATTTGTATTCATTGTTTACATTTAGTCTTTGTTTAGATTTGTAGTCTTTGTTTATATTTGTAGTCTTTGTTTACATTTAGAGTCTTTGTTTACGTTTGTAGTCTTTGTTTACATTTAGAGTGTTATGTTTGCAGTTTTTGTTGACATTAAGTGTCTTTGTTTACGTTTAGAGTTTGTTTACATTTAGAGTGATTGTTTACATTTATAGTCTTTATTTACATCTGTAGTCTGTGTTTAAATTTGTAGTATGTTTACATTTGCAGTGTTTCTTTAAATTTGAAGTTGGTTTCCATGTAGAGATTGTTAACTTTTGTAGTTTACGTTTGAATTCTTTGTTTATATTTAGAGGGTTTGTTTACATTTATAGTCTTTTTTTACATCTGTAGTCGACTTACATTGAGTCTTTGTTTTTATTTAAAATCTTTCCTTACATTTAGAGTGTTTTGGTATGGAATCTTTGTTTACATTTGAAGTCTCTTTACATCTAAAGTGTTTACAATGGTTTTTTTGTTTACATTTCTTTAAATTTGTATACTTCGTTTACATATAGAGTGTTTGTTTACATTTAGAGACTTAACGTCTGTAGTTTTGTTTACATTTAGAGTCTTTGTTTACATTTAGAGACTGTTTATATTTAGAGTTTTTGTTTACATTTGTAATCTTTGTTTACATTTAGAGTTTCTCTTTTCATTTCTAGTCCGTTTACATTTATAGAGTTTGTTTACATTTGGAGTCTTTCTTTACTTTTGAAGCCTTTGTTTACATTTAGAGTTTGTTTACTGTGTACATATGGAGACTTTGTTTACCTTTGAAGTCTTTGTTTACATGTAGAGTTTGTTTGCATTTGTATTCTTTTTTTTACATGTATAGACTTTTATTAAATTTGTAGTCTCTTTACATGTCCAGTGTTTGTTTACATTTGTAGTGTATGTTTGCATTAGTAGTCTTTGTTTACATTTGTAGTCTTTGGTTTCATTTAGAGTTTGTTTTCCTTGTAGTCTTTGCTTACATTTAGAATCTCCGATTATATTTGTAGTCTTTTTTCAAATTTAGAGCCTGTTTATATTTGTAGTCTTTCCTTACATTTAGACTATTTGTTTATATTGGTAGTCTCTGTTTACACTTAGCGACTTTGTATACATTTGTAGTATTTGTTTACATTTAAAGACTTTGTTTATATTTGTAGTCTTTGTTCACATTTGTATTCTTTGTAGTGTTTCATCGGTAGTGTTTGTTTACATGTCGCGTCTTGGTATCCATTTGTATTCTTTGTTCACATTTACAGTCTTTGTTTACATTTATAGTCTTTGTTTACATTTAGATTCTGTTTTTATTAAGAGTCTTTGTTTACCTTTGAAATCTTTGTTTACATTTAGAGTCTTTGTTTACAATTGTTGTCTTTGTTTACATTTGTAGTCTTTATTTACATTTAGAGTCTGTTTAAATTTGTAGTCTTTGTTTATGTATAAAGCGATTGTTTACATTTGTATACTTTGTTTACATTTAGTCTTTCTACATTCAGAGTCTGTTTAGATTTTTTCTCTCTTTATATTTTTAGCCATTTTTTACATGTAGTGTCTTTGTTTACATTTGTAATCTTGGTTTACATTTGGAGCTTTTGTTTACATATCTAGTCTTTGTTTACATTGAGAGTCATTGTTTAGATTTGTAGACTTTACTTACATTTAGTGTCTGGTTACATTTATAGTCTGTTTATATTTAGAATCTTTGTTTACATTTGTAGTCTTTTCTTACATTGAATCGTAGTTATTTAAAATCTTTGTTTACATTTACAGTGTTTAGATATTGAGTCTTTATTTACATTTGGAGTGTTTGTTTATATTTAGAGTCTGCTTACATTTGTAGTCTTTGTTTACACTTAGTCTTTGTTTACATTTGTAGTTTTTTGTTTATGTTTAGTTTCTTTATTTACATTTGTTGTTTTTGTTTATATTTAGAGTCTGTTTACATTTAGAGTCTTTGTTTTCGTTTAGAGACTGTTAACATCTGTAGTTTTCGTTCGCATTTTGAGTCTGTTTGTATTTTTATGCTTGGTTTACATTTACAGACTGTTTATATTTAGAGTATTTGTTTACATTTATAATCTTTGTTCACATTTAGAGTCTCTCTTTTCATTTGTAGTCTGTTTACATTTAGAGTCTTTGCTTACATTCAGAGTTTGTTTACATTTATAGACTTTGTTTACATTTGGAGTCTTCGTTTGCCTTTGGTTTACATTTAGAGTTTTTTACACTTAGAGAGTTTGTTTACATATGTAGTCTTTTTTTACATCTGTAGTCTTTTTTAAATTTCTAGTCTCTTTACATTTGCAGTGTTTGTTTACAGTAGTAGTCTTTGTTTACATTTGTAGTCTGTTTTCATTTAGAGTTTGGTTTCATTGTAGTCTTTGTTTACATTTAGAACTTCCGATTACATTTGTAGTCTTTTTTCAAATTTAGAGCCTGTTTATATTTGTAGTTTTTCTTTACATTTAGAGCCTTTGCTTATATTTGTAGTATTTGTTTACACTTAGATTCTCTGTTTACATTTGAAGTCTTTGTTTACATTTAAAGACTTTGTTTATATTTTTAGTTTTTGTTCTCATTTGTATTCTTTGTTTATATCGGTAGTGTTTGTTTACATGTAACGTCTTGGTTTCCATTTGTATTCTTTGTTTACATTTAGAGTTTGTTTACATTTAGAGACTGTTTTTATTAAGAGTCTTTGTTTACGTTTGAAGTCTTTGTTTACATTTAGAGTGTTTCTTTACATTTATTAGTCTTTATTTACATCTGTAGTCTTTTCTTACATTGAGTCTGTTTTTATTTAGTCTTTTTTACATTTAGTGTGTTTAGATATGAAAACTTTGTTTACATTTGGAGTCTTTGTTTACATTTAGAGTCTTTTTTTACATGTAGTGTGTTTAGATATGAAAACTTTGTTTACATTTGGAGTCTTTGTTTACATTTAGAGTCTTTTTTACATTTGTAATCTTTGTTTACGTTTAGAGCCTTTTTTACATTTATAATATTTATTTATATTTTTAGTGTTTATTTACATTTAGAGTATTTGCTTACATTTGTAGTCTTTGTTTACATTTAGAGACTTTGTTTATATTTGTAGTCTTTGTTTACATTATAGGTTTTGTTTACATTTGTTGTTGTGTACATTTAGAGACGTTTTATATTTAGAATTTTTGTTTAGATTTGTAGTCTTTGCTTATATTGTGTTTTGTTTACATTTAAAATCTTTGTTTCCGTTTAGAGTCTGTTTAGATATGGAAACTTTGTTTACATTTGGGGTCTTTGTTTACATTTACACTTTTTCTTTACATTTCTAGTCTTTGTTTATGTATAGATTCCTTGTTTGGATATGTTGTCTTTGTTTTCCTTTGTAGTTTACAATTAGAGCCTTTGTTTACAGGTGAAGTCTTTATTTAAATTTAGATCCTTTGTTTCCGTTTGTTGTCTTTTTTTACATTTGTAGTCTTTGTTTACATTTAGAGTCTGTTTACATTTAGATTCTTTTATAACATTTAGAGACTTTTTACACCTGTAATTTTTGTTCTCCTTTAGAGTCTGTTTGCATTTTTATGCTTTATTTAAATTTAGAGACTTTGTTTAAATTTAGAGTATGTTTACATTAGTTGTCTTTGTTTGCATTTCTTGTATTCGTTCACATTTGTAGTCTGAATACATTTGTAGTTTTTGTTTACATTTAGAGTCTGTTTTCATTTGTATTCTGTTTAAATTTCGAATCTTTGTTTACATTTAGAGTGCTTGTTTACATTTATATTCTTTGTGTACATCTGTAGTCTGCTTACATTGAGTTTTTTTAAAACTTTGTTTACATTTAGAGAGTTTAGATATGTAGTCTTCGTTTACATTTGGAGTCTTTGTTTTCAATTGTTGTCTTTGTTTACATTTGTAGACTCTGTTTACGGTTAGAGTCTTTTTTTGCATTTGAAACATTTGTTTACATTTAGAGTCTTTGTTTACATTTGTAATCTTTGTTTACATTTGGAGTCTTTTTGCATTTGCGGTGTTTGTTTTTATATGTAGTCTTTGTTTACATTTATAGTCTTTGTTTACATTCAGAGCCTTTGTTTATATTTGTATTCTTTAATTTTATTTACAGTATGTTTGATTTTGTACTTGTGTTAACATTTGTAGTCTTTGTTTACATTTGTATTCTTTGTTTACATTTAGTCTTTGTTTGGATTTGTAGTCTTTGTTTACATTTGTAGACTTTGCTTACATTGAGTCTGTTTTTATTTAAAGTCTTATTGACATTTAGTGTGTTTAGATATGGAGACTTTGTTTACATTTAGAGTCTGTTTACATTTGTAATCTTTGATTACGTTTAGAGCCTTTTTTACATTTGTACTATTTATTTACATTTGTAGTGTTTATTTACATTTAGAGTATTTGCTTACATTTGTAGTCTTTGTTTACACCTGGTCTTTCTTTACATTTGTAGACTTCGTTTATATTTAGAGTCTTTGTTTACAGTTGAAGTCTTTGTTTATGTTTAGATTATTTGTTTATGTTTGATGTTTTTGTTAATATTTAAAGTCTTTGTATACATTTTGAGTCTGTTTACATTTAGAGTCTTTGTTTACATCTGTAGTCTGCTTACATTGTCTTTGATTTTATTTTTAAAAAAATTTTTAGATATGGTGTGTTTGTTTACATTTGGAGTCTTTGTTTTCAATTATTGTCTTTATTTACATTTGTAGACTTTGTTTACATTTATAATCTTTGTTTACATATGGAGTCTTATTACATTTGCAGTGTTTGTTTACATTTCTAGTCTTTGTTTACATTTATATTCTTTGTTTACATTTACAGTCATTCTTAAGATTAGTAGACTTACATTTAGAGTCTGTTTATATTTAGAATCTTTGTTTACATTTGTAGTCTTTGCTTACATTGTGTCTTAGTTTTTATTTATAATCTTTGATTACATTTAGAGTGTTTAGATATTGAGTCTTCGTTTACATTTGGAGTCTTTGTTTACATTTGGAGTGTTTGTTCACATTTAGAGTCTTTGCTTACATTTGTAGTCTTTCTTTATACTTAGTCTTTGTTTACATTTGTAGTCTGTTTATATTCAGTGTTTTTGTTTACATTTGTAATCTTTGGTTACATTTGGTCTTTGTTTAGATTTGTAGTCTGTTTATATTTAGAGCCTTTGTTTACATGTGGAGCTTTTGTTTACATTTCTAGTCTTTGTTTACATTTAGAGTCATTGTTGAGATTTGTAGACTTTACTTACACTTAGTGTCTGGTTACATTTAGAGCCTGTTTATATTTAGAATCTTTGTAGTCTTTTGTTACATTGAATCGTAGTTTTTATTTAAAATCTTTGTTTACATTTAGAGTGTTTAGATATTGAGTCTTTGTTTACATTTGGATGTTTGTTTATATTTAGAGTCTGCTTACATATGTAGTCTTTGTTTACACATAGTCTTTGTTTACATTTGTTGTCTTTGTTTATGTTTAGATTCTTTATTTACATTTGTTGTCTTTGTTTATATTTAGAGTCTGCTTACATTTAGAGTCTTTATTTACGTTTAGAGACTGTTAACATCTGTAGTTTTCGGTCGCATTCTGAGTCTGTTTGCATTTTTATGCTTTGTTTACATTTAGAGTCTTTGTTTACATTTACAGACTGTTTATATTTAGAATATTTGTTTACATTTGAAATCTTTGTTCACATTTAGAATGTCTCTTTTCATTTGTAGTCTGTTTACATTTGTAGTCTTTGTTTACATTTGGAGTTTGTTTACATTTATAGACTTTGATTACATTTGGAGTATTTTTTTACCTTTGAAGTCTTTGTTTTCATTTAGAGTTTGTTTACATTTAGAGAGTCTGTTTACATTTGTAGTCCTTTTTTACATCTGCAGTCTTTTTTAAATTTGTAGTCTCTTTACATTTGCAGTGTGTGTTTACAGTAGTAGTCTTTGTTTACCTTGATAGTCTTTCTTTTCACTTAATGTTCGTTTTCATTGTAGTCTTTGTTTAAATTTAGTATCTCCGATTACATTTGTAGTCTTTTTTCAAATTTAGTGCCTGTTTATGTTTGTAGTCTTTCTTTACATTTAGAGCCTTTGCTTATATATCTAATGTTTGTTTACACTTAGAGTCTTTGTTTACATTTGTAGTCTCTGTTTACATTTAAAGACATTGTTTATATTTATAGTCTTTGTTCACAATTGTATTCTTTGTTTACATAGGTAGTGTTTATTTACATGTAGCCTCTTGGCTTCCATTTGTATTCTTTGTTTACATTTAGAGTCTTTGTTTACATTTAGAGCGTTTGTTTACATTTATAGTCTTTGTTTACATCTGTAGTCTTTCCTTACATTGAGTCTGTTTTTATTTAAAGTCTTATTTACATTTAGTGTGTTTAGATATGGAGACTTTGTTAACATTTGGAGTATTTGTTTACATTTGTAATCTTTGTTTACGTTTAGAGCCTTTTTTACATTTGTAATATTTATTTACATTTGTAGTTTTTATTTACATTTAGAGTATTTTTTTACATTTGTAGTCTTTGTTTACGCCTAGTCTTTCTTTACATATGTAGTCTGTTTATATTTAGAGTCTTTCTTTACATTTGTAGACTTTTTTATATTTAGTCATTTTTTAAAGTTGAAGTCTTTGTTTATGTTTAGATTCTTTGTTTACGTTTGTTGTTTTTGTTGATATTTGAAATCTTTGTTTACATTTAGAGTCTTTGTTTACATTTAGAGCGTTTGTTTACATTTATAGTCTTTGTTTACATCTGTAGTCTTTCCTTACATTGAGTCTGTTTTTGTTTAGTCTTTTTTACATTTAGTGTTTTTAGATATGAAAACTTTGTTTACATTTGGAGTCTTTGTTTACATTTAGAGTCTTTTTTTACATTTGTAATCTTTGTTTACGCTTAGAGCCTTTTTTACATTTATAATATTTATTTATAATCTTAGTGTTTATTTACATTTAGAGTATTTGCTTACATTTGTAGTCTTTGTTTACATTGGCAGTCTTCGTTTACATTTAGAGACTTTGTTTATATTTGTAGTCTTTGTTTACATTTAGAGGTTTTGTTTACATTTGTTGTTGTGTACATTTAGAGACTGTTTATATTTAGAATTTTTGTTTAGATTTGTAGTCTTTGCTTATATTGTGTTTTGTTTACATTTAGAGATGTAAAAAACCCGGGAATTTTGCTTCAGGGGAATAAACATGGGAATTTTCGGGTTTAAACCGGGAATTTTGGGAACTTTGGAAACTTTGATGGGAAGAAACTAATATTCAGTGTTTGGATTTAATTTCACTTCTTTTAGGTGTACCAAACAACTTGTTTCAATATCATTTTTATTCTATTTGCTTAAATAAAAGTGATATAAAAAATTATGTGATTATTTTACAAAAAAAGTAAAAAAATATACATTTATGTTATTGACAATAATAAATGATGAAGTTTTGTCTGCCTATTTAAATAACTTTAGAACATTTTTCTTTTTTTTTCTTTTCTTTTTTTTTTTTTTTAATGAATACCATAATAAAATATGTTATAAAAAATAATATAATGAAATTAAATTATGGTTAGAATACTTTAAAATTATTAAATTTTATTATAATTAATCGAACAAAATTTCACAATAGTTCATGAAATTTCGTTAAAATCAGTTAAAGAGCATGGGCAACAAAATCGAACATAAGTTCTTCGGTTATTAAGAATTAGAGCAATAATTTTTTTAATGCATCAAATCAATACATAAAATATTCAATAGCTAATAATTAATAATTTGGCTGTTATTTCTTTCTTTTTTGCATATTTATATTGTTGAATTTTTAATTTAAATAATACTTTCCATTGTAATATTATTGATTGTTTTAGTAAATGCATAATATTTTGAAGCATTTTTGTTTTATTTTTGAAATAAAATGTTAAAGATATACAAGTAAAACATGATAAACTCCGATTGCAATAATAAAAAAAAAGTGTTATATTGAACTCAGTGTGTATACAGTCAGAACTAAGATATAAATATACTGCAATAACAGAAAATAAGTCTGTTAATTAATGAAATTTGAAACTTGCACTTTTTAAATTTATAGACGTTAAAAGCACTATTTAAAAATTGAAAGATCATAAAAAAAAAAAAAAAATCTAAATATAAGGTAACATTTTGAAATTCAAGCTAAATTTTTAACTTTTGAAAACTTTCAAAATTCCCTTGTTTTGGAAACTTTCAAAATTCCCTTCCCAAAAAACCGGGTTTATTCCCTGGTTTAAATCCGGGTTTTTTCTCCGCTCACATCTCTATTTACATTTAAAATCTTTGTTTCCGTTAAGAGTCTGTTTAGATAAGGAAACTTTGTTTACATTTGGAGTCTTTGTTTACATTTACACTCTTTCTTTACATTTGTAGTCTTTGTTTATGTATAGATTCCTTGTTTGGATATGTTGTCTTTGTTTTCATTTGTAGTTTACAATTAGAGCCTTTGTTTACAGGTGAAGTCTTTATTTAAATTTAGATCCTTTGTTTCCGTTTGTTCTCTTTGTTTACATTTGTAGTCTTTGTTTACATTTAGAGTCTGTTTACATTTAGAGTCTTTGATAACATTTAGAGACTCTTTACATCTGTAATTTTTGTTCTCCTTTAGAGTCTGTTTGCATTTTTATGGTTTGTTTACATTTAGAGTATTTGTTTAAATTTAGAGTATGTTTACATTAGTTGTCTTTGTGTGCATTTCTTGTGTTCGTTTACATTTGTAGTCTGATTACATTTGTAGTTTTTGTTTACATTTAGAGTCTTTTTTTGCATTTGAAACATTTGTTTATATTTAGAGTCTTTGTTTACATTTGTAATCTTTCTTTACATTTAGATTCTTTTTGCATTTGCGGTGTTTCTTTTTATTTGTAGTCTTTGTGTACATTTATAGTTTTTTTTACATTCAGAGCCTTTGTTTATATTTGTATTCTTTAATTTTCTTTACAGTATGTTTGATTTTGTAGTTGAGTTAACATTTGTAGTCTTTGTTTACATTTGTAGTTTTTGCTTACATTGAGTCTGTTTTTATTTGAAGTCTTATTGACATTTAGTGTGTTTAGATATGGAGATATTGTTTATATTTAGAGTCTTTGTTTACATTTGTAATTTTTGATTACGTTTAGAGATTTTTTTACATTTGTAGTATTTATTTACATTTGTAGTGTTTATTTACATTTGTAGCATTTATTTATATATGTAGTGTATATTTACATTTAGAGTATTTGATTACATTTGTAGTCTTTGTTTACACCTAGTCTTTCTTTACATTTGTAGACTTCGTTTATATTTAGAGTCTTTGTTGACAGTTGAAATCTTTGTTTATGTTTAGATTATTTGTTTATGTTTGTTGTGTTTGTTAATATTTAAAGTCTTTGTTTACATTTTGAGTCTGTTTACATTTTGAGTCTTTGTTTACATCTGTAGTCTGCTTACATTGAGTCTTTGATTTTATTTTAAAAATTTTTTTATATTTAGAGTGTTTAGGTATGGTGTGTTCTTTTACATTTGGAGTCTTTGTTTTCAATTGTTGTCTTTATTTACATTTGTAGACTTTGCTTACATTTAGAGCCTTTGTTTACAATTGAAATATTTGTTTGCACTTAAAGTCTTTGTTTACATTTGTAATCTTTGTTTACATTTGGAGTATTTTTACATTTGCAGTGTTTGTTTACATTTCTAGTCTTTGTTTACATTTATATTCTTTGTTTACATTTACAGTCATTGTTAAGATTTGTAGACTTTACTTACATTTAGAGTCTGGTTACATTTAGAGTCTGTTTATATTTAGAATCTTTGTTTACATTTGTAGTCTTTGCTTACATTGTGTCTTAGTTTTTATTTATAATCTTTGATTACATTTAGAGTGTTTAGATATTGAGTCTTCGTTTACACTTGGAGTCTTTGTTTACATTTGGAATCTCTGTTTATGTTTAGATTCTTTATTTACATTTGTTATCTTTTTTTATATTTAGAGTCTGTTTACATTTAGAGTCTTTGTTTACATTTAGAGACTGTTAACATCTGTAGTTTTCTTCGCATTTAGAGTCTGTTTGCATTTTTATACTTTGTTTACATTTAGAGTCTTTGTTTACATTTAGAGACTGTTTATATTCAGTGCTTTTGTTTACATTTGTAATCATTGTTTACATTTAGTCTCTCTTTTCATTTGTAGTCTCTTTACATTTATAGACTTTGTTTACATTTGGAGTCTTTTTACCTTTGAAGTCTTTGTTTACATTTTGATTCTTTGTTTACATTTTGAGTCTGTTTATATTTAGAGTCTTTCTTTACATTTGTAGACTTTGTTTATACTTAGAGTCTTTGTTTACAGTTGAAGTCTTTGTTTATGTTTAGATTCTTTGTTTACGTTTGTAGTTTTTGTTTACATTTGAAGTCTTTGTTTACATTGATAGTCTGTTTACATTTAGACTCTTTGTTTATATCTGTAGTCTGCTTACATTGAGTCTTTGTTTTTATTTAATTTTTTTAGAGTGTTTAGATATGGAGGGTTTGTTTACATTTGGAGTATTTGTTTACATTTGGAGTCTTTGTTTTTAATTGTTGTCTTTATTTACATTTGTAGAATTTGTTTACATTTAGAGTCTTTGTTTACATTTGAAAGATTTGTTTACATTTGTAATCTTTGTTTACATTTAGAGTCTTTTTACATTTGCAGTGTTTGTTTACATTTCTAGTCTTTGGTTACATTTATACTCTTTCTTTATATTTAGAGCCTTTGTTTATATTTGTATCCTTTGTGTTTATTTAGAGTATGTTTGGTTTTGTACATTTTGTTAACATTTGTAGTTTTTGTTTACATTTGCATTCTTTGTTTACATTTAGTCTTTGTTTAGATTTGTAGTCTGTTTATATTTAGAGCCTTTGTTTACATGTGGAACTTTTATTCACATTTCTAGTCTTTGTTTACATTTAGAGTCATTTTTGAGATTTGTAGACTTTACTTACACTTAGTGTCTGGTTACATTTATAGTCTGATTATATTTAGAATCTTTGTAGTCTTTTCTTACATTGAATCGTAGTTTTTATTTAAAATCTTTGTTTATATTTAGAGTGTTTAGATATTGAGTCTTTGTTTACATTTGGAGTGTTTGTTTATATTTAGAGTCTGCTTACATATGTAGTCTTTGTTTACACTTAGTCTTTGTTTACATTTGTTGTCTTTGTTTATGTTTAGATTCTTTATTTACATTTGTTGCCTTTGTTTATATTTAGAGTCTGTTTACATTTAGAGTCTTTATTTACATTTAGAGACTGTTTTCATCTGTAGTTTTCGGTCGCATTCTAAGTCTGTTTGCATTTTTATGCTTTGTTTACATTTAGAGTCTTTGTTTACATTTACAGACTGTTTATATTTAGAGTATTTGTTTACATTTGTAATCTTTGTTCACATTTAGAATGTCCTTTTCATTTGTAGTCTGTTTACATTTGTAGTCTGTTTACATTTAGAGTTTGTTTACATTTATAGACTTTGTTTACATTTGGAGTATTTTTTTACCTTTCAAGACTTTTAGAGTTTGTTCACATTTAGAGAGTCTGTTTACAATTGTAGTCTTTTTTTACATATACTGTTTTTTTAAATTTGTAGTCTTTCTTTACATTTAGAGCCTTTGCTTATATATCTAATGTTTGTTTACATTTGTAGTCTTTGTTTACATTTAAAGACATTGTTTATATTTATAGTCTTTGTACACATTTGTATTCTTTGTTTACATCGGTAGTGTTTATTTACATGTAGCGTCTTGGTTTCCATTTGTATTCTTTGTTTACATTTAGAGTCTTTGTTTACATTTATATAGTCTTTGTTTACCTTTAGAAACTGTTTTTATTAAGAGTCTTTGTTCACGTTTGAAGTCTTTGTTTACATTTAGAGCGTTTGTTTACATTTAGAGCGTTTGTTTACATTTATTGTCTTTGTTTACATCTGTAGTCTTTGCTTACATTGAGTCTGTTTTTATTTAAAGTCTTATTTACATTTAGTGTGTTTAGATATGGAGACTTTGTTTACATTTGGATTATTTGTTTACATTTGAAATATTTACATTTGTAATCTTTGTTTACATTTGGTGTCTTTTTACATTTGTAGTGTTTCATTACATTTAGAGCCTTTGCTTATATATCTAATGTTTGTTTACACTTAGAGTCTTTGTTTACATTTGTAGTCTTTGTTTACATTTAAAGACATTATTTATATTTATAGTCTATGTTTACATTTGTATTCTTTGTTTACATTGGTAGTGTTTATTTACATGTAGCGTCTTGGTTTCCATTTGTATTCTTTGTTTACATTTAGAGTCTTTGTTTACAATTATATAGTCTTTGTTTACCTTTAAAAACTGTTTTTATTAAGAGTCTTTGTTCACGTTTGAAGTCTTTGTTTACATTTAGAGCGTTTCTTTACATTTATAGTGTTTGCTTACATTGAGTCTGTTTTTATTTAAATTCTTATTTACATTTAGTGTGTTTAGATATGGAGACTTTGTTTACATTTGGAGTATTTGTTTACATTTGAAATATTTGTTTACATTTGCAATCTTTGTTTACATTTGGAGTCTTTTTACATTTGCCGTGTTTGTTTACATTTCTAGTCTTTGGTATTTGTGTACTCTTTGTTTATATTTAGAGCCTTTGTTTATATTTGTATTCTTTGTGTTTATTGAGAGTATGTTTGGTTTTGTACATTTTGTTAACATTTGTAGTTTTTGTTTACATTTGTATTCTTTGTTTACATTTAGTCTTTGTTTTGATTTGTAGTCTCTTTACATTTGCAGTGTTTGTTTACAGTAGTAGTCTTTGTTTACTTTGGTTGTCTTTCTTTTCATTTAAAGTTCGTTTTCATTGTAGTCTTTGTTTACATTTAGTATCTCCGATTACATTTATAGTCTTTTTTTAAATTTAGTGCCTGTTTATGTTTGTAGTCTTTCTTTACATTTAGATCCTTTGCTTATATATCTAATGTTTGTTTACACTTAGAGTCTTTGTTTACATTTGTAGTCTTTGTTTACATTTATATTCTTTGTTTACTTTTACAGTAATTGTTAAGATTTGTAGACTTTACTTACATTTAGAGTCTGTTTATATTTAGAATCTTTGTTTACATTTGTAGTTCTTGCTTACATTGAGTCTTAGTTTTTATTTAAAATCTTTGTTTACATTTAGAGTGTTTAGATATTGAGTCTTTGTTTACATTTGGAGTGTTTGTTTATATTTAGAGTCTGCTTAAATTTGTAGTCTTTGTTTACACTTAGTCTTTGTTTACATTTGTAGACTTTGTTTATGTTTAGACTCATTATTTACATTTGTTGCCCTGTTTATATTTAGAGTCTGTTTACATTTAGAGTCTTTATTTACATTTAGAGACTGTTAACATCTGTAGTTTTCGGTCGCATTCTGAGTCTGTTTGCATTTTTATGCTTTATTTACATTTAGAGTCTTTGTTTACATTTACAGACTGCTTATATTTAGAGTATTTGTTTACATTTGTAATCTTTGTTCACATTTAGAATGTCTCTCTTAATTTGTAGTCTGTTTACATTTGTAGTCTTTCTTTACATTTAGAGTTTCTTTACATTTATAGACTTCGTTTACATTTGGGGTATTTTTTTTACCTATGAAAACTTTGTTTACATTTAGAGTTTGTTTACAGTTAGAGAGTCTGTTTACAATTGTAGTCTTTTTTTACATCTGCAGTCTTTTTTAAATTTGTAGTCTCTTTTCATTTGCAGTGTTTGTTTACAGTAGTAGTCTTTGTTTACTTTGGTAGTCTTTCTTTTCATTTAAAGTTCGTTTTCATTGTAGTCTTTGTTTAAATTTAGTATCTCCGATTACATTTGTAGTCTTTTTTTAAATTTAGTGCCTGTTAATGTTTGTAGTCTTTCTTTACATTTAGAGCCTTTGCTTATATATCTAATGTTTGTTTACACTTAGAGTCTTTGTTTACATTTGTAGTCTTTGTTTACATTTAAAGACATTGTTTATATTTATAGTCTTTGTTCACATTTGTATTCTTTGTTTACATCGGTAGTGTTTATTTACATGTAGCGTCTTGGTTTCCATTTGTATTCTTTGTTTACATTTAGAGTCTTTGTTTACATTTATATAGTCTTTGTTTACCTTTAGAAACTGTTTTTATTAAGAGTCTTTGTTCACGTTTGAAGTCTTTGTTTACATTTAGAGCGTTTGTTTACATTTATTGTCTTTGTTTACATCTGTAGTCTTTGCTTACATTGAGTCTGTTTTTATTTAAAGTCTTATTTACATTTAGTGTGTTTAGATATGGAGACTTTGTTTACATTTGGAGTATTTGTTTACATTTGAAATATTTACATTTGTAATCTTTGTTTACATTTGGTGTCTTTTTACATTTGTAGTGTTTCTTTACATTTAGAGCCTTTGCTTATATATCTAATGTTTGTTTACACTTAGAGTCTTTGTTTACATTTGTAGTCTTTGTTTACATTTAAAGACATTATTTATATTTATAGTCTATGTTTACATTTGTATTCTTTGTTTACATCGGTAGTGTTTATTTACATGTAGCATCTTGGTTTCCATTTGTATTCTTTGTTTACATTTAGAGTCTTTGTTTACAATTATATAGTCTTTGTTTACCTTTAAAAACTGTTTTTATTAAGAGTCTTTGTTCACGTTTGAAGTCTTTGTTTACATTTAGAGCGTTTGTTTACACTTATAGTCTTTGCTTACATTGAGTCTGTTTTTATTTAAAGTCTTTTTTACATTTAGTGTGTTTAGATATGGAGACTTTGTTTACATTTGGAGTATTTGTTTACATTTGAAATATTTGTTTACATTTGTAATCTTTGTTTACATTTGGAGTCTTTTTACATTTGCAGTGTTTGTTTACATTTATACTCTTTGTTTATATTTAGAGCCTTTGTTTATATTTGTATTCTTTGTGTTTATTTAGAGTATGTTTGGTTTTGTACATTTTGTTAACATTTGTAGTTTTTGTTTACATTTGTATTCTTTGTTTACATTTAGTCTTTGTTTAGATTTGTAGTCTCTTTACATTTGCAGTGTTTGTTTACAGTAGTAGTCTTTGTTTACTTTGGTTGTCTTTCTTTTCATTTAAAGTTCGTTTTCATTGTAGTCTTTGTTTACATTTACTATCTCCGATTACATTTATAGTCTTTTTTTAAATTTAGTGCCTGTTTATGTTTGTAGTCTTTCTTTACATTTAGAGCCTTTGCTTATATATCTAATGTTTGTTTACACTTAGAGTCTTTGTTTACATTTGTAGTCTTTGTTTACATTTAAAGACATTGTTTATATTTATAGTCTTTGTTCACATTTGTATTCTTTGTTTACATCGGTAGTGTTTATTTACATGTAGCGTCTTGGTTTCCATTTGTATTCTTTGTTTACATTTAGAGTCTTTGTTTACATTTATATAGTCTTTGTTTAACTTTTGAAACTGTTTTTATTAAGAGTCTTTGTTCACGTTTGAAGTCTTTGTTTACATTTAGAGCGTTTGTTTACATTTATAGTCTTTGTTTACATCTGTAGTCTTTGCTTACATTGAGTCTGTTTTTATTTAAAGTCTTATTTACATTTAGTGTGGTTAGATATGGAGACTTTGATTACATTTGGAGTATTTGTTTACATTTGAAATATTTGTTTACATTTGTAATCTTTGTTTACATTTGGAGTCTTTTTACATTTGCAGTGTTTGTTTACATTTCTAGTCTTTGGTTACATTTATACTCTTTGTTTATATTTAGAGCCTTTGTTTATATTTGTATTCTTTGTGTTTATTTAGAGTATGTTTGGTTTTGTACATTTTGTTAACATTTGTAGTTTTTGTTTACATTTGTATTCTTTGTTTACATTTAGTCTTTGTTTAGATTTGTAGTCTGTTTATTAGAGCCTTTGTTTACATGTGGAGCTTTTATTCACATTTCTAGTCTTTGTTTACATTTAGAGTCATTTTTGAGATTTGTAGACTTTACTTACACTTAGTGTCTGGTTACATTTATAGTCTGATTATATTTAAATCTTTGTAGTCTTTTCTTACATTGAATCGTAGTTTTTATTTAAAATATTTGTTTATATTTAGAGTGTATAGATATTGAGTCTTTGTTTACATTTGGAGTGTTTGTTTATATTTAGAGTCTGCTTACATATGTAGTCTTTGTTTACACTTAGTCTTTGTTGACATTTGTTGTCTTTGTTTATGTTTAGATTCTTTATTTACATTTGTTGCCTTTGTTTATATTTAGAGTCTGTTTACATTTAGAGTCTTTATTTACATTTAGAGACTGTTATCATCTGTAGTTTTCGGTCGCATTCTGAGTCTGTTTGCATTTTTATGCTTTGTTTACATTTAGAGTCTTTGTTTACATTTACAGACTGTTTAGATTTAGAGTATTTGTTTGCATTTGTAATCTTTGTTCACATTTAGAATGTCCTTTTCATTTGCAGTCTGTTTACATTTGTAGTCTGTTTACATTTACAGTTTGTTTACATTTATAGACTTTGTTTACATTTGGAGTATTTTTTTACCTTTCAAGACTTTTAGAGTTTGTTTACATTTAGAGAGTCTGTTTACAATTGTAGTCTTTTTTTACATATGCAGTTTTTTTTTAATTTGTAGTCTTTCTTTACATTTAGAGCCTTTGCTTATATATCTAATGTTTGTTTACACTTAGAGTCTTTGTTTACATTTGTAGTCTTTGTTTACGTTTAAAGACATTGTTTATATTTATAGTCTTTGTTCACATTTGTATTCTTTGTTTACATCGGTAGTGTTTATTTACATGTAGCGTCTTGGTTTCCATTTGTATTCTTTGTTTACATTTAGAATCTTTGTTTATATTTATAGTCTTTGTTTACCTTAAAAAAATTTTATTAAGAGTCTTTTTTTACGTTTCAAGTCTTTGTTTACATTTAGAGCGTTTGTTTACATTTATAGTCTTTGTTTACATCTGTTGTCTTTGCTTACATTGAGTCTGTTTTTATTTAAAGTCTTATTTACATTTAGTGTGTTTGGATATGGAGACTTTGTTTACATTTGGAGTATTTGTTTACAATTGTAATCTTTGTTTACGTTTAGAGCCTTTTTTATATTTGTAATATTTATTTACCTTTGTAGTGTTTATTTACAGTTAGAGTCTTTGTTTACATTTGTAGTCTTTGTTTACACCTAGTCTTTCTTTGTAAAGGCACTTCATTCTTATTTAAAACACGAATTCACTTTAATTACTCATAATTTATTTATTTTTCGACGCCACGTTCTGCGGTCGCCGAACACACACTTTTTTTCACAACACACACTCACTTCGCTTCACTTCAAAGTTCCTTACGAAGAATACAAATTATAGGTGACGCGGTGTTGACGCATGCAAGCGTAACATACCGGCCCCCATTGCAATGTTTATTAAACATTCAATAAATCTAACAGTCATTTTTTTTTTCAACATAAAAATTCTGATACACTTAAAATTACACAATATTATACAGTAAATATTACATATGTTAAATAAAAAGTAATGCAAAAAAAATTATCAAAATATTACATAATTTACAACATTCATAATTAATAACAATGTTAATCATTTATTGGAAGCGGGCAAACTTTAGAAATGGACCTTTTAAATTTTCCAGAGGCAGTACTAATGTCCACTACCCTTACTTTTTTGTCCGCTCCGGGAAAAATTTTGCTTATTCTGGCCAGTGGCCACTCACATGGAGGTAAGTTATCCTCTTTTAGAATAACCATGTCTCCAACACATATGTTTTGTTTCTCAAATTTCCATCGCGATCTCTGTTGTAAGTGGCATAGATAATCTAAGTGCCACTTACGCCAAATGCTTTGAAATAACTTTGTTATTTTTTGCCATTGGCTAAGCCTGTTTTCTGTAATTTCTGATAAATCTGGCTCAGTTATAGACGTAATTGACCTTCCTAAGAGGAAGTGGGCAGGAGTCAACACATTTAAATCCTCTACGTTAGCAGTTAAGGGGACTAAAGGCCTAGAATTTAGCATCCCTTCAATTTGTATAATTAAAGTCAAAAATTCCTCATAGGTTAATTTTAAATTTCCCGCAGCTCTTTTCAAATAATATTTAAAGGATTTGACACCTGCTTCCCACAATCCTCCAAAGTTTGGCGCTCTAGGAGGTGAGTACTGCCAATCAATGTTTTCTGAACTCATATACCCCGAAATTTGATCATCTGGTCCATTTACCATTTTATACAATTTTTTGAGCTCTGCATTTGCTCCCACAAAATTCCCCGCATTATCTGTATACAGCTTACTGCATTTTCCTCTCCTCGAGATGAATCTCTTAAGAGCAGCTATAAAGGCTGCGGACGTTAAATCCATGACTAACTCTAAATGTATAGCCTTGGTCACAAAGCAAATAAAAATTGCAACATATATTTTATTATAAGTCCCTCTTCTCTGATATTTATACTTAATATAGAAAGGACCAGTGAAATCCACCCCAGTAATATTAAATGGGTAGTTTTGAACAATTCTGTCTTTTGGCAAATTACCTAATATTTGTTGTGCTGAATTTGGATTAACCCTAAAACATTTAACACATTTATGCACAACCTTTCTACATAAATTTCTACCATTTGTAATCCAATATTTTTCCCTCAAATAATACAATAGAGAATTAGGCCCAGCATGCAAAAATTTTTTATGATAAAAGACAACAATTAATTCAGTTAATTTATGTTTAGATGGAAGAAGAATTGGAAATTTCTTATCATAATTTAAATCACTATTTCCAAGTCTTCCTCCTACTCTTAGCAGGCCTTCTTTGTCAATAAAAGGATGCAAATTGCTTACCTTACTTCTAGGACTTAATGTACCTGACTTTTTTAGAGACACTATTTCTTTTCTAAACTCCTCTTCCTGTAACATTTTTATTAAGATCCTTTCAGCGATCTCTATCTCCTTATTATTCAAAGGACCTTTTTGTTTATCTTTATTTTTACAATTGTTTATGAACCTGTAAATAAAACTAAGAACACGGACAAGTTTAGGATAATTATTACTGATATCAAGAAAGTCAGATAAAAAGGTACTATTTGTACTAATAAATGTTCTTTCATTTAAATGTTCTACTTTAGATTTAAGTTCTTTCTCAAAGTCATTTACACTTACAGACACTGGAATGTCTCTATTGGGATATACTGGCATAGTCAAAAACTTTGGGCCGTTGTACCATAGTTCGTGATCGAACAGTTTATCTGGATCAATGCCTCTTGATAACACATCAGAGGGATTTTGATCTGAAGCGATATGATGCCACTGTTGGATTGGTGAAAGGTCTTGGATAGTTGCTACTCTATGTTGCACAAACGGTTTCAAATCCATGGGTTCCTTCTGTAACCACGCCAGAACAATTGTAGAGTCTGTCCAAAAATAGACTTCGTTGATCATCACCTTTAAAGCAGCCAACACCTTATTCATTAGCTTTGCCAGCAGAACAGCTGCACACAACTCTAATCGAGGGATTGTTAAGCTTTTAACCGGAGCAACCCTTGATTTGCTTGAGATTAATCTTATTAATGTCCGGCCACGTGAATCATTGGACTTACAATAGATGGCCGCTCCATAGCACAGTTCTGAAGCGTCTGCAAATCCATGTATCTCTATATTTGAAGCCTGGGGAATCACAATGCACCTTTCAATTTTTATGTCATTTATTCGTTCTAATGCAATGAGAAAATGATGCCACTCTCTATATTCTGGTGCTGGAAGTGCATCATTCCAATCAATTTTTAGACGCCAAAGCTTTTGCATAAATATTTTGGCCTTAGCAATTATTGGGCCTATTAAGCCAAGTGGATCAAAGATCCTAGCTATCGTCGACAACACCTCTCTTTTTGTATAGGAATTTTTCAGATCTACTGTAACTCTGAAAACAAAACAATCATCCTTTGGCTTCCAGGACACGCCTAAAGTTTTAATTTCATCTTTGTTATAAAAACTGTAACTCTCTGCCATACTTGGAGAAAGTTCATCATTATTAGCACACCACTTATGTAGCTCCATCCCTGCGGACTGTATAGCCTCCTTTAACTCCTGTTGTAACTCTTTCGCCTCCTCTAATGTACTTGCTCCAAATAATACGTCATCCATATAAAAATTATCACGAAGGATTGGGGATGCTTTCGGGAATTTTTTTTCCTCATCAAGTGAAAGCTGGTATAAGGTTCTCATAGCTAAGTAAGGCGCTGAGACTGTTCCATATGTCACTGTTGTTAATTCAAATGTTTTGGGGGGTTCCTCAATGCTATTGCTCCAGAGAATTCGCTGCAGTGGGTACTGACTCGGGTCAATAAGAATCATTCTATACATCATTTTGATGTCAGCAGTTAAGGCGTAAATATGCAGGCGGAAACCCACCATTATGGTAAATAAATCACTTTGTATTACTCCGCCATTGAATTGCAAAGAATTAAGAGAAGTACCATTTGTTGTTGGTGAAGAACAATTGAAAACTACACGTAATTTAGTCGTATTTTTATCTGGCCTGTACACTCCGTGATGAGGTGCGTAATAAGCAACATCAGGAGTTTTATCCTCTATTACTTCTCTCATGTGACCAAGGTTTTTATATTCCTCTAAAAAGTCTTTATATAACGATAAGTATTTCTCGTCTCTAGATAGACGTTTCCACAGCGATCTGAGTTTTCTAAGAGCAATTTCTCTAGACTGACCTAAACATGACGGATCATCTCTTAAAGGCATTGTTACAATATATTTACCTTTCTCATTTCTCTTATGTGTACGCGTAAAATGTTCCTCACATATAGCCTGTTCTTTACTTTTGGTTAATTCTATATTTACATCCTCAATCTCCCAAAATTTTCTTAATGTTACATTTAAATCCTCTCCACGTATTAATCCACAATGAATTTTAACCTCATCCCTTTGATCTAAATTCCCCGTTGCAATGTAACCAAAACAAGAATTTTGAAGGAGTAGCTGAGGGTTCTGAGAATATATTTGCCCCGGTCTCAATAATTCATAAAAAATTTCAGCACCAAGGAGCATGTCTATTTTTCCAGGAATGTTAAAACTATAATCTGCTAACGTTGTTGAATTCGGGACATCGATATGTACATTAATTACTTTATTCGGAACAAAATCCGTAATTTTCCTCACAACAAACATATTTAGGGATTTCTCAAAGTTTTTCTCTTTATTGGCAATAGTTGCTGTTACGCAACCGTTAATGGTCATCGATGCATCATTCAAACAAGAGAGTAAAGTATTTATTTTTTCGATTTTGAGTTGTAATCGATTTGCACAATCCTTTGTTATCAAACACGCTTGAGAGCCGCTGTCTAGAAGGCACCTTACTTCCTGCCATTGAGAATATTTATCTTTAACTAAAACACGCACTGTACTCAATAAGACATTTTTTGTTTTGTTTTTTGCAAAACTAGTGGCTACAATTTGCTGTCTGTCACTAGGAAAATTAGGAGGAAAAAAGGAATTGAATTCACCGTGCTGTTCTCTATTCAATGTTTCGGAATCAGCGGCAGCTGCAACTTCCGAATTATCCCTTATTTCCTTACAAGAATCGCTAAATTTTCCTTCTCTAGGAAAGTGAATCAATTTATTATGTGGTTTTCCACAAAAACAGTTTCTCGTATTGCATTTTCTTACATTACAATTCGGTAAAAAACACTTAAAACATAACTTATTTGCCTTAATAATATTAACTCTTTCTTGTACAGGAAGTTTTTTGAACTGCGGACACATATATAAAGCATGATATTCATTATTTTTACAAAGAACGCATTTTACATTTTTTATTTCTGATAAGAACACATTTGAAGCAACTTTTTGAAATCGTGAATTATGCGATTTGTTCCCGACAAACCGCTTCGCTTCATTTACACTAGTCTTTGCAAACACATTCAACTCATTTTTACCTCTGCCCCTTGCAGATAAATAAATATCACATTCACGACCCAATTCTTGTGGTTTAAAAAATGATTCACCCTGCTTAACCCCAATGTGTGTCATTAATTCACGATCTAATGAATTAAAAATTTTGTCAGATACAATTAATTCACATAATGATTTAAAATCATTCACTTTACGCAATTCACAATAATACTCAAAAGATGCCGCTAATCGCGACGCATACTGCACATAACTCTCTGACGGTAATTTTTGTGCTTTCCGAAAGTTATTTAAACACTCATTAGCCGTCGGCTGAAACTCCTTCAAAACAACTGTTTTTAATTTTTCGTAATTACACATGTCTTCCTCAGACACATATACCATTAAATTACTGGCTTTTTCACCGAGAATGTTTAAAAGAATTTCCGCTTTAAACCCATCTGGAACATTTTTATTCTTAAATGCCTTTTCCAGCGAATGAAAAAATAGATTGAATGATTCTGCTTTAGATGGTAATGGAATTGTAAGCGTTTTAATACTCTTAATAAAACTCTCTAGATTATTATTATTTAGAAGTTCTGGTTCCGAATGCACAGTTGAAAGCGAATTATTTTGGGATAAATCCCTTTTAATATTCGCTAATTCTAACTCTTTCTCTAACTGCGCTAATTTAATTTTCTCAAAATCAGAATTTTGTAAAGATTCCTTACGAATATTTGCTATTTCTAACTCTTTCTCTAATTGTGCTAGTTTAATTTTTTCCAAATCCATTTTTGATTTTTCTTCTTCTTTTTTCGATTTAATTTCCTCAACCGCGCAATCAAATACATTTTTCATTAACTCACTATTTGAAAAATGTTCACATTTCTCAATAATATCTTTTAACTCAACAAGTTTAGCACCCTCTCCTACACTTAAACCCAATTCCTCTGCGACAAGCTTAAGCTCATCTTTTCTTAATTTATCGATAATTGACATTATTAAATTTAACAAGTAATAAATTCAGAACAAATTTAAATTTTATGAAGATGCTCTTACCTCAGATCGCTGTATTCCACTTGAGAACAAAAAACACTATTAATCTTGTTCCTCTTAAATAAATTATCTCTACACTTGTTTTTTTTTTTTCTTTCGTTCACTTTTATATTTTATGTTTCACTTAAAAAAAATCCATCCTTCGATATAAACATTTTTTTTCCATCTTTGATTAAAACAAAACTTTTTGTTTCATCGATCGATTACGAAAACGAAACTTATTTTTCTCACAATGAAATTCAATAAACAAACTCGTAATTACTCTTTTTAACAGGTCCTGTGGCTCGACGGGCCATGTAAAGGCACTTAATGCTTATTTAAAACACGAATTCACTTTAATTACTCATAATTTATTTATTTTTCGACGCCACGTTCTGCGGTCGCCGAACACACACTTTTTTTCACAACACACACTCACTTCGCTTCACTTCAAAGTTCCTTACGAAGAATACCAATTAGAGGTGACGCGGTGTTGACGCATGCAAGCGTAACATTCTTTACATTTTGAGTCTGTTTACATTTAGAGTCTTTCTTTACATTTGTAGACTTCGTTCATATTTAGTCATTTTTTAAAGTTGAAGTCTTTGTTTATGTTTAGATTCTTTGTTTACGTTTGTTGTTTTTGTATATATTGGAAATCTTTGTTTACATTTAGAGTCTGTTTACATTTAGAGTCTTTGTTTACATCTGTAGTCCTTACATTGAGTCTTTGTTTTTATTTAAAACTTTTTTTACATTTAGAGTGTTTATATATGGTGTGTTTGTTTACATTTGGTGTCTTTCTTTACATTTGGAGTCTTTGTTTTCAATTTTTGTCTTTATTTACATTCTTAGACTTTGTTTACATTGGCAGTCTTTGTTTAAATTTGAAATATTTGTTCATATTTAGAGTCTTTATTGACATTTGTAATCTTTGTTTACATTTGGAGTCTTTTTACATTTGCAGTGAATGTTTACATTTCTAGTCTCTGTTTACATTTATATTCTTTGTTTACATTTACAGTAATTGTTAAGATTTGTAGACTTTACTTACATTTAGAGTCTGTTTATATTTAGAATCTTTGTTTACATTTGTAGTCCTTGCTTACATTGAGTCTTAGTTTTTATTTAAAATCTTTGTTTACATTTAGAGTGTTTAGATATTGAGTCTTTGTTTACATTTGGAGTGTTTGTTTATATTTAGAGTCTGCTTATATTTGTAGTCTTTGTTTACACTTAGTCTTTGTTTACATTTGTAGACTTTGTTTATGTTTAGACTCTTTATTTACATTTGTTGCCTTGTTTATATTTAGAGTCTGTTTACATTTAGAGTCTTTATTTACATTTAGAGACTGTTAACATCTGTAGTTTTCGGTCGCATTCTGAGTCTGTTTGCATTTTTATGCTTTATTTACATTTAGAGTCTTTGTTTACATTTACAGGCTGTTTATATTTAGAGTATTTGTTTACATTTGTAATCTTTGTTCACATTTAGAATGTCTCTTTTCATTTGTAGTCTGTTTACATTTGTAGTCTTTGTTTACATTTAGAGTTTGTTTACATTTATAGACTTTGTTTACATTTGGAGTATTTTTTTACCTATGAAGTCTTTGTTTCCATTTAGAGTTTGTTTACATTTAGAGAGTCTGTTTACAATTGCAGTCTTTTTTAAATTTGTAGTCTCTTTACTTTTGCAGTGTTTGTTTACAGTAGTAGTCTTTGTTTACTTTGGTAGTCTTTCTTTTCATTTAAAGTTCGTTTTCATTGTAGTCTTTGTTTACATTTAGTATCTCCGATTACATTTGTAGTCTTTTTTTAAATTTAGTGCCTCTTTATGTTTGTAGTCTTTCTTTACATTTAGAGCCTTTGCTTATATATCTAATGTTAGTTTACACTTAGAGTCTTTGTTTACATTTGTAGTCTTTGTTTACATTTAAAGACATTGTTTATATTTATAGTCTTTGTTCAAATTTGTATTCTTTGTTTACATCGGTAGTGTTTATTTACATGTAGCGTCTTGGTTTCCATTT
Organism: Salticus scenicus; assembly: GCA_963930645.1. Taxonomy (NCBI): domain Eukaryota; kingdom Metazoa; phylum Arthropoda; class Arachnida; order Araneae; family Salticidae; genus Salticus; species Salticus scenicus. Next base: position 328,553,510 of record OZ005651.1, read on the forward strand.
GTATTCTTTGTTTACATTTAGAGTCTTTGTTTACATTTATATAGTCTTTGTTTACCTTTAGAAACTGTTTTTATTAAGAGTCTTTGTTCACGTTTGAAGTCTTTGTTTACATTTAGAGCGTTTGTTTACATTTATAGTCTTTCTTTATATCTGTAGTCTTTGTTTACATCCGTAGTCTTTGCTTACATTGAGTCTGTTTTTATTTAAAGTCTTATTTACATTTAGTGTGTTTAGATATGGAGACTTTGTTTACATTCGGAGTATTTGTTTACATTTGAAATATTTGTTTACATTTGTAATCTTTGTTTACATTTAGAGTCTTTTTACATTTGCAGTGTTTGTTTACATTTATACTCTTTGTTTTTATTTAGAGCCTTTGTTTATATTTGTATTCTTCGTGTTTATTTAGAGTATGTTTGGTTTTGTACATTTTGTTAACATTTGTAGCTTTTGTTTACATTTGTATTCTTTGTTTACATTTAGTCTTTGTTTAGATTTGTAGTCTGTTTATTAGAGCCTTTGTTTACATGTGGAGCTTTTATTCACATTTCTAGTCTTTGTTTACATTTAGAGTCATTTTTGAGATTTGTAGACTTTACTTACACTTAGTGTCTGGTTACATTTATAGTCTGATTATATTTAGAATCTTTGTAGTCTTTTCTTACATTGAATCGTAGTTTTTATTTAAAATCTTTGTTTATATTTAGAGTGTTTAGATATTGAGTCTTTGTTTACATTTGGAGTGTTTGTTTATATTTAGAGTCTGCTTACATATGTAGTCTTTGTTTACACTTAGTCTTTGTTTACATTTGTTGTCTTTGTTTATGTTTAGATTCTTTATTTACATTTGTTGCCTTTGTTTATATTTAGAGTCTGTTTACATTTAGAGTCTTTATTTACATTTAGAGACTGTTATCATCTGTAGTTTTCGGTCGCATTCTGAGTCTGTTTGCATTTTTATACTTTGTTTACATTTAGAGTCTTTGTTTACATTTACAGACTGTTTATATTTAGAGTATTTGTTTACATTTGTAATCTTTGTTCACATTTAGAATGTCTCTTTTCATTTGTAGTCTGTTTACATTTGTAGTCTGTTTACATTTAGAGTTTCTTTACATTTATAGACTTTGTTTACATTTGGAGTATTTTTTTACCTTTCAAGACTTTTAGAGTGTTTACATTTAGAGAGTCTGTTTACAATTGTAGTCTTTTTTTACATATGCAGTTTTTTTTAATTTGTACTCTTTCTTTTCATTTAGAGCCTTTGCTTATATATCTAATGTTTGTTTACATTTAGAGTCTTTGTTTACATTTGTAGTCTTTGTTTACATTTAAAGACATTGTTTATATTTATAGTCTTTGTTTCCATTTGTATTCTTTGTTTCCATTTAGAGTCTTTGTTTACATTTATAGTCTTTGTTTACCTTTAGAAACTTTTTATTAAGAGTCTTTTTTTTACGTTTCAAGTCTTTGTTTACATTTAGGACGTTTGTTTACATTTATAGTCTTTGTTTACATCTGTTGTCTTTGCTTACATTGAGTCTGTTTTTATTTAAAGTCTTATTTACATTTAGTGTGTTTGGATATGGAGACTTTGTTTACATTTGGAGTATTTGTTTACATTTGTAATCTTTGTTTACGTTTAGAGAATTTTTTATATTTGTAATATTTATTTACCTTTGTAGTGTTTATTTACATTTAGAGTATTTGCTTACATTTGTAGTCTTTGTTTACACCTAGCCTTTCGTTACATTTGTAGTCTATTTACATTTAGAGTCTTTGTTTACATTTGTAGTCTTTGTTTACACGTAGTCTTTCTTCACATTTTGAGTCTGTTTATATTTAGAGTCGTTCTTTACATTTGTAGACTTCGTTTATATTTAGTTTTTTTTTAAAGTTGAAGTCTTTGTTTATGTTTAGATTCTTTGTTTACGTTTGTTGTTTTTGTTTATATTTGAAATCTTCGTTTACATTTAGAGTCTTTGTTTACATCTGTAGTCCTTACATTGAGTCTTTGTTTTTATTTAAAACTTTTTTTACATTTAGAGTGTTTATATATGGTGTGTTTGTTTACATTTGGTGTCTTTGTTTACATTTGGAGTCTTTGTTTACATTTGAAATATTTTTTTACATTTAGAGTCTTTGTTGACATTTGTAATCTTTGTTTACATTTGGAGTCTTTTTACATTTGCAGTGAATGTTCACATTTCTAGTCTTTGTTTACATTTATATTCTTTGTTTACATTTACAGTAATTGTTAAGATTTGTAGACTTTACTTACATTTAGAGTCTGTTTATATTTAGAATCTTTGTTTACATTTGTAGTCCTTGCTTACATTGAGTCTTAGTTGTTATTTAAAATCTTTGTTTACATTTAGAGTGTTTAGATTTTGAGTCTTTGTTTACATTTGGAGTGTTTGTTTATATTTAGAGTCTGCTTATATTTGTAGTCTTTGTTTACACTTAGTCTTTGTTTACATTTGTAGACTTTGTTTATGTTTAGACTCTTTATTTACATTTGTTGCCTTGTTTATATTTAGAGTCTGTTTACATTTAGAGTCTTTATTTACATTTAGAGACTATTAACATCTGTAGTTTTCGGTCGCATTCTGAGTCTGTTTGCATTTTTATGTTTTATTTACATTTAGAGTCTTTGTTTACATTTACAGGCTGTTTATATTTAGAGTATTTGTTTACATTTGTAATCTTTGTTCACATTTAGAATGTCTCTTTTCATTTGTAGTCTGTTTACATTTGTAGTCTTTCTTTACATTTAGAGTTTGTTTACATTTATAGACTTTGTTTACATTTGGAGTATTTTTTTACCTATAAAGTCTTTGTTTACATTTAGAGTTTGTTTACATTTAGAGAGTCTGTTTACAATTGTAGTCTTTTTTTACATCTGCAGTCTTTTTTAAATTTGTTGTCTCTTTACATTTGCAGTGTTTGTTTACAGTAGTAGTCTTTGTTTACTTTGGTAGTCTTTCTTTTTATTTAAAGTTCGTTTTCATTGTAGTCTTTTTTTACATTTAGTATCTCCGATTACATTTGTAGTGTTTTTTTAAATTTAGTGCCTGTTTATGTTTGTAGTCTTTCTTTACATTTAGAGCCTTTGCTTATATATCTAATGTTTGTTTACACTTAGAGTCTTTGTTTACATTTGTAGTCTTTGTTTACATTTAAAGACATTGTTTATATTTATAGTCTTTGTTCACATTTGTATTCTTTGTTTACATCGGTAGTGTTTATTTACATGTAGCGTCTTGGTTTCCATTTGTATTCTTTGTTTACATTTAGAGTCTTTGTTTACATTTATATAGTCTTTGTTTACCTTTAGAAACTGTTTTTATTAAGAGTCTTTGTTCACGTTTGAAGTCTTTGTTTACATTTAGAGCGTTTGTTTACATTTATAGTCTTTGTTTACATCTGTAGTCTTTGCTTACATTGAGTCTGTTTTTATTTAAAGTCCTATTTACATTTAGTGTGTTTAGATATGGAGACTTTGTTTACATTTGGAGTATTTGTTTACATTTGTAATGTTTGTTTACGTTTAGAGCCTTTTTCATTTGTAATATTTATTTACATTTTTAGTGTTTATTTACATTTAGAGTATTTGCTTACATTTGTAGTCTTTGTTTACACCTAGCCTTTCATTACATTTGTAGTCTATTTACATTTAGAGTGTTTGTTTACATTTGTAGTCTTTGTTTACACCTAGTCTTTCTTCACATTTTGAGACTGTTTATATTTAGAGTCTTTCTTTACATTTGTAGACTTCGTTTATATTTAGTCATTTTTTAAAGTTGAAGTCTTTGTTTATGTTTAGATTCTTTGTTTACGTTTGTTGTTTTTGTTTATATTTGAAATCTTTGTTTACATTTAGAGTCTTTGTTTACATCTGTAGTCTGCTTACATTGAGTCTTTGTTTTTATTTAAACCTTTTTTTACATTTAGAGTGTTTATATATGGTGTGTTTGTTTACATTTGGTGTCTTTCTTTACATTTGGAGTCTTTGTTTTCAATTTTTGTCTTTATTTACATTTGTAGACTTTGTTTACATTTGGAGTCTTTGTTTACATTTGAAATATTTGTTTACATTTAGAGTCTTTGTTGACATTTGTAATCTTTGTTTACATTTGGAGTCTTTTTACATTTGCAGTGAATGTTTACATTTCTAGTCTTTGTTTACATTTATATTCTTTGTTTACATTTACAGTAATTGTTTACATTTGTAGTCTTTGCTTACATTGAGTCTTAGTTGTTATTTAAAATCTTTGTTTACATTTAGAGTGTTTGCATATTGAGTCTTTGTTTACATTTGGAGTGTTTGTTAATATTTAGAGTCTGCTTACATTTGTAGTCTTTGTTTACACTTAGTCTTTGTTTACATTTGTAGTCTTTGTTTATGTTTAGACTCTTTATTTACATTTGTTGCCTTGTTTATATTTAGAGTCTGTTTACATTTAGAGTCTTTGTTTACATTTAGAGACTGTTAACATCTGTAGTTTTCTTTCGCATTTAGAGACTGTTTGCATTTTTATTTTTTGTTTACATTTAGAGTCTTTGTTTACATTTAGAGACTGTTTATATTTAGTGTTTTTGTTTACATTTATAATCTTTGTTTACATTTAGTCTCTCTTTTCATTTGTAGTCTGTTTAAATTTATAGACTTTGTTTACATTTGGAGTCTTTATTTACCTTTGAAGTCTTTGTTTACATTTAGAGTTTGTTTACATTTATAGACTTTATTTACATTTGGAGTCTTTTTTTACCATTGAAGTCTTTTTTTACATTTAGAGAGTTTGTTTACATTTGTAGTCTTTGTTTTCATTTGTAGACTTTGTTTACATTTAGAGTCTTTATTTACAGTTGAAGTTTTTGTTTATGTTTAGATTCTTTATTTACATTTGTACTCATTGTTTACATTTAGAGTCTGTTTACATTTAGAGTCTTTGTTTATATTTAGAGACTTGTTACATCTGTAATTTTTTTTTGCATTTAGAGTCTGTTTGCATTTTTATGTTTTGTTTACATTTAGAGCTTTTGTTTAAATTTAGAGTATATTCACATTAGTTCTCTTTGTTTACATTTGTAGTCTGATTACATTTGTAGTTTTTGTTTACATTTAGAATCTCTTTTCATTTGTATTCTGTTTAAATTTAGAGTCTTTGTTTACGTTTTAAGTCTTTGTTCACATTTAGAGTGTTTTTTTTACATTTTTAGTCTTTGTTTACATCTGTAGTCTTTGTTTACATTGAGTCTTTGCTTTTATTTAATGTCTTTCTTTACATTTAGAGTGTTTTGATTACAATTAGATTGTTTCCATTTAAAGTCTTTGTTTACAATTGTTGTCTTTGTTTACATTTGTACACTTTGTTTACATTTAGAGTCTCTGTTTACATTTGTAGTCGTTGTTTACATTTAGAGTCTTTGCTTAAATTTGTAATCTTTTTTTACACTTCGTCTTTGTTTACATTTGAAGTCTTTGTTTACATGTAGAGTTTTTGTTTATATTTAGAGTCTTTGTTTTCATTTAGAGTGATTGTTTACATTTATATTTTTTGTTTACATCTGTAGTCTGTTTAAATTTCTAGTCTGTTTACATTTGCGAGCACTAGCAATAATCCTTGCCAAAAAAAAGTACACTTAATACAGCTTTGTTTAATAAATCCTTCTCGAGTCATGTTCTTAATCATTCTAAGAACATGATTCGACAAGGATTTACTTAGCAAAACAGTCTTAAGTGTACTTTTTAAATATAGGAATTATTGGCTAGTGCTCGAATAATTTTGCAGCCGACTGTATGCTATTAAACTGTATTTTTATGGTCAAATATCGTAAAATGTAAAGTGTTAGCTTTTCAATGACGTCACAAAAGAAACACTTCACATTTGTAACTGAAAATGTAATTGTATTTTTGCTGATCGAAAGATTTTATTTACACATTCATACAAATAGCGAATGATATAGAAGAGCTATTGTTTTTTAATTTAATTGAAAGAATTTTCGTTGCTAATATATACATATTTTCCACAGTATGTTTTTATAGAAAGGGAATGGCGACGGAAAGTTCTTATTTTCACAACAAACATATCCGCTTGCTCCCGATTGTTTGATTTCCATCATTTCGACACAGATATTGAAAATGAAGTTGAAAAATATGTTTTTTGAATTCTCATTTGAATTACCAAGGTGAGTTAATTGAAGATGTACTAAGTTTTAAATTATATTTAAATATGTTTTTCATATGGTTGGATGGTTGGGTTTAACGTCGCACTAGTGCTGCGCAGATGGGCAATTGGCGACGGTCTGGGACACACCCCTAGAGGTGTTCCGGAGACATGCCATCACAATTTTGATCCTCCACGGAAGGGAAAGTGTTTTTCATATGCATTGTACAGGTTTGTTAAATTTTCTAACGCGTGCGAAAAGCATGTACTAAGAAACCTGCAAATATTTGTAGGATTAAGGATCATAAATTAAGGTGTTTTCTTATTAAATAACTCATATGTACAGTCGGTAACAAAAGTGTCCGAATACTAGCAAAAATTCCTATGTAAAAAAAGTACACTTCATACGGTTCCTGTAAATAAATCCTTATCGAATCATGTTCTTAGACTGACTAAGAAGAGGATTCAACAAGGATTTATTTAACAAAACCGTACAGTCGGTAACAAAAATGTCCGAACACTAGCGAAAATTCCTATGTAAAAAAAGTACACTTCATACAGTTTTGTTAAATAAATCCTTGTCGAATCCTGTTCTTAGTCAGTGTAAGAACAAGATTCGATAAGGATTTATTTAACAAAACCGTATGAAGTGCCCTTTTTTTACATAGGAATTTTTGCTAGTGTTCGGACACTTTTGTTACCGACTATATGCTAAATATAGTTTAATTTGTTCTAAACTCCGCTTCTTTTCCTAGGGCCCGACTAGCAAATTTTTGTGCCCAGGGCACTTTCAACTTTTCATACCCCCTTTGAAGATCCAAACTTCCCCACCCGCTCTCAGAAAAAAAAAAGTTTGTTATTATTATACACTCGGTAACAAAAGTGTCCGAACACTAGCAAAAATTCCTATGTAAAAAAGTACACCTCATACGATTTTGTTAAATAAATCCTTGTCGAATCCTGTTCTTAGTCAGTCTAAGAACATGATTCGATAAGGTTATATTTAACAAAACCGTATGAAGTGTACTTTTTTTACATAAAAATTTTTGCTAGTGTTCGGGCACTTTTGTTACCGACTGTACTATGATCTATAGCAGAAGATAAAACAGGACTGATTGGAAAAAGTATTTGGGTTAAAAATTAATATGTTTTTAGCTTTAATAAAATTACTCCGTTCAGTCAAACGATATTTTATTTTAAAATTTTATTCATATATATATATATAAAGCACAGCTGAGTTAGAAAACAGGAAAAAAACGGATTTAGATAAGATATTTTTAACTATAAGTAAAATTTTGTGACCCTTAGAAATTTCGTGCCCAGGGCACGAACACCCAGGTCCTGTCTAATAAATATGCGAACATTCAAACCCAACAAAACTCAAAAAGTTCATTTTAATGTTTATAAATAATGTGTTATACAGTTTGGTTTGGTTTGGTTTGGTTTGATGAGTACTGAGATTTATTGCTTGCTCTAGGGCCGCTTATATCTCGAAAATCCACACCACAAGGGTTTACAAGTTTTTATCATTACAAGACAACGTCTTGGTTGCTCCGAAGGATAAGTAACAAGAGGCAATTGCAATCCGACTTCATCCTTACGATGATTGGGTTTAATTCCATGTAAGCTTCTGAATATGTCTTAAAGAGTTATGTTGCTTCGATATACACAATTAATTTATCGAAATTTAATCTATTTTAAAGTAATAAGCAGAGTATATGATAGCTGGATATCTCCACACTTGGGCAATATAATTTTAAAAGGTAAAATAATCAACGATATGTTATGTAACTTATAGTATGTGTTTCATCAGCTTGTTTTAGTTCGTTATCTGATAAGGGAAAAAAAATTCTTTTTCAGATTTTTTTTAACTTTTCCTCGCTTGATTGTACAGTCGGTGACAAAAGTGTCCGAATACTAGCAAAAATTCCTATGTAAAAAAAGTACACTTCATACGGTTCTGTTAAATAAATCCTTGTCGAATCCTGTTCTTAGTCAGTGTAAGCACAGGATTCGAGAAGGATTTATTTAACAAAACCGTATGAAGTGTACTTTTTTTACATAGGAATTTTTGCTAGTGTTCGGACACTTTTGTTACCGACTGCAAATACTTTGCTAACTTTTCATTCATTTATTTTAATTATACTTACATGTTTTAAATAGTGTTCTTCTGCTTAAAAAAAAAATAAATAAAAGAAAAAAAAGTATCTGTAAAAAATTTATAATATAAATATTTAGAAGGATACATATGCTGTGGTAGTTAGACTTTGGTACTTTTTTATTAGAAATTAAACCTTGATGCTGAAAGTATTTAAATACATAGAAGTATTGTTTCTATATATAATGATCAATAAATAGCAGTCGTTTAACTGTAATTTTCTTTTTTAATTAAAGTTATATTTTGTTGAGATTCTTGTACATCCAATAACGTTAATGGTAATCTCAAATTGTTCTTCTGTAAATGCTTTAATTATAGTAACTCCTCCTCTTTTGAATTGTTCATAAATTTTCTATTGAAAGAAACAAACTGAAGTGCAAAACGTTATATTAGAGGTTTAGGGTTGCATAAAATTTGATTTTATCAATTTTCAATAAATGTGTTTAAGAGAGGCATACTAATGTAACAATCGGAGCTATCGTAGATCACAAGTCGGATCGTACACTCCGCAGCAAAAGTATCCGAGCACTAGCAATAATCCCCGTGTTAAAAAAGTGCACTTAATACTCCTTTTTTAATTAAATCCTTGTTGAGTCATGTTCTTAGTCAGTCTAATAACATGATTCGACAAGGATTTATTTAACAAAGCAGTATTAAGCGTACTTTTTTTATAAAGGGCTTATTGCTAGTGCTCAGATACTTTTGCTGCGGAGTGTACGATCCGACTTTTGATCTACGATAGCTGCGATTGTTACAATAGTATGCCCACCTAAATCTAAATGAAGTTTAAAAGTGTGGTGTTTAATAAATTAATATTTATGATTTGTTTTAATTTAGACACAACTGAAATTGTTTTTTTTTATTTATTATAATGTAAATAGTAGAGTAGTATTATCTATTTATAAATAGTATGTATTATATAATGTTTATATATTTTTTAACAGGACATGCTTTTGTATGAACCCAGAGTAAAGATCGAAATCCCCCAATAGAACCAGAAGAACGAATATAAATGCAAAAGTGCAAAAACTTACTGTCAAATTGAGTCAGTGTGGCGTTTATGAATTAATCTGTAATTATGTATGTGTAGTAAATGTTTGAAAATTGTATGCTTAATAAATAAACATGTTGTAAATATTTTCTTTTCTTTTATTGGATGAGCTCTTGATGAAATATTCAAAAATATTTTTTCATCTTCCTCCCTGCTACATTTGTAGCCTACTTAGGGGTACATACAAATGAAACACTTTCGGTTGCAAAGTCGTTTGCAAGCGTTAAAAATGTATGACTACAGTCGGCAGCAAAAGTATCAGAGTACTAGTAAAAGTTCCTATATAATAAAATTATACTTTTAAAAATTTGAAGAACACGCTTTTATTTAAATGTGAACTACAAAGCACAAAAAACCTATCTTTATAGTATTAAATGCTGGGTAAGAGAAAATCGTGTGATTGACACCCCATAGTATTTACATACTTTTAAAGTGAAAAAAAAAATTGATGAATTGCTGCCACCCGACGTTATACAAAAATACGGCCAAATCTTGTGCCCCATACGATAGAGTTTTATATATATAGATTTTTTTGTTTGCTCCTAGAACCTGCCCCTGATGGGATAGGAGCCTGGAAACACTTGTATGTAGTATTGTCATCGACTATGAAAACGTGTGCAAAATTTCAGGACAAATGAATGTTCAGAAGTGTTCGAAAATTGAATTGCAAGATTCCGTTACATATATTAATAGTTACATCATGTCAAGTTAATAAAAGCATGTTAAATAAATAATTTAGAATTAAACAAAAACCATTTTTAAAAAATCTCCCCTGACTGGCCTCGAACGTTAGACCTTTAGGTTCGTAGCCCGGAGCTTTACCACACAGCCACAGCGTTCACGTAGGGAAAGTCTTTTTTTAACACGCTTTTATTAGCTTTACCTGTATGTATGTTTGTAACCGCTCTGGGAGCAAACAAAAAATCTATATTGTAAAAAAAGACTTTCCCTACGTGAACACCGTGGCTGTAAGGTAAAGCCCCGCGCTACGAACCTAAAGGTCTAGCGTTCGAGCCCAGTCAACGGAGATTTATTAAAAATGGTTTTTGTTTAATTCTAAATTATTTTAATTAAAGATTTAAATGTATGTAAATATTATGGTGCGTCAGTCACACGATTTTCTCGTACCCTACATTTTAATACAAAGATAGATATTTTGTGCTTTTTAGTTCACATTTCTATAAAAGCGTGTTCTTTATTTTTTAAAACTATACTATTATTACAATATAGATTTTTTGTTTGCTCCCAGAGCGGTTACAAACATACATACAGGATACAGGTGAAGCTAATAAAAGCGTGTTAAAAAAGCACACTTAACACTCAACACTGTTTTGTTCAATAAATCCTTGTCGAATTATGTTCTTAGACTGACTAAGGACAGGATTTGACAAGAATTTATTTAACAAAACTGCATTAAGTGTACTTTTTTTACGTAGAAATTTTTGCTAATGCTCGGATACTTTTTCTGCCGACTGTATTTGCAAAAAACTTGCAAAATTTGCGTCATCGAAGTTGCAAGCGTTCCATTTGTATGTAACCATTAATGTATATATTGTTTATAAACCTTTTTAATTTTAAGATTCTTTCCCTATGCTTCTTCTTCTATTGCCCAAAACAAAAGTTTTTCTAGGAATAATTTCCCTCACAAAAGTTTTAGGTGTGTAGAAGAAAAGTTTAAAAATTTCATGTTGAATTAAAAAGGGGAGGAGGATCATTTGCAAAGAGTCTTGTATTCCATTTGAAATATTAAAATTTTATTTTGTAAATATATTTTGTTCATGTTTTATTCTATTTTCATGTTCAGTTTCCGAGTCTTTCATATTTTCTCATACATAAATAATATAATGGTATTGATTTCATCTCTAAAATTTCAGATTTCACAAGTTGCTTTATAAATCCTAATTCAAGATTCAGCCAAACAAAATTTTGAAAGTAAAAATATTATATGTTCTTTAACAAATAAGACATTTCAAAACTCCATTTATGAATTTTCTCTATTATTTGATATTAATTGTCTCTGAAGTGAATGAAGTTGCACAAATAAAGTAATAACTTTAGAAAGTACTTGAAAAATGTAGAAAAAATATCTTGAATATAGTAGTATCTCATGTTAACTCTAGAAAGTGGTAACTGTCTTTGTAGGCTACAAACTACTAAAAAAATGTTTTATACTTTTTGAAATATGATGAATTTATTTTATCAATGCTACATTAACCCCAGTAGTCAGATACCTTCCTTTCTCCTTCCCCATGTAATCCAATGGGATTTTTGTTGCTTTGTATTTTCCGGATATCTCGCTCAAAAGTAAAGTTTTTCGAATTCTGTTTTTTGAATTCCATTCTTTGAACATGCCACTTTTTTCTTACTAAGCATTTTTTTTTTTTTTAAATACAATTTAAATATTTCTTTTTGAGATTGAAAATTATATCCTTAAGTTTGCTTAATGAAATAAAATATTTAAATTTATTTATATATTTTTTTTAATTGCTTAGTAAGAAAAAAAGTGACATGTTTAAAGAGTGGAATTCAAAAAACAGAATTTGAACTTTATTTTTGAAAGAGATATCCGAAAAATACAAAGCAACAAAAATCCTATTGGATTACATGGGGAAGGAGAAAGGAAAATATTGACTTCTGGGGACTCTTAACCATGTAATTTAAGTATAAACAGTTTTATCTTTTGTAATGAAATTTAGTCTTAATTTGATGAAAACACATCATACATGTAAACGTAACTCTTGAAAAATTAGGTTCTGAATACAAGTGTAATGAATTATAGCTGCCACATAATTGCCATCTTTTTATATAATTCTTCCTTGCTACTAAAATTTTGACCTATTTAATAAATGAAAAATTTCTGTTAAATTTTAGTGGTAAATGAAAGTTTAAAAATGTCAGAAAAATATATTTCTAAATACCAATTCTTTAAAAATTTGATTAGTAATCATATTATTTGTGAATACTCATAACTAATTGTTGCATTTGAGAGGCTACGTCCACGAAGAGACAAGCTAATGTTGATTCCATGGCAGGATGTTCTTGAAAGAAATTTGGATTGCATATTTTCGTCAATTGCATCTGCAGTTTTTTTTTTTTTTTTTTTTTTTCTTTCTCAGAACAAAAAAACTGCAACCAAACTTAAAAAACTATATGCAATCAAATAATTTGCCAAGCACACGATCTCGTGGGATTAACAGCTTCTGAGTTTCTTCCATGACATGAGCAGAGCCACTTAGGTCCCCCCTCATCAGTTAGCTCTACGATTTCCTTCATTAATGCTAAGCCTATGGTTGTGGAATGCTATCACATTTTCAAAACTATCTCATCAGAAAAATGAATATTATTAACTTTATTTTCTGTGACCTCTTAAAGGATGTCTTTTTTTTTTTTTTTTTTTTTTTTTTTTTTTAAATATTTCTAAAACATACACTAAATTTCTTATTTGATGTGTTAAAATTATCTAAGCTAACGAGCTGAGAGTAAAAGATTTTAACATTTCAAATAAAAGTGTACATTTTGGAAATATTTTGCAAAGATGAAGACAATAAGAGACATGTTTTAAGAAGAGTATATAGAAAAATAGTTAAAGATATTAATTTTTTAAAGACAGTTTGAAAATACAAAAGCATTTCACGTCCAAGTTCAGCATTATAGTAAAGGAAATCAGAAAGCAGATCTTGGGCTTTAATAATATTGACCTCTATTGTAAATCTATCTGTAATATTTATATAGAATGTAATTGGATTTTTTTTTTTTTTTTTTTTTTTGTTTTTTTGGACGGAGGAGTATTAGTCTCAATCTACGGATTTTTACGATACCAGTTTTACGATAATTGGAAATTTATCGAGAATATAATTGAATAGTTTGAAAGCTATGTTGCAATTAGAAATAATAATAATAATAATAGTCCTCCGTACTAAACTAAATTCTGCTTTTGCCAGAATTTTGAAAGAAAAAGAAAAGAAAAAAATTAATAATGATCAGTTTCGAACCAGACAATATCGAAAGAGTTGAAGTCCTTTTATATATTTGTTATTTTAAACAGATATCGATTGATATCAACGATTAACATACTTGCCAACATTCTAATTAATAATCTGTAGTGTTGTTTTCTTGATTATAATTTCTTAATCATAATCCTAAGATTATTAAACATTTGAAAAAATTAAGTCTCTTCTTAAATAATTGAAAGAGTTTTAGCATTTTGAAGATCATAAATTTATCAAAAAACGGTAACTGAGAAAACGCAATTTAAAGATTTCAAATCTGTAAAAAATTTATCAAAAACCATAAGAATTGTTGCTTGAATATATATTTCATTGAATAAACAAACGTAATATAGTTCAATTTATAAATAATAAATAGAAATATAAGCTTTTATATAAAATCTACTTTAGTGCTGCCGTAAAAGATACAAAGTTCCCTTAATTTGACGGGCAATAGTATTTTTTTTTTTTACATACTGAGCTGTCTTCTTAATTTTACGGGCAATATTACAATTTTAACACACAGGGTTGTCTTCTAAATTTAAGGGCAACACTACTATTTTAACATATTAAGCTGTCTTCTAATTTTACGGGCAATACTACTATTTTAACATACCGAGCTGCCTTCTAATTTTACAGACAATACTACTTTTTATACAGGTTGGTTGTATGTTTCATCACAACGTAAAATTACTGGCGATACATCATTCATCGTCTAAATGTTTTTTTTTTTATGAGCTTGTCTGGAATTTCTGCTACCGGGCTTTGCCGTAATTTTACTCAAATTTTTTAAACAGTGTAGGATTTGGGTTTTTGTCTACTTAATCGATATAATTTAAAGCAGAAAATTGGTAAGACTTGTTTTATGAAACATATAATTTATGCTTCAAAATTGATAATATATATATATATTTTTTTTTTTAATTATTATTACATTTTTAATATAATGTCAGCAAATTAAAAGCGTAAAGTATTAATTTAAACGGTTAATTAATGCCATTATATAACTACCTTTGATACTATTATACAGAGGCTGTTCGCACATTTTTTAGACGATTTTATTTCGCAATAAGAAAAAATCGTTTGCATGGAGAATTTTATTTTTACAACAGTTATATTTTTGGAAGTTTTATTTCTTCTGATATTTAGAATTTTTGTTTAGATGCAAAAATGCGCTTTTAAAAAGGCAGTGGATGGAAGGATAGGTTTCCGCTCTTTCCAAAGAGAGTTTTTAGTGAAATCTTTATGAAAAGCATTTATCAGGAGAAAAATGGAAAAATGTCACAACAATAGATAAATCTTAGGTCTATTTAAGTGGGTGCAATAAAAAAAGATCAATTTATTATCACAAAAGTGGAGAAAAAAATTTTTGCTACATGGTTCAAAGCATCAAAAGAAAGTTTTTCTAAAGGATTTATGATTGCCACTGGTTTTTCATACAAGCGCAAGATAAAAGTAAAAAAAATGTGACAAAAATGTCAAAATCAGCTCTAAATACTATCAAGAACATATTTTAATTCCAATTTTTAAAAATGAAAATCCAGATCTTTATCCACAATGCTATCAATCCGTTGAACTGTATCAAGACAAAACAAGCAGCCACACATCGCAATCCGCAATTGCTTTTCTAGAAAAAAATGGAACAAAAAACGGGAATTAAAACCATACCCTTCACTGATATTCCTGTTAATCTCCTGATGTATCACTGTTGGATTTTTGTGTTTTTTGACTCTTAAAATCAACATTATCCAAACACCGACTACAACCAGTGGCGGATTTAAGGGGGGGGGGGGCTAGGGGGCTGAAGCCCCCCCCCCCCAAAACACTGACATTCACAATTGAATATTGCAATTGTAAATTTTTTATTGGTCTAGAATAACACTTTGGAAAATCTTAGCCCCCCCCCCCCCCCAAAAGTCAAGTTCTGGATCCGCCACTGACTACAACGCTTTGTGTACTTTGGAAAGCCGTTCAAGGAGTAGAAAAATATACCTCTTCCGATATTACAAAAAGCATTATTATCATAGAAATTACGATGTAGAATGATAGTTAAGAAAAAGGGCTATCAAACTGAACAATTAAAACACGAAATATGAGTGAAATTGCTTCAGTACACTCATTCAAAATCGTCTAAAAAATGTGCGAACAGCCTCTGTATATTTAAATGAAGATGAAATTAATTAATTATTATCATTCACACATAAACAGAATTTTATTATAATATAGTAAAGCTTCGTATGTATTATATGTAATCAAACTGAATATATTTTATTTTTTGAGATAGCCATTTACAAGAAGTAAATAAAAATGTCGTAATGTATTATTTTAAATTGGCGAAAAATAATCTTCAAAGGATTTGTACGGAGAAATTTTCAACTCTTATATTGTATTATTAAATATATATAAATACATACTGTGAAGGTGTTCACATATATTTAGTTAAATTTTAATTGAGTTTTTATTTAAAACAAAATCTAATGATAAAGTAATGCATTTTCGCAATATAAAAATAATTAAATTTCATGTGTGATATTTTATTCACATAATTTGTTTTCAGACATTTGAAAAAAGAATTGTTTTTTTTTAGGTGTCATTACAAATTACACAATTTTAATTATACATACGACCTACACTATTTATTAACATAAAACAATAACACACATCATTCAGAAATCTAAATTGTATATATTTTATATCTAAATTATAAATAACATGTTTATCTTTTAAATAGAGAAGTAATTTATTTTATGCGATAAAAAGAAAATCAAAATAATAATATCTAACGGAAATTCTGACATTAAACGTAATTATAAAATAAAAAGTGTTCTCAAATAGTCATAAAACAAGGAAACTCATTGTCAGAATTTATATTATTTCAACACAGGATGTAATTTATTTTAGATTGCGCAATTATTGATGACTGCATTTCTTAACCGTCTCTTTCTCTCGTCTAACGGTAATTTGGCAAAATATTGGCGATTGAAGGGTTACTACAATTATAAACCGTCATTGCAAATTCAAAAAATTAACATTGTTTTATCCGATAAACAATGAAAATATTTAGCCCTATAATTTGGCTGTTTTTCTAAAATTTGGCTCTTTTTCTTCAGACATCTCGGATCTGTTCTAGGGTAAGGATCTCAGAACTGCTCCAGATCATAGTATAATAATAACGTAATTACATTCGCTCTCTCCCCCATCTTATGAGACAATCTCAACGTTTCACTAGGGTTATTGAATTTTTATTATAATAACCAACGCTTTGTGTTTTAAGATTCTAAGAATATTTATCCTTGATTTTGTTTTAAAAGACTTTTCACAAAATAAAGACTTCCTGATGACTGCCATTGGACTCCTTATTGAAATATTGTTAATTCAACTTCTCTTGCAGATATCTACACTAACCAAAGATCACGACTGCGTCAAGAAACTCCTTTACATATCTTGGTGCCAAAGCACCAGGAGTTGAGATTGGTCGACATGGGGGAGAGGGGCTGTATTTATTTGTACGTATATTTTGTTCGGATTTTTCCACATTTGCCTGATGCTTAATTTTTTCGCATGGATAATTATATGTCTATCGGAGATGAACAAGAAAAACTTTAAAACGATGATACTGGACGACGCAATACCCGTTTTCTGTTACTTATCGTTTCATCAGTGTTGACGGATGGTGTCTCAGGGTGTGCTCCTAGCCTTTTTTTGGATTAGCCTCTAAAAACTGTCAACCGTTTAAGCATGCATTTTTTTATGCATAAAAGTTCAAAGACAGAATTCTGTGCAAATTTTTGCGTGTGGTTGGCTTCATCTAATATGTGTTATAATAGTTGTATAACTGATAATACTCATTTTTTTTTAAAAAAAAGTAAGAGACATTCATAACTTTTTGTGAACATAATATTTTTCAAGATTATGAATATTCATCTCTAGTTTTTCGTGTGAGTGGAAATATAGAATTGATGTGTGCCCTGTTTGTGTATATTAAACGAGTGAAGCACCAGTCAGATTAATGAACCATGGTCACTTATTAAAAGATTTGTCAACTCCTGTCTTCCAGTTCGAGCAACAGTACTTTGGAGGGTTTGCCGTTCTCTCGATTTGATGGCAGTTGTTTCGGACACGGTATACCCTTCATCATGTCCGGATGTTTTCCGTTCGGGCAATCCTGTTCAAAATTCACGCCAAACAATACAGTGATATTCTACATTTTTTTGCCACTTGTGTTTTCTTCTGTTCAACTTAAGAAAATAATTTCCGCATCATATTTTACACCTCTTCTTGTGAGCAAAAATTCTACGGTAATATTAAAACAGAATTACTGCGGCTTTTGTCTTTTTCCAGTGGTTGTGCATTTCCATCCCATGGCAGAGGCTGCGGTATTTCCATTCTTGTACCGATTCTCCCCGTGTGTGCTGTGTTACAGACAAGTATACAAACCAACTTTAGTTAACTCAGCGTTATAAAATTGTATGTTAAAAATCGTCATTTTCGTACAATCACAAAAAAAAGAAAAGAAAAAAAAATGTGACATTACGTTGGTGTATACACATTCATACAGGAGGAAAACCTTAAACATATTTGAAATATTTTTTTTCCCTCCTTCGGTCAAAAAGACTACTATGTACTTTTGTATTTGAAACTTTCCTTCAAAACTTCGATAATTTAGGAAAATGAACTATTTTACCAGGAAGAGCAAGTTGCTGTAATGAATATCGGTTTAGTTTCGTAAAATATACGAATTTCAGTGCTTCAAAAAAAATAATAATAATGAATAAATAAATAAATAAAAAAATTTTTTTTTGATTGTTCAAGATTGGTAAGTACTTTTTCCTTAGTTTTGAAGAAAGTGTTTGAAGGTAGAAAATTAAACTTTGTATATTATATAACACTTAAATAGTTTTTGAATGGAGCACGCAACTCTATTAATTATTAATTAAAAAGTATATGTATTAATAATTTTAAATTTATATTTTTCTCGTTTTATATTTATTACAATTTTTACTTGCATAGTAGTACTCTTGCTTATTTATACGTTCTATATATTTTTTTCTTGTATTTAATCTATATTAAAATGTTGGGTATGGATGTACAGGTATATACATTATCCATTTTATGAAAAAAATCATTTTTTTAGATTCATAATAATTTCTTTTAGAAAATGTGAAATTTTTGAGTTTTCTGTTAGATAATTTGAAATGCACATGAATATATATACATTTTATCGACTTTATATATTATTAAAGTTCAAATAAATTTACTCTTTGAGAGAAAGATATAGAATATCTAGACTTAATAAGTAATAAATATTATAATATCTCATCTTTTTCAATTCTGAAAAGAGTGATGTTTAATTGCACATCTAAGATCAAGGTTGTTTATATCGAATAACAAGATAAACGAGTTAAATCTGTTCTCAGTGTTTCAGGTTGAATTCTACATAAAGTATATTGGCCTTTGTATTTGAAATATGCTTTACTTTATTTTGGTAAGACCATAAATATTTTTAAGTATTATCTATTTATACATTGTTTTATTTTTTTTAAACTTATTTCTATATTTTTTTTTCTTCATTCTTGTTTTACACCCAATAAATTTATTTCACACATAGTTTACATTGTTGTCACAAATAGGTAGCCCTTCATTAAAATGTTCTCATATCTTCTTGCTGAACATTTCAAAATACTTCAATTTTACATAATGATTTTAGGTAACTTTTCTTTACACGTACACATTATAATTATCCTTTCTACATTTCAAAATTTTTACACATTTCCTATTAAGATTTAATTTTTGTAATTTTGTGCCCCACTGTTGCATTTAATGACGTCTTGAATGTAGTAGTGTTTGTTTGGTACTCGGGGTATATTTCTTTCTTTGGAAATCCTGGCCAGATTTCTTTATGGAGAGAGATCTGCCTTGCTTGCATTGCACAATTTTACTTTTGCTAGAATTTTATTTTCATTAATACAAAATATTTACTTTACTAAATTTACAGTTCTGCATTTGTTTTCCATATACATATGTAAATAAAAAAAATAATAATTAAATGAAGGCAATAAGGTAATTAAATTGATAAACATTGTTTCTTTATTTATTAAATTTTTTTTTCTCATTTTTTTTTACATTTGTTCACTGCATGTAGATGTGACGGGATTACGTCATTACAGTAAAACAGCTGTTGTTCATAAAAGACTTTCCCGCCCATAATATTTTACATGCATGATGTTCTTATTTTCACACATTGCTATAAATTTACACATTTCATCTTTCACGTACATTCAAAAATTCACTTTCGTATTAATTTGCTATGCCTATATATATATTTTTTTTAACACTGTGCAATAACATATTTTTATATTTTTGTTTACACTTTTTACACACATCAAGTTTGTTTATTTTTCTTTCATATATTCCAAGAACTTGATTATGCTGATTAAACAAAATTTATAAACAAAGAAACTGAGAAGCTAACAAATGGATAAATAAATAAGGAGAAATGAAATAAATACACTCTTTTTATTCATACAATGGTGAAAATATTTTGTTGAAGCATGTTTATTTTTATATTTTTTTATTCTTTCTGAAAGATTGAGATGCATATCTGTCACTCGCCGTGCATAAAATAATATTAAAAGAAATAGTAATGAGAATAATAATAATTTTTTTTAATGTAAATATAATTTAACTGTGTTAAAGCATCATATATACTTATTTACTCACATTTTATCATAAATATTTATTTGTTGGTTTATATTCTTATTTGTATGTGTATCTTTTTATTTTTATTAATATGTAGATACATTAATATTAGTATTTACATCTAATTGCTAGCAAATTTTATAACATCAAATATCAGGCCTTGTGTATTAGATGCATCATTTTTTTTAGAAAACAGCGTTGCGCAACTTTTGAGCAAATATTTTTTTGCTTTTTTATACATGTCAGCTGATTATGATTATGATTATGATTAATTTTTAGTCGACTTGATGAACAATTTGAATTCATCTTTTATTGAGAAGTTATTTATGCTTCCTTTACTCGAGTTTTTATGGAATTTGATATGAGCATTTATGATAGCCCTTGTAGCTAGTCTTTATATTGATTTTAAGCTCATTTTAAGAGGCCTCGTTGAACTCATTAGAAGTTTATATTGTCATGACCTTTTTTTAAACAATTTCATGTGCACATTTTTTTTTATTTCATTATTAATTAAAGAGCTGTCATCAGAGATCATAAATAATAATATTGTGGCTATTTTTTTTCATCAGTAATACCATTCTAGAATGTTTACGGACATGATTGAAAGTTATCGAGAATTTTAATCTCGCATTTGTATAAAAAAAAAAAAATCAAATTAACTATGTTGTCACAGCTACTTGTTAAAATAAATAAATAAATAAATATACATAAACACACACTCCCTGTTAACACAATTGTGTTGCTTTGGTCTATCTATTATGCAGGTTGTTTTTATATAATGTGCTGACATTTGACTATAAGTTTAAATTTTCAACACCGAAAATTGTGTTTGGGAAACCACATTTCACATTAATATTATTATGCGAAAGCTATTTTTCAAACATTCACTAATTATTTTTAATAAATATATACAATAAATAAATAAATAAACACATATTGTATTGATTATTTTACTGCATGTACTTCAATATAAAATATGTACACTTTCAACTCTTTCAACATATACACACACATAAAATCTTCATACTTAAAAAAATAAATAAATAAATAAATAAAATCAAATATTTTTTATAATCATAAGCCAATAAAGGAGTATATATATATATGTAATATTTATAATTCTGCTCAATTTTAAATGACAGTATTTCATAACACAATAATACACTAATTATACTATTGTTTACATTTTATTCTCTCCATTTTGAAGTATTTTATGATTAATATACGAATACAATTAAACATACACTTTGTTTTAAAGTTATTAGTAATATATATAGAGAGAATGTAATTTTTTTTCATTTTTATTTTTTTTCTACTTGCTTGCAGGGTAATTTTACCGATAAAAAAAAAAAAAAAAAAACATCACAAATAAGTAACAAATTTATATGTTTCTTTCTGTATACATTTTTGCTGCATTATGTACATGAGTTCTTATGCGTGCTGTCTTTTAGGTCAGAACTTCATTGTCATTTGATTAATTTGGGGTACGGTTAAATGGCAATGTTTTCAATAGTTACCTTACACATTTTTACACGTTTTGACACATTTCACACATTATGGCATGTTTTAATTGGCCTCACAACCCAATTATTCAGCCATGTTCTCTTCTGAGTTTATACACTTTTCTCTGACTTAAATATTTGGCATGTCATGTGTTCACATGTCAGGTGGTCTGCAATATTTTAATTTTAAATTTGTTATTCCTTTTTTTGTAAAATATAGTTAGAAATTTATAAAAGATAAATTATTTATAATTATAATAATAAAAATGATAAAATTTTATCCATCTTACACATAACATTCAACAGAAGGTAGAATGGACACTTCTCGCAATTCTGGTTATTGAATATTTTCTCTAAAATTATAAATTCTTAAATTTTTAGTGCAGCTATTTCTTTTTCGTTAGTCAAAAATTTAAGATAATTTTTGTGTGGGGTTGTAGTGTTTTGCAGAACTTATGTACTGAGCTCCTATGAGTGACATGCACATCATAGTGTTGCATGAGTTTTTTTTTACTGTTTTGTTATTCATTGTCTAAACAATTTTTCGGCTGGATCGATATATATTTTTTTATTTTGGGACAGTGAGTGATGAGACATTTTTGTGAAACATTGCAGTCTCTTTCAGAGGACATTTTCAATTAATTATTTGTGGCCTTATGTTTAAGAATTTTGGCTTGTATTAAAAATTTTTTTAATTCCTTTTCACACACACACAAAAAAAGGGATAAATAAATAAATAGATAAAGTTAAAGAGTCTATCATACAATTTTTCTCATTAATTATGCAGAATATTAATTATAAATTTTTAATGTTTCATATTATGGATATAAAAAAAAAAAAAAAAAAGAATAAAAAAAAGAAAATATTTTTGCACTTGAACATTTTTATTTCTTTCTATGGTATTTTTCCAATTTGCAAACACTGTGAGTCATTTTTTTTAATGATTCACATGAATGTGTAATTTTTCGAGATACAGATGTTTTCTAACTGTACACATGTACACTTATATGTTATTTATTTTATACATATATAATACCACATACACAATTACAAAGAGTTTCACAAATACTTCAATTTTTATTTAATATTCTTGTCCATTATTCCTTATTTAAAAAAAAAAAAAAAAAAAGGAACTATTCAATTTTTATACACTATATACATACACTTTTAAGGTAACCTGCATGTAAATCTAGTCATTATAGTCTTGCAATAGGGTTACTTTTGTTAAATGCACATAATTTTATCCGTCTTACACATTATTTCACATGGCTTACCTTGCAGTATTGTGTAAAAATAAATAAATAAATATAGAATATATAGGTTCTAATATTTACACATCTTCGTCCAAGACGTAAGTGATCTAAACACACACACACACACACACACACACACAAAAAAAAAAAAAAAAAAAAAAAAAAAAGTGTATCATGCATACTTAACAAGTTTAACATTTTGTATTTCTCAATTATTTAATCATTATTCAATACAAACATCACGAATAATACATATTATTAATAGAATAAAATATAAATATTATTAAAATATTATTAGAATTTGTTCATATTGACAATTTACATTTTTCAGTTGTGATTCATGTTTTATAAATTATTATATTTGTTAAGGAAAAGGGAATTAGTAGTATATTGATATCTTTCTTCATTTTTTTTAAACCACATAATGTTTGAAAAATGAACTTACGTCATTTTTTTTTAGAAATAATTAATTATAATTGAACAAAACAAAAAACTAATTACATTTTCTATTAAAAATTTTCCAGACTTCATACTTGTGTCCTATTACTTTATTGATTGGGCTATATATATATTTTTTTTTTCATTTTCGCAATTCACTTTACACAAACAAAAGACATTTAATTATGTCGTGTTGCAGAATGCTTGCTGTAATTTTATTTACACACAATATATGCCTCTTCTGCCTCACACCCTAACTCAGTAAGTTATTTTTGGCTGTGGCCTCACAACCCATAATGTCAATTGTGATTTGTATACTGATTCACACACACTGGCTCAATTTGTATAAATTTTAGGTCTTCACATATTGGCGTTCTGGTACTTTCTTTATATTCTAAAAAAATTTCTCATACCAAAATATCTCATCAAAATATTCTTTTATTGAAATTAGTAAATAATAAATAATTTCAGGCAAATTAATAGATTGCATAAACTTGTGAATACTTAAAATATTTTAATTTTGTAATTATTGATTTCCTTTTTCCTTGCCTTCAATTTGTCATACATTTTCAAGAAAAATTTGTTGAGAATGCATTGTCATAGAGCTGTGAATTATTATAAATACTACATTGCATTGCTTATTTTATAATTATAATGTCATGATTTCAATATACATTGTTGCTTCTTATGAAAGATAACTATGTCCAGTACAAACAAGTTCTAATTAATTATTGGTATTATATATATTTGATGTTTAATTTTACATTATTAGCCACTTTGTAATATGAAAAATATTTTTAAAGTATTATTGATTTTATATAGAAAGTTATTTTGAAATTTGTAGTATGTTTTTGTCTTGATGCGAGAGAGAGCGATATTTTTGATTACCTTTCGATTTTTTTTTTCTTTTTAGGCGAAGGGGAGAAATATGTGAAGGTGTTCACATATATTTAGTTAAATTTTAATTGAGTTTTTATTTAAAACAAAATCTAATGATAAAGTAATGCATTTTCGCAATATAAAAATAATTAAATTTCATGTGTGATATTTTATTCACATAATTTGTTTTCAGACATTTGAAAAAAGAATTGTTTTTTTTTAGGTGTCATTACAAATTACACAATTTTAATTATACATACGACCTACACTATTTATTAACATAAAACAATAACACACATCATTCAGAAATCTAAATTGTATATATTTTATATCTAAATTATAAATAACATGTTTATCTTTTAAATAGAGAAGTAATTTATTTTATGCGATAAAAAGAAAATCAAAATAATAATATCTAACGGAAATTCTGACATTAAACGTAATTATAAAATAAAAAGTGTTCTCAAATAGTCATAAAACAAGGAAACTCATTGTCAGAATTTATATTATTTCAACACAGGATGTAATTTATTTTAGATTGCGCAATTATTGATGACTGCATTTCTTAACCGTCTCTTTCTCTCGTCTAACGGTAATTTGGCAAAATATTGGCGATTGAAGGGTTACTACAATTATAAACCGTCATTGCAAATTCAAAAAATTAACATTGTTTTATCCGATAAACAATGAAAATATTTAGCCCTATAATTTGGCTGTTTTTCTAAAATTTGGCTCTTTTTCTTCAGACATCTCGGATCTGTTCTAGGGTAAGGATCTCAGAACTGCTCCAGATCATAGTATAATAATAACGTAATTACATTCGCTCTCTCCCCCATCTTATGAGACAATCTCAACGTTTCACTAGGGTTATTGAATTTTTATTATAATAACCAACGCTTTGTGTTTTAAGATTCTAAGAATATTTATCCTTGATTTTGTTTTAAAAGACTTTTCACAAAATAAAGACTTCCTGATGACTGCCATTGGACTCCTTATTGAAATATTGTTAATTCAACTTCTCTTGCAGATATCTACACTAACCAAAGATCACGACTGCGTCAAGAAACTCCTTTACACATACATATATATATACATATATTATTATTATTATTATTAAAAAATAAATAAAATTTTTACTGGTCTGAAAATGTTTTCCAAAAATTATAGAATAAGAAATAAGTTTACAATTTTTCCTTTTTAATTCTCTAATCCATAATTCTTGGCAATTTCTTGCTTTGGAAATTACGATGGTCTTTTTCGTAATGATAAATGCACCCATATGTCTCACAACTAATTACCATTTTTAAATTTCGATCCAAAAGTAAATAAAACCATCTAGAACCGCTACATATACGGGCCAAATCATCAGTTGCCATATTTAGGATTAGTGTGAACGCTGCCATCATCTTGGTAACTTAAGTGCCCTTTTGGCGAATTTATAACTTTCATTTTCGTTTTGCAACTTGCAAATAAGACTTTAGTAGCTTTTAAAACCATCAAGACGTTAATATCTGAAACGCAGCCAGTGCTTTAATGTAGAGCTTCTCCAATTATAGAGTCTTACTTTAATGGGAGGGCAGTGACGTCACTAGTGCATGCTCTATATACATTCTATTCTTATAAATAGCTTTGACAACTTTTTTCATAAATTTAATTTTATACTTTTTTTTTTTTTTTTTTTAACTAATGGCAATTTAAAATTTTGCAGTAAATAAAGAGTTAAGTTCAGTGCACGTACTAATGGTAATCCAATTCCATGCATATGTTCAATAGCATGGATTGTGGAAAGTACTGAATTACATGCGTTAATCACGTCTTCAATAATTCAGTGTTAGCCACAGAGGTACAGGTAGTATACAATTTGTCCTTTACATGGTTCCACAAGAAGGAAAAGTGCTTAAGGGCACTGTCCCGAAACCGTTTAGAAATGACGCGCTAGTATAAAACCTATGTAAAATGTCTAGAGAGATTTCTCATTCGCATTTTAATATTTTTGAATTCTGTTTTTTGCACATGATATTTGAGATCAAATCACAGTCCGCCAGTTTAATAAATTTTTGATTTGTGTTATTGTTTGATTGTGATTTTAACTGCAATTTTGGAAATTTGGAAAACTAGGGTATTGTTCTATTTATAACTTTATAAAAATAAACCCGGGAAATAGCTTTAAAAATTAAATTGCTCTCGGGAAACCTTAAAGTTCGAAGTTTTCAAATACTTTTTTTCCATAATTTTCACTAATTTCGTAGATCAAAAATCTTTCTAGAAATATTGCGATTTTTTGTGAAAATACTGAAAAATTCTTAAAATCTCCGCCTCACATCGGTTCCGCCCTTTCTCTGCTTGATTGATGAGACAGTTTCTCTCTCCCCTCAGTGACACTGCAGGTGATTTGTAGTGTGAGAGGGGATGTTCAATTCCTCCCTTTGCCTTTTCAGGCTATGATACATACAATTTAGAATTTTACTCTTAAAGGTTAAACAAAAGAAAAAAATACTTTATATATTTTAAAAATATAAAGACTTTTTTTTTTTTTCGGGAGAATGAAAAGAACAATCACAGGCAAAAAAGAAAAGCTAACAAAATAAATAAATAAACAAATAAATTTTATTATACTGGAAATTTAAAAAGAGAAAAATAAAGGTATTGGTATCGTTATCAGGAAAAAGTTACCAAAAAAAATATTAAATTTTAAATGCTTGAAATTTAAAACGATAAAAAAATTAAGAACAAAAGTTATTTGTCTTTTTACTTTTTTTTTTGTTTTCGATAGAAGAAAGTTTTGGATTCGTAAAAATTTTATATTTCTGACTTGCAATGGTTTTGAGATATCCGGAATGTGATTTATGTATTTTTAGGAAACGTTTGTCTCTGTGTGTGTGAGAGATAAAAATTT
Source organism: Salticus scenicus (assembly GCA_963930645.1). Lineage (NCBI taxonomy): Eukaryota > Metazoa > Arthropoda > Arachnida > Araneae > Salticidae > Salticus > Salticus scenicus. The sequence goes on from OZ005651.1 coordinate 328,580,542, forward strand.
CTTTCCAATTATATCTCAGGAACTACTGCTTAGGTTTACCTGTAAATTTATATGTAGTTCAACCCTGACATAAATTAAAGCCTATCAACTTTTTTGTTTTAATCGCTCAACAGGTGACGCTTCTACACAGCAATTTCCACAATATCAGAGAAGGCAGGAACTACTGCGTAAAATTTGATAAAATTGTATATGCAGGAACTACTGCGTAAAATTTAATAAAATTGTATGTGCAGGAACTACTGCGTAAAATTTGATAAAAATGTATATATTGATGCACTTTGACCTGAGTTAATGCTTATTACATTTGGTGCCAATAGTTCAACAGGTGGCGCTGTTGTAAAGCTAATTCTGAAATTTTAGGAAAAGCTTTATCTTAGGAACTAACACACACTAATAAACACGTAAACTAAGGCACGTAAACTAAACACGTAAAAGGCAATTCAAATTTTATAGTGAAATAATTCGTTCAGTTTTAATGAAAAACCATACATTTTTACTTTTTTTTTCTATATGTATATATAGAGAAAGTATTGGATTCGTGAAAATTTTCGAACTACCGTTTTCGATGGATTTACACGTTTTTGGAATTCCTGAATACTATTTGACTGTTTTTAGAAAATGTCTACCTGTCTGTGTCTATCACAAATTTTGTGGACGCTGTATCTCAAGAACCAATGAACAAAATTTAACCAAACTTGAAATTTAGTTGTACCTGGACATAAACTAGTGGTGTTTAGATTTGGAGGTCAGTCGTTCAATAGGTTGCGCTGTTAAAGTGTTTATTCTAAATTTTTAACATGGCAGTATAAGACAAAATTTCGTATAAATGTACATATGAGTGTCACTACTTTGTTCTATATTCTATAGAAAGGAGTATTGGATTCGTAAAAATTTTCGACTTCCGGTTTTTGAAGGAGTTGCACTTTTGAGAGGTCTAGAACACGATTTGACCATTTTTAGAAAATGTCTGTCTGTCCATCTTTCTGTATGTGTGTGTGTGTGACCAACATTTTGTAGCCACTATCTCCATAACTACTGCTCAGAATTGTATATAAATTTATATGTAGATGTACCCTGACCTAAATTAGCGCCTATCAACTTTTGGTGTAAATTACTCAACAGGTGGCACTGTTATACACCGATTTCCGCAGTTTAAAGGAAGGCTATATCTCTGGTTTTATTGTGTATAATCAAACAAAACTTGATATATGAGAAGGCCATTAAGAGACATTGCGCTGCTGCAATTTTAATGCTTATCGGCCCATTGGGGGCGCTAATATACAGCGATTTTCACAGTTTAAAAAAAGGCTATATCTCAAGAACTACTGCGCAGAATTACATATAAATTTATATATGTAATTCTGCGATGATATATATACACAAATTAGTGCCTGTCAACTTTTGGTGTCAACCGTCAACAGGTGGCGCTGCTCCACAGCGTTTATCGCAATTTAAGAGGAGGCTATATCTCAGGTTCTATTGCGTATAATCAAACAAAACTTGATATGTAAGAAGGTTATTATGCTGTTGATATGAGATATTATGTTATTTCAATATGAATGCATATCAGCGAACAGGTGGCGCTGCTATACAGCAATTTTCGCAATTTAAGTGGAGTCTATATCTCAGGTACTACTGCACAGAATTGCATATAAATTTATATATAGATTAACATTAACATAAATTAGTGCCTACCAACTTTTGGTGTCAACTGCTCAACAGGTGACGCTGCTACACATCGATTTTCGCAGTTTAGGGGAAAGCTATATCTCAGGTTCTATTGCGTATCACCAAACAAAATTTGGTATGTGAGAAGGCAGTTATGAGACAATATGCTGATTCAGGTTGGATGCTTATAGGGAGATATGTGCCGCTGCTATACTGGAAATTTCTTCGATAACGAGAAGGCTATATCTCAACTTGTATGGCATATAACTATACGAAACTTTACATCTGAGATAACATTATAAAAACGAAATTTTTTAAATGTTACTTATAGACGATAAAACTGTCTTTCTTTGGATATTTTGTGTTATTTTTCTCTAAGATGAAAATCATTTGCATTCATCATGTTAGATAATTTTAATAAATAATAGTTTTAATAAAATATTTACACTTAGTGAATTTGTATAGGGAAATATAGAAGAAAGTCTTGTGGTGGCCACTGCTACAGCATACTAGTTTTTGTACAGTTTTTGATCTTTGACATTTGATTTCCAAACATAAAAATATATTCATCAAGATATGACAAAATTTAAATTAGTACTTAGTAAATTACATTTTTATTTTAAACTCTTACTTAAATAGAGGGAATAACGGAACTATGTAATATTGTATTGTATTGTATTTTATAAAGAATAATTTCATCCATATGATAAAAGTTCGTTTTTTAAAACATTTTTGTTAAGGTTTTTTTTTTTTTTTTTTTTTCCCACAAATACCTAAATATCTTCATATAATATAAATATTGAAAAAAAAAAAAATCCTCACTTCTTCCTGAACAGAAAATTAAATACTGAAGCAGACACATCTTAACAAAATTACAAGTATTACCAATAAAAATAATAAGTTTTTTTTTTTTTTTTTCCACCTCTGTTGCCATGTAAAACTAGTATGTTGACCACATGGCTTTCTTTTATATTTTCCTATACAAATTCACTCAGTAAAAATAATTTATTAAAATTATTATTTAAAAAAATTATCTTCCATGATATTGCAGACGATTTCCATATTAGAGAAGTAGTATAACACAAATATAAAAAAAAAGTCAATTTTATTGTCAATATTACATAAAAAAAAAAAAAAAAAAAAAATCCATAACTTTATTTTAAATTATCGCAGACCTATGGTTCAACCATTCGTTTTAAAGGTATTGGCGAGCTCTTTTGAAAGATACCCATCATGAAAATTTACTTCCCCCCAAGACGGGAGGCAAGGCTCGTACACATACAAAAAAATTTTCCCAGTTTACTATCTCTATTATAAATAATTCTTGTATATTTCATAATGATTCTTAAAAAATAATTCTCTTTATGCACATTTATACAAAATTTTGTCCTATACCACCATGTTAAAAATTTAGAAAATGCCAGTATTCTAAAAAATATTTTAAAACTGGTCCGATAAGTTTAGCATAGGAGCACCTTGGCAGCTTTTAAACTGTTGTTGTCATTTTGGCGATAAATTAAATTGTTATCGCACTTGCATAAGTAAAGATCTTGGCTAGAAACATCAGAGCTACGACGGTGCCAAATTTAAAATTCGTCAAGGAGGTCTATACTAAATCCATTTTTTAGCACGATTTTTCTCAAATTAATTTTAATTATTTAAAAGAAAATGTGTGCACATTCAGTTTTTATTCGATATGAAAAAGAAATATATTTGAATATATATAAAGGTCAATTTAAAGTCTTTTATGTTTTTCCTCAATTGTTACTTGGTTTTTATTTTACTCTTTAATTATGAGCAGCTAGTTATGTAATAAGGGTGAGTATTAATCATAAGCATGATACCTTTTTTTTCTTTATAATATTACATTCATGTACACTAAGGGACAAAAAAAAAAAAAAAAAAAAAAGAAAAAGAAAGAAAGAAAGAAAGAAAGAAAAAGACGCGCGCGCTTGCTTGGATACTTTCATTTTTCTTTTAAAAATCACCAATTTTAAAATTTAAACGTAGGGAATTAACAGAGTAATTTTTGCCGGATATATCTGAAACACTGATGTCAGGTGGACACCGATATGCGGCATCTGGTAAAATCACTATTCGTTTCGCCCTTATTACTTTCTTCTATATTCAATAGAAGAAAGTATTGGATTCGTAAAAATTTTCGACCTCGGGTTTTTGATGGATTTACACGTTTTGAGAGCTGTAGAACACGATTTCACCATTTTTAGAAAATGTCTGCGTGTGTGTGTGACAAAATTTTGTAGCAACTGTATCTCAGGAACTACTGCACAGAATTTCATACAAATTGGTATGAAGTTACACCTTGACCTATATTAGTGCCTATCAACTTTTGGTAAAAATTGTTTTACAGGTTGCATTCCCATTCTGCTTTTTCTAAATATTTAACATGGTGATATAGGACAAAATTTTGTATAAATGTGCATAAAGATAATTATTTTTTATTAATCATTATGAAATTTATAAGAATTATTTATAATAGAGATAGTCAACTGGGAAAATTTTTTTGTATGTGTAGGAGCCTCGCCACCCCCCTGGAGGGAAGGTCCCCCCTCGAGATGAGTAAATTTTCAAGATGGGTATCTTTCGAAAGGTCTCGTCAGTACCTTTAAAACGAATGGTTGAACTATAAATCTGTGATAATTTAAAACAATGCTATCGATTTTTTTTTTACTTTTAACAAAAAAAAAAAAAAAAAATCGTTTTTTTTTTCTTTTTTAGTAACGAAATTTAACCAAACTTGGTATTTAGTTGGCCCCTGACATAAACTGGTGCTGATTAGATATGGGGATCAATCTCTCAATAGGTGGCGCTGTGATCGTATTTTTTCTAAATTTTTAACATGGCAGTATAGGGCAAAATTTCGTATAAATGTACATAATGAGAGTTATTCTTGTCCTGTGATTGTAAAATTAATATGAATTATTGATACTAGTAGTAGTAGTTAATTATGAAAAAAATTTTTGTGCATGTGGTGGCAGCACTTCCCCTCTGGGGGTAAATTTTTATCATGCAGAGTGATCCAAAGTATTGTCGCTTTTCTACAATTTGCGGTTGGTCCCCAAACTGCACCTTGCACTGAATCGAGAAAAAATGCGTTTTTAAATCTTCTTTGCATGTGTAAATTTCCAAGCTATTTTGTCTAGTATTTGTTTTTTGTAATTGACAAAAAATGCCCCCCCTCCCCAAAAAAAAAAAAAAAAAAAAAAAAATCTAATAATCTGATTACCTTGTGTATATTAAAAAATATATGTATTGAATATTCTTTTGAATTAGGCATATGTTGCGTATTGTATATTTCCTAAAATACTGAAAAATATTTCTATACAGCATATTTTGGGCAAAATGGGTGAGTATTTGTATAATGTATGCAATATACTTTTTTTTTTTTTTTTTTTTTTTTTTTTTTTTTTTTTTTAAGTATATTGTCCATCTTTGCCAATGTCATTATCACAAATAATATTTTAAATACAATTCTAGTTCTTTACACTGATTCATTCGTGAGATAATCTTTACAAAGCGAAATTTTGCCCTATGCTGTCATGTTAATATATATATATTATCTTATTTTGGATGCAGTGAATGTTTCGAGCCTTGGCACAAAGAAATATTTAGCTGTTGCTATCTTTGTGACAGAAAAAAGTCTTTTTGAATGTTTCGTATTATACCAGGTCCTTGAAAAAGTTAGAATACAAATATGCTGTTATCTAAGTCCAATTTGTTTTATTTCATTTTGCTTTGACTTTATTTCATTTTTCATTTGGGTAGACTTTGATATTGATGGTATTAATTGTTTGAATTACTGTTAAAATTTAATAAAATTTATATTACTACTAAATGCTACGATTATTTATATATATATATATATCATTTAACTTGTGAAATTTTAAAGTGAAAATTTCAAATTTCATATAGTTCGTGCCAGTATCATAAATAACATTTTAGAATTCATCCGACTTATTTGCGCTTGTTCGTTTTTTATACAATATTTACAAAACAAGATGTAGACCTATGCTCCTATGTTAAAGAAAATATTAAATATCGAATAATTCCCGAAATTTTCGAAAAAGAATTTTAAAATTCAATAGAATTTATGCCAGTATCCCAAAAAATATTTTAAAACTGGTCCGACGACTTTATAATGATTCCTTCTTTAGAATATATTAGTTTACTAACTAACGTACAGCCAGACACATTTTCGATTTTGTGATTTTCAAATTGCTCAAATGTTAAAACATGTAAGCCACTAATCCAATATCAAATATTTTTACGAATATCAAACATCCTTATACACTAAAGGACGAAATATATATATATATATATATATCGCATTTAGTTAATATTTATTTATTTATTTTTATTTATTTATTTATTTTTCAAAATCGTTTAATTTAATCATTTAAATATAAGGGTGAAACGAATAAGGATTTTGGCGGATACCGCATTTCCGTATCCAGCAGCAATAAGTGTTTCAGATATTCGATATCCGGCAAAATCACTATGTATTAAATTCCTACATTTAAATTAAAAAAAATTGTTATTAAGAAAATAATAAATAAAAATAAATAAGTAAAATAAAATAAAAGTATTCAAATGTGGATATTTCTTCTTTCTTTTCCTTTTTTTTTTGGGGGGGGGGGGGAGGGGGGTTAATGTACTTGTAGTATGATGGAGAAGTAATATAAATTATTGTATTGCCAGCAAAAGTAATTTTTGATTATAATATATAGAGTGAAGTGTAAATAATATGTAATCACAGATACAAATTGTTAACAAGTTTTTCCCGTGTAAAACTAACTTTGATTCAGTGTGTGCAATAACACGATTAAAGAAAGAAAAAAAAAGTAAATTTTTAATTTATAAATGTTACAACAAAAACCCGATTTTGAAAATATTATACAGTTATGAAAAACCCTTCGATTATGAAACTAAATGACAAAATTTCAATAACGATTTTTTGAAATTTTCTCTTGCAAGTAAAAAAGAATATACGTCATGGGATTAAAAACTAAACTGGTTATGTGCTGCAAATAGATATTACAAATACCAGAAGTAATACTTAAAAATGGGTTTTAATTATTGAATTAATTTAAACAGACGTACTACTCAGCATGGTGCAATTTTCACTTTGATTTTATAGTCAGAGAATTATTAATAAAAAAAAAACAACTGCGATAGCATAAATATGAAAATCTAAATTATTATAAGGCACACCAGCGGCTGAACGGTTCTGTGCTGAAACCTGGTCGACGGGAGGTGCCGGGTTCGATTCCAGGCCACACTCGTCGACCTAGTCGTTCGGAGTTTTTCGTGGTTTTCTCCGAAATTTGCGGAAATACGGGCTAAGTCCCCTGAGGATTTCCACGGAAGGCACTCACCCTGAGGCCAAGGATCAATCGGCCTTATTCCCAAACACCTAAATTGCCATAACATATTAAAAAATAAATAATTATATATATATATATATATATATATATATATATATATCATTTTCATTTATTTCAAATTCGTATATGAACCAGTGCTGCCAGATTTGAGGGAAATTTTTATTCAACAGCCGCCGTTAAATTTTACTTGCAACAGTTACCTAATTACATAGACGATTTCTGTGAAAAATGTTTCGAATTAATTACCAAACTGTTTCAAATAAAATTTAGTGGTGAGAGTTACATAAAAATTTCCCTCAATCTGGCAGCACTGATATGAACCCTTACGACAAAATATGTAAATAATAATAGTAAAGCTTATTTCTTTTTCTAAGCAATAGATATAAAATTCTGCGCAAAACAGAATTCAATTTAGTACGACAGAACCTATTTTAAAGTAGTCTTCAATATAAAAGCATGTAGTAACTGTGTTTCATTCCCCAATATCGCTTACTATATTAATTTCTTGAAATATATTTGGTATAGCTTTAGCATAAGAGCTCCTTGGCAGCTTTTAAATTTTGTTGTCATTTTGTCGATAAATTAAAATGTTTATCGCAAAAGCGTAAGTAAAGATCTTAGCGAGAAACGTTCGAGCTACTTGGAAGGAGTTCTATATTTAATTCATTTCTTTAATATTTAGCACGATTTTTCTCAAATTTATTTTAATTAATTAAAAGAAAATGTTTGCACATTCAGTTTTTATCCGATATAAAAAAATATATTTGAATATATATAACACTAAATTTTTCAATAAATCTTCTATATTTTCTCTCAATTGTTATTTGGTTGTTGTTTCACTCTTCAGTTATGAGCAGCTAGTTATGAAATAGGGGTAAGTACCATGCCTGAATTTGGTAACTTTCTTTTCATTATGATGTTACCTTCATGTGTAGATATTAACTTTTTTAATTTTTATTGAATAATTTTGAAGCTATGTGAATTATAGCTCAGGAATCGTAGAATATTTCTCTATATAGTTTTTAGAGTTTTATTAAATTTTTAATAGTCAAATTTACGTTACAAAACTTGTTTACTTTCAGAAATTTCTATTTCTTTTAATATACATTTAATTCTTTGCCATTATTTTAATTTATTTAAAAAAATGTCCTCTTTACTTTATAAACTTTATTTGCAGTAATTTAAAAAACGTTACTTACAAATATTTCAAACTGAACTTCTTAATTAACAAATGACATCATATCCTTCTGAAATCTCAATAATTACAGACAAATTAATTTTACTTCTAATTTTCTTTTCAACTTTTATAAATAATAATAATAATTTATATGATTCTATATTGAAGCTGTTCCATTTCTGTAGAACGATTTTTTTTAATCCTATCTTAGTTAATTAATTAATTAATAATAATAATAGCTTGTTCTTTTTTTTTTCGACATAAAAAGAAATACATTTACGTATATATTTATTTTTGACATTAATTAATTTTTTCTTTTGAATAATTTGAAAGTTTAAGTGGCGTTTGTATTACTTTTCAACAAATGATCCAATTGAACTCAAAAATATGAAAAAAATACGACCTGCCGTATATATATATATATACACATACATGAATCAGTATGATACACATATGCATTTGTTTTTATGCATTCATTACATAATATTGAGGTCTATTCAATACCCTCTCCTTTAGAGACGGTGTTGGTTTATTTCATTCAACTAGCCGTGATCTTTTTATTCAAACCAGTTATTGAGGGGGGGGGGGTGTTCTTGACAGTACTTTTCGGAGTGAAAAAGACCCCGCCTCTGTGTCATTATTTACCTTCATATTGACAGCTGAAATAGTTTATTGGACAAAAAAATCACGGTATTACCCCGCCTTTTAGACCAGGGAAAGATGCATTTTAGTTTCGCTTTTGACAGTAGGGGAGATGATAGCATTCAGGACACTGCCCTTAAGTCTAAAGATCGAGGGGGTTACAGCAAAACTACAAGACATGTAATATTAAAAAGTCATAGGGATAAGTAGCACCATCTGAGGGATAAATGTGGAACTTTTTATTTTTTTACACTTTTTTTTTTTTTTTTTTTTTTTACCGAGAAAAACTTTTTACTATAAAAAGAATTGCAGTACAAACTACTTTTATATGCTACTTACTTGATTTTATATTAAAGTTTAAAATGTGTTGGGGATTTCTGGCCCATCTTGTACGTGCAGCTAGCAAAGAAATATTAAACTATAAATACCTTATATTTGACAATATTTCTTTCTTTTACAAAAGTATTACAATTTTTTTTGGCATATTTCTATCGTACATTTCTTTAAAAACAAACGTCATTATGTAATATCTATTTGGATGTATTAGGTAATTTTAATCTAACAGTTACTACGTATTATTGTTCATTTGACCTATAGAAATATATATTGAAATTTTCAGAACATGTCATTTTATGTTTAATAAATTGCATTTTTTTATGTAAGGTTTCTTTTTAAAATTTATTAAGGAGCCAAATTCTATTTTTTACATAGGCTTTTCTTCTTTATGTATTTCTAAACTCTTAAATTCTGTATTAAAGATTAAGCTCATAGTTGCTAAAATTGAGACACTTCTATTTCAATATAAATATTTTTGCTTTATTCAGCATAAAGAAAAATCTATAATTTGATTAAATAAAGATAATCAATCTAAAAAAGTGGTGTTACAAAATCAGAAGATTTGAAAGCTAAGCAAGATTTACTGCAACATGGTGTCTACGGGTTTTTTTTTCCCTGTCTGAAAGAAATAGGACTAAAACTGGACCCAAAACTAGTAAGATTTGATGTTTTTTTTTTTTTTTTTAATCCTTTATAAATCCATAAATATGCATGTTATTCTCATACAAATGAATACACAGTCAGGCATGAGAGTGCAGAAAATTAATAAAAGAGGAAACACGAGTATTCATGAAATTAATTTCAAATGAAAAATAATGTACACAGGGAAAAATATACAAAATATTTTAAAAGTAACAAATTAAACTAAAAGAATAATGCACATGAACACAATAAAACGTGTGTGGAAAAAAAAAAAAAAAAAAAAAAAAAAAAAACATTAGCTAGCAATCAACATTTAATCATTGATTGGTGATGGAAAATGGGAAAAGGGGGGGGGGGAAGTAGTTCATGAGTGAGAAATATTAAACACAATTCTACTTCTTTATGGGTTCTAGAATATCATAAAGTAAGTTTAAAATTAATATTGATATTTTTATTGTGGATGGATGAATATTCCAAAATAAAAGATTTCCCGCAGAATGTTTGATCGGTGATGGTTATAGATGGAAAAAAGGGAGGGAGGGAGCAGGACAAAAAAAAAAAAAAAAAAAAAAATTACATGAATGAGAAATATTGAATAATTCTGTTATTTTATAAGTTATAGAATCTGATAAAACACGTTTAAAATGAATACTTACATTTATATTTTGGATGAAGAAAGACTGAGAATCTAAAGTATTTCGTGGAGCGTTTGAACACTGATTGTTATTGGAGTTTGATAAAAAAAAAAAATGCGGAATTAACGGAAATCACATAAAAGTGGAAAACTGCGGATCCGCGGAAAAATTTCATGAATGTACACAGTAGACAGCAGTTTTTTAAAAACTCGTAGGAACTACAAAAACACCTTGTTAAAAATCAAGCGTTTGAATTAAGAAATTCACCGAAAATTGTTAGCAATTCACATTTTAATGTTTTCAATATAAGTTAATTGCACAATTCAATGCTCTTGAATATATAAAGAAGTTATCTATATACATAAAGATGATCGTTTGTTTGCCTGGATTTTTAGTTCACTATACAAATCTATACCGTTCAACTGACAGCTACGAAAAGTGCCACAGTTATCACTTACGAAGAAATCTAGTTAACGCTGTATTTTTTTTAACTCATTCGGATAATTGGATCAAAAGATATTAAATAAAAACCCCATTTTAACATTAAAATGGATTAAAAAAGAAAGAAATATTTAATGCCAAAATAAGGAAATGAAACACTTTTTTTTTTTTTCAGAAATAAAATAAAATCTATATATTAATAGGCAAGCATGAAATTTGTGGTAAACTTTTAACATATTAATTATGGAAGTAGAGAGTTGAAAGCGGTATCATTTGAAAGGTATGATTGACCAGATTTGCAGAATACAAAAATTATTTTCTTACAATGTCAAAAAGTATTTAAAAATACTTTTATTTTTTATGCACTTTATTTATACCCAAAATCTTTTGTATTTAAAATTACTTTAATTTCAATCATCTGCATTCCTATGGCAACGGCTCAAAATTTTGCGTGAATAATAATAAAAATTAAAGAAAAAAAAATGGTTATGCTACGGAAGTTCGTGCATTTTGTTAAATCAGGAATACATATGTGGATAAATATTTTCATAGAGATATTTGGCATTAGCTTAAAATTTGTGTTTAATTAAGTAGTATTTTCTTTTCCTATAGTAAAACAAAAATTTTCGTTTTTATTGTGCAACTTATGGGGCTCTTTTATGTTCTAACTTTAATTGTAAATAGTTATACAGTCATTTGCAAAAGTTTACGACCAGTAGCTGACTTTCAGCATTTTAACACATTGCATCATTTGCGCAGATTATTGCATCATCTCATGTGCTGATTGCATCAGATGCATTCTACTGCTATATATAAAGGTGGCCGACACATATATCGCCAGTTGTTTGTTGGATTTTGTTGTAGACAGTGCTGTTGTGTAGTGTAATTATTGTAATGGGTAAGGAACCTTCACTTACTGTTACAAAAAGGTCAGAAAAAATTGACCATGCACAAAACTGGATTTTCTGAACGCCAAATAAGTTCAAGGGTAAATGTAAGCAAGATAGATATGCATCAATCTATTAGTAAATTTAAAATTTCGGGAAAATTTGTGGACCTTAAGGGGAGCGGTTGTCCTAGAAAAATGAGTGCATGTGATGATCATGTGATAAGAAGGATGGTCATACAAGATCCAAGAACCTCGTGCAATAAGATTAGACACTCTCTGGCTGCAAAATGCACCAACATCAGTTAGAGTACTATTTCAAGATGTTTGGCCAAATATTTTGGTTTATATAATCTCATAAACCTGCAAGAAAACCTCGACTTACTCCAAGTATGAAAAAGAAACGACTGATTTTCGCCAGACAATATCAGAATTGGACAGTACAGCAGTGAGGGTCTTATTTTCGGATGAGTCAAGTGTGCAGTAATTTTCTGCATACGCTACAAATGTTCTCCGCCCAAGGGGAAAAAGATATGATGAGAGATATACGATTCAAACTGTGAAACAAACTCAGGGGTTAATCCAGGTTTTTGAAAATGGTACCCCATTTGTGAATTTTGTAAATAATTTGTGAAAAAGAAAAAATAATAATAATTAATTAGTTTGTGAAAATTAAAAATGCCTTGTGAACAAATAGCCAAAATGCACAAAGCAATTTATACAATTTTAAAATACTAATAAAAATAGAAAAGTTGTAAAATAATTATATTTATGTCAATTGGGTAAATACCTAAATTGAAGCTATTTATGATTTTCTTTTTTTTGTAAAATATATGAGTATGTATATTATGTGATGTTTCAAACCATCTAAGACATCATGTAGTATAGACCCGTTTCAAAAGTCAAATTTTAAAAGGTCTCAAAAAGCAAAGAATAAATATGTTATTCTCTAATAAGCAAATAATATTCACCTTACCAAATACTGTAAATCTGGGTTTTGTTTTTTTTTTCAAAAAAGTGGATCTCCATATAAATGAATCTAAATTTATATATTATAAAAGATATAAATTAAAATTATCTTATTGCAGTTAAAAAAATTTTCCTCAGCTCTTTTTGAGATTATCTTAAAACTATTATGTAGGAGGAGGTTGTTATTAAGAGACAATTGAAAACACATAGCTGAATTACAAAATTTGTCAATATTTTGAATTTTTAAATTAGATTTATCACCACTATTCTAAAACAGAGCTCTGCCCTCCCTTTTTTTAAAATGATTAAATTAATTAAAAATTGTTAAAAGACTAGTAGGATGTTAAGGCTTTCACAAAACTTTCTTCTATATCATTTTATGTAACAGGGCCACTTACTGTTTCACATGCACAAAAATTCAATCATAACTTCTTACAATAAGTATTTCATCTCTAGAATTTGATGCAAATTTAATCAACAGATACTGAGATGTAGCCATGTGGATAAGCACAGAAGGTGAGTAATAGCAGTACCACCTGAAGGCCGATATACACCCAAATTAAATCAATATCTGTTTTGGGGCATTTATATGCCATAGAAGTTGAAAATAGTCTTTTTATTTACGTGTACAGCAGCGCCACCTGTCAGCCGATATGTACCTAAATTGACTCAGCATAGTATTTCATAGTGGTTTTTTTCATATACCCAGTTTTGTGCAATTGAGGGTAATAGAATCTGAGATACAGTCTTGATATTAAAGAGGAAAATTACCGAATAACAGCGCCCCTATCGGTCGATATGCACTAAAATTGAACGATCATAATTTTTCATAATGACCTTTTCACCTAACGAGTTTTGATCATTTATATACAATAGAACCTGAGATACAGCTTTCTCTTAACCCTTTCAGGGGCACTAAGTAAAAATGATTGAATTTCCTTTTAAATATATATATATATCATAAAGTAAACATCCCCTACAAGTCATATTTGATGAAGAAAAAATTTCAGCATGTGGGGATTTTTTTGTGGGTGGTGGCTAGACGTTCTAGCCACTGCGCACATACGTCATGTAACTTAATTTTCGTATGGAAATAAATATTTATATATGTAAGGAATAAAAATTTAAACTATGCCTTGAAAATGCAATTGTAATAATACAATGTAATAATAATTAATTATTACTTAAATTATAATGCTTCTTTATCCTTTTTTTATGATTTATTATATATATATACACACACATATATATGGGCTGTTTAAAATTTGTTTAGAAACCTTTATGCATTAGTAATAAGAAAAAATTATTCACTATTTAAGGAATAAAAATTATAGTCATTCAGGAACAGATTGGCGAACTTGAAAATTTTTGCTCCAATTTACTCGCCCTCTTGAGCTAGAAGGACCTTCTATTTCACTGGTTTGTTCATCTACCGAACTTGAAACAATTTCTTCTTCAGGTGAATCTGGAACATATTCCTCATTATCACTTGTTCCTGATCCAGATACTGCAGAATCATCAAATGAGGGTAGCTCTTCAAACAGAGCAATAGCTTCATCCAAAAATAAGCCTTTTCTAGGCATTATTGTGATAAAAATTAAGATATATAAATTTAATTTAAGATTATTTAGAGAAATTAACTAAATTTAAAAGCTATGGAAATAAAAATTTATTTTTAAAAATCACGATTTCAGAGAAATAGGAAATGCAGCCTCTCTCTATACTGTAAACAGAAATACTGAATAGTTTTTTTGTAAGAACCCTCCCACGCTTGTTTACATCTGTATTTACATTCTGCTATCCCTTACTGTTTATATTTATCACTGTTCACTAACCTCAAAAGACCCTCTTTGTTTAATATCAAAGGAAAAGAAATTGAGATTCTTTTCCCCAGCAGAACCTGTCTTATGGCATCTTCCCTGACATATGTGCGCAGTGGCTAGAGCGTCTATCCTCCTAAAAGATGCTCCTAAAAATCAAACTAAAATTAATGATCTAAGATAATATGTAAATCTGTTGTATTTAAAAGGTGCATTACAGTATATTTACACTACCAAATACTTTTGAAGAAAAAATTATTTTTCATAAAAGTATATAAAAGAAACTTCAAAAATTTTTCCCGCAACTTGTCCATTTAAAAATGTCACAGGCACATCCTGCTTAAAGTTACTGTAGTGCTACCATTTCTATTTCAATTTTAGAAGTACACATTAACTTTTCATAAAAGTGGATAGAAAAAGTAGCCACTGCACACCTAGAGAAAAATTTCTAAAGTAGGTGGATAGACCCTCTAGCCACCGCCCCTGAAAGGGTTAAATGGAAAAAATTCCATTCTCACCCGTTGAGCGATTTGCGCCAAAATTTGATAGGCACTAATTAAAGTGCAACTACATATAATTTTATATGAAATTGTGTGCCCTGGTTCTTGAGATATAGTCGGCATAAGTTCTTGTCCCACACAAACAGAATTTTCTAATAAAATCATTTTGTAAAATATAGAACCGACTCCAAAAAGCAACTACTATTAAAAAAAAAAAAAATGTATGAAATGAAACTAAATTGTGGCTAAAAGTATAAAATAATTTCCTTCGCCAAACAACCTATAACACTACAATTAATCATAACTTTTGAAGTCGGCGCAAAATTAAATAAAATTTAATTAGTTTTTAAAGGTTTGTTTTTACATTGGTAGCAACAAATGCTGTCGTCTCGAATGATCCATTTTCATGTTTCCATTATTATTTTATCTCTCTATACAATTGGTCCATTGGTAGCATCTACACAGAACAGTGAATATTCTTCACAATGCGGTATTTATGTTTCTACAAAGTTAGAGTTTCCTTTGCAAATTTGGTATAACTTTGATAACTATCATCCTTGGTGGCTTTTGGATTTGGCATTCAAAACGTATTGCAAAAATATACACGCAAGATGTATATTTTCATAATATACTTTGTACGAAGTATTGTTTCATATTCTTGATTACTCTCTTAATATACCTTATCAAATTAATCATGATATCCCAAAGAAATTAAATATGTTTGCCAGATAATTTTGCGATTTTTCTTTCACCAAGGATGTCAGATACCAGCATCTTCGCCAACATTTGCTGCTTAAGAAATCTTTTTTGTTTTCTTGAATCAAAATAGTTTTCAGCCGCGTTTTGCAGGTGACAATGTGAGATGTGTATTTTGAATAGGATTTGATTTTTGTATTGAATAAAGGTATCAATTTTTATTTAATTTTGCGCCGACTTCAAAAGTTATGATTAATTGTAGTGTTATAGGTTGTTTGGCGAAGGAAATTATTTTATACTTTTAGCCGCAATGTAGTTTCATTTCATACAATATATTTTTTTTTTTTTATAGTAGTTGCTTTTTGGAGTCAGTTCTATTTTTTTACAAAAAGATTTTATTTTTCTCTTTTCAGTGAAAACTTATTCATATAGCAGAACATCAAAAGACATTCGACGGCGGTTTCACAAATCACAACTTCCAAGAAAAGTGACATAACTCAAAAAATAGTTTATGTTACTGAAAAATATATGAAATGCACCCAATGTGAACAAAAAAGTTACATCTCCATCTAGAAAGTTATCCACTCGAGAGACAGTTGTGCCAGTTTTATTCTAGTCGAGTTATTTTTAAATTGATTTTTCTCAAATGCTGCATTTTTAAGTTGTGTCACTTTTCTTGCCTTTATCGGATATGAGCAAAATACTATCTATTGAATGAACAGACGTTAAGTTAAAAAGTCTTTAGAAATGTAAAGAACGGATACGCTGTATTCTTAACCAAAAATTCTGTTAGGCATATATATTGAACTTTACAGTGAATACGTGTCACTCGCTGCGCTGAAATTGTGTAGCGTAAAGTTCAAACAAAGAGCAAAATATGCATTGCAGTTGATGGACAGAAGTCTCAACATCGATACTTACTTACTGCTTTTACCCATGTAGCTGCATGCGTTCAGCAGTTAAAGTGAGAAGAGACTTTTGTGAATATCCTGTAATTTGTTTATATCTTAATGAAATCATAATGAAGCCTATTTCAGGCCAAGATCATTACGACAACAAAAAAAAGTATTAAAATTGAATCATCTCTTACGAAGTTATAAGCTAATAAATTTCAACAACAACGAGAAACATTGTTTGTATTGAGAACCTCTTCCTTTATGAAGTCGGTTTAAAATGTCTATGCGTTAATCGATGTGTCTGCTTACAATAACCATACTTTGAATTTTACATAGCATAAATGACACCCGCTACGCTACATCATATGCAATGTCGTTCAAGTGTGCACAAAATAAGAGATTGTGAACAAACAAATGCACGTTTTAAGCGTTCTGTTTTTGGCATTAATGTCTAAACTATCTTTTCGTACTAAATCGATGATGCTCTGCAATTTTATAATTCACTTTTTTCCCCTGTCTTGAACTGTTTCCGAGATAGGAACGCTAACTCCACTGTTTCCCACCAGGTGGTGCTGTAGGCAGTTGAATCGCGCAGCACATATCCACTTTACTGTACCTACATACTACTTTTATGACTATAGCTGCAGCTGTTCAGCAGTTAAAATAGTCGGGACTGACTTTTTTCGGCACCCTGTATTTACTTTTGATCGCAAAGATATTGCAATGGGACCTATTTCAGACCAAGACCTTTACAATAAAATAAAAAGTACCAAAATCAGATTATCTGTTCAGAAGTTATGTGCTAACAAACAAAAATTAAAAAACATACGGTTTGAATTGTGAACCTCCTCCTTTTTGAAGTCGGTTAATTAGAGCATCTCTTATAAAGTTATAAGCTTACAAACACCAACAACACATAGCTCGAATTAAGAACACCCTCTTTGCTGAAGATGGTTGAAAACGACTTTGCGCTAATCGATGTGACCACTTACAGTAACAGTACTTTGAACCACAGAGTATACGTGTCATCCGCTACGCTGCAAAGTGTGCAACGTAATTCAAGTGGGCACAGTGTAGGAAATTGCAAAGAAACAACTGCACGTTTTAAGCATTCTATTTTTTAGCAATAATGTCTAAAAACTGTCTATTCGTAATAAATCGATGATGCTCTACAACTTCGTAATTAACTTTTCTCCCATCTTGAACCGTTTTTGAGATAGGAGCACTGATTCCACTGTTTTTCACCAGATGGCATTTTATTTTCTTTAGATTGTAAAGATATTACAATGGGACCTACTTCAGACTAAGATCTTTACAACAAAACAAAAAGGATAAAGTAACCGTATTTTGAACTATATAACGTATGTCTCACCAGCTATGCTACGTGTGCAATGTAGCTCAAGTGTGCATAGTGTAAGAAATTGCGAACTAAATGGATGATGCCCTGCAATTTTATAATTCAATTTTTCCACCTGTCTTGAACCGTTTCCGAGATAGGAACGCTAGCATGAATGTCTAAACTATCTTTTTGTACTAAATCGATGATACTTTTCAACTTTGTAATTCACTTTTTTCTCTAGAACCGTTTTCGAGATAGTAACACTAACTCTGCTATTTTTCACCAGGTGGAGCTGCAAGCGTTTTAACCTTGTACTGCATGGCCACTTTGCTATACTTACATACCATTTTTAACACTATAGCTGCAGCCGTTTAGCAGTTAAAAGAATTGGGACTGATTTTTTTGGGCACCCTGTATTTTCTTTAGATTGTAAAGATATTACAGTGGGATCTATTTCAACAAAACAAAAAGTGTCAAAATCGGAGCATCCGTTCAGAAGTTATGAGCTAACAAATATAAAAAAAACATACGGTTTGAATTGAGAACCTTCCTTCTTTTTTGAAGTCAGTTAAAAATGATAAAGTCTTCTGAACCTATGAAAAACATATAAAACCATCGAAAACCAGAAATAAAAAAAATTTATGAAACCAATACTTTTTTCTATTATATAAATAATATAATATATAGAATATAAAAGAAAGTAAAAATACAGGTATGAAGTTTCTGGAAAAAACAGAAAAGTTGGTAGCTATGTTTATGCCTTTCACTGGAACAACCGGACATAGCTGCAACCCGCGTGATTAATAATTTAAAAAAAATGTATATTATTTTGATCATTTAATAAAACATTATTAGATTATAATTACCGATAAAACAACAAACAATTACTTAAGTAATAATTTATCATGGTTTAAGCTCATAAATCTGAAAATGCAAGGATTGCAGCAATTTCAAATTTTAGAGATTTGTGAAAATTGTTTCCAAATAATATAAGAAACATGTCACATGCTATTTTTACTCCTTAAAAGCAAACGATGATTAATTTGGCAAGTTAAATAATAAAATAGGAGAAATGCACTTTGGAATTTTATTTAAACTTGTATTTTTCACTTTCTTGGAGGGGAGAGGGAGAGAATAATTAAAAGAAAAAAGACAAATTTTCCATGATTTTGTATAATGTAAATAAATTTTAATATTATCCCTTTTTACAGTTAGTTCTTAGCTTTCAAAAGAAATAAAAATGTGCAGATGAGAGTTACATTAGTCTGCCGGTGGCCTGCTTCAAGGTCAAAGAACAATGTGTTAGAAGTATGTAGGTCAGCGATTTTATTAGGATCTTCCAGGAGTGTGTTTATTATTTAGCCAAGTCAAGAGATAATGAAATATTCAGTGTTATTTATTTATTTTATTACAAGCACTTCAGAGATTTTATTATTAAATATAAAATACTGATATTTTCACTATGATTAAACACTGGATGAACAAGCACGTGTTTTCAGAAGTCATCATTGAATGCTGAATTGTCTTGCTAAAATACTTAATAATCTAAGTAATTGTGAAATTGAAACAGTGTGAAAAAAATAAATAAATAAATAAAATAAAAAGCCATTTTTAAATGCATGTAAACAATTTTACAGAATGCTCATCCTGCAAAAAAAAAAAAAATTCTTTCGAGGTTGAATATTATTGTGCATCTCTGCCTTTGATTTGTTGGGTAATTTATGCGCTATTAGCATGTTCGCGACATTGCTGCGGTATTAATTTACTCCATTTACCAACTTCTTTTATACCTTACACTGCATAAAAAAAGTAGACTGACACTTCTTTGCAATTTTTTAAAACCCCGTCTTCGTTTAATAGGAAATGTCAATTAAAATTCTTTAACATGTTTATACTTATCAATCTTCATATTTTTGACAGACAAATAAAAATATTCAATTATTTATAATTTCAATGTAAGGAAATGCAGAAAAGAGAAAATATATACATTTGCACAATAATTATTTTTTTAAAAAGTAGACGGACACTAGTCAAAAACTGCAATTATCTAAGTAGGTGTTTCTTGTGGAATATCAGTTTTGCATGTACATGTACATATGGCATTTTGTCACTTGCTAACGTGCTTGACAAGATGGTTTTACGTAGTTAAATTTTTTGGAGATGAATGCGCCATGCCATGAGGAAGTCCTCTAACTGATTACCAGAAAGGACAGATTATAGCGCTGAAAAATTTTAATAAAGGAGTCAGAGAAATTAGTAGGCTACTTCTAATAAGCAAAAGTAGCATCAACGATTTTCTACGTGCTCCTGAAGCCCATGGTGTAAAGAAAAAGAGTGGCCGGCCAAAGAAACTTTCGCTTAGAGACCAAAGAAATTTTTTTACTGAGCTGAAAAAAACTGGAGCATCAATTCCCAGAGTTCGAATAAGCACAGGAATTACTAACGTAACTTCTCAGACAATTTATAACTACATTAAGCCCTCAGAGCTCTTTCAATATAAGAAGAGAAAACATCATCCATGCTGGAAGGATTACCACGTGACATAACGTCTACAGTGGGCTCAAAACCATACGTCTTGGACTACAGAATGGATATCTGTAGTTTTTTCAGATGAAAAAAAAAAATTAATTTAGACGGCCCAGATGGATATCAATATTATTGGCACAGTTTGGAGAAAGAAGACGATGTGTACTTTACTCAGCAAGTTGGTGGTGGTGGCATGGTGGTGTGGCTAGCTGTTGGCTATGGTGGAAGGACAAATTTAGTATTCCTAAGTAAGAAGCAGACTCACAAAGATTATACTGAAACACTAAGCACTGAGCTTTTGCCATTTGAGTTTGATCTTGGAGGAGAAAACTGGATTTTCCAACAACATGGAGTGCCAATACACACCACTAACAACGTTAAAAAATGGTTTCATGAGAACAACTTCAATGTTTTACCCTGGCCAGCCAAGAGTCCGGATATGAATCCTGCAGAAAACATTTGGGCTATACTTGTTCATA
Source organism: Salticus scenicus (assembly GCA_963930645.1). Lineage (NCBI taxonomy): Eukaryota > Metazoa > Arthropoda > Arachnida > Araneae > Salticidae > Salticus > Salticus scenicus. Next base: position 328,601,599 of record OZ005651.1, read on the forward strand.
AAATTTATGAGGGTGGACGCCAGTATGAATCAATTCACCAGCTCCAAGAAGCTCTTACAAATATTTGGGAAATTTTCTGTCAAAAAAAAGATTCAGAATCACATTGATTTAAGGCCTAACAGAGTATACAAACTTATTAAAGCAAATGGGAGATGAGCCCCTTAGTAAAAACGTTTTATTTTAGAGATACAAGATGTGTCAGTCTACTTTTTTAAAGAAAAATTACAGTGCAAATATGCACCATTTTTGTTTTCTGAATTTTTTCACTACATAATTTAAAAGGATTGAATCTATATCAAAAAAATAATAATATGTGATGTCTCAAGAATATATTTATATTAGTGAAATGAACCTCATATCTCTAATTAAAGAAATAAACGGCTTTAAAGTATTACAAGTAAGTGTCCGTCTACTTTTTTTATGCAGTGTATTTCTCATTTGTAATAAATTTCATTGCAGTAGAAGACTAGGAAATTGCATATATGTTGATACCAGAAAATGTTAAGTCAAATAGTTAAAAGATAGAATAAATATATAAATAAATTATATTTAAAAAAATTAAAAACTTAAACACACCCAAGATAGGACTGGTCAGAATTGTATTTTTGACAATTTTGGACTTTATTAATCATCTGTAAAAATATAGTTAAAAAAAAGTGATAATTTATTTTAAATTTTGTTTTCAAATAACAATACAACAGTAAAATCTTACTGAAATTCTTTATGGATTTAGACCCTTTATAAAGGTTCTTGAATTGTATATACAGACATTAATATGTTACTGTAATCACATTTGCTCAACTACTTTATTTTTTCCAATGAACTAGAACACAACATAAAACATAGAGGCTAGCTTCGATACAGAGCTTCTCTTGGTGATTCATTATGTGACGATGTGATTTGCAGTATCGACACTTTTTACTGTAACCTTTTTGAATCTGAAATCTCTTTTCTTGTCCAGGAACTTAGGTTCTATTTTTTATATTTTTTTGGATGGGTAAGTACGCTAGCTGTCCCTATATGTTTATCATATTGCAGAGAAATGCTTTTTGATTTTTAAAAAGAAATGTGGTTTTTCGACCATTTTCCAATTTTTGTATAAGCTTTGATATAGGGAACCCACTGGCGATTTGTTACACAATGATATGATTCGATGATGCAACACTTTTTACTAGTAATTTTTTCGTATCAGAACTTGTTTTTGTTTTCGAGCCGACAGATCAAGTTTGAGTAAATTTATTAAACAGGATTGATTTTTACTTTACTGTAGAATGGGGTTTTAAGGGATTTTTTTTTTTCTTCTTCAGAGCGAGATGCTCCAAAAAGATAAGTTTTAAACAAGAAATATTTTTAAAACTTACTTTTTTTTTTTTTTTTTATCACCAAGAATGGACTTTGTGAAAGTAACGCACTGTCGAAAACTGATTTCGTGAAGGTACTGCATCATCGAAAATTTGACTTTGTGAAGGTGCCGCAAAGCGACACTAAATTCGTTCTGGATTAACCCCTGATCCTCCAAGCCAAATGATATGGGGTTCAATATCTATGCCCGGTACTGCTAGTCTATATTTTGTGCTATCTAAAACCACTATGAACAGAAAGTGGTACCTTAATTTGTTACATAAAAAGTTGGCTTCACATGTGTGTTCATAAATGTTCAATTTTTATGCATGATGGGGCTCTGTGTCACAAGGTGAAGATTGTCAAGAAATATTTGAGGGCACAGAAAATCAAAGTGCTTGATTGATTGGCCAGGTAACACTCCAGATTTGAATCCAATAGAGAATCTGTGGTGTATTATGAAAAATAAAGTCACCGAAAAGCAACCATGTACTGTTATGGCACTTGTTGAAGCAATAAATCATGTCTGGTGTACAGACATTTCTAAAGCTTAGTGAAAGTCTCCCATTTATAGCAAGAGGATTGCACAAAATCAAAGGAGATCCTACAAAATACTGACTTTAATTACAGTAAATAACCATGTACAGTCTATTTTGTTGTTTTATGTGTAAAATATGTATGTTCTTTTTGCAGAATTCCACTAAATCTGATTTTTTTATGGGTAGTCTTAAACTTTCAATTTTTATTTTGTAAATATAAAAAAGTTTTTTTTCTTCCTTTTCTTTATTTATTTTTTGGAGGTATACATTAGCTTTAGTATCGGACCCTGTTTAATTCAATCGGATAATTGGATGGAAATATATTAAATAAAACCCCCATTTTAACTTTAAAATTATTAAAAAGAAAGAAATATTTTATGCCAAAATAAGGAAATGAAATATACGTTTATTTTTCTTTTCCTGAAATAAAATAAAATCTATATATTAATAAGCAAGCATGAAATTTGCGGTACACTTTTAACATATTACTTATGGGAATCAATTGTTGAAAGTGATATCATTCAAAAGGTATGATTAGCCATATTTGCAGAATTCAACTTTTCTTTGAATGCAATAAAATCAAGTTCCAGTTGACTAACATCTAGCGTAGACTAGCAAGAGTTTCTTCCCTTTGTCATATCCTAAAATCTCCACATCAAGTCTTTTTTTCAAAAATACCATTATTTAAAGAAAAAGAAAAACTACTTAGTGTAGTATTTAAATTGCTCTTATTTTCTAGTATATGAATAAAAATACCTCAAAAGTATGTTAGAAAGTAGCCAGTTCAGAATAAGAATAGCCAAAATACTTCTCTGAAAGAATAATTTGATGCATTTTGCTTAAACATGCTATTAAAACTTTCACAATTAAACATGCTATTCAAATTTCAACAATATCTATCTTAGTTAAATATAAAAGATATTTTGAAGTACGTCAAGAAATACCGAATTCAGAGAAATCTTAAAAATTCCTATTTAATATTTTTAGTACCTGCACTAGTTTAAAAAAAGAAAAGAAAATGGCATTAAAAAAAATGAGATTGACTTTATGTCTATTACACATGTTTTTCTTACAGCCCCCCCCCCCCCAAAAAAAAAAAAAAAAAAAACTTCTAAAGAATGAGATAGAAAAATCATAGACAGGTAAAGTAAATTAGAGTAAATTCAAATGAATTTACATTTAAATATCTGCTAGTAAAATTTTGAATAGGGAGCTGCAACACAGATCAGTACCACCAGAATACAGTGGGACCTCTTTCGTTCGTCCCCACTTACTTTGCATTTACCGCGTATTTCGTTTTTTTAAACTTGGTCCCTTGAAGTTCCTTATTACCATAATGTTAAAAAATCCTGTATATTTCATCCTATTACTTTTTTGCTTTCCCGTATAGTTCTTAACGAATTCGATTACGATCAGTTTTTTTTTTTTAATTACACGTAGGACGGTGGTGGAGACAGCCAACATAGCCAGACAATCTGGAGCGAAAAGGGAGGAGATTGTTAAAATGTACCTCACCTCATGATTGGACTATTTCATTAGAGCTCTCTTAACTGTGAAAAAGACAGAGAAATTGTACTATGCTCCGATCGAAGCTAATTAAATTGTTAAAGTGAGTGTTTTTCTTACTTGCACTTTTAAGTCCCATTATTCAACAAATGGCTTCCACAAGCGGTACAAAAAGAAATTTTCTCTCGTTGAATAAAAAAATTAGCTATTCTAAAAGAATTGGATAGCTTTCATGAAAGCAAAGTAGATTTAGCAAAAAAATTTTAAATTCCTGTAACAACACTGCAATACATTTTAAAAAAGAGAGACTCCATTGAAAAGTCATGCAATGATCTGGGTAAATCTGCCAAAAAAAGGATATATTTGAATACATCTTCATATGAAGAAATAGAAAATGTTTTATTGAAATGTTACACAGATGCCCGAGCAGCCAAAATTCCTGTTAATGGTGTACTAATCAAAGAAAAAGCTCGAGAAATAGCTCAGCACATAAAAATAGACTTTTCAGCATCTAATGGCTGGATGGACAGGTTTAAGAAAAGACACACACTAAAAATGCAAAACAATTGTGCATTACGAATTTCTTCATATAATTATAGGTATGTATGTAATTGTACAATTTGCCAGTACTAGTATTTATTAAACATACAAAACTAAACTTTTATATTTCTTTTTACAAAGATATTGATCACGATAGCTATTTATTATAAATTTAATTGCACTGTGCTTTTACTGCATTATAATTTTTTTGTAACTTTACAGAAAAAACATTGATCCCGCTTGCATCGTTTTTCCTGTTTTGTTTGTTTTTTCCTTGAGTCCCGTGAAAAACGAACGACCGAGGTTTGACCGTATATAGAAATATTGCTAGAATATATGGAATCACTTTTTCTTTATCTGTTGCGTTTGATTGTTTTATTCCAAGATATTGGTTCTATCACTCCCGGAGTCATAAATCTCTAAACCCCATAAATGTTTTTTCTTGCCTCTCAAGGGTTGCTGATTGCAAGAAGAATTTTTCTTTTCTCTAATGCAGACAAACAGAACCTTTTAAACAGAATCCTGATACACCACATGCATTTGGTTAAAAGTTTCAAATTTTCAATCATTTTAAAAAATGAAATAGAAAAAAACATCATTCAAATAAATAAGTAAAATAAAAAAATACATGTATTACCATAGCCTCCTAAACTAGATGCCTTCTGCGTGGCTTGGAAACTTGGCAAACATTCAAGTGGTAGACAGCGCCACCTGGTACAGATTGCACGACTGTTTTACTCAACAGCCACCAAAAAATTTTAAAAGCGGGATTCGATATACATAATAGGCAAATAGAATTGAAGAAACGTTGAATATATATATCATTTCTTAAAATTATTGGTGACAGTTGAATAAAAAAGTCATACACAAAATTCCTCAAAAACTAATGTGCCAATCTTATTAAAATTTTGCACATTTTTTCAAAATAGAACTGACAAGTACTTGAATGAAGGATTTTCCCATATTTTTTTCCCCCCGATTACTACTAATTTTACAAATATGTACCAAAAATTGCACTGTTTTTGAATACAACTCAGTCAATTTTTTTTTTTTTTTTAAGTTCTTTGTTCAATCATTAGTCAATTCTGTTTTGAAGAAGTGTGTAAAATTTCAATAAAATTGGTGCATTAGTATTTGAGAAATTATCTTGACCGCTTTTCTGAAAGGTCTTCAGAAACCAGGACCCATTGACTGAATTTTCCAAATATGAAAATTTTTTAAAACACCGTTTAAATGTAGCTCTTTTACCTGCTTAAATTTTTTTTTATTTATTTAAAGAAATAATAATATTAATAATAAAAAAAGGCAAGAGAAAGTATTTTTTTTTTTTTTTTTTTTTGTAAGCCTTTGATACCTAAAAATCACTTAAATAAAACCATTAAGCTTCACAACAGGGAGACGTCTAGATCCCGAAATTTATCACATATTAATTAATAAGCATCAATTTTTCAGATGTAAAAATAAGCAGACATATAAGAAACTTGAGATGGAAAAACAATTCACAAAATAACAGTGTCTTCTTTTTGAAAGTATCGCTAAATGTATTTTTACTATACAATTAAGCTAAATTAATAGATTAAATTAACAATAACCTTTCTGATAATTTTTTAAAAATGTTTAACAAAAATATAACATATTTATAAAAATGTTCACAGGGAGGTGGGGGGAGGGGAGGAAAATCTTTAGAAAAAAATAAGTAAAAATCTTCGTAAAAATTAATTTTAATGAGTTTAATTCTTTTTTAGAAATGAGTCTGAATTGAGCAGATTCAGTTTTTCAAATATGATTCTGAGGAGTATGAACTCACTCATTTTTTATGTGGTGAACTTGAGTTTGAGTCAGTTCAATTTTTTCATGAGTTTGCACAACACTGATCCTAACATTGGTGTCAGCATAAAATGCAGGAGTCTTCTTAACATTTTTGAAAAACCTAGGCATCAAATACTTTCTGATAAAAAGTAGACACAGTTTTTGTGATACAGTCATGTTATAAACAATCAAAACTATAAGTCTTTTTAGCTTTTTTTTTATCTCCAATACATGAATCCCTTTAGAACGCATGAAACTCTTTAATTCTATCAAAATCCGAAAAATAGCTAATGATTTCTGTCAAAGTTGTTTCATCCATGTTCAAAATATAATCTGCAGTGTATTAGAAAAATAACAATTTTACCTTTTTTTTTTCCCCCTCTTTCTATTCATTTCATTCACAAAACACTTTCATCACATGTTGGTATAGGTGTATGGATTAAGGTTAATCGCTGCACTGGAGACCTAGGCCTACTTTCTTTACACCATTCTAAAGTTTAAATTACTGTAACCAACCATCCAATGCTCGAAAATACTTTAATTTACAGGCAAAAGTTTGTGATTATTCTCTTTGAACATATTTTGATAAATTAGAACATTTAAGCTTTAATCTTTTTAAGACAGGCATACGTTTTCCAAATTTTGACTGTTTTGATTCTTGGAAATATTTTTGAGAGGAGGGTGCACTTTTATTGTTTTATCCAAAAATTTTATCTTCAGCCTTTAAAACTATTGCTAAACTGTTTTTTGGAATTTCATATTTCTGAGCAATTTTCATTTTGCTGAATATTTTATTATCTTTTAAAATCATCTTTATTTCAACTGATAAACGAGTATTATTTTGTATTTGTAACATGTAAAAAGCTTTCCTAACAAAATCTGCCTTTATCTCCTCCTTGACTATCAACATTTCTGAGAGTTGACCAAATCAAATAACGTTAAAAAAAAGAAAAAAAAAAAAAAAAAAGTAACCAGGCTATTTTAAAAATAAGCCATTACTCCTATAACAATAATGGTCATACCTCAACGCAACAAATTTTTCCGAAATAAAGAGCATGAGAGAAACATTATTGTACTTCTCTTTTACACCTGCTGCAAGAAAAGTTGAGATTCCATTTGAACTTGACACTGCACTCTGAAGAATCATGTAGAAATATGAAACAGAGTTCACAAAAAAAAAAAAAATCTGACTTGCAATTTTTAAATGAGAACGAAAAATTATACTGTCTATTTAGAAATTTTTTATTCATGAATTCATCAACCATGAACATTCATTTAAAAATAAATTGGAGTGTAAAGGTTGATATTTTTATATGCCAACTATGTGAAAAATACCAGAGCCGGGAATCTAACCTGGGCACTTCCGCTTAACGCACGGATGCTCTACCACTGAGCTACCCTGGCTGACAACCAGCTAGACACTTCTTACATAATATTCATTGGCAAAGTCACCGAGTTGTGCTACGTTTAATATTGTGTTACTTGTTACATCTGCGTTTGCAGACTCGGTGACTTTGCCATGAGAGAAGTGCGTAGCTGGTTGTCAGCCAGGGTAGCTCAGTGGTAGAGCATCCGTGCTTTAAGCGGAAGTGCCCGGGTTCGATTCCCGGCTCTGGTATTTTTCACATAGTTGGCATATAAAAATACCTTTACACTCCAATTTATTTAAAAATGTATACTGTCTATGTTAGTGCATTTAGGACCATTTGCTAATTCTTAAAAAAAGGAAGCGGTTTGTAAAAACAAATGTCTCATTTATTGTAATTAAAAGCAGCATCATAATAAAATCAAAGCATATTCTTTGCAGCGGCGTAGCATAGGTTTCTGCCGCCCGGGGCAGATGCCACATTTGCCGCCCCCTTTCTACACCCAAAGAAAATACGACTGTTATAATTCATAGCTGCCAAGTTTTTTAATTTATTCTGGAATGTTGTTAGTCCCGCCCCTTTTTTACACCGTAATCTTTTTAGAGTAATTTTCTTCATATTTAATTGTAATTATATATTGAAGAAAATTTTCGTACAAAGTTTACGGTGTGAAAAAAGGGCGGGGCTAACAGCATTCCGGAATAAATTAAAAAACTTGGCAGCTATGATAATTATAAAATTTTCCAAAGCGGATAAAATGTTAAATTAGATTCGTTGATTTATTAACGTTGCACTAGACTGAACATTGGGCTATTGGTGACGGTCCGGAGACATGGCATCACGATTTTGATTCTCTACGGAGGGATGGCACTCGCGTTTTAATAGCCTGACGACATACGCGGGAAGTACAGCACTTGACGGTGCAGCTTAGTTTAACAAGGACCAGACGACGTCTCACCCTCGGCCTCTTTCGTTGACCAGTACAGAGGTAACCACCCTCCGAAGCACTAACCGCGATCAGTGCTGCTTCGCTTACGGTGTTCTAAACTAAACCGAGCTTTACCAACCGGCCCACTACCGGGGTTATTAAATTTGAAATTTACGAATTTGTAATATTTTTTTTTCTAAAATTTAAAATGTTTAAAAACTGGAAAAGAAAATTTTATTAAAATATATTTTCACTCATTGGTCGAAACTCGACCACTTTTTTACAAAGCAAAGTAATTGCCTTCTCATAAACAGAATTAAATTGCAACACAGCAGTGCATTTGTCGACCGATATGCCCCCAAATTAAAATAGAATAGTTTTACATAATGTCCATATCATGTACCATGTTTGGTACGTTTATATACTACAGAAGTTGAGATGTAGCCTTAACTTAAATGGAATGAATCACAACATAGCACACCACCTTTTGGGTGATATACTCCAACAGTTAATCAGCACCAATTTAAACTAAAGTTTAACCAATTGTTAATCATGTTTAAATTCCGCCTATTGATTCACGAGATACTGTAAAATTTCCCTAACACATCATACACACACAAACAATTATTTTCTAGAAATGAGCGAGTCACGTTTGGGACATCTTAAAATGTGCCAAATTCATCGAAAACCGGAAATAAAAAAAAATTCACAAATCCAATACTTTCTTCTATGCCATTTTAGATGACAGCCCCACCTACCGTTTAACATGAAAAAAATTAATGAATATATTTTCTCATAAAATTCAGTGCAATTTTCATCAACAGATGCTGAGATATAGCAAGGAGAAACCGCATTAAAATATTAACAATAAAAATAATTTTTGATAATATGTACTCACACATCTAGTTTGGTACATTTATATAGGATAGAAACTGAGATATAACCTTCCCGTAAACGGAAAATATTGCTGAATAGCAGCGCCACCTATCACCTGATATGCATCCAAAATGAATCAGCATACTTTTACCTAATAACCATCTCTTACAGCAAGTTTCGTACATTTATACACTATAGAAGCTTATTGTCGTCCCTAAAATGGGATTAAATTGCAATTTAACAGTGCCACTTGTTGGCCGATATGCACTCAAACTGAATCAGCAGAGATTTATTTAATATATACCTATAAGTTTGGTACACTGTAGATGCTGAGACTTTTCTGAAATGAGAGGAAATCGCAATGTAGAAGCGCTCCCTGTTGGATGATATAGGCCAAAAGCTAATCAGAACCAATTCAAACCAAGGTCCAACCAAATATCAAGTTCGGTTAAATTAAGTCCATTGGTTCATGAAGTACAGTGTTCGAACTCAAAAAGACAGACATTTTCTAAAAATGGACAAACTGAGTTCAGGAAATCTCAAAACGTGTAACTTTATCGAAAACCTGAAATCTAATTTTTTTTTTAAATCTTATACTTTCTTCGTATATAGGTAGAAGATAGAATAATAATAAATCAATTTTTTTTTTTTTTTAAATAAGTAGTCAGTTTCAGTTAATTCAAATGCAAGGAGATCTCAAAACGTGTAAATTCATCGAAAACCGGAAATCATTTTTTTTTAATCTTATACTTTCTTCTTATATATGCAGAAGATAGAATAATAAATCAATTTTTTTTTTTTTTTTAAATAAGTAGTCAATTTCTGTTAATTGAAATGCAAGGAAATCTCAAAATATGTAAATTCAGCAAAAACCGGAAATTGAATTTTTTTCCTTATCTTCTACTTTTTTCTTATATATGCAGAATCTAGTAATAAATCCACTTTTATAAAAATAAGTAGTCAATTTCAGTTAATTGAAATGTAAGGAAATCTCAAAACGTGTAAATTCATCGAAAACCGGAAATCATTTTTTTTTTTTTTTTTTTTTTTTAAATCTTATACTTTCTTCTTATATAGGCAGAAGATAGAATAATAAATCCCTTTTTTTTTTTTTTAAGTAGTCAATTTCAGTTAATTGAAACGCAAGGAAATCTCAAAACGTGTAAATTCATCGAAAACTGGAAATCAAAAATTTTTCTGAATCTTATACTTTCTTGTTATATATATACAGTAACAAATCCATTTCTATAGAAGATATAGTAATAAATCCATTTTTTAAATAATATGTAATCAATTTGTCTGTGTGTATAAATAAAGAACATTTTTTTTTTTTTAATTTCTTTAAATTTGTGAAGAATCATCATCTGTTTTAACAATAATGTATCTGTCTGGCAAATCAACGTCTTTTAATTGAACACGCCTATCTTCTATGCTTTGAGGTCAACTGTGTTACCATTCACGAGACACCATGGCGCGATTTTATCCCTGCCAAAAGAAAAGATCGCCAAGGTGTTTCCGAAACAATGTATGTTCTGTAAATACGCAACCAGGAAGACGAAGATGCATTAAAAATTAATATATATATATATATATATATATATATATATTAAAATATACATTGCTTTCTATGATTGCGTCACGTGTATATGGGGTGGGGTGCACTGTAAAAAATATGTCCTATTTGCTGCCAGAAATTTTCTGTAATTACAAAAAATCCGTTCCGACAACGTAATTTTTTCGTAAATTACGAGTATTTTCTCAAATTACAGTTAATTTCTGGCAGCAAATAGGACATATTTTTTACAGTGTGGATGGGGAATGGAGATAGGAGAGCTGCTTATTGATTATTACTACCAAGAAAAAAGAGAGGAAAGATGTCTTCAATAGATTAGTTGTACAGCCATCGATCTTTCTTTACAATTTTTTGCCTCAGTGAATTGTTTTAGTTCCCCCCCCCACACACACACACATACGCTTTTTTTGTTTTCTGGTTGACACAAGAACAAGCGGAAAAATTTGGCAAATTTTGGAGGAAGAAAAAGAAAACTGATTAAAAATTTTATAAATTATAAATTTGAGCCGATAAAAACTCGACTGATTTTAAAATTTGCCGCCCCCAGCGAAGTGCCGCCCGGGGCAGGCACCCCCTTTTCCCCCCCTACGCTACGCCACTGATTCTTTGCACCCCTGAAATTTTAGGATAATTTGTTAAGTAGTTTTGCAGATATTTGACAAAATTTCTAAAACTAAAGTGTCTAGTCATTAATGGTAAGACAGTGTATATGTATGTACAGTCAGCAAAAAAAAAAAAAGTAAATATATGAATTTAATAAATTTTCATAATTAAAAATATGCTTTAAAAAAATGAATTTAGTAAATTTTTAGGAAGATATGAATTTAGTCTCTGATGTTTATTTAATATTAGTATCCTCAGATTTTGACAGCTTATAACTCTAAAAAAAATTGAGAGAAATATATAAACTATACCCTTTTCGGAGATGATTTGATTCAAATATCGATGTTGCTATAAAAAAAAGAAAGACATTAATGGCAGTTTTAATTTGTAGATGACCCCTAGTAAAATATAATTATACTGTTATAAACTAGATGTTATTACGAATCAATCAGCACCAGCCCAGGGTTGCCATTCAAATAGGAGAATAAAATTCTCTGATTTTTTCAGGCATATTCCAAGAAAATTCCAGTCTAACTGTATATTGAGCATTGGCAGTGTTGAGGGCAAAATAATTATGGTACCACTTGAAAACACTGAAGTTACATAGTACCTAAGAAGAGAATGTCCTCCACGGGAGTATTCCAAAGAGGTCCTTAAAAAAAAAAAAAAAAAAAAAAAATGGCAGAAGCTAAGGAAAAAAAAAAGGAAAAATGACCCTATGTTGGCAGAAAGATTTTTTACTTCCATTACCCTACTGCCGTAGGAAACGGAAGCATTGTATTTGGTCCAAAAATTTGATATCAAGATTTCACCTGATTTACATGTTTTAAGGTCCCTTGAGTCCAATAAAGTGGTTTTTGGCAATTGGATTGGTCTCTCTCTATCTGTGTGTGTGTGTGTATGTATGTGTGGAATCTTCTGGCTATCATATCTCCGAAACTAATAAAGATAGAACTACAAAACTTCAGAATTAAGACAGGTCTGGTGTACAGATGAATTTTCCAAATTTTGGTGAAAACTGAAAAACCGGAAGTGGGACATCGGAGACTGGAAGTGGGACCATAAGTCCGTATCTTAAAAATGAAAAATGGCTCTAACGATTTTCTTCAAATTTGCTATATAAACACTCTATTAGATGTCCTTTCAAATGATACAGTTGGTTAGTTCAGGAAAATTGATAGGCGTCCTGTATAAATAGCTCAATTTCAGGTCTTGCAAGCGCGTTCCTTTAAAAACAGCTGTACGGATGTTTTTCAAACTCGCCATATTAACTCACTTTTATATATACTTTTGTATGTAATTATTGTTTTCCGGTCAATAATTGATTTTTTGTAAAAGTTAGTATCTCAAAAACGGCTCTAATGATTTTCTCAAAAATTGTTATATAAATCCATTTCTTTCTTATGTATCACGTAGTTATTAGAGGAAAATTAACAGTCTTCCTGCTTAGGTAGGTCATCTTCGAATCTCGGAAATTTGTGTTTCAAAAAATAACTCTACCATTTTTTTCTCTTATTTTTTACCTTGCTTGTAAGCTTCATTTTATATGTCTTTATAAGTTTCTCTTACTGGAAAAATTTTAGGTTTCTACTTCTTTAGGTCACGTTTTCTGATCACATTATCTCTCAAAAATGCATATAATACATGTGATAGTGGGTAATGTATGAGGTTGTTTCACACCACATTTTTTTTTTTTTGGCAATCCTCGTATGAAATTTCCTGACTTATCCAGATTCAGGTTAAAATATTCAAATTCCCTGACTTTTCCATGTTTTTTTATGGTCAATTTTTAAATTCACTGACTATTCCAGGTTTTCCAGGTAGCATGGCAACCCTGCCAGCTGCATATTCAAATGAAGATTTGCGACAAAATAAGGGAAGAGGGAAATAGTACTTTTTTTTTTTTTTCCTGACTGTACATACATATATCTGTAATTTATGTTCGCTTTGATTTCAAATACCATTGCAATTAAACTGTTCTCTTAGGCAATACACACAAACTACTTTCAATGAAATACCAAACACCATAAAAATTTCTATATTTTTCCTTCATCCCCCCCCCCCCTGCCCCCAAGGCAGTCTTAACTTCCCTGAAATTTCTGAACAGTCACCCTTACTTCAAAATTATACAACTGCTAATCATGTAATCAGTTCATCACGGAATACACAAAGCTATTGATTATCATCAATTATAAAAGAAAATTAAAACTATAAATTAAATGATATACATATGATGCTACTGAACAGATAATTCAAAATTTACTTCTATTAATGCTGATGATCCAAGTAGTAAAATATTCAAAGTGATTAAAAAGATATATGTTTTGTAACAGAAAAAAAAAAAAGCTTAATATGAATGTATCTGTAAATACTTGGGAAAAAAGAAAACCAAGTCCTTCCAGCTCATTCGGAAGGGTAGGTTAATTTCTTTTTTCTTATGAAGTAGCCACCATTTTGACACATAGTAGTGTCTACAATTTATTAATAGACTTGGTGGAAATATTGATGTGACTATGTACTTATGTAGTTTTAAGAAAATTGGTTCCTAAATACCTTTATTATGAAAGTTTGAAATTTTCAAATGGCCAGCACTTGGAAACAAGATGGCAGATCAAGCTGGCAAACAAACACATCAAATGCATTTCTGAGATAAATCTATTTCACAAATTTAGTTCAACAATTTTTTGTGTTGATAAATTAAGTGGCCCTCGCTGGGAAACAAATTGGCAGAGCCAGTTGCTCATTTAATTAGTCCAGGATATTTGTAAGATAAGTCCACTGTCCAACTTTGGTTCAAATAAAATCATCATTTCAAAAGCTACTTGATAACAAATTCCCAAGTGGCAGCATTCAGGTGACCGCAACTTGGAAACAAATTCACGGAGCAACTTGCCCACTGAAATCCTTTAAGTTATTTGAATAATAAGTCCACTGTACAATTTTGGTTCAAACTGATTAAATATTTCAAAAGTTACCATGAAAATAAATTTTCAACTGGCCGCCACTTGGAAACAATATGGCGGAGCAAGTTGCCCAATGAATTTATCCAAGATATTTGAAATATAAGTTCACTGTGCAACTTTGGTTTAAATTAGTTCAGTATTATGAAAGTCATTGTTATGACAAATTTTCAAGTGGCAGTCCGATTTTAAGGAGCCGCAACTTGGAAACAAAATGGCAGAGCAACTTGTCCAGCAAATTTATCCAAGATAACTGCATGATAAGTTCAATATCTAACTTTAGTTTGAATTAATTCATTATTTTAAAAGTTATCGTGATAAGAAATTTTCAACTTGCACTGTAATTTCAAGTTGCCAACACTTGGAAACAAAAGGGCAGAGTGAGATGCCCAGTGAACTTATCTAAGATATTTGAATGAAAAGTGCATTGTACAAATTTGATTGGAATTCATTTGGTTTTACAAAAATTATCATAATTAAAAATTTTTAAGTGGCCGTTACTTGGAAATAAAATGGCAGAGCAACTTGCACAACGAAATCATCCAAAATATTTGCTTAAGTTCACTATCCAACTTTCATTTGAATCAGATTAGTATTTGAATCAGTTTAGTGAAATGTTATTGTGATCGCACATTTTCAAGTGGCAGCCTGATTCCATATGGTTACAAATTGGAAAAAAATGTCAGAACAAGTTGTCCATCCAAGATATTTGTATGATAAATTCACTATCCAAGTTTGATTCGAATCGATTCAGTATTTCTAAAGTTATTGTAATGAAAAATTTTCAAGTAGTAGTCTGATTTCAAGTAGCCCCGTTTAATTTAAGGTACCTGCCACTTTTTTAAAAATGGCAGATAAAGTTCATTTATAAACTTGGTTGAGAACCTTATATGGTCTATATATGCATCAAAATTCAAGCAAATTCGGTTTTAAATATGCTTTCTATAATGTGGATTTGAAATTTTCAAGTGGCTGCCATTTGCATACAAAATGGCATAGCAACTTGGTTAAACTTATTCAAGATATTTATAAGTCCGTTGTCGACATTTCGTTCGATTTGGAGTATTATTTCGGGAGTTACTGTGATGACAAAATTTCCATTATATACATATTGATAAATGAAGTGATTGCAATAAGAAATCAACCTCAAAAAAAAAAAAAAAAAACCTCCAAAATTTGTTTTTCAAAATAATGACAATTACTGTGTTAGAGTGTAATTGAGAGAATAAAGGAGAAGTAAGAAATAGCAAGTAAAGTAAAAAATTTATTTTCAGATATTGGTGCTATTCCTATTATGCAAATAATTCACAAATAACACAAATTTACTATGAACAGTTTTTTTCCTTATATTATGAATGACTAGATTTGATCTTTCACATGACAGTTTTACCTTCAGAGATTTCGGCTATTAAAACATTCTGTAATATTAGCAAACAAGGAATGCTCAGTGATCATGTCCCTAATTTTCATTCTAATTTTAAAAAATTGACAAATTTGCATAAAAAAAGTCATCTAAAAAGAAAAACACTGTTTTTGCCTTAAAAATCTAAAAGAACATCCTTTAATAAATTACTATATTCTAAGAACTCATAGCTATAATTAATGTATTTTCTATATGTTATTTCAAATGGTATAAAAAATACATTAATTTGTAAAATATTTACGAATGAGCATATAATTTATACAAACAACATATTTTTAAAATTAATAAAATTAATTGCATCAAGGGAAAGCAACAACATTTACCGGATATAAATTACATAGTAAAAAGTAAGGTACACCATAATAAGGATGTTCTAAATTCTTAAACTCTTTCACAAGTATATATGAAATTTATATTTATCATGGAGATAACCCCTAATTCATTAAATGTAACAACCAACCATATATTAAAAATATAATTGACTTATATAAAAGTAAAAATATTTCTTATAGAACAATTAAAATCAATGTAAAAAATTCATAATGCAAACAAATAATTAAATACAAAATTTATAATTTAAATACAATTGCATCTCCCCATAAAAGAAAGTTTGATTTTACAAATAACAGCCTTGAAAAGAAATTCTTTTATATTGTACTCACACAAACTCAATAAATCACAATTCTATTAATTTTGAATAACTTAAAAGTGAAAAAAAAAAAGTTAGCTGAGCTTAAGGTAAAAAATCTTAGCTAAGTTTTCATGTCAATTAGAATGTTCAAAATGATTTTTTTCAAACTGATAAGTGAGATTCAAAATGTTTCAACTAAAAATCTGACTAGTGATAATGTATTACTGAACTTTTCATAAAACAACTTTGATGTAAACTTTATAGTAATCTATCATAAATAACATACATTTCGATATGTAGCTATTACAAAATGTATATATTGAATAGCAAAAGTTCATTTTATAACATAATAACAAATTGGATTTGTGCTAATAGAAGGAACCAAGGGTATCAAAGTTTATGTTGACTTTTTCTGTACACATCACCATCAAGCAGCCATTCTGTACAAATATGATACCCTATTTCACTGAGCACATTGTTTTAGGGACATTTTCACATACACAAAAATAAAGTAGGAAGCTGTAAAAAGGATAGTGCAGTTTTCCACAATCTTTGTACAAAAAGAAATTTACATAATTGAATAAATGTACAGAAAAAGCACTCCATCTTTGAAGTATGATGCTGTTCTGCCATACATACAATTCAGCTTGGAGAGCATTAATGACTATATTTGAACAAAACTTCTTGGTGCATCAACTGCCTTAAGGAACTCATACTGATGACTGTGCTTGCATACCATGAATTTTTAAACAACAATATCATACTCGGTAATGAGCTAATCAGACAATGATATACTTTTTTTTACAGACAGAATTTGATATTGCAAGCTATGTAAAATAGATCATTGCAATGCAGATGATACAATACAATAGCAAAAGATACATTCTTACTCACTCATATGCAGCTCATATTGTAAAATGGTTCAATGGCACTGTATAGAAGGTAAATAAAAATATTGTGATCTGAAGACACATGACAAAACATAAAAATTTCCATTTTGACACTCCTCAATGCCACACTCATACCTTTTATGAAACACTAAAGTATCTACATACTGAGTCATCTACGTACATGAGTAAACAGCCTCATTGAAGGCAATGATTAAATATTTGGTGAGCTTTCATACTGTCATATTAAAGCACATAAAATGATTAAACCACTGATATGGCTTTTTTCACTGAGGTGAAAGGACTATGGGCTTTGTGTACAAGTAAATAGGCATACATTATTCACTTTTTAGTATTTCCCCCCATTCTAAAGCAGTATAAATATACTTGGCAGATTTTGCACCAAAAACTTATAGCATTCTCCTCAGATAATTCTGATGGCAGAACAGGCGCATCTCTGGCAGATCTCAGTCCATCATAAAAGATTAGAATATGAAATCCTCTCAGGTCCAAATTAACTAAATCACACCATTACAACTTCTTCTTCACCACAAAACAAAAAACGAAATTGATCAATCATAGTCTGTACTGAATCTTCTAAATGAGGCCTCATTCTTTCAAACATCATCATATCACTGAATTCTAAAGGAAGCAACGTTGGCCACCAACAAATTGCTAAATTTTTGCTGTCCATACTATTTAACCGACAATTATCTGCAACTCTGGAATAGAAAAAAGATTGCTATGAAAAATAATAAAAGGAATTTAACTTGCACAGAAAAATACTAAATTATTGTTAGTTAAAAATACTTTCTATTAAAATGATATTTATAATATAATTACATTTTAACAATTGGCAAATAGTAGTTTTTATGAAATATTCTATTACTAAAAGTATGTTATAATAATGTACAGTCATTAAGAAAACAATAATTAATTAGATCTTCAAGAAGAGCGATAAAAACATAGGAATAAAAGAAATATTTTTTCAGAACTATTTATGAAATATAACAACACTATGGTTCCAGGGGTGCAGAATATGTCCGAACGCGCGAACGATGTTCGGGGGAAATTCTGGCTGTCTGGGGAAATTTTGAATATTTATTATCTTAGGAAAAAAAAAAAAAAAAAAAAACGGAAGTAAGAAAAAATTACTGAAAAAACAAACTTTCTAATATTAAACTACAAATTAACAGCTGTATTCTTCTGTTACAAGTGTATTCCCTTTAAATACCCATTACCCCCCCCCCCCCCCCCAAAAAAAAAAAAAAAAAAAAAAAGTACTAAGTATTTGAAATTTGATGATAAATATTTGGTGATTCATTTAAGCTAGAGAAAATATCAAATATAACTTCTTTTTTCCTATATAGTCTTGCTAAAATGCTACAAACAAGAATAATTACCCAGTCCACATAAATAAACAAACACTTTAATGACAGGACGCTGGGAGAAATGATGTGTTTGTTTACTTTAGCTGATAAAACAGGGAGGGAAGAAGGGGAAAGAGAAGTAGGAAAGACTTTTTTTTTTTTCATGATTTTGAGTCTCATTTACAGAAGGTAAGTTATGAGTTTCAATTGTGCATTCAGCAATTGCCTCCCCTCCTCCCCCTCCCCCTCCCAATCGGACCACGCACACACACACAGACACAAAAAAAAAGAAAGAAAAAGTATTTGAGCAATTAGCCAGTGATTAAACGTAAGTTTTTGAATGAGTTGGTTCTTTTGTGTCTTAAAGTTTAGTTTCCACATAACAATATTAATTTTAGCAATTAATTAAAACTTCTGTTGTTCTTTTATGGATATTTATAGAAGCCTAATCATTTCATATTAATTGTTAATAATCTAAAATTATGCTTAAGATTCTTTGTATTATTTTCTCAATTTAAAATTACTTTGCATTAAAGTAACATACATACTATTCTTCAGTTTTTTCTTTTTTTATTATTCAATAGAAGAAAGTATTTGATTCATAAAAAAATTTTGAGTTACGGTTTTTGATGGATTTGCATGTTTTGAGAGTACCAGAACACAATTTGACAATTTTTGAAAATATCTGTCCATTTATGTGTGTGTGACAAAAATTTTGTAGCGACTGTATCTTGGGAACTACTGCACATAATTTCATGTAAATTAATATACACACACACCTTGACATTAATTACTGTCTATCAACTTTTGGTGCCAATCGCTCATTAAGAGGCACTGCTGTACAGCAATTTCCGCAATTTCAGAAAAGGCTCTATCGTAGGAACTTTTGCATGAAATTGCATATTAATTTATGTGCAGATGCACCTTGACATAAGTTAGCGCCTATCAACTTTTGGTGCCAATTGCACAACAGGTGGCGCTGTTATGCATAGATTTCCGCAATTTCAGGGAAGGCTATATCTCAGGAACTACAGCATAGAATTGCATCTAAAAACTGTATGTAGATGCACCTTAACATAAATTAGTTTATGCCATCTTTTGGTGCCAATCGCTTAACAGGTGACGCTGTTATACAGCGATTTTCACAATTTATGAGAAATCTATATCTTAAGGTTTATTGTGCATAATTGAACAAAATATATGGAAAAGCCATTATGAGGCATTATTTTTTTTTAAATTGGGTATATATATATGCGAAAGGTGATGCTGCTATACTGCAATTTTCCTTGAGAATGGGAAACATATCTGCACGGTAAAAATTCACTTCCGTTGGACATTTCGACTAGTAATACATCTCTGAAATGAAAATCGTCTCTATTAATAAAGGATAAAAAAAAAAAAAAAATCTATTGCAGGAATTTGTATAGGAAAATATAGAAGAAAGTTAGTTTTGTGATATCTTCAACATAAGTTTTTTTTTTCCTCCCTGGGGAAAAAAAAAGGCAGGGTTTAAAACTCATATATATATATATATATTAATACATATCAACAACTGTCTTAATTAGCTGTTGATTCTGTCATTCTTTGAGCACTATTTTCTCGGGCTATATGACTCATATGCTCAAAGTTAAAATTTGCCCATTTTGTATCTCTATACCAATTTGTCTCCTATTTATAGCATATAACTTTTTTTTCTGTTTGTACAGATTTTGTTCTGTTTCGTGCATATCAGTTAAGTCATATTGCTTACTTTTCTTATACCGTGTCCCACAATAATTCATCTTGTAAGCAGAAAATTACAGAATTTTTATTGAATGATTATAGTTCATACATGTTTGTCTTATTCTTGTTTTCGTAATTCTGTAATAAAAAGGTATTTTAAATTTTCATAGTCAGCAAAGTGCAATAAAACAAAGCAACATTAACTTATGTATAATTATGTACTATTATTAAGAATTATAGCCTTAAAAATTATGTTAGTTAATAAATCCAATTACCTTAAACTTTTTAATTTTTCATCTGGTGGACATTAATAGCAACATTAAATTTAGATGTAGTTAAGAAAAAAAATGTAATATAGTAGCATAAAAAATCTCCCTCAGTATTTGGACTAAAGAAAGATTTCCCCTTCCTCCTCTACCCCCCCCCCCTACACACACACACCAACAAGAACAAAAAAAAAACTTTCAGATAATAGGTTGGTGCGTTATTTTTGGGGAAATTTAGAATGTGTTCTGGGGAAATTTCAGAGGTCTGAACATTTTCTGCACCCCTGTATGGTTCTATGGTTAAAATAAAAATATTAAGTAAATCAAATTTAAATATTAGATAAAGGTATAAAAAGATAATTTTCCTTCATCTTAATATTATTCTCGTAAACATTACATATATCAATGCACAAATTTTGGATTTCTAGATAATTTAAAATTATCTTTAATTGACAGCATTCTATAACACAAAGAAACTTTCTCAAAATTTCTCATACCATCAAATAATGAGATTAAGGTGAAGTTTTCTAGATGACATAGTTTTACAAGCCCCAAAATAATCTAAAACTAATTTGTAAATAACATGTTTATAAACTCCTTCAAGGTAAGATATAATCAATTGACTGGCTAATAGGATCAAATATGATTGTTTACAAATATAAATATTACCAACAAAATTAAATATATATATATACTAGCTGACCCGACAAACGTTGTTTTGTCATATAAATTATTTCTAGAGAATATTTTGCTAGAAAAAAATAACTAACTTATTGTAAGTGTGTAAGGATGTGGTATATAAGTGGAAGATGTATGGAGCGCTATGAACGGTGAAAGAATATAAAAATAACAAAACACCAAACATTTATTTTTTTTATTTATTAAAATTGATTGTTTAAAATTATATACATATCGCTACTTATAACAATATTACTAAAAAACAATATCAATCCCTTAATGCAACAGAATGCACAATATTTTTTGTTATCCCATCTTTCACCAATGCAAACAAACTGGATGGTTTGCCCACTCGAGAGCCACGTATAATTGTCCGTGTGAAAAACATAATGTGCTCAAATCTAAGCCACAGACAGACATCGTTTGGCCCTGAGACTTATTGATAGTCATTGCAAATGCCAATCTAATTGGAAATTGAGGGCGTTTAAATTGAATTGGCACATCTGTGGGTATAATAGGGATTCGCAGTAGTAATATATTTTCACCTCGGAATTTGTCATTTAAAATGATGGCTTCGATAACATTTTTCATTAATTTTTTATGACTAATCGCGTGCCGTTGCACAACCGTTGTGGGTTCAAATTACGAAGCAAAATAACCGGAGATCCAACCTTCAGTTGTAAAATATGCGGTGGCATGCCTGGTAAATCCAATGAGTTTAAAAACTTTGTTGGATAATTTACAGCTTCGGTGGCATCGCAAATTGTATCATTAGATTTGTATGACACCAAGTCTCCTGGTAACAAATGTTGTATCTTGAGATTCAATTCGTTGACGTCCACATTTTGTGCTGCTAAAATTGCTCTTTCTACCAGCCACTCATGATTTGTGTATCGTCTGTGTACATCGGGAAATATCTGGTCAATAAGAGCAATTTGAGAATCAATGATTGCGCAGAAATCGGTCGGTAATTTTATGCATCCAGTTTCATCTGTAGTAACTTTTCCATCGCCGATATCTAACAATTGTTTTGAGAATGTTTCAGTGGATGGATCTTGAAGCTTTTGAACGCACAAATTTACTTTCAGTTGTACTTTTTCAACATTACGCCACAATGACGATGATTTTAAGCACACGTTGATCTCATCAGCGTATGTTGAATGCGGAATAACGGGAAGTGCTTGTCTGAAATCACCTGAAAAGAGTAACAGAGTGCCGCCAAATAGTTTGTCGTTGTTTTTTATATCTTTCAATGTCCTGTTCGACGCCTCAATCGAATGTTTGTGTGCCCTAGTGCATTCATCCCAGATAAGAATTTTACACTATTTCAGCACTGTGGCCATGGACGATTGTTTTTTTATGTTGCACACTGCGTCTGGGTTATTTTGAATATTTAGTGGCAGTTTAAATAATGAATGAGCTGTTCTGCCTCCATCCAATAAAGTTGCCGCAATGCCAGATGATGCAACAGCTAATGCGATGCCATTATTTGATCCTATTTTGGCGAGAATTAGCAAAATAAGGAATGTTTTGCCAGTTCCACCTGGTGCACCCCCCCCAAAAAAAAAGAATCCACCTTGTCCTGCCAAAACTGCGAGCATGATGCGGTCGTAAATGGTTCTTTGTTCTTCATTCATTAGTGGGACATTGCGAGCAACAATCGCTGCCATTTCTACAGTATTGTATTGTAGTTCACGATTCAATTCAGTGCTTATTAAATCAGATGCATTTCGATTTGTTGAATGCATACCGAAATGACTGAGTGGTAAGTTGGCAATGATAATGCAAAGATCTTCAATAGCAATCAATGCTTCATTGTACATAGCGTCACTGAATACTATCGTTAGATCGTTGCACCGTGAACGATGTTGATGCAATATATCATCAGCCATTGAATCTTCGTGATTATCCCATAATGTCTCTGCTCTGGCCGGGAAACATGTAGTCAACACTATAGCGAATAGTAGACGAATTTGTTTTGCTGTACAGTTCAGTCCTACTTCAGCAAGCATACACTCCCACTGGTTGTCGTCTTCCAGCAAGCCGAGTGCAAGGCATGCATCTTTATACGTTGAATACTGTTGTCCATTCATTTTACGTAAATCTTGAAATGACAAAGGGCCGATGACATTAACCAATAACAGTCGAAGATAAAAGCACTCAGTCTGCCTTGGATTGACTGTAAATACTCGTCCCAAGGTGTTTGATTTGAATAAACCGGGACATGCATCAATCGGCGTGCCTTGCTTGCGGGGCATCCATTTTTTTGTTGGAGCCCATGTGAAATAGCGTGGTACTTCTGATTAGAGTAATGTCCGTGCAAAAGCACCAAAAGCATCCGCACGATTACACAATTCAAAAAATTCGGTGAGTGTAGTTTTTGGCGGATTTATAGCACGATCAATCGCTGTCTCGCTCCTGAAATATACGCGCTGGCGATTTTCAAGATGGACGGCTAAATGAAGAACTGCTGGATCCCGTTCATGAATTGGGAAACCAAGGATACGCCAAACAGCTTCATTGGAGCTGACGTACCGGCCAATTTGGTAAAGTGTTATTTCATCGTTGTTATTCACCGGAGGAGCATTCACATTGGTATTTTCAACTCGAAATACAGCCATATCACTGAACTGCAGAACTGAACATTAATATGAGCACCAAAAATAAATTAAAAAAACTGGCGTACAGACAATAGCAAGAAATTCAAACTTCTTCACACACCATAAATTTTAAATCAGCACAACCGGTTTCGAAAGGACGTAGCCTTTCTTCATCGGGTGCAAACACGTGCAACTGCCTTGGAAGCAAAAGCAAGACTGAAAGCAGGACAAAATCCAGAGGGGGAGGAGCAACACAAACAACCAATAGGAAGCAACATGCAGGACAGGACCAATCAGAGAGGAACACACGTACACACACACCACAAAATGAGGAGGGAGGAAAGGAGTAAACAATTATTTTTTTTTCAATAATATTAAACTGATAAGTAAATTTAATAAAATTTAGCCATTAATTATTATTTTATTTATTTAAATTAGAATTATTTTATTATAACTAATATGATGTTATAAACATAATGAAGGAAATTATTTAATTGAATTAAACAAAGTGATAAAATTGTCAATGAAAAATCTGATTCCACTTTGCTGTCTACAGCCTGGAAAAATTTGTTTAATTCAATTAAATAATTTCCTTCATTATGTTTATAACATCATATTAGTTATAATAAAATAATTCTAATTTAAATAATAATAATAATAATTAATGGATAAATTTTATTAAATTTACTTATTAGTTTAATATCATTGAAAAAAAAAATAATAATAATTGTTTACTCCTTTCCTCCCTCCTCATTTTGTGGTGTGTGTGTACGTGTGTTCCTCTCTGATTGGTCCTGTCTTGCATGTTGCTTCCTATTGGTTGTTTGTGTTGCTCCTCCCCCTCTGGATTTTGTCCTGCTTTCAGTCTTGCTTTTGCCTCCAAGGCAGTTGCACGTGTTTGCACCTGATGAAGAAAGGCTACGTCCTTTCGAAACCGGTTGTGCTGATTTAAAATTTATGGTGTGTGAAGAAGTTTGAATTTCTTGCTATTAATATGAGCATTGAATGTTTTGCTCAGCAGAGGCGAATATGGGACCACCCAACGGTTATCAATGTCAATATCTATGTTGTTGACATAGATGACCGCCATAGATGATAAGATTATCCGCCATTATCGGGATTTCTTCAACGATATATTGGATATCCGTCAACATTTGTGATCGTGAAATTTTTCGGAAATCTTTTAGTACATTTTCCATCTGCACAAATAATAATGGCCTAAAAATTCATTTTTCATTTTAACATAAAATAACTCCGTCGGATATTGACGAATTTTTTAAAAGAATATACCATTTTAACTAATTTTAACATTTTAACAATATTAACGTTGAAAAAATATTTTAAATACTTACGGTTAAAAATTCATTTTTCATTTCAACATTAAATAAATTCTGACATCGTGTTTACGATTCTAAAATACTAACTTTGAAAAAATATTTTAAACACTTCGTAAGATACGGTTAAAAATTCATTTTTCATTTCAACATTAAATAAATTCTGACATAGAGTTTACGACAACTCACGCCATCTAGGTGGAAAAGTTGTTGAAAGAGTTGGTTAAAAATTAATTAAGAAAGAACTAATTAAGTTACAACTTTCATTTGTAAATCTAAACCATTCTCGAATCCACCTGAAGACACACAAAAAATTTCATTAAACTCAGTCCAGCCGTTTAGGAGGAGTTCAGTGACATACACACGCACAAAAGAAATATATATATAAAGATATATATATATATATGTAGACATCTTTATTAACATTATCTACTAACTTTTGATGATTATATTTTCCAATAAAATATGCAGAGGTGATAGTGACTTAAAGTAAAAACCCTGAAAAGTACTAACAAAGATTAAAAGAACCCTAAATGATACTCAAATTATTTAAACCAACAATTGTCAATCTTCTTAACTACCATACCACCCAATCTATACAAAGCCAATATACAATCTATACTAATCTTATGGAAATGATTTTAGTAGTTGAGTTTTATGTATAAATGTCGTATATTTTATATTGATCTGCTTCTACTGATAGCATGGTTCTTGACAATAGCACCAACTCAAATTTTCCATGAAAGCAAAACTTGTTTTTAGTACTGCCATATCAATTTCATTCCATTCGTAGTGTTTTCCAAAAACTGTTCAATGTTCTTGGATCTCATTTTCCTAAGGCTCATTTTAACCCTATAAGCGTTAAGCCCGTCTTTTTCCGTCAAGCATAGTCAAAACAAAAGGCTGGTATGGCTAAATTTTGAAATATATGTTGCTTTTTTCGAGAAAGTAAGATTAATAAACATGTATAGAGTATTGTATTAAATTTTCATATTTATACTGTGCATAGTATTAATTTTATGAATCATTAAACAGATATACCGAAAAACAGCTAACGCTTAAAGGGTTAATCAACCAAAAGCACAAAAGTTCTTTGGAGAAGCGTCAGGTGATTTTATAGATATTTCATTAAATGGGATACATTTCATTCCTGTTTCTGATTCTTTCTCTGCTAAATATGTGGCAGCTGATTTAGATGTGTTAAGTACAAATGTGATTTTACAGATATTTCATTAAATGGGATACATTTTACTTGTTTCTGATTATTTCTTTGCTAATTAAGCAACAGTTGATTTAGGCATATGAATACAGATTTTTTGTCCATATGATGCTTAACTTTTTTTTCTTCAAATAATAATTCTAAAATATTCTGCTGATAGTAGAGTGAATTAATTTTGGTAATACTTGAAACTTTTTTTATTTTTAATTTTCTGTTGTAACAAAACCATGAATCCCTCGAGAATTTTTTTCTGTATACTGACAAACTGTTTTCTTATGGGTCATTCCTGCCATCTCAGCAATAGAAAATTGATCTTTTTATATTAGAGTTACTTAAACATGCCAATGCCTCATTGAGTGTTACTACAAATTTCCATTTCTCAGCAGCTAGGTGTTTTTCATATAATTTTCCACAATTTTATATATATATATTTTTTCAGCAATATGCTTCGACAAAAGCAGATAAACTTTAGGTTTAAACATCTTTTTTAACTTCAACTTACGCAGAGTGGCGAATTTCGAAAAAAAAAAAAAAAAAACTTTGAAATATACTATACTACATATTTTCATGTATTGCAGTAGGATTCGGTGACAAAAACAATATTTTCAGAAATCAATACATGTAAATGAATGAGCGGAAGGTAAAAAAAAATGCAGTATAGTTACCATGTGCATTTTATTTTTTTGCTACATTAAAATAACCCATCAGTGTAGATTGATGAAGGTGCTGGCTACTGGAAATAACTTTCATTCTAATACAGTTATGGCTTTAAATTCTTCGTCTGTTGTACCTTGAATGGATGTAAGGTACTCTTGAACTTTCTCCAGGGCTTCAATAGCTTCTGTCTTGTTAGGTGGGGTTTTATCCACATTCTCGACATCGCTGTCCTCACTTGAACTGTTTGCTTTTCTTTTAAAAGTTCAGATGTCAAATCTTTTACAGTCGCTTGTGAGCAGATTGCAATGTTGTTATCAATGTTGACAAAAGCATTAACGGCACTGACCCTCCACCCTTTTTCATTTGCGATTTGCAGCAAAGTCTCTAATGGTTCCACGTCGATGATGTCTTCATTGCTGAGGATTTCTTCTGATTCAGCGTCTGCTACGAACCCTGCATGTCAGAAACAATTCAAAACAGTTTGTGAAGAAACGGAACTCCAACTTTTGTCTGCATAGTTAATTGCATCTAAAACTGAAACTTCCGGCTTTTCGTTTCTATCCAATGCTTTTATCAGGTCCTTTACAAGCATTTTTTTGTACTTTCGTTTAAAGTCACGAATTATCCCTTGATCTAAAGGTTGAAGAATTGATGTTACATTTGGAGAAATAAAAACCATCTCGATCTAATTTAAACTTTTGGGTGTGGTGTGGGCGGTACAGTTATCAACAATGATGGCAACTTTTCTTTTCTCACGCGAAAACTGAGAATCCAGTTTACGAATATGCCATTCCCAAATCGTTGTAGTCATCCATGCCTTTGAATTTGCTTCATAATAAACTGGAAGAGATTTAACATTTTTAAAGCAGCATGGCTTTTTTGCTTTTGCCTATCACAAGAAGTTTTAGTTTTACAGCTCCATTCATATTTGCTCCAAACAGAAGCGTTGTTTGCTTGCTTTTCCAGAAGTGTGTACTTTTCACCCTTAAATGACAGAGTTTTATAAGACAAAAGATGGTAAAATAAGCCGGTCTCATCAAGATTAAAAACATTTGATGCATCAAACCTAGATAAAATGTCCTTGAGAACATTGTCCTTCAAGTCTTCTACAGCATCAACATCAACAGCTGCTGCTTCTCCGCAAATCGTTTTAAAAGAAAGGCAATGTCTGTCTTTGAAACGTTCCAGCTAACCATTGCTGCCGCCGAAATCTTCAATGTTCAACTCCTTAGCAATTTCCATGGCTTTTTCTTTTAGCACCACGGAAGAAACTGGCACATTCTGGGCTCTGGCATGCTTTAGCCATCAAACTAAAACCTCCTCAATATCGTCAAACTTCGATTTCCTCATTCTCTTTGCCTTCGCAGTTGGCTTCTTCAATGACTTATTTTGATGAAAGAATATCGTTCAACGTAGTCCTGGGAATACGGTGTTCTTTGGCAAAAGCTGTTTTTGAAACATTTGATTTTTCAAAAAGTGCAATTAAGTCTTTTTTTTCTTTAAAAGATAATGAGGTAAGTTTTCGTTTCCCTGACATGTTAATAGTGTAATCGCACCACGAAATTGCAAGAGAGAAAAATAGCCCTTATAGCGGGGCTTACTCGCTATGAAATGAAGTCAAACTCAGTAGAAGTGAAAAAACGTCTACACTCGACAAAGTCGCAGCGAGAAGTGTGCTTTGAATGATTAGCAGCAATAAGTACGATGCACGTGCATAGAATATTCCAAGAACTCAACTCCCCAAAAGGGGTATTGTATGGAAAGGAATGCTTAACCTACAGGTGTGTTGCTGAAGTGATAAGAAGGCTTGGCTTTCTTAAAGTAAAGTGGTGTTTGGGGGGGGGGGGGGGGGACTGAAAAGGAATGCTTAACAACAATAGGAACCAACAAGTTTTGCTGATAGGACGCGCATAATCGAAAATTCCCGGTAAAGTTTTCTTAATTTGATGAGGCGGGGCTGAAAAGACAGCACGGTGGCATGCAAAATTAGTGTTGCCAATTTGGGGGATTTTAAAAGCTTTTAGCGACAAAAAAAAAAAATGTAAGTTTAGGATTACCGACTTTTTTAGGGGATTTTTGAATTAGCTTTTGGCCATTTTTGTCGGCAACTAGTTATCCAAGTAGAATGAAATTTGGTGATGGGTAAAAGAGGGTTGTTTAACATTATTGTGTATGAGACCTTGTCGGGACCAAAAGAAAATGACGACTTAAACGGAGTGACGACTTATCGGGGTTATACTGTAAATCTTTTATTTTTACATTCCAATCAAAAGATAAAAGTAAGAGTCGATAACTCTAAAACTGACAAATTTTAATCTCAAACTGCAAAAGAGAAAAATAAATTATAAAATCGTTTTCATAAAGTGTGACTGACCTTCTGTATACTAACATGTATTCAATTGATAAAATACCTAACCATTGTGCTGATTTATATATACCCCATGCACATTTTAAATTGCAATTGATTTTCCCTAGCCTTGACTTAGGTTAAATTATTAATTTTTGTTTGCTTTCACAAAACATACAATTAATACAGATTGAGAAAAATTAGTTTAGACAGAGATAAACATGGCTTCTTTTGTTAACCACCCCCCCTTTTTTATTAAAAAAAAAAAAAAAAAAATCTGCCAAATCTATATAAAATTATCAAAATTTACCAAGGATAGCAGATTTCAAAAGTAATTAAACTATATTAATAAGACAATACATAATTTACATGTTAACATAGTTATTAAATAAGTGAGTCTCAAACTTCTTTTTCTTTTTTTTAAGGTTACATTATACTTTTAATAATTAAAAATTTTGTTACTACACAATAGCTGGCAACCTTTGAGAATCAAAATTAGGCAGACTTTGTATATGACATAATTTATCTCGTAAATAGAATATCGATAGCATAGTAATTGTTGGAAAGAGAAGGAGCAAATAAAAGAAAAAAATTTGCAGTATTTTTTGCAGTTTCTTCATATGACAAATAAATAAAACATACTGAATTAAAAAAACTACTACATTATATTAAAACCTAACCAGACTGAAATTATATATGTACAAACGTTGATTTTGAAAAAATTTTCCTACCTGAAAAACCTATTAATTTCCCCCCCATGTTTACACACCTCGTATAGCTATGACATATAAATATTTAATTTAATTGAGGAAAAATAAATAATTACATATGTGAGAAATATTGAGCACTTCTATTGCTTTATTTATTGTTTCTAGAATTGATCATTGATAGCTAAATATCCGGAGATGGGAAATACTTCAGCAGAACATTTGGTTGCCAATCACTAGTTGGAGGTAAAAAAAAAAAAGGGTGGGGGGGCAAAAAATAATTATATGAGCAAGAAATATTCAATGATTCTATTTCTTTGCAGGTTCTAGAATCTCATAAAGCAAGTTTGAAATGAATATTGACATTTATGTTGTAGATGGAGAAAGATTGGGAATTGGGAGCTTTTGTAAAACATTTGATCGACGATCCTTCCATGGCATTTTTTTTTTTTTAAACAAATGATATCTGTGACTTTTATAAAAACAGAAGAAATAAATTCATAGTATTCGGCGAAATAGATTAAAAAAATTTATGGATTTCCGTGAATTTGCAGAAAAATCACATGCCTGAAATGCCAGCATGGGGAAGACAGAGAAAAGAAGAGAAAAAATTAGGCACAGTACACGACGAAAATTTTGAAAAGTTCCAGAGATATTAATGTTTTTACGGAATTCGGGAGATTGCCTTAAAATTTAGGAGTCTCCCGAATTTTTTTGTGAGAGTTGGCAGCTATACTACTCTAATGAAATACATTTTTAAAAGAATTTTACCTGGTTGATTGATGTATCTAAAATATATTTTGTAAAAACAGCATACGGCGGTAATTTTTAAATAAAATATAAAATTCCATTACGAAGTAAATAAAATATTTATTTAATGATAAATTAGGAGTTATACTTAATGCAAAATTTACAATGAAATTGAATTTAGAAAGTAAACAAAAATATTTAATGAAATATTATAAATAACATTTAATATGAAATTTGAGCTTAGTATTTTTAGATAACAACTTCATTTATATTTGGTCATAAAAATAATAATGCTATTTCTTTTATAAGAACAACATTTAAAAGCTTGAATCGCTATTTTGTTTTTATATTTGTCAAAGCTAAAAACCTGAATTTTCAATAATAAGGTGTAAAAACTTGTAATAACACACAGAGAACTTTTGATCAGCAAAATCATATCTGAGATTGAACTACTTTCAGGAACAGTGTGGCTATTTTCTTTTGTAGATATAAATCCAAATTTTAAGACGTCATTATTACACTTATAAAGAACATTACACTTTCTGGTAAAGGAAACATCTTAACTTGTACTAGGTTAATTTGCCTGATCGCTAACATCATTATAACTTTTTTTTTTTAAATTAATTTACCCATTTTAGGAAGTTCTTTAAAAATAAAAAGAATTTGTCAAAAAATTATTAAAAATGACATTTTGTACATTATCTCTAAATCTGTCTTAATTAAGTTTGATAGCAAAATATTGCAGTATTATACATACAAAAGTGAATAAAATAATGAACTAAATCTGGGTTAAATCCAGACAAGTACAGGACTAAAATAGTTATTGAATTGCCCATTGGTTCAGCCAGCTCCTGCCAGAAAGGTTAAATTAATCAAACTACATTCCTGACATTGTTTATGTATGGGTATTTGCATAGAGGTAGACGAAAATAGACCAATCATATCAATATCAGACCTGCTAACTTTGGTGGGGAAAAAAACAGGAGATTTTACGTAATTTTAAGAGAGAAAAAGGGAGATTTACGATTTCATGGAGAAAAAAAAAAAAACTATTTTATTCAATACATGATACTTTTTTAACTAAACAGACCTAATATAACTTTTGTTTGGCGACTTAAATTTTAAACTTATTGGGGAAAAACAATTAGTTAACAAGTTCATTAACGAAGTCTAAAAATAACTACATATGTAAAGAATATTGAGCACTTCTATCACTTCAGTTGGTTCTAAAATTTAATAAAACAAGTTTTTATGAACATTGACCCAGAGTTTTCCCCAGACAGGGGTGTTTGCATTCCGGATTTTTTTATTTCATTCCCCACCAGTAATTACGAATTGTGTTTTTGGCTATATTTAATTTCTAAACATTACTAGAAAACTGCTAATAATATCACTATTAAAAAATTACTGGTGAAAAATAAAATAAAAAATCCGGAATGCAAACACCCCTGCCCAGATTATTTCAGGAGGGTGCTGCACCTTGC
The DNA here is from genome assembly GCA_963930645.1 of Salticus scenicus. Lineage (NCBI taxonomy): Eukaryota > Metazoa > Arthropoda > Arachnida > Araneae > Salticidae > Salticus > Salticus scenicus. The sequence goes on from OZ005651.1 coordinate 328,633,716, forward strand.
CTGGAAATAGGACTAAATATCAGGAGTCTCCCGTAAAAAATGAGAGAGTTGGCACGTATGCAATATTAAAGGTAAAATGTTTCTCTTCAATGGCACTGCCAGCTTTCTGATTCTACTTACTTAAGAAGGGGATGTATTTATTAAGCCAGCTCCCGACTTATAGTGATATTTGGCCTCATATTGTTTCCATGGTAATTACTCAAAATGTAACAGTGGAACTTCCAGAAAGGAGAAAGAACAGTTTTTTGGTGACACATTTCAAGAATTTTATGGTACTTCAGTATGCCATGGCATAATGGATCACTGCATTAAATAAAGTTCTTTATTTAATAAGCACATGCTTGAATCGCACTTTAAATAATTCGAGCCCATATACCATAATGATAAAGAATTTTTCTTTGTGTCCCGGTAAAAAAAAAAAACTACATGTGCTACATTCACTAAAATCTATAAAGTTTGTGTGACAGTTGCCTATAACATGCATAAAAATTTTCAGCTCAATCGAATAAAGCATTTAGATGCTATCACACTTTAAATAATTTGTGCTCACAGGTGATAAAAAATTTTCTTTTTTTTTTTCCCCCGTAAAGAAAACTAAAAGTGCTAGAGTCACCAAAATCAATATGGTCCGTGCTATGGTGACTTATAACAGCTCATTTCAACAAAGCGTTTAGATGCTATTGTGTTTGCTCACATACACATACGTATAAATATCACCATAAATAGCAAAAATGAACTCAGGAAAACTCAAAATATATAGATACACCAAAATCTCAAAATCGAAGTTTTGTCATGACAACAATACTTTCCTTACATATGTATGTTCGGAAAGAAAAAAAAAGTTGGCTTTGTGGAAGGCAAACTTGGTCACTTTAGCAAACAAATTTGGCTAAAAATATTTTTATTAGGTCTTATTAGCACTTAATAAAGTATAGCCTAATAAAATATTTTTATTAGGCTCCAGGTTTAAGAAATATGGAAGCGCCATCTCAATTTAGCACAGAGAAGTACGTACTAGAATGGTCTATAAAAGTTCCCTTAATCTTTCCCAAGACTATAGCCTTTGTTTCTTGTTCCTGAACAAGTGATATTCATGCTCTGTGAAGCATATAACTCTGTTTACATGACTTTTGTTTAATGAGTAAAAGTTTTATTAGATTGCTTCAAGAATACAAGTCAAATAATGAGCATTCATTATCTAGAACTTACCTGACCATATATTTATGCAAGAAGATCACCTACCTACTTGATTCTGCTAAGGATAAAAACAAACCTCCTATTTATATAATTTTGCATTTAAGTGTTTATTTTCAATTATTTAAAGATTTTGTTCATTGAAAAAAATTTATACTTACTTTTAATTAAGAATTTTAATACACAATCTAAAGTTTTCTTTCTTATGTGTACAGAATACAAAAATATAAAATAAGTAATTAAGTATGCAAAATACACAATAAACAAGCACATAAAGAACAAAAATGTATTTGTTTTCAATTGTTAATTTCTTTCTATATTAAACAGAAGAAAGTATTGGATTTGTAAAAATCTTCGAATTCTGGTTTTTGATGGATATACACGTTTTGAGCACACCAGAACACAATTTGACCACTTTTAGAAAATGTCTGTCCGTGGCAAATATTTTGTAGCAACTCTAGCTCAAGAACTAATATATAGAATTTCACATAAATTTGTATGTAGCTGAGCCTTAACCAAAAAAAAAAAAAAAAAAAAAGCCTATCAACTTTTGGTGCAAATCGTACAACAGGTGGTGCTCTATACTGTGATTTCTCTCATTTAGAAAAAAATTATTCAATTGTGTATAATTAAATAAAATGTAATATGGGACAGGGCCATTATGAAACATTATGCTGATTCAATTTCAGTGCATATTGGCCGATAGGTGACACTGCTATACTGGGATTTCCCCATAATTTGGAAGGCTATATCTCAGATTCTATCGTGTATAATTGCACAGAACTTGATATGTGAGATAACCATTATTATAAAAACAAATACTGGCTTAATTTGGGTGCATATTGCCAATAGGTAGCGCTGCTATAATGCACTTTCTGTAATTCTCTACGTGGCTACATTTCAGCATCTGTTGTTTAAAAGTACACCAAGCTCCATATCTAAAATCTTTATTGTGACAAGCTATGATTAAGTTTTTGTGCATGTAAACAGTACATAGTGCTGTTTTAAATGAATGAATTACCCCCCCCCCTTTTATTTCCATATAAAAATAATGCTTTAACTATGAGTATATTAATTATATATATATATATATATATATATATATATATATATTATACTATATTATGAAAAATAAATAATCTATATATAAAATCGTTTGTCCTGAGTGCATGAGTAAGTGATTCATCATCGCCCAGCCCAAACCCCTGGACCTAGAAGAATGAAATTTTGTGACAATGTTCCTTCTATGACGTAGACATCCACTAAGAAGCGATTCTACAAAATTCACCCCCAAGGGGCAGGAGGGGGGTAAAACGTGATTTCACAAAATCCTTCATATTTCAAACAACAACAACAACAAACAAAAAAAAAAAAAAAAAAAAAAAAAACAGATATCCGTAAAATTTTTGCTTTAAAATATAGCTAACACAAATGTCTAAAAACCAATTTCTGGAATTTTAGAAATTCAGTCCCCAAGGGAGGGGAAGGGGGCAAAACGTGATTTCACATGCACAAAACGTGATTTCACATAATCCTATATATCGCAAACAAAAAAAACAGATATACGTGAAATTTTTGCTTAAAATACAGCTAATACAAATAATATCTAAAAACCAATTTCTGGAATTTTAGAAATTCAGTTCCCAGGTGGGGCAGTAAGGAAGGAGTGGGAAGGGAAGGGGGGGGGGCTATGGGGCAAAAACAAATAGAAGTACAGTTAGGTCGTTCAAAATTGGTACAGATAGGTTTTAGAGGCCTGCAAGTCGAATGGGGATATTTTCGAAAGTGTAAAGTTATTAGGAGGGTCGGGAAGGGAGGGGAGCGCAGGGGCAAAAAAAAATAAAATAGAGTTAGATCATTCAAAATTGCTACATAGAGGTTTTGCGTGCAGGTATACGCTGCCACAGGCAGGGGGAGTCAGGACCGATTATTCCACCAATGAGAGAAGAATTTTTTTCATATTTTATATTTTTTTCCTTTCGATAATATAGTGATTCATTAAGAGTGTCGAACATAAGTGCATGCACGCAGCGCACAATGGCCTGCGTTACCGAAGGTAGTGGGATCCCGGTGCGATATTTTTCCTGATCAGATTTTTTTTTTCACATGATAAAAATTAGTGCAATTTTGAGAAATCATTAATTATAATGATTCATTTAAAAAGAGGGACTAGCGAAGTGGGCGTAGCCTGCTAGTAATTTATATTTTTATAATTTTTGTACAAAACCAATTTTTTTTTTTTTTTTTTTTTGTGACAATTCTTTTCACATACAAGTATAGTAATAAGTATATTAGGCTTAAAGTTTTGATCTTTGCGGTAATATTGCACAAATCAATAGGATATTTTAATGTTTAAATTATTATATCTTTTATGCCTCATTATAAGATACATTTACAAATAAACAGTTTTTATAAAATTATCCGGCAGGCAAAAGAGCTCTGGATATCCGATATCTGGCAAAATCCCTATCCGTTTCATCCTTACAGCAGGCTAATCATAGATCACTGAAAAAATACACAAGTAATTGCATAAAAATATACATTAAACAGATAGAAAATAACATCAACTTACTTTACAAAATGTTGAAATACAAATTTTAAGACTTCAAAATTACAAGATGGAAGTTTTTTCAAAAGATCCCTCAGAGTGAATAGTCTACAACTTTTATCCTGTATTCCTGAAGAAGAGTAAGATGCACCTACTCAAAAAAAAAAAAAAAAAATTATAAAAATATTTTTATAGAAGAGACATAAGAATTACTTAGGGAAGAAGAAAAAGACAGAAAGTTACCTGAAATTTCTGTTAATTCACTCATTAAACAAGGCGGTATTAAGGGAGGAAGTCTTTTGGAAAAGAAGTCTTTAAGGGCTGTTGCAACAGCATTAACTGGTATATCTAATTCCCTGATAGATATTGAGGGATCTGAAAGGAAAACTTATTTCAATAAATTGAGTTTTCTGTAGGAAAAAATAAGCTTACATTATTAATTAAATGCACCATTTTCCTTTTAAAGGAATTATTTTTTATACTTTCTATATGCTCCATAGTTGATAATTAAGCAAACTCTCAAACATAAAAATCTCTTTCCACTGCTATAGATCATGAGATCTTCAGATATTCTCATACACATAAAGTTTAACAACCTTCTAATTTTTCAATAAATATGACACATCAAAAATCAGAATCTATTTCTACATGATAACTGCCAACTTGAAACTTTCAGAATATGTAAATGAGTTTTAACCAACTAACAATGTTTTCTTAAAAACTACAATTTTAACTGGAAAATAATTAAAGATGCTTACAGATAGAGATTCCAATGTCCAAAAATGATTATATATTTGACAGTAAGTGTACCTGAAATTAATGAGACAATATGTTTTAAAGCACCAAACACCTCATAAAAGCCTTATGATTGCCTATCTTCCTCCATCTACAACATAAATGTCAAAGTTCTTTTTAAACTTACCTTATTAGAATCCAGAACTTATAAAGAAGAAAAATTTTTTCAATACCTCTCCTTCATAATTTTTTGTGAGTAACCCCAGCTAACAATCTGCAATCAAACACCACACAGAAGCTTTGTGATATCCAATCTTTCTCCATATGCAGCATAAATGTAAATATTTATGTTAAATTTGCTTGATTGGATTCTAGAACCTATAAAGAACTAGAACTGTTCAATACCTTGCATTTGCGATCTCTCCCGTTCTATGTCAAATAAGAAATCAATGATCAACACACAATTTTTATCCATTATTAGTAATCTTTCTCCAAAGTATTTAGTGTATATTTAACCCATTTAAGATATTTGGCAAATGTGTGCATTAAAATTTGATTTGGTTTAATTTTTTTTTCCCTTTTTTTTTTTTTTCCTATTTTGAGGTAGAAATATTCATTTTTCCTTTCCATTTTCAAGTAGAAATCTTCCTGTTTTTAAAACTGTAAAGTTGATAGCTATGTAAGCTATCTAAAGTTTTTGTACCTATACTTTTCAACAGGAAATTGCTAAATGTTTTTACACTCGAGCATGTATTACCTTATATGCATATCTTAATACATGTATAAAATAGATTTGCTTACATAGTAGATCACTGGGAACAACTTTCAGGTTGGTCCACAACTCTATTTGTCTGCAGGCAGCCATTGATGAGGACAGTAGTTTAATGTTAGGTGAACCTGTAAGACAGTTTAATGTGTCTAAAGAAACAGTTAGACTTCATCTGTATTGCTTAGGTAAGACATACAGGCTGAGCAAGTGGGTTCTGCACATGCTGTTGGAAGTCTACAAAAGACAGCGAGTGGCAGCCTGTACGTCATTGCTTTGCTTTTTTGCCACCGTAACACATTCATACATGGTGTATACGCATTTATGATAAAGAAAAGTAAGGACTTTTTAAGCACTATGTTGAAGCCTAATTTATACATTATAAATATTAGAGGGAAAGAAGCACTGATAATTAATATTATGATTATAGTCTAACACAACATGAAGTAAAATTTCATAAGTTCAAATACAAATTCAAAAATCTGGAGTGACTTCACTCAACTTTCTGAACATTAAGTAATTAACGGGTGTATAAATAAATTAAAGTAAGAGAAGTCATTAAATAAACAAAAGAGAAAACTATAATAAGGTGTTTGAATATTTTCCTCCATTTAATATAAAGTTATTGGACTTCAAATAATTTGAGCCCATAGATTATAATGATAAAGAATTTTTTATTGTGTTCCTGTTCCTGTAAAAATCTCTAAGTACAGGGTTGCAACCTCTGTCAACTGCTTTTAGATATTTCATTGCAGAATTGAGGGATTCAGATCAGAACAAATGTTAAAAGCACAAATCTGGTTTACAAGTTTTTTTTTTTTTTTTTTTTTTTTTTTTAAGATGCTACTTTTAAAACATCATAATTTGTTAGATATTGTTTTACAAGTTTTAACAAATTTGTGGAAAAAAAATTAGTAAGACAGGTGAATCTGATAAAATGCCAGAAATGGTTTGTTAAGGCTGATCAAAAATCAATGATTAAAAAAATAGTTCTGCTCTCTTTTTTCCCAGATGTTATGGCATGGTCTATAATATTATTAGTACAGAAAGGCACTCAGCACTAAGTTGGATAGTGGTGATAATTACATAATGGAAATATTTCTCCAAAATAGCGGATTGTATTTTTCAGTGACAGATCGAATGTGCACCACTAAAAGTAAACAATGAAAGAGTGGCTGGCTATAAGAGGCTGATCATATGCCTGTTGTTTAGAAAAGAAAGGGGAGGGGGTTTATTAATTCTTTGCCATTTGAAGAGGAAAAAAAAAGAAAAAAACACTTGCAAGATTTTTAGGATACACGAGAATTCTGATTAGTTGAATGTCAGCGAGCAGAGCTTTTATTATATTTTAAAACATTAATTACAATACAAACAAAACAAGTAGTAAATTATATTCGAAATATTTAAATAGTTTAGTTGTAAACATTCAGATGTGTTTATTTTATTTAGAAAAATTGGAGTATAATGTTGAATTTTTATACAAACTATGTGAAGAATGTCATAAAATGTGAAAAATATCATTCTCACTGAAGCTCAGGCTATTGATAAAAGAGCTACAAAATTTGGCAGATGGATTTGATTCAATATGGTTAGGGATTGATGCAGGTTTTAATTTTTGGAGCCCATTTTTGTAAAAAACAAATTATTTTTGTGAAATTTTTATTTATTTTTGTGAAAAACAAAATATTTATGCAAAAATTTGTTTATGAAACCTTTTATTTTAACAGTTACTCTATCTAATGCTTAATATCAAGTTAATAGCATTTTATTGAACCAAACATAGACACTCATTAAAAATAATAGTGTAAACATGGAAAAATTTTACAAAATTATCATTTTTATAAGATGAAATTTTGTGAAAAGGCTGTTCTTTTAAGAATCTGAATTTTGTGAAGAGGCCCATTTTATAAATTTGAATTTTGTGAAGGGACCCATTTTATGGATTTGAATTTTGTGAAGGGGCCGATTTTAGAGATTTGAATTTTGTGAAGGGGCAAGCAAAAAGATCCCAAAATTTGCCTGGATCTACCCCTGATGTTGTATATATAATCGCGATTTTAATATAGAAGTACCATTTCTGATTTTTTTTTTTTTTTTTTTACCGGAATGCTTCGAATGAGAAATATTCATGTGGTAATATTTTTTCCTAAGCGATTTTTTTTTTTTTTTTTTTTCCCCCCCAAGAAAATAACAAGTGATATTTTAATTTAATAATTGCCTTTTAAAACACAACTGTTTATGAAGACATACCTCCTTTGGTTCAACATTTTTAATTTGTTGTTACTATCGGAATCAAATAGTCACATAATAGAAAGAATTAAATCTATGAAGTCGTTGAAGAAGCTGCGACCTGAAGCCAAGTTTTAAGCAATTTCAATCGATTTTTCTTTCTAAATTCTTGTTTATTACGCCTTCTTCAATAAGTTAAAAAATATACCATTTTGATATTTAGATTATATGCTTTTAAGTTAAGTGCTACAAAATTAGCATAAAAATTACATTTATGATTTTCAGAAATTGGAAATTTACACATTTAAATTATAAAAAACGATATCGACTTGAGGAGTGCTCTTTCCCTAGTGCTCCAGAGCATGCCCATATTCATATATCAAGCAACTCTTTTGATTTTTACATATTTCTTGATTAGTTCTCAAATAAATATAAGAGCTTATTCTTTACAATTTTTTAGCGTATGACTTTTTTTCAACTAATGAAAATTTCACAAATAAGTTTTCTTGTTTCATGTAGTACATCTTTTCAGTAACGTATGAAAAGCAGACAATTTTTATGTTTTCCTAAATTTGGTAGCACTATTTGGTTTTCCTATCATTCCCAGTGTGTCAGGTTTAAAAATCGATATTGCCATTTTTTTTTTTTTTTTTTTTTTTTTTTTTAAGGAGTTTTAAATACTATAACTGAAAAAAAAATAAGTAAGTACTTTTTAAGGACCTTTAAGATATATATATATGAAAAGTAAAGAGTTTTTAAGGACCCTCAAACAGGTATAAAAAGTAAGGACTTTTTAAGCACCTGTATGCACCAGGTCATATTCAATCAAGTTCTACCAGTGATGAAAAGTGGGTCCTGTATGACATTTTCAAGCATTCCAAACATTGGTTGTCACCCCAGAATACTGCCCCTCACAGCGCAAGACAACCTATGCACTCATGCAACATTATGCTTTTAAGTCTGATGGACAGGTCATCAAGTGGTTCACAATGAGCTGCTACCAACAGGCCAAATGGTTACTACAGACCTGTACTCGCAGCAATTGTAATGTGTGCAACAGGTACAGTAATAGAAGACAGCACTGATGAATCACAAAGATGTACTCTTCCTTCAAGGCAATGCTAGATCACATGTCGCACAGGTGATCAGGGATGCCATACAGCAACTTGGTTGGGAGACTGTGTCATACTCTTTACTCACCTGACCTTGAGCCATCTAATTACCACCTCTTCCACACCCTGTACAATCAACTTCATGGAAAATCCTTCACCAATGAAGCAGACTTGCGGCAAGCACTCACAGACTTCTTTATGTCCAAACAGAAGGTGATATCTGTAACATCATTCTACCCTGGCTCCCGAGACAATGTAAAAGGTTAAATTTTAAGAAATAGAGTAGACAGTAGAAATTTTTTAAAAAGTGAATTTTCTGGGTCTAACACAATGTTTTCTCTTCTAGAGGTAGGTTGGGTTGTATACAGAGGATGGAGTGCAAATTGAGAAAATTTTGGGCCTTTTGTTTTTCTTTCTTTCTTTCTTTTTTTTTTTTTTTTTTTTTAAGCCTCAAGTATTTGCTGACTACTGGTATCTTGGTTCATGGGCTCCAATGTGACACACTGCCAGTTTTTGTGGCACTGAAATAAAGGCTTCAAGATATTCCAAAAGTTAGTTTCATCATGCTTTTTTTATAGGGAAGCTTTATTACAAACAGAAAGATAGAATGACATGTTCTTTATAGCCAGCTGCACTTCTTCATTGATTTAGAAGTGATGTCTCAATAATTCTAACTTCAATATAGGAAAATAATGGAAACATGACGGGCAAGATAGCAGCTATTAAACGACTGATTGAATATTTCATGTTTCAGACGGCCAATGTATTCTTTTGTTGCATAGAATCATACATTATTGTCAAATAACAAAATGTTGCAACTCAAGAGTCTTGCTTTAAATGGTTGACTTCAGTTTAATAAAAGTTTGGCAATAGCATACCACTTTGATGGCCCCTAAAATGAAGAATAAATCAATATAACAAATCTTCACATACCTGAACACTCTTAGCATTAGTGTTCCTTGTAAATTAGAATGATTTATTTATTTATTTATTTTAATTTGTTTATTATCAGTGAATTGGGACGTTTCCCCATCATTGAAGCATACTGGGATCACTTGCGAAACAATCAAGAGATGAAGCAGACTGAGATGACAATCATTAAATCATAGTTCAAAAATATTTAGCAGGATAGTTTTTTAAAATTGTTTTAATGGTATGTCAGATGTAATAATGTCAGTGGCATATGAAAAATAATGACATTTGTATTTTGTTATGCCATTCTATAGTTTGTAATAAACTTTCCCTTTAAAAAAAACCTTGATGAAACTTACTTTCACAACATCTCTCATATCCCAATTAATAAATCAGTATGAATGATGTGCATAACTTTTATAAGTTGCTTCTGAAGTGAGATATGAAATGAAACACTACATTCTTCTCTTGCTCAGTAGTAGCATTATGTATAAATTAAATGTGTTGTTAGAAGACATCAATGTTATGTTTTGTAATGTAATACAATGCCTGTATATAAAAAGCTTTGTCAATGAATAATTCATGCTTTCAAGCACTTTTTCTGCTATGAAGCTGGCTGAGATATCACCAGTCATCAATAGATTCACTGATGACCATAAAAATATGTAGACAAAACAGAACTTTCAAAGTTTTCCTTTAATTATTTTAATTTTGAACAAAAATTACCTTCAATGCCAAATGCCTTTATGAGTTAGATTTCCTGAAAAAGTTAGCTATCTGTCTTCCTGATAAAATTGTTAATGAAAAATCTGATTCCACTTTCCTCTCTACAGCTTGCAAAAACTTGTTTAATTCCATTAAATATTTCTTTATTTTTGTAAATATATATATATATAATTAATAAAAGTTATAATTAAATTAAAAATAAATAAATAGATTCCTTTCAGTGTTTGTTTCTCGTCTCCTTTTTTTTTTGGTTTTGTTCCCTTCTGATAGGTTACAGCTTGCTGCTGTCCTATTGGCTGTTTGTGTTTCTCCTCTCCCCTCGGAATTTCTTTGCATTCACAGTCTTACTTTTGCCTGCAAGGCAGTAAGGCAATGTTTTTGAACCTAAAGAAGAAAGCCCACGTCCTTTTGAAACCGGTAGCGTTTGTAGTTAGTTTTATGGTGTGTAAAGATATTTTAAAGTTTAGATAATTTTGTAGTTCCAATTCTTTCTTATAATTAAAAAAATCTAGTAATGCCATCTAAATTCTTTGATGAACCACCTGTACAAATTTTATAATCACTGAATGCGATATTCACTTATAATCTGCAAAGGCAAAGTTAAACTTTTACATTTCAATAGAAGAAGTATCATGTAAAATTGCTCAGTATCTTTTGTAACAAGTGAAAAATACAAACTTGAAGACAAATTGATTTGTTATACCAATTAATGTTACTGTAAATGTTATCAGAAGGCTGATAATATTAACAGTAATTATGAGGGGATGAGGAGAGAGGGGAATTAAAAATTCCAAGAATTAGGTAGACCTGTATATCAGGCATTGGTTGTTAAACAGAACATATTGTATACACAATTCAGTTCAAAGAACATGCAATTTTTCTACTCTTGGACCTCCTGAATCCGAATAGGATACCCATTTTGCCCTATCACCCACCGATTTTTGGGGACGCACCCCTATTTTTATAAATTTTCAGTAATTTTATGGCTGTAAATTTGATTTGTAGAGCAGAAAAGGATTATTTAAACTGTTAAATATCTTCTGAAGGGCAAAAAAGTGAAAAATTCTAAAACAGGAACATTTGCAGAAAGAGGAAAATTTAGGGAGGGATTTGTCACTGAAATGATAAATTACATTTATTATATTTTATTAATCAATTATTATTATTATTATTTATTATACATTACATTTTTTCTGTTTTAAGTGTTAAATTAATTCTTTTCCATTCACCAAATCAAATTCATGGCCATAAAATTATCGAAAAGTGACAAAAATTAAAGGGAGGGGATGTTGTCCCGAAAAAACGGTGGGTGATTGGGCAAAATATTCAGATTCAAGAGGTCATTTTACATAAGAATCAGCAAAAATGCTATTAGGGCTATTTTTTTTTTTTTTTTTTTCAGCGCAGTGTTATTTTCTAAAAGTTATTTTACGAAATTGTAGATGGCTCTTTAAAAAAGTTGATTGCTTAAAAGTTATGAACTGATATTGAACCACAAAAAAGAGGTTCATAAACTAATTTTAAATTTTAAGTGCACATTATAAATAAATAAATAAATATAGAAAGATTTTACATTCTTTATGTACAATTACATATGCATTAGTTTTATAGAAAATTTATTATGGCAGTTTACATCAAGCAAAATTTTAAATAATTCTACTATCATAGATCCCAAACTGAACTTCTTGCAGTAATAATATATAGGTCATAAACAATGCCATCAATTGTACACAGTGCAGACTTGCTAAGCTTTCAAAATAAGAAAGCTATCCACATATCGGCATTTTTATCATCAGACAATCGTGACTTAGGCAATGTTAGAATTTCTTTTTTATGTTTACATATCTATTAAACCGTACTTTGCTAAAACTCTTAGATATTTACTTAAAAGCTATTGTTAATTCACAGTCAAAATGCTACTATAAAATGATGATTCAGAAAAAAAAAGTGAATTTTCTAAATAAACTATTTACATCATTCATGTAGAATGTCTGATTAATACAAAACTACTTAGAATTCAGAAAAACATGAAGAATACGGGCTAATTATTAACTATCAGACTGCTTTAAAAAAGGGCATGATAATGTTATTTTTACTAAATCGTTTTGTAATGTACTAAAATAGATTATAGCATTTAGTCATTAAAAACATAATGTATATGAAGGCAAACCATATACTATTATATATCACCTCTACACTTTAATACAAGCAAAAAATTTTTAATTAAGTAATTTTACATTATACACTAAGTGGCAAAATCATTATGGCCACCTGACACTTCTAGACATTTTGTCAAATATCTCAAAAAGCACTGGATGAATCATCTTGAAACTTCATGATTGTACTGAACATGCTATACCTCATAAATTTCAATGAAAGTTTGCCCCAGAAGCATACGGGGGGGACCAGTGAAAAAATAATGAAAAATGAAAAAAATCAATTTTATCAATCATTTCTTATCAATTACTCACCATTTAATAAAAAAAAAAAAACTCTGAAGATTTTTCCGGATACTCGAGATCCCCGTGGCAGAAACACGGCGACAATGTCACAGAAACAGAAATGTTCTTGCAGAAAGATTTTACTTAAATGAAATAAATTTTGCCTTTTTTTTTTTTTTTTTTTTTTTTTAAGAGAGAGAGAAAAAAAAAAAGAGAAAGAGAGAGAGAAACTCAGAGAATGGTTTATAAACTGTTCTGCAGAACAAATTTTCATTTCCGCAGATACGATCGCCTGAATCCTGAATAAGGAGAAGAGATAAAGCAGATGTAACTCACTTGGGTTAGCTTTGATACGAGCATGCATTAGCGATTCGTGATGAGGTAATATAATTCGGTGTATTGACACTTTTCACTGGTAACCTCTTCACATCGGAACTTCATTTTTGTGTCTCCAAACTTTGTCTTCGTCCCTCGCCTGCTGTTCGTGTCATGTGTATTTATTGTATTGCAAAAAGATGTTTTTTTTTAAAGAATGTGGCTTTGCAACTATTTTCTGAATTTCATATTTCATGCATTTTCAGATTCATGCATAACGCAATAGCTGCATCCAGCGATTTTCATACATACATTTTCTGATTTACGCACAACAAATTAGTTGTATCTAGTGATTTTTTTTTTCTTTAATGTATGCGAAATGTGCATACATGCGTGGTAGTAAATACACGTACATTTTTTAAAGCTGCATTAATTTTAATGTTTGTTTCAAACTATGCAATACATTTCACATATATATATACAGAAATAAGACTATGGTGAAATTTGTAATGTCTGAAGTTATATGCAAAATAAAAAATGAAGCTTCAAACCTTGCTTCAAAAAATAGAAAATTAAGAAATTAATCTTAAATATACTTTATTGATTTTTAGCATTTCATATGTAGTAAAAAATCTTAGCAATAAATATTAATGGGTATCTTAAGTTACAAAATTGTTAATTTCTCTAATTTTTTTCTTTACTAATCATTAATTATTTTAATTGTGATTAAAATTCTTAGCTTTAAATTTTGTTTAAGCATATGGAGTCGTTAAAAAAATTAATTTATTTTACAAAAATACTTTGTAAATTAAATTATGTTTCTACAGCTTGTTCATTTCATTTTTTAAACATTTGAATTTTTAAAAAAAGTTTATTTTTTAATTGAAATATTGCAAATTAAATAGTTATTTTGAATAAAAATCAAACCAGAGGTTTTTTTTTTTTTTTTTTTTATTTATTTATTTATTTTTGTAAGCAAAAGGAATTTTATCTAATAGTAAGGTAAAGACACCAGTGCTCGTCACCCCTAAAATCTGCACCAGTAGTAGTCACCTTCTTAAACAAAGTGTTAAAATAAGTGTTAATTAACATCTATGATATAATCCACCAGCACTAGATTCTCCAAAGCCTTCTGCTTCTTATCACACAAAAAGTTCGATTTCAAGTGTTGAGGAAAAGTAGGGGAGAACCAAATAAATGAAGTATGCGTTAAATGACAATTTGATTGAGTCAACGTAAAGCAAATGATTAAGGATTAGGTATGCATTTCTTGGTATATTTTGTTGTTTGTTGTATTTGACATTGCTCATAAAGCATTGTATGTAAAGTTTATGATATGTAGAATACGATTTATGTGCGACTTTTTAAAATTTAGCATAATATAAAGATTTTTAAGCTATGACCGCTAATGGTGTATATTTTGCACGTTTCACCAGTGCTCGTCATGCCTGACGAGCACTGGTGTTTTAACATTTTTAATAATTAGGTAATGTTTTTTACTAAAAATACTATATTTTCGCTTAGAATTATGATGGTATAGTTTTTACTTTAATTGGACTAGTGGCACCAGTAGTCGTCAGGGGTATTTGTAAATGTAACCAAACGTATTTTGATCCCAAGAACGTGACCTGTATGCATTTGTAACTTTTTTCTAGCTTGTTTAAATAAAGTCAATCCTGGTAATGTTAATTCACTAAGACTGAATTTAAACCACCTATAATTTTCCATTGTATTTTGCTGCAAAAATTAAATAAATGTTACATAAACATATTTAGTTATAAAGAGACTTTTCTAGTTTTCTGCTATGTATTTTAGAAAAAACAGAAATGATTACTCTATACATTTGTCTAATGTATTTTAAATTTTTATGATGTCATGCTTTTGCGAAGATGCATTTAAGTGATGTTTTAAAGTTGCTTCATACTAATTAGTTACAAACTGTAAACATCATTTAAGCACTTTATTATGCATTTTATATTTTTATAAGTTTTTTATTTATCATAATTAATTAATTTTAATTCATATATATTTCGAAAGTGATAAAATACAAAGCCTTAATTTCATAATCAGCATAACTGTGAGTCGACTGAAACTCACATAACTGTGAGTCGATCTGGTTGAGTGATTTTATTCGTTTTCTAAAATAATTCGTTTTCTATAGATAAATTCTATAAAAATCGAATAAAATCACTCAACCAGATCACAAACGCACAAAAAACAAAACCTTCTTTCACCTCCTCTATTCCCTACTGTAACGGCGCGTCTGTCAAAATCCATAATGAAGCTAAAAAATACAACGTTGACATCCCTATCAAACCAGATAAAAACATTTTCCAACGAATCCGAAACGAAAAAGATCTCATCCCCTTTAATCAAACCGCCGGAATCTACAAAATTAATTTTCAAGACCACGACCATAACAAAGCAAGCTACATTGGGATGACCAAGAGAAAAATTAAAGATAGAATAAACGAACACCTCAGCGACCTTAAATTTAACAAACCATCCACAGCATTTTCTAGACATAACATCACTAATCCTATCGATACTAACTCTATTAACTTTCAAAAAATTTCACCCTTCAATTCGCACAAGTACGCACTGAAAAGAGAAGCCATAGAAATCCTTTCAACGCAAAACGCAATTAACGACATCGAGCATAGCATAATTCCACCTGAATGGAAACCGACCCTGAAAAAGGAAGAGAACTGAAGAAAAGAAGAGCGGCGAAATTATAAAAGAAGAGGGAGCAACCGACGATCATTGTTTATGTCATCGGGCTTTGAAGATGGCCTCGGATGAAGGCCGAAATATATCGCCAACTCTTAAGGATTATTTAGTAAGGTAATTTAAAATGTTTTTAATAAGTTTAAACTTTCTTTTAGCACTTATTTGACATAAAAATATCATATTTATATTTTTTTGAAGGCTCAAAATCACACATAATGGCAGTGTAAAACTGAAACAGACAAAATATTATTTTTTGTGTTTATGCCACAAATATTTGCTAATTATTATAAAATTAAGTTATACTTAAGTCAAAATGTTTTCATTTTATGTCAATAATTATGAAAGTATTTTAAGTTATGCAGTTAAAGTTTCCGTTGCCTTCTGTAATAGCTTCCCGGCCCTCAATATGATGATTGGCTTCACCTGCCTTTTGCTTCGTCTTAACCGCTTTCCAATCCCCCCCCCCCTCTTCCCCACAAGTAAATTAATAGTTTCGCGAAATTCCATCAAAGGGCATATTGCATACACTTAACTAACACACACATCAAAAATCGCCTTTCTGGGGGTAATTTGGAGCAGAGTTAAGGTTGAAAACGTGTTTTTGGTCAGCCAGTCTGTGCCAAGGGGATGTAATTTTGCAAAATCGCCTTATATACGTTTTGAGTACCCCTAACCCACCGAAACATAAAAAAAATCTCCTTCCTGAAATAATTTGGAGCAGAGTTAAACTTGAAAACGTATTTTTTTTGCCGCCGCACATAAAAAGGGGGGTGGGAGGTGGAAGAGTGAGATTTTCACAAAACTATGTGTTTGATACATATGATCAACTCACACATCAAAAATCACCTTTGTAAGATAATTTAGAGCAAAGTCATGCGAGAAAATATGTTTTTGTTCCCCTCCCCCAAGATGTGGTAGGAAAGAATTGAGTAAAATCCCTTTATAGTGTGTGTTGGGTACACATTACTAATTGATGCATCAAAAAATTGCTTTCTTGACATAATCTGGAGCAGAATTACTCTTGAAAACATGTTTTGGCATTCACCCCACACTTGACTGAGGAGGAGAAGCGAAAAATTTCGCAAAATCCCTTTATAGTGTGTTAGGAGCGCATAACTAACTCATACGTTAAAAAAAGAAAAAAAAGAAAAAAATCAATCTTACTGAGATAATTTAGAGCAAAGTTACACCACTGCTTGGAAACAAGTTTATTAGTCCCTCTGCTTTAAGTTAAGTAAAGCTATTTTTAAGAACAAATAAAATTTTGAGGACTTCTTTTAAAAGTAAACAATTTTCAAATTATTTTGCATATGAGTATACTTGTTTTATTTGCAAAATCTTGCTCAATAGTTTGAATTTTACCATTTAATGTTTTGTGTTTTAAAAACTAAGAATCTATTTAGTTTCTAAGTATGTGCCAAAGATGTTTTTTTTTCATTAAATTTTGTAAAAGCACGATTAAAATCAAATTATTCAGCAAATTGTTACGTTTTGTTTACATGACGACCACTGGTGCATTTTTATAGGTTCAATTTTTATTTTATTTTTTAAATTTGGCGTAAAGTATTGAAAAATTGAAAGTGTCTAACAACAACTAGAAGAATCAGTGTATGAAATAAACCAAAGTATAATATTGATACATGAATACCACTCGGAAAAAAAAAAAAAAAAAAAAAAAAATTTAAAAATAAGGCCTTAAGAGTGACGAGCACTGGTGTCTTTACCTTAGTTGTTTTGAATAAATACTAATTAAACAGCAAATGCTTTTATTTATATATTTTTATTTACTTATTCGTATAGATATCAATATCAAATATTACTTTTAATTGATTTCTATTTATTTCATTCATCTGTAATCATCATTTTCTATTATAGATTTTATCCATGAAATCTGTTACATTTCAGATTTCAACATTTCCTTAACAATTAAATATTTCACTTGCCTTAATCTTTATGAAAATATTTCGACTATGCTTTGTCTATAATTGTGTTACTTTGATCTTGTATTCTGTTTTTCATTATGTATTTAAATGATGGTATAATTATACATTCTGAATTCTTTAATGTCAAATCACATTTTTTAGTGTTCAAATACACATCTTTATGCTATCTGTATATAATGCAAAAAATTAATCTTGTGCATTAGAATGTTATCATGCATCTTTCTAATAATCTCAAAAACTATAAATGTTGTCAATTATTTATATTTCATTATATTATTCAGTATTCTATATTAATTTTTACTTTTAATTTGTTGTATTTTAATTTTGAGTTCTGTATTATATTTTATGTTGTTTGGTTTGCACCTTATGAAATAAGTGCATTTGTGTATTTAAATGTATATGTTTAATATAAGAAAAAGTAATGAAATTTTAAAAGTATTTGTAACATTTGTTTAATTTAGACATTTCATGATTTAAATGCCTTAAAAAAATTTGCAGATTATTTTTGATGTGTTACTGCATTTTATGGTTTGAATTCATTGAATATTTTATAAACAATATTGTATATTAATGTGAACAAAAAATTTGAAGCAATTAAGATCAATAGATTTATTTTCACCTTTCTTAAAAAAAAAAAAAAAAAAAGTGTTTGCTTGCAATAGTGCAGATATATGTACTTGTGCCTAGTTAAAATTTAAATACATTGGTTATACTGAATATTGTTTACGATTTAAAAATAATTTATTTTTAATTTGTAAATGTTAACTTCACAAACTATTCCTGCAGAAAGATTTTGGTGTTGATGAAGCTTGTCGCAGAAAGCATAATAAATTTCTGCCACAGGGCTCGAGATATCCAATTAGTTGAATGCTGGATAGCAGAACTTTCACTGTACTTTTTTGTTACTTGGAAGGGGAGAAAGGTGCTCATATACAGTGAAAATGATAGAGAAAAAATCTCTTAAATTATTTTCAAAGGGCAAATCATCTGTTTTCTCTAAAATTTATTTGCTCCCTTTCGCCAGTAAATTATATTCATGCATAACATTTTTCACGAAATATGAAAGAATCTTATTGCAAAAGGAAAAATAAAAAAATCAATGGGCTTTGCATTGATACATACAGTGTAACATACTTACATATTAAGATTTAACCTTCAATGCGTAACATTATTGAAAAATATTTCGGTAAGTTTCAATTTATATCTCATATATATCAAAATAGTTCTGTGTGACCGTATAAAAAAAAAATAATGCTGATTTTACTATATTATATTCTATTGAAAACCATCTATGCATCTGAATATATGAAAATTTGATGTATTTTATATAATGTAAAGAAAATAAAAATATTTTTTAAATACCTATTGTAGATAAAAGGGCATCTAAATTTCTGAAATTTTTGACACCCATATACAAATTAGTAGTCATAGCCTCCTTTAGTAGATGCCTTCCGAGAGCGCAAAATTCCTATGTTAGCTGAAGAAATACTTAAAAAATGAAACTACTGCTAGATGGCAGCACTTACGTACTGACATATTGTGTTTTATGGATAAATTATATTTTTCCACTTAAACATTTAGCTATTAAATTCAATTTCAAGTCGAAAATTTCAAAATTTTCCTTTTATTTGAAAAAAAAAATAAAAGTGAAAGCGCTTTATTGCAAATACATTAAGAAAAAAAAAAAAAAAAATCAAATATTTAATAAATATTGGGTTTAATTTCATTCGAGAGTGGAGAAGAAAGATCACTTTTCACTTTACAACTAACTCAATTATTTTTAAATTTTCTAAATATAAAACACATGAAACTATCAAATAATGTAGCACATTCAATATTAATTTTTTTTTTGTACATTATTAATTAGAAAAAAGAAATTTAAAATTCAGTACACAAACGGTAATTCTAAATTTTTACACATGTCAGATCTATCAACGCTATTAAATAAATTTGCATATTTATTTATTAAAATTAAAAAAAAATAGATTTCAGATAAGAATCTTACTTATATAAATTAATATCGCTGAACTTCAAATGTGTTTCGATTAAGAGCAATTGAGTGATTAATATGAATCACCTAAATCATGTCTGTTATTTGTCATGCCTTTTATGTTACATTATTACCTTATTAAGGATGAATTATTTTTCTTGAATTAAAAATTCTGTATTATTACGATTACTATCCAAAGTACAAAATGGAACTACACACTAAACCATATTTTAACATAATACAGATATAAACTGTACACAATATTAAAAAAAAAAAAAAAAAACCTCACATTTATAAAAAGTAATAAAATATGGGCTATAAAATAACAGTAAAACTCAATTGAATAATGGGATATAAACAGAACTTTAAGCCCCATATCAAGCACCATCTACCGGCCATGTTTTTCTTGTACTGTTGCCAAGTTTTCAAGCCACTCGGAAGGCATCTATAAAGGAGGCTATGTAGTAGTGCTATTTCAGCATTCTTAATAGAAAAAATACACCACAGTAAAACCTGAGCAACATTTATCAATCTTAATGTATTGTTGGATTTTGTTTTGTAAAATAAAAGGGGGAAAAAAAGCATAAATACTGAAATCTTTTAAAAAAGAAAAAAAAAATATCTTAAGCATTTTTGCTGAAATAAAACAAAGGGAAAGTATAATTATTTCTGAATTTAAGACTATTTTCCTAAAAAGCACAAAAGGAAAAAAAAGAAAAGGCTTCCCTTTTCTTTTCCCCTTTCACCCCTATTTTAATAAAATAACAGCAGACCTCACATATGTGTAAAAGTGCTCATTAGACTTGAAAAATAAACAGTAATGAATATAACATCTGTTTGTGTGGTAAATTATTTAAAATCCATTTTCTAATCTAGTGTTAGCTCTTTATTATATAAATCCACATGTGTGGAGGAGGGAGGTGTATAAAAGTATCATAGTTACGTCCTGATTTTTCTTCATTTATATGTTCAAAACTTTTTTTTTTTTTTTTTTTTTTTTAATAATATACTTTAGAGTAAAAAATGATCCTCAGAGAAATAATATACACATTTAATATTCGAAAGAATATGTATTGCATATTTTTCTTCACTGATTTAACTATGCCCTCAGATTCAACACTACTTTTTCAATTCATATTTAGATTATTTGTACTAATAATATTTATTGCATTTGAAATGACTATTAGTTCCCCCCCCCCCAAATGGTTTTAAAATTTACATATATCTGCAGGCATGTATTCAATCTTAAGTTCTCAAAAACATGAGCATAGTTTTGCATTTTTTATTATCCACATAACCACACTAAATCAAAAGCCTTTATACAAAAAAAAAAAAGTTACTGTTAGACCATCTTTGTATATTATAAATTCTTTCTCAGTAACTGTATGTATGGCAAACTGTAATGAAATAAAAAATATTAAAAAGAAATCATTTAGTCATTTGATCTTTGTGTTTTCTGAAAACGGAAAAAGAATTCAAATCAAGGCGACTAAATCTGCTGTTTTCCTTTCTTCACTACTGACATAATAAATTTTGTCAACTACCAGGTAATAGGGTTAGACTTCACAATAATCAATACTATTTCTCCTCATTGCAGATATTTCAAAAAGATGTATGTAGTAGACACTATTCTTTCAGCAAAACACATTTAATATATTTTTTTAAATAAATAAAACATCTTTAATGTTAGTTTATTAGATGAAAAATAATTTATAATATAAAAGTATCATATCAGGGGTGAAACAATTTAATGTAAAAAAAAAAAAAAAATCCTCAAAACTGCTACATGCATGCAGAATGAATGGGACGAAGCGACTACATGATATATCACTGATAAAAGTATTTATTTATACCTAAAAAATTGATATTTGGAGAGTTTTTAATAGATTATAAGGCAACTTAAAAATATGAAATTCCTATAAAAACAAAATAATTTAACATGAAATTCAGATATAACAAGATTTTCAAAAACTGAATTCACAGTTAATCCCTGGAGAGTTTCACATATCTATTATAAAATTTCAGTAAAGCTTTCTACACTGTCTTTTGCTTAGACATTGTATGGCTAACTCATGTCCTCTAAATAATATCTGCTTTCATGTGGTTTGTAAACAACACATTAAAAAAAAAAAAAAAAAAAAAAAAAAAATGCATATGATTATAATTTAAGAAGGAATTTCAGAAAAAACATAACTTATTCAATCTGGTAAAAAATATTCACAAACATAATTTTACTGGCACTAAAAATTTATAAAAAAGTAAACACGACCAGAATGCATGCTATTTGGTATTTTTAGCATCACACTGGAAATATGAAACCTAAGAAAAATAAATCTAGGGTAGGTGGGGGGAATTGGTGCCCGGGGGTAATTGGGTACTACTTTTTTCAAAGTTTTTACAGGAGTGACCCCATCTTTTTGAACAATTTCAAATATACACACTAATAGGTATGGTCATATTCCATAGCTCATATTTTTTTCAATGTTGTTCTGTAATACCCTGAGTAGTACAAAAAAATCTTAGATGCACCTATCATGCTACAGTTTTCGAAGTGCCTAACAAACTTTGTCCGTCCAAGCTTTAAAATAATGTTGATTTTTTAACTTTAACACAATATTTAAATTTTACCTATTAAATGCAAGTTCTTGTACCTAAGAACATGTGGTGCGAGTTTTTTTTTTTTTTTTTTTTTTTTCAGTTACGTGTAAAGGGAAATTTGGAGGGTCAAAAAGTTTAGCACCCATTTGCCCCCCTGCGGGGAAATGGGTGCTAATATAATTTTCTGTTTATTTTCAAAAGTAACTGTTATTTTGTGCTTCAATATGTATAGGGGTTGTTTTGTAAGTCCCCCAGTTCCAGTAAACTCAAGGCATATTCGCTTGGTTGAGGAAGATTACAAAAAAGTCTGCAAACTCTTCTGCAACTATCAAATAAACACTGTCTAAGTGTTTTATGGAAGAAAATGCTTATTTTGTTCAAGTTTTGTGTTAGGAAATTCTGTCAAAAGCATTGAAGGCTATGTGAGCAATTTCAGGAGGCCCAAAAATATGTTTGTACGTACGTCCGTATGACATCAGGCCAAAATCAGCTTCATTTTTACAAAGTTTTGAGGCCTCGTAACTTTTTTTTTTTGGCCAAAGAGAAAAAAAGTATATATTATTGCAGTTTAGCTTTTCTATTAAACTACTTATACCATAAATTTTATATGTGTATGTCATAAGGCACTATTACCATTTCTGTTTTTCAAAAAGTGCCAAAGTTTTGTAAAAACAAATGCAATTTCTTGTAGCTGTTGGAAATTTTTTTTTTCAATAAAAAGAAGTTCAATACATTAGATATGGAATTCTTTCTAGCACCTATTTCCCCAAAGAAGTTAACACATGCTGCTGTGGAGTTATAGGTGTAGCACGCAATTACCCCCAAGGGGGTAATTCGGTTCTAAAACACTTAATATTTTTTTTACAACTATTTAAAAACAGAAAAAAAAATATATTAAATATCGTACAAAGATTACACTCTACTGTACTAAAATATTTAGTTAAAATATTACAGAATTTCAGAACACCAAAGCGTACATAACACAATTTGTAAAACATGGGCACCAATTCCCCCCTCTTACCCTACATTATTTCAAAATTTAACATTCATTCTAATACAGTAGAGTCTCGAAAGTTCGAGTCTCAGAAGTCCGAGGTTCCGCTTAATTCGAGGTGCCAAATTTTCCCCCTAGCAACCAAAAGCTCTTCCCATTTCCTCTCGCAACCGAAAGAATGCAGGTCTTATTTTTCGTTTCTTCCTGGAAAGAATTTCAGTAACCCACCACCTTTTGTTCTCTTTGTTTTTGAAGGTGGCTAGGTAGGGGTTGGTTTGAAAGGAAATTTTAAACCAGATCTACAAGAGTTTTATTCTTCCAAGTTCAATTGTACTAGTAGCTTAGATGCTAGTTAGGGACTAGCTGCGTTGTTAGTTGCTCTGTTGCTCATTTAAATTCAATACACGTGCTTGATCCTTATCATTTTGGAAACTTATTGCTGTTGAAAGTGTTGCGTTAAGGTGCCTGCTGCGAAAATGAGTGGAAAAAATAAGAGAAAATTTGTATCTATGATAACTAAATTGAACGCTATAAAAAGATTAGATGCAGGTGAAACAATAAAAAGTGTTGCTACCGATTTGGGTGTTGGAGAGGTAACAGTTGGTGACTGGCGCCGCAATCGAATAAAAATTGAGCAGTTTTGTTCACAGAAGTGCAATGAGACTCCAGGAGAAAAAAGAAAATCTATGAGAACATCAGACTATGAAAAAACTAGCAAGGCTTTATTTCTTTTGTTTACTGAACAGCGTAGCAAAGGTACTCCTATAAGTGGCCCTATTCTTCAGGAAAAAGCTGTGTTTTTCAGAAATCAGTTCAAAGAAAGGGAAGAAGATTTCGCAGCAAGCGTTGGTTGGTTAGACCGTTGGAAAAAACGATATGGTGTACGTCAACTAAATATTTGCGGTGAAATACTCTCGGCAGATACGTCAGCTGTGCAGGCACTTCAAAAACGGATTGAAGACATTATATTGACGGAAAAGCTCACACCTGACCAGTTATATAACTGTGACGAAACAGGTTTGAACTTTAAGATGTTGCCCTCAAAATCCCTTGCTTCAAAAGAGGAAAATTCAGCTCCAGGTCACAAAAAACGGAAGGAACGATTAACCATTTTAGCATGCGCCAATGCATCTGGAAATCATAAAATGAAACTGACTGTGATTGGGAAATCTGCCAAACCTAGAGCCTTAAAAAACATCACTGAAGAAGCCTTACCAGTACATTACACAAATCAGAAAAGTGCATGGATGAATCGAGAAATTTTCAAACAATGGTTTCTAGAACATTTTGTTCCAGAAACACGGAAGGCATTGAGAAAAAAAAATTTGAAATTTTGTTTTTAGATAACGCTCCATCTCATCCGGACGATGATGAGCTACGTTGTGGTGAAATCTGTGCTATATTTTTTTCTGCCAATGTTACAAGTTTGATTCAGCCAATGGATCAGGGCGTATTGGAAAATTTAAAGAAAATATATCGACGCCTTTTGTTACAACATTTAGTTCAGTCTGATGATGAAAGTGTTGCGGATGTTTTGAGGAATGTAAGTATGAGAGATGTTGTCTACTGGATAGCAGATTCTTGGGAAGAAGTTCAACCTACGACAGTAATTAAATCGTGGATTAAGTTTCTACCTGAATTGGTTACGCCTATTGAGAAAATTAATGATGATGATAGTGAAACAATTGTTTTGAAAGATTTGGTGAAGGAATTACCAGGCTGCGAAAACTCTAATGCAGTTGATCTAAATGAATGGCTAAATAGTGACGACAAGCTGGAAATAACAGACTCAAATATTATAGAAATGATGGAAGATGAGGAAGAATATGAAACAGAATAAAACGACTCTCCGTTATCAGAAAAAAAAATATCTCATAGTGAAGGTTCTGCAGCCTTAGAACTAGCCTTAAAATATGTAGAACAGCAAACTGAAGCCACCCCTGCAGATGTTTTGCTTTTGAAGCGTTGGCTGACTATCGCATCAACAAAGAGAAGTAATATACTGAAGCAACAAAAAATTGACAATTTTTTTAAATTGTAAAGAATCTTTTACGTCATTATACTAAAGAATAAAGGATTTTAAGGTAATATGTTCATTTTATTTAATTTCATTTGTAGTTGTTAAAAATTTTCTACTTTTTCGGAAAATCCGAGTTTTCAGTAATCCGAGGTAGTGTCAGCCCCAATTACCTCGGATTTTCGAGACTCTACTGTAAATAAGTAGAGTTGAAATGTACAATGGATTAGGATATTAACCTTTAAATAGGGACATGAAAAATGTTCACACTCTAGGGATATGAGGTCCAGTGGACCATAAAATGTACGTGTTTCAGTAACTGGGGCTTAGTCAATCCCACATCCCCATTTAAAAGTTAAATGCAAGATTTAATCAAGAGCAATGACATAAAAATTATGCAATCTATAAATCTTATAAACTGCTTAATTCATAAAAGAACTTCATTTAAATTAATTGGGACATCATAGAAATTAATTACCTTCATCAAATTTTTGAAACAATAAATCAACATGAGCTCTGTTTCCAGGTACACGATAAATTCCTTCAGAATCTAAACCTTCTTCCTCAATAAATTTAATACATTTCTCTACAAACAATGGAATGGGATTGTCTTCAGACTGCATGAAATCTTCAATACCCTGCATTGTCTGAGGTATTGTTCCTCCTTTTCCCTGAGCTGCTTTCTTTTTTTTCTTTTCAGTTAAACGTTTCTGGCGTTCCTAAAATAAAATATTGTTGATTATTATTGTAAGAATCTTAATAATAAAAAAAAAATTATATTGCTGGATAAAACCTTAAAAAAGAAAAGTACTTAGAAGTATTGAAACTCTATAATGCTGATTTTATATGTAAAACAGAGGGGGAAAAAAGTAATTTTGATTGATCAATCTGCAGGTCAGGAATATCAAAATCCCATTTTGTATTGCTCATTATTGAATAGATTTTTTTTTTTTTTTTAATTAATACTAAGTGTATATGTGTGTTATATGTATAATTCATTCATTCATTTCTTATGAGATACATTTCTGAGAGGTTGTCTGCTCTCCCTTTTATAAGTCAATAAAATAAAAAGAAAAAAGAAAAAAAAAAAAAAATCTAAGCTCTGAGAATATGAAGGATTTTATTTTAAAATGAGAAGAAAATATGACAACCAGATCGATATTTTGAAACACTATGCAACATTTTAAAATAGGATTATATATAAACACAATTTTCTTATTTTAATGTTTTGAAAAATCTTTTTTTTTTTTTTTTTTTAAATAGTCCAATTTCTGTGAAATTGTCATTTTACAATCACTGATTATTATTATTATTATTGTTATTATTATTTAAAGCTTGTTTTGGGGCAAGTTTGGTGCAAATTTGGGAGAAAAGGTTTCAGCATAATAATGTGTAAGTATTATGTTTTAGAACACAAATGCACCATATGGTCTAGCACTTGAAACCTTGCACAAAGCAATAGTTTTTCCCAGCTATGTGTTGCTATGTTAGCATATTATACTGCTCTTGAGATAATGTAATAAATAACTGATGATATTGCTAACATGTTACGATTTAACAGCACACAGGTGCACATAAAGGAGTTTTTAAAGAAATAGTAGTACCCATTAAGATGAACAACACTTACAATGAAGTCTTTGAGCACAAGCCAATCAAAATCAGAAAAACATGTCACATAATCTAAATAATCAGATCAAAGGAGTTGTCTAAAGGATACCAAAGGATATCATTGCATAGATAACACTAAAGAATGAAAGATTCTTACAGACTTCAGGAAGACAGAATATATCAGTCTTATATAGTATCTCCACAAGAAGTCCAACAACAAATTTACATACAGCAAGCAATGCAGTAACATCAAATATTCATTATTTAAAAGGATAGTCTGAAATATCAGACAGTCAGCATATGTCGGGATACACAGCAGATGTGTCTTGAGACTTTAAAACACTACATATATCCCTCTTAATGTGGGCAGAACTAGTTACAACAAACCAGAAAGCATTTTCTCTAAGAGAGGATATACTGCATTATTAAGATATTCTGGAAACAGTTAAGGTTTTGCTAACTAATCAACAAGATCGATTTCATAAAATGGGCAAAATTATGTCCTCAGCATTTTTCTTGTGTTTTCTCATTAATGCTATGAAATTGGCCTTAAAAATTAAAATTTAGCAGTACATTTGACTTTTTTAAAGAAAAAATTTTAAACAAATTGGAGTTTTTAACTGTGTAAGTCAGAAATTATAAATATGAAGATGTGTTGCTAAACGTAAAAGTTTGGCTGGATTTATATTCATATTAGGCTTGATTAAATATTGTTACTTTATTTATATTTTTAAAATCCTATCCTAAAAATGATTAGAATCATCTTTTTAAAATTACTTTTATGTCCTTTTAAGTTTATTATTATTTATTTATTTATTTTTTTTATCATGGAAGTGCAAGATCTTGAGAGCCTCGCACTTTTTTTTTTTTTTTAATTTTCTCACATAAAATTTTTAACATTGAGAAAAATTCATGCACTCTTCAGGAAGCCAATTTATTGAGATTTTTGGATCGAAAACAGGTCATTCATGAATATCAACAATCTTGAAATGAAAAACCTTTCACAAAAATCAGCAAGACTTAAAAAAAAAAAAAAAAAAAAAAGAATGATTTAAAAAAGTTTTCAAAAAATTTGGCTAAGAAAATTACACATATTGTGAGTTTTATCCATTAGCAGTGCAATAGCTACCAATTTCAGAAATCAGCAGAGAAAATATTGATATATTTATTTAAACTCAAAACGCCCATGAGCTGTAAAATTAGACATCATTAGCAATTTACATTAATCCAGTTTTTTTTTTTTTTTTTTTTTTTTTTTCGCATTCTTTTTAGAAATCTCACTGTTTCTGAGTATGGATGAAAAATTCTCATTCAGCTGTTGAGAACCCTGCCTGATATTACCAAATTTTTTATGAATCAAATGACACATCTTTCCAATTCCTATATTAAACAACAGACAGTAGTATCAGGGATATCACTTTCCCTTACCACTCACATGCATGCATGTTTGTTGTGTAATCATAAATTACCAAAAATAAATTCAAAAACTGGCGTACAGACAATAGCAAGAAATTAAAACTTCTTCACACACCATAAATTTTAAATCAGCACAACCGATGAAGGAAGGCTACGTCCTTTCGAAACCGGTTGTGCTGATTTAAAATTTATGGTGTGTGAAGAAGTTTTAATTTCTTGCTAATCATAAATTAATTTACAAGTTTCATTTTTTGACGTTAAAAGAGATAAAATTGAAAATATTAAATCTGGTTATACATAAGATTTATATATTATATAATAACAGTGTGTCAAATGTCATTTCCTTAAAAATTCCTCAACGAATAACATTAGCATACAGAGTGACAGAATATTAATTACTCAACTCATAAATTAAAACAATATAAATTTTCCAAAGTAAGTTTTAAAAATTTATCAAATTTGTTATGAATTAATGAGAAGAATTTTTCTAAATGTATCATTTTTCATGTATTGTATTAGTTTTATAAACTGCATTTTTTAAAACTTGTCAAATCTATAAATACTATAAACAAATTAACTAAACATTTCAGAATGAGATTTTCTTGTATTTAATGCAATAATGTTATGATCACAAAAAATACACTATTTAAGAAAAACAATTTTTGTAAATAACTTACTTCTTCTTTAAGTCTTCTCTTTTCTTGTTTTTCATCTTCTCTATTTTTCTTTTTATCATCTTTCTTTTTAGAAGTTTTATCGTTCTCAGGCTTTCCCTAAAGAAACATTAATCATGTAATTGCATATTCATTAACACACACACACAAAATAAATAAATAAAACAAATAAAAATCTGTAAATATGCCAAAAGATATAGCTCAAAATAAAAATAAATTACAAATACATATAAAATAAAATAAATTTAATATGAAATTATTTCCATTGACTTATTTTTAGATTTCTCTAAATAACTTAAAATATATTTTACAGTATAGGATACGTTATCCGGAAACCCGTTATCCAGAATGCTCCAAAAACCAGAATGCAAAATGCCAACTACTAAAATGTAATCAGCAAATCAGGAAAGTCACCATTTCTCTTTTATTTAAGAATTTAACTGCTCAAGAAATACAAATTATTTTCAGTTCATCATAACCGTCTGCAATGTACAAGTTATTTTAAGGAGTTTATATGGATTTCAAAAGCTTTTTTTCTTAAGCATATTTTCTCTCGCTCTCTTTATTTTTTTCATTTAAGTAAAAAATAAATTTTTAGTCAAAACTCTGAACATATAAAAGAGTAACATTTAAACGACATTTGAAAAACAAGTCATTAAAAATTTTAGAAAATTCAGACAGTGGGTTCTGTTTTTCCAGACACCCTTCAGAAAAGAGTTTGACACAATTTCTCAAAAACAAATGTACCTATCTTATCGAAATTTTATATACTCCTTCAAAATAGAATAGAGCAGTTTGCTATAGGGAAAAAAAAAAAAAAATAATAATCCTTCATTCAGGCACTAGTCAATTCTATTTTGAAGACAAGAGCAAAATTTCAATAAGATAGTTTTTAAGAAATCATGTCTACTGCTTTTCTGAAAGGTCTCCCGGAAACCAGCTCCTACCAGCAGAATTTTCTAAAATTATTAATGAAAACTTAAAATATAGTTTAAATGTTGCTCTTTTTAATATACTTAGAACTTAAAAAATATATACATATAAAAGCTTCCTTTTAGCTTTTGAAACCCATGTAACCCCTTTGCCTTCCCACTACTGACCTGTAACTTTCATACTTCTGATATTTTAATCTGAATTATTTATCATCTGTCCACTAAACATTTATTAATATGTGAATCCATTACTATTATTATCAATTCCTTCATTTCAAATAGTATAATCAATTTACTCATTTTAAATCAATTTAATTAAAATTTTGTTATTATTATATTTATTTTTTAACAATGTTAGCCAGATTCTGGCATTATCTGGCATTTCAGAAATTGGTCAAAAAAATATTTTAACTTGGTTATTCAATATAAATAGTCAGAATTATGTTGATTTGGAACAAAATTACTTATTTCAGATATAATGGTGCATAGATTAAAGCCAACTGCCTATGCCTGGGACCCAGACCTAGGATTAGAAGCCTCCATTGGAGAGGGGGGGGGGGTCTTTCTAGGTGGACCAAGCATCATATTTACAAAAATCTTAACGGTTATGATATTGAGCACAACCTGCGCTTACTGTGGGAATCAGCATTAACAGAAAGTGCAAATTTAGTCAATTAGTAGTGATATATTTATCTATTTCTGCAACCATTGATAGCTTTAAATCCCAGTAATGGATATTGCCAAAATCATTTTTATATTAAGATATAGTTTTACTACTATAGAAGTAGTTAGTAATAAATGGAATCACAAGTAGCAATATATTTAGATTAAGATATTCATAGATGTTTTGTAAAAAAAAAAAAATATTGTTAAAAGCATCCAGCATTCTTTAAAATTATTTTCCCTTATTTTTCATATTTTTATATTTAGAAATTAAACTAATATCTAGGTAATTTAATTTTTCCACGTGAATTAAAATGTAAGCTACCTACCATTTCTAATTCATTCTATAACACAGCTATCTTTAAATTAAGTAAATTCTAAGTAGAAATAAAGAATTTGAATCTTTATGCAACACATTTACATATCTGATAATAAAACAATCATTATGTAAAAAAACAAAGGTAAAATAAATTATATTCTAACAATATTTCATAACTGTACTTTTTATTTGCTTTTCTGATAAAAGGTACCTATTTTTATTTTATTATTTTCCCTTTAAGCAAAAGAAGAAAACTGGTTCATTAAAGAAATTTTTGTGAAGCAAAAACACAAATTGCAAAGTTAAATGAAGGTGAACTAATGATATTTTCAGTAAAATTATATTGCTCTCTGAGAAATATGACATAATAGGAAGTGCTGTACTGTAGTTTAAAAAACACTAAGCTAGACACTTTAAACTTCAGAAACAGCAGACAAACAATATCATCTACTTTGCTATTATATATTTTTTTTAAATTACACTTTTGATACAAAGTAAATAATGTGAAAAATCTGTTTCAGATAGTAATACTTTTCCTGTAATCTTATAGAATATCTGTGCCTCAGATTCAGATGAACATAAGGGCAAATTTTTAGGAGAATATAATAACTAAAAAGAATAATTTTGTTATTTGGCTATATATTTAGTATTTAAATAATTCTTGTCAGTTATAGTCAGAACTAATATACATTTGTATGGTTCTGAGGTAGATATATAATTTGCAATTCTGGTTTCTTCTACATCCCCCCCCCCCTCCATTTTTACCTATATTCTTACCCCAGAAAGTCTGCTTTATTAGTTAAGAAACATCCTGCATGCAAGTCTTCATGGAGCACAGAAATAAAGATAAGATGCACACTATATTCATTATTTTTTTTTACATAAATAAGTAGAAAGAAAACCATGAGCAACTAAATAAAATTTCATACATAAAACTTGTGTAAGTCTCATAATAAAAAAAAGTCATATGAATGAAAGAAAATTTTACATTACAGCAGCAAATTATGTACGTAATTTATCTATACCTTCTCTTTTATTTTGCTCTGAAAATTTAAAAATTCTTGTTTGACATTCACATAACTTTATCTTACTCTGCATTACAGATTAAAGGCGAAAATAACATGTAAGGTATGCTGCTAACAGATATACACATATATCAACCACTAAAAACTTGATTCTCATTCTCAGGGACTCACAAAACATTTAATTATATATACAGTAGAGAACCAATTATCCAGAATCCTTTTTACGAGACTATTCTGGATAACTGGTTTTTCCGGATAACTGGTTGCTCATTAAGCAAACATTATTAATCAGAATTATTGCATATAGTTCTCATTTAAAATAACTATTTTAAACCAAAAATTAATATTTTTTATCAATTAATCAAATTAAAATAATTAACCTGATTTTAATTTTTTTAAATAAAAGTATTAAAATAATTTTTAATCAAGATAAGTTATTAATCAAAATTTAAAATGTCAAAAAAAAAAAAAAAAATCTTTAACTTAATTTTTGTATAAACATGAAAATCTGCCCAAATCCAAGTGTTTTGAAACATGATTAACCAGTGATTTTAAAGCATTGAATATTACTAAAGATTAAAAAATTATGACCTGATTTTACAGGCTTTTCTTTTTATTTCTTATGAAAATTAATTTTTAATGTCCATGAAAGTGCAAAATATTCATAATATTTTAAAAGTAATTTGGTTTTAATTAATAACTCCCTCCTCCCCCCCCCCCCCTCCAATAAATAAATGAATAAATAAAATAATAATAAAATAAATAAAATTCTGTACAGGACCAATTACTCCATTTCACCCAACCCAATCTAGATAAATAAAATTACCACCTTTATGATATTGTGTAGTGGCGCCATCTATCCACATTTTTTAGAACTAAAATCTTTCTTTTCAGTATACATTGTACATTATGACCTTTAACTTATATTCCCTGTCAAATACATAAATACTACTTTTAAATAAATGTAACAAAATTAAATGGAATTGTTATTTATTAAATATTTCTTTTACTTTTAATTGTTTCAGATTACAATGTTAAACCATTATTTAAAAAAAAAAAATAAAAAAAAATTGTGTATTTTTTTTTTTTTTTTTTTTTTTTTTATGCATTGGAAATTAGTTGTTTGGAAATATAATTCCGGATAAACGGTTCCATACTGTATATATATAAAGATACTCTTTTAACCATACGGATATGAGACAGTAATTATCACCCCTAATTTTCCTGAACTTGGTAAATTTAGCAAAGCAATTTTTTTAATTACATTCAGTAAAGGATAATGTTTTTTCTTAATTTTGGGTAGCCCTGAATATTATCTATATATTATACAAACATTTAAATTTTGCACAGTATGAAAAACATATATAACACAACTTGAAATGCACTTTCAATTATTTCCCAGTACGGTCTTAATGTATCCGAATTCTTTTGTGCAGCTCTGTGTAAATGACTACTGTATGATTTTCATTTTACATTGAAATATGCTTTTATGTACATAAAAATATATGTTTAATTTATTTTATTTAGTGCAGTCTAGTGATATTAAATTCTACCAACCAGAAATTTCACTCATGCACCTAATGTATTTGAATTCTCCTGATGTCGTTGTACAAGAACTATTTATTCGATTCTAACAAAATGTTTCAAGTAGCATCCCCATATGATACAGATATAGTATATCGTGTTTCAACTTCCTGCTAATATTTTTTTCTTAAGTTATAATGATAACAAACACACAGACAGCCATACACACATAGACCAAAATATGTGTGTATGTGTTAAGGGATGAAGGGGGGGGGGGAGAAAACTCATTTTATAAAGCCAGTTTGTATGATCCCAACAACAATATTTAGGTAAACTTCCCATATGAAAAATATTTACAATTTTGAGTTTGGACTTCCTGTTAATATTTGTTTTGAGATAAGAAAAAGTAAAACATTTATATATATATCACAATTACAAAGAAAAATATTCTTAATTCTTTTCAATTTAAATTTTATTTATTACATTTATTTATTAATTTTCATAAAATATTGAATTTTTATAATTTATTGCAAATGCATTTTTAAAAATCTTAAAAATACTACAAACCATATTATTTGCTAAATAAAATCTACAGGATGGAAGTTTCCTAATAAATTTAGGCATTAAATATATTATTTAAAAATAATGTTAAATCTCTACTGATATATTTTTTGCAGTTTATTTTTATGAAATGATATCATTGTTCACAGCTTTTGCAAATGGCAAATGAAGAGGAAAATGTAAGTGGTTCTTGATCGAGGAGGTTCTGGTGACAGTTATAAAAATGCGCCAAAGTGCTTAAGACCATGTACAGTATGCAAACTGATGGCAAGAACAGTAAAAAGTCCCATTAATGTTAAAATTTCCCTCATGCAAATGGTGACTAATGCTAGAATTGTCTCAAAAACAAGGCATTGTATGCATATTGATAACTTTTTTTTTGGTGAAACCTATTTACAATGTCATATCCACATCATATCAGATGCTATATTGTTGTATATAACCATTCAGAGTACATTATCCAAAGTAATTTAGGGTAAATGCTAAATGTAAAGTATAAGTACCATTGAATATCATGGCAAATGTTAGTTGCTAAAAAATGGGAATAATCTAAAAAATAACTGATACATTAGAGAAATTCAGAAACTTATTGTACCTTTGTTTTAAAACATTTCCAGAGCTTATGTTTCAACAAGATAATGCTTTTCCATATATAGAAATACTTACTACAGTATGTGGTAGCTTCTAATACATTTAAGTTTATGTAATTTTATCAGTTTGCTAAGCAAAATAAACATGTATTTCTATTAATAGCGGTTTAAGTAAAATAAGTTTCTTATAATTTTGATGAGTCCTTCAGGATGCAGCAATTTTTACATACAAATATGTATTTATACATAGAATATAAAAATTAGCAAATATTAATTTCTCTTACAAAAAATAATTAATAAAATTTGTTTTACTATTAAATAATTAATTTTTTACTCTATTTTATTTATTGAGAGAGGGAAACAGACTAGATAAAGTTAAGTAAAAGGGCTGAATCTTATCCTTAAAATACTGGCCATTTTAGAATGCACATTCAATATTTTCATTATTAGAAAATTTTATAAAGCCCTTTTTCTTTTCTAAGAGGGAAAAGGAAGTTAATTTGAAAGTACTATTATGACAATTAAGATAAAGATATTAGAAGTTTAAAAAGGAGAGGGTAACAAAAAAAAAAAAAAAAAAAAAAAAAAAAAAAAGATCTCTTTCAGTCAAAGAAAATAAGTTATTCAAAAGATCTTTATGATTAGGAGTTAACAACAGATGCTTATGAATAAATAAAATAGACTTCTGAATTGGCATGCAATTTTTAAAAACCTTTGTATTTTTTGTTAAAACATTAACTTTATATTAACCCTTTCACTACCAGAGCCTCAGGAGAAAAACTGCCACCACAGCCCAGACGTCTTATTATTTAAATATGATACCAACTGTCATTTATTGTTTGGGATGTATCTGTAACTTTCTAACCAAGACCAATAACATCCTGTACCTATTTTATTGTTTTATAACATAACCCATCTGTGTGCAACACGATTTGATGCGAGCAATTGTCATGAACTGATAATGAACACCCGTCACATATTTGTGACACTGGGCTCAGGTAAGAAAATTGGATCGTCACATATAAGTGATGCTGGTAGCGAAAGGGTTAGGAATACTTTTTTTTTTTTTTTTACAAAGTAATGTGTTGTAACACATGTGGGCTTTTTTTTTTTTTTTTCTCTTCTTTTTTAATTCAAGTAAATAAATGCAGAAAATCCATATGACTCTTAGAGATCATATAGGTTTAGTCTTGCTCACAATGTTTACTAGACAACTTTGATGCAACAATAATTGTATCATCTGATATTTCAGGGAAGAAAATGCATATTAGTAATTAACAGAAAGAGTTAGCTGTGAATGATGCAGTTTTTATTATATACTACCTCAAAGATTGCTACATTATAAATCTGAAGGTATTTATTCCTTTATTTCCTTATAACCTATAAAATAACACAACTATAAGATTAGGTTGAAATAAAATAATTAAGAAGACAAAATAATATATATATATATATATATTACTCTAGCAGTTGTTGTGCCATCTCTAGGTGATGCTATTTCATAACTAGAATCATCTTCTTGGGGAGGGATTGCAGTTAAAGACTGTTCTAATTTTAATTTTGCTAAAACAAAAAATTAAAATTTTAAGAATATGTCAATGTCTAATACATATAAACAAACAACAAAGGAATTTACAGTTTTAATATAAATCACCACAATCAAGAATAAAATTACTGAAAAAGCTTGGGAGAAAAAAAAAAAAAAAAAATCTGAAATTTATAAATTTGAAGTTTTAGAAAATATTTAAGCACTTCGCGCTTTTTTTTTTTTTTTTGTCTAATGTAGTCATGTTTCAAATCTTTACTTTTTAAGTATTTTTCTTAATTTCTCTGAGATGTTTGAGACTGTAGATTGAAATATATAGCCTCATTTAAGGCAAAATTAATATGAAGGAACACAGTTCTAGCATATATTTTTGTTCGATATGATTCCACTAATGACTAAAGTTCACAATGAACACTTCTATGATTAATTCAATTTCCATTTTTTTTTTTTTTCTCTACTATAACTTACACTGTTTCATAAAAGATATGATTGGCTTAAGTTAAATCTGTATGTTGTGCATATACAATGTAAAAAGTATCAAAAAGGCATCATTTGCATTACAATATTATTTAAAATGAAGTAAGTAATGATGTCCTGCCATATAAAAATCTAAAAAAAAAAATAATAATTTTGTAAAAAATACAAAATTTAAACTTTTATATAATCATTAGGTCTCCTAAAGTTATATTTAGTGAAAATCTAGATACTAGCATAATTATTTTTGGTTGTACAATATTTAAAAATTTATGAGGTAAAACAAAGAGAATTAATGAGTTAAGTAATAAAGTTTATCATAATTTAATATGATTTAAAAAGAAATTAATTACATGTGTGAAAAATATTGAACTTTTCTTTTTATGTCCTAGGATCTAATAAAAACAAAATTGTGAATATCGACATTTGTATTATGGATAAAGAAGGATTGGATACTGCAAAGCTTTGGTGTGATATCTGATCATCAATACGATCATTAGTTGGACAAAGAGGAAAAGAAAAACAAAAATAAAAGTCCCCTTCTCCCTTTTCAAGAAGCAATTTTTCCCCTTCTACTCCCCCCCCCCCCCCCCCAAAAAAAAGAAAGAGAAATCTGTCAAAATACCGAGAAATCTTATCACTGCGTAATACATAACCACCTCCTCCATGACTAAATTTAGTATGAAACTTAATTACTTCATACTGATTTTTTTCTGCAAATAAATTTTTGAAGACTAGAGAATATTATTTTATTGTTTCCTCTGAAAATTGAATATCACACAATATAATAGATACACATTTTTAATATAGCACCTTTTATAGCTAACAAGATTTCAGAATAAGCTGCATAAACATTACTTTGAATTTTTACGTGCAATCTTCGAAAAATATATGTACCCCATGACAAAAAGATAGGTACAAAGGGTTTTTTATTTGATTTTTCATAAATAACATTATCTAAATTGTGCTTATCATTTATTATTATCATAAAATAACACTATTCCCGAACGAATTTTTGTTTTCAGACTAATTTAGAAAAGTTTTAAGACTAAAATTTTTCTAATTTAAGACTACACTCCGTGACAAAAAAATAGGAACAAAGGGTTTTTTTTTAAATTTTTCATAAAATAACATTACCTAAATTGTGCTGATCATTTATTACCATAAAAAAACTTTATCATATCAAAAACATATTGAATATTTGAATCATTCAAAAATTAAAAAAAAAAAAACCCTTTGTTCCTATCTTTTTGTTGCGGTGTAAATTAAATTGGGTGTGTCTTAAATTAGAAAAATTTTAGTTTTAAAATTTTTCTAAATTAGTCTTAAAACAAAAATTAGTCCAGGAATAGTGTTATTTTATGATAATAATAATAAATGATATTATAAGCACAATTTAGATGTTATTTTATGAAAAATCAAAGAAAAAACCCTTTGTATCTATCTTTTTGTTGCAGGGTGTATATATAATTAAAAAATTAAAAAGGTGGAAGAAAAAAAAATATCTTTAAGAATAATAATTCACTTTTTAGAAAGGAGAATAAAGATATTAAGGAATTTTTCAATAGATAAATTAATTTTTGGAACTTGTTTGATTATAAACTATAATGTATCTTTAATATTATATTTTACTATATATGCAAGTCAACTGATGGTCAAAATTAGTTCATAAAATTTAGAAAAATTAAACATTATAGCAACTTATACATAAATATTCTTATAGACACAGCATATGTTAGCTACAATTCATTAAGAATAAAGTTTTGTCTTAAGGGGGGAGGGAGAGTAATTTTATAAATTACACTTTATACCAAAATGTAAGAGTAAAATAAGTAAAATCAAGCATTTTGATTTCTGGCAATATTCTAATATAGCAAACTATTTTACAATAAACTAAACCATGAAGTAAAACTATTTAAATTTTTAAAACATACAACCTTTATTCTTCATGTTGGTTTGCCGGACTAGTTTCTCATGGGGCATCCCAGCTTTTTCAGTGGCGAAACGGTGTTCGAAGTTTGACAAAACTGATGTTTCTCTTTAGCTTCTCCCCTTTTAAAGACTCGGTGCCACTGACGATCGAGTAGTGCCCCATCGTTGCCATTGCAATTATTAAGATGAGATAAAATTTCAACAGACTCCCTAAGAGGGGAATAATTGTGGTTTTGATAATTTGCTATTTTTCTTACATGTTCAAAATTTACTTGCGTTAAAAGCAGTGGTTATTTTTCTGGTTGGAATGTCATGACTATGTTCTTTTACATGTGTTTTTTTCTTTTAGTTTTGCCACTAATGACAGCCACGGTAAAGAAATGTGTTATATAGGCAAAACTAAAAGAAAAATCACGCATAAAAGAACATAGTCATGACATTGCAACCGGAAAAATAACCATGTAAATAGAGACGAAAATATAAATTTGAACATGTAAGAAAAATAGCAAATTATCAAAACCACAATTATGCCGCGGTTAGGGAGTCTGTTGAAATTTTATCTCATCTTAATAAATGCAATGGTAATGATGGGGCACTACTCGATCGTCAGTGGCGCCGAGTCTTTAAAAGTGGAGAAGCTAAAGAGAAACATCAGTTTCGTCAAACTTCAAACACAATTTCGCTTGTGAAAAAGCTGGGGTGTCCCATGCGAAACTAGTCCGGCAAATCAACATGAGAATAAAGGTTGTATGCTTTAAAAATTTAATTTAAATAGCAAACTATACTTAAAGTTTATAATTAGATGTCCATTCAACTATAAACAATAACCCCCTATTTATATATCTGTACCCTGGACATAAAGGACATAAAGTCCATTTTGTGAAAAGAATTACTACTATGTCTTTGATGTGCTACAATGAAATACATTTCTCATGAATAAAGAAAATGGACATGATTACATTTTCCACTGTCTTATCTCCTTTATAGTAATTGGACATTATTTATATAGAGGCAATAAGCACTAAAAAAAAAAAAAAAAAATGCACATAAAGCACATGGTGCTAACTCTTTTCATAAAACAGACAAGGTGTCTCCTTTACTTCTGCAGGTATATATATATTATATGGTATAAAAGAACATGGTAAAGACATATAAAAAAACATATTTCATTCATTAAGTGATGTAAGCTGACATTAAATTAAACTCATACAGTAAAGCAGAAAATGAAACAGATGATCAAATTCAAAATGACTAAAATCCTTTGTAAATTAAAGTTCTTATAAAATGAATAACTTATTCATACTTATAGAAAATACTGGGGGGAAAAATTCGGTTAAATATTTTATCAAATCTGTATAAATGAATATGCATATTAGAAAGAAAATAAATTGCAATAAAAGTCATACACAAGAAATGCCTTGACAATGCATACATATCATAATTAGTCACTACTATGATGAAAGCTATGAAGAATTAGGAAAACAAACAAAAATATACTTTTAGTTTAAAGTTCTCTGAGTTTTTTATTTATTTATTTTTTATGTTTACTTGATACCATCATAAAGCTTCGTTCAATATTATTTTAATGCTAGTAGATCTGCCAATCAGGAACCTCAACATCCCTACTCATTACTCAGCAGAACATTTTTATTTATTCCATATTATTTAACATAATATATATGATTAACTCAATAGATAAAAAGACATTTCTGAGGAGGCTGCACCTCCCCCCTCTGCTGAATCTATCAGCTTATATCTGTCTAATATGAGTATATATATTTCCTGAAATGAGTATTACAAACCTACAATACATATTTGGTAATAAGTATGCTCAATAAATAATTTATCAGAAATATTTTATACAGCCCTGTACATGATTACATTAAATCTATACACAATATTTTCTGCAGAAACCACGCTTTTAAGCATTCTAATAACTTATGTTAATTCCATTATGCTGAAAAGAGTGTAACCATGATAAAATGCACTTAAAAGAAACTCAGTTCTGTTAACAAAAATGTGAGTTATTAATTTTTGTCCATGTTGATTTAAGTAGTTATTATTATTATTATTTTTAATATTGTTTATTAAATTGAAATGCCTTTTAAACATTGCTAGTAAATTCAAGCACGGAAGTAGCTTTGTAAAAGTAGAAAGACACTAAATATTTTTAGAAAAAAGAGAATCTTCTATTTTTAATGAAATTATTTTTATGTGTAACATTTTGCAGCTCATTTAACAAGAAAATATCGGTATAATTATCATAATTTTGAAAAATAAATTATTAAGGACAGCAAAAATAGCTTCTACGTTTTTAAATTCTGTAAAAAAAAGTTGGAGGACAGTAATACAAAATATAAAATATAAGCGACATTCGTAAGGAATACTCATCCCAATAGCTCTTATGACTTCGAATACTATATTT
Source organism: Salticus scenicus (assembly GCA_963930645.1). Classification (NCBI taxonomy): domain Eukaryota; kingdom Metazoa; phylum Arthropoda; class Arachnida; order Araneae; family Salticidae; genus Salticus; species Salticus scenicus. The sequence continues at coordinate 328,674,655 of OZ005651.1, forward strand.
GGTAGTGAATCATATAATGATTGGATTTCTGTTTGGCAAAAATTAGCCTATGAGCTATTCAAAGTTTTTCGAAGCTCAGTAAGGAATTTAAACTTTTCCTCACCAGCATATACTTGAGGAACAAGCATTGACCACATGTTTTCCACCTTGTTAAGATCAGGGCATTTAGTGGACGTTGCTAAAAACTACAAATTTTTTGCAGCGAACCAATTTTTAACTCCATTGGTGGTGTGCCTCTTGTTAAAACATCCTCTCTTCTTTTTCTAATTCAGAGCCATAAGGAAGAAGCTCAGAATTCAGCACTTTAATATAATCTGTATGTTTCTGCCTACCACTGAAAAGACCAGTCCTCTTCTTCTTCCATATTCAATTGCTTAAAAAACCATCATCTCTCCAACCTCCTCTTTTTCTCGAGTTGAATAAAATTCTTCTACATTACTCTGACAATGCCAGTATTATTGGTAACCATCTAAATAGTCTAAGTTAAACTTGTTCTCGTCTAAAAATATTATAGAAGTCCCATGTGAGATCCATGACATGTTTTCCTTGGTCCATGATAAACGGTTATCAATCTGTATTTTTTTTCCACTTTGGATGATCCTTCCACTTTTTGAAAATGAATTATTTGGATCTTGTTTTGTAGTTGCAAACAGTTAGCTTTGACACATGAGTAAGTCCTGATTGATTTTGGACCTTTGCAATACTTCCACGGCTCTTTTTAAGCTGTTCTTTCTTTTCCTATTTCTATCTGGCTTTCTGATAAAGTTAGAAACTATATTGTAGCTGATGTGCAGTATACCAATAATTTGTTTAACACCTTTACCATTAATTTTATATGTAACAATTTAGCCCTTTTAGAAATAATTTAACACTAGAACGCCGGGAACTTTGTTCACCCCTATAACGCCGGCTGGTGTCATTTTGACACTGTTCAGTAATAAGCGAAACATTTAAATAAAATTTTAATACCTTGCTAATTTTGATGATCTTTTAAAAAATATAAATGATATACAATACATTTAAGGAAATTATTAACTTTTAAACAATGAAATTTTATTTTAGCATTGTGATTAATATGGTATTAAGGATTATTATTAATCTTTACATATTTTAAGTAGTATTATAATAGGTAAATTGTTCAGGTAGATAACAATGGAATAAAAACAGAGTAAACAACTACTCACATTATTTACAGTCAATACACGTATAGCTCACATGTTTGGTGCATTTTCCACATACCACTCTTTTACAAGAAGAACACATTTTATTTGATAGATTTCCATGACATTTTTTTACTTCACACTTTCTGCGCTTAGATAGATTTTCAGATTGTAGTTCATCTTCATTTTTTCTCTTTCTTTCACTGCGTATTTTCTTGTATTCTGCCTGCATTTCTTCAGCTAAACTTTGAATAAAACTACATCTCGATACTTTCTTTCCAGTTACACGTTTTGAAAATAATCCAAGCATTTATAGCAGCAAAGTCTAAAATGTTGTAAAATGTATGAACAGGCCATCTTCTTGAACCTGCTTTGACTGAATATTTTCTTGCCATTTGATCAACAATATCAACGCCACATTTTGTTTCATTATAAAAAATGACGGTTTCTGGCGTTTTCTTTGAATTATTTGCAGCTGCAATGTTTGAATGCATCGAACTTAAAATTATCACATTCTTTTTCTTTTTTCATTGGTATGCTGTGAGTGTTGAACCAGAATCCTCATTTTTCAATATTTTTGTTGTGTATAACTTCTCTTTTCCTGACCTTATACAATCTGGAATTTCTCGTCTAGCTCTATTCATCGTACCAACTAAACTCGTGCGTTTTTCCTTTAGTTTCTTCGCCAATTCTAGAGATGTAAAAAAATTGTCAACTGTGACATTTCTTCCCATATTTTGAAAAGGCTCAGTTAGTTTTAACACGACATACTCAGAAAGTCTCTGGTTTTGATCCCTTTCTTCATTTTTTCCTAGATATGGAAATGCGTTCAATATGTATTTAGTTTCTAAATCTGCAGCTACCCAAAATTTTTGTCCATATTTATCAGGTTTTGATGCTATAAATTGAGTAAATGGACAGCGAGTTTTGCTAGGAAACAATTGTTCATCGATTGTTATGTTCTGGCCTGGCTTATAACAACTAATACAGTTTTCAATGAAACGATTCCATACTTCCGAAATCATTGCAAATTTATCATGTTCTATTCGATTACAACGCGTCGATTTTATATCAAATCTCAAAAATCTGGAAATTTCGCAAAATCTGTCTCTGGATATGGTTTCTTTACAAAATTTTAAACCCCAAGTTTCAGACCACAATGAATGTAATTCCAAGTTTCGAGCTCCAGAGACTCCACGAGCATACAACACTGAAATATATGCAAAAAACTCTTCTCTTGAAAGTGACCAGTTTTCATTTTTTAGCACTCTGCGTGCTTCGGTCACTGTGCATTTTATTATGTGCTCTAAAATAGTTTTATCTATAAACAGCAACCAAGCACTCAAAACACTTTCACTATTTATATTTCTTTTTGCATAACTAGTGGGGCCACTTGTTTCTCGCAATATATTTTGGCTAGTAAATCTTCCAGATGCACTCACATATGTGCATTCTTCCCACTGTGAACCATCGCGAGCCGTAAATATATCGTTGTTTTGAGAATTATCAACGCATGTAATTATCAACGCATGTTTCCTCATCACTTTCAGAATCGGAAGATACAAAAGGAACAAAAATTTCATCATCAGATCCTTCATCAATTTCGGAAAACTCTCCACCCTCGGATTCATTATCGGACAATTCTCTTAGAAGCTTTTCTATTTCTTCTTGGGTAAGTCCTCTTTTACGAGACATTAACAAACCTTTATGACTTTAGTAAAAAATACGAAAATGTTAAATTGACTGCAAAATCTAATAAATTCACTAGTAATTCGAACGCTATTATTACAAGAAATAGAATCAAAAAACCGTTCTGCTGACAGCAGGTGTTTACACAGCTGCAATTGGTCACGTGATAACACGTGATCACCAGGTGCAAGAAAGCGCATTCCACTCGTCGATCACATTCTTCACTCCAAAACTACCGTTTAAATAAATGCCTATAGTAATGAAATTTAATTCGAAGTAAAAAAACTCAAATTATTGCCGTGTCAAACTGACACCAAGCCGGCGTTCTAGGTAAATTTTCCTGTAAATAAAGTTTAGTAAGAGCTAACATCTTAACATTTTATATGTGTATTTTCCCTACACATTAAATAAAAGTCAAGAAAAATTAATCAAATTCCTCGAGTTTTTCGAATTTTACAACGGAACTTAGATGCTTTAGTGTCAAAATGACACCGCCCGGCGTTCTAGTGTTAAAGGTACTCTTCAAGGCAGTCTGAAAAGAAAATAACAATGAAATTTTTAACAAAACACGTTTACCTCAACAAAAGCAATTAAAGAAAATTAATTATTTACTCTTTTATTCGTGCACAGTCCGCCAAATAACAAATTTTGGAAAGTGTCCTACTTTTTTTACACTCTCGAAATCGTAAACACTAGTTTTTCTACAGAACACTATTTAGCATTAGTAGTAGAGATTTCTTTTTTACGTGAAATTAAAGAAGTCTTTGTTAAGCAAAATCTGTATAAAAATCTAATAGTCAGGATAGAATTATCGAAAATAATTTACAAAAATTGACTGTCCAACTTTTTTTTTTTTACACAGTATATATATATATAGGCTGCCGGTAGTAGACTAGTTGGTGTCATCTGTTAGTAAAGTGCTTTAAACATGATGTGCTATTGTTTCTCGTAATTGTCAAAGCACAGAGACATGTCATATGTAAATAGACACCCTGAATTTTAGGAAAATTAATAAATTTTGAGGTAACAACTTATATAATTTTATTTTCTTTTTTGCAAGTTTATATAAAATAACATTGTCACGCTCTTAAAATATCCCTCGAAATCCTGATTCAAAAGAATTGAGAGATTTTCAATGAGGGGGAATAATTGGACAATATGAAGCTAGTAGAAGTCAGAGGCAAATTGCCTTAAACCTGTAGATTACTCTCTCATCTGTCAGTCAGGTGATAGTACAATTCAAAACTGTCCAAACAAAAAACTATTAAACCCCGTTCAGGTCGACCTGGACCAAAAGCATGTCAACTGAGGGCTGTCAAAAGAATCATCGTTGCAAGGCTGCAGATGTGGGAACACAGCTTCATGTAAGTCGCCGTACAGCTATCAGATATCTTCATAAGTTAGGATATCATGGGAGAGCTGCTAGAGGCAAACCTCTTCTCACTGTAGTCAATATTAAGAAAAGAAAAGAATTAACAACTGCAATATCCAAACATAATTTGACATTTTGGCAGCATGTCATCTTCTCAGTTGAGTCTACTTTTGCTCAGTTTCATGTAGCGGACACACATAGATCTGGAGACAACCCACACAAGAATTTAGCCTAAATCGATTACAACCAACCGTAAAGCATGGTGGATTTTCCATTCTCGCGTGGGGTGCGATTTGGAGCACTGGAAAATCAGAGCTAGTGGAATATGTGGGTAATGTTAATAGTGAAAAATATATTGCCATATTGGATACTTTTTGCCAATATTCTCAGGTGGGGTAATGAATAAATCACTGACACTTTTCATGGAAGATGGCGCTCCTTGCAATACGCTAAAAGAACCAGAGAATGGGAAGCAAAACAAGGCATTCAAAAACTTCCATGGCCCAGTCAATCACCATATATGAACCCCATAGAACAAGTATGGGCTCTGCTTGATCGTGCAGTTAAGCAATGTCCACGGCAACCTAATTCTCGTAAAGAAATTTTGCAATGTTTATGTGAGGAGTGGAGTAAAATTCCTCACGCTAAGGTAGCAGAACTCATTGCCTCCATGCTAGACAGAGTAAAGGCTTTGAAAAAAACAAGCAGGGATTCAACTAAGTTCTAACGTACATATTTTGTTTTTGTATCAAATAGATACAATGAAATAAATAGCATTGTTTAAAAATTATGGTGTCTATTTACTTATGACTCTGTCAGATACCTCATGATGTATCTGACAGAGTGTTTAGTGCAGCATGTGTTTCTGTTGATATTAAGTATGATCAAAGTTAAAGTTTTCCTGACGAACATTTAAAATTTGCCTTCTCATTGAAGTTTTTGAACTGTTTGTTTTCTGATGGACTATTAAATTTATAAACTGTTTTTGCTGATGACTATCCATTTTTAGAAGTAATGTTAGAAGTGATTTGGAAGTAATGTTTAGAAGTTAAATTTAAGTCATCTGTTAATGCTTCAAACATCTCCATGCAGTTGTTTTCACTTCTGAAAGTGTTTTTGTTATAAAAGTTATTGTTTTGGTAGCTATTTAATTCAAATTTGAGTCTCTAATAGGTTGTGGGTGAACAATGTTTGCTGACTTTGGGTTAGCAACATTCATTTCTTTTGGACTTAAAATTTAATAAAGTTAATTTTTTGATTAACAGTGCTGGATACTGTTAATACTTAAGTATAGCAATAATAGTGGTAAATTTGTTAATTTATAGTAATAAATAATAGTTGTAAATTTAAATTACTTGCCTGGTATATGTAATTTAAAATTTTGATATTTGAAGTTTTTATTAACTATACTAACGTTGATTGACAATTTGTTAAGTTTGTTCTTGTTGAATTAATACTTTTTTTTTTTACTAATGCTTTTTAATAAAAATGTTTTAAAAAAACTTGTTTTTCTTGAACTGCCAAATACACTTTTACAAATAGCTTAACATTTTCTATGCTAAACTAACAAAGAAAAATTAAAAAAAAAACAATGTTTGAAATGTTTTTTTAAGAATTTCATTTTTTTTTTTTTTTTTTTTTTTTTTTAACAAATCAAATAATATAAAAATTCAAAACTAATCATGTATATTTTTAAATTAATATTATATAATTATATATAATATAATTATATTTTTAAACTAGCATGTATATTTTTAAATTTAGATAAATTCTTAAGAAAACTGCTCCATATTTTGTTTCTTATCCTGCAATTTCAGATTTAGTCCACCGCACACTTAGAACATAAAAAAAAATCTTTTTCTTCTCCAACTTCAACATACGGATATCCTCCTACCCTTTACTTTTCACACATTCAACTGATAAAGAAATTAACTATGGGGCTTTTGCTTGCCTTTAGTGGGTAAGAACTTTGTTTATGTCAAAAGGATCTCAAATTGGGTCTTTTTCCTTTTTCTCAGAAATTTTCTCTCTTCTCATGTGCTATCTTTTTTGGATTAGTAAGAAGTTATATTTTATCGATAGTGAATATATTTTCTGCTGTAGCTGACAGAAAATTTAAAAATTATTTCTTCAACTTGTTAACATTGTTATTTCTATTCTTATGAAGCAAATTTTTTGCTCACATTTGAATCAAAACGCTGCCAAACTAGATATATCTAAAGTGCTAGCTTTATTTGTCAAACTCTTATCTATGACAGATTCAGCTGTGTCGACTGAAATTAGTGATATAGAAATTCACTCACTCTCTAATTTAATAGAAAGTGATGAAAACAAAATAAAATATAATGAATTTAATTCTGATGATATAAATGTACCGCACCCTTCATAACCTATTGAAATTCACTGGAAAAACATGGATTAGTTCAGAAAATTATACCTGAACTTGACTCAAAAACTGGACCTGCAGACAAAATAATGAACATGGATGATCAGTCATCTATTCTAATTTTTTTAAACATTACTTTCAGTACAATTGATAGAAAGTATTGTTTTCCAAAGCAATCAGTATGCTATGCAATCTGGCAAAAGTTTTTTCTTCAAACCCTACAAGAATTTATTAGTACAACAGGACTATTTTGTTCAATCTGGCATTTTGCATCGTTACCAATTTATAGTGTTCCACTTCGAAAACACCTATATAATTTTGCGCAAGTCGATATTTATAGTCACAATTTGAACTAACACTTTTTTAGTGGTGGGAATATGATTTTACTAACAGCACACTATTTCGCCGCATATTTTTGAATAGCAAAGTTGTAGTTGCTGTTTTTAAAATATCATTGTAAATTCGTTTTTTGATTTTAATCTTGCTTACGATTTTCGAGATTTTAATTTCCAGTGATTAAGATTAAATGTAGTAGTTTTTTCTACATCTAGAAGTTTGTGGAATTCATACTGAAACAAATTTTTATAAATAATTTAACGATACATTTCTTCACTTATATTCCATTATTTGAATAAAAACCCAAATTTTTAAATAATCTTTTTTCCATTTTTGGCTCATGTTTTCAAATGTTAATTATATTTAACATGTCTTTTTATTAGTACGACAGGACTATTTCTTTCAATCTGACATTTTGTGTCTTTACCAATTTATAGTGTTTCACTTCAAAAATGCCTTCCAATATCCAGTTCTACCATTTAATTTCTTTCTCTATCTTAAAAATTTTTGTGAAATCCGTAAAAACCTCTATATGTATTTTTTTCTCTTCCCATCGGTGAAGATCAAACGCACAACCTTCAGATGCATAGCTCTGTACGCTGATTGCACAGCCAACGGTTCTTGGCTAAATATTTCTGAATATTTAGATTAGTGTTTTCAAGTATTTTTAGTATGACAATACCATTTCTTTCAATCTGCTATTTTGCATAGTTACCAAATTATAGTGTTCCACTTCAAAATCCAGTTTTATTATTTAATTCTCTAATACTCTTATTCTATCTCTATTTTCTCTCTCTAATTTTACTATTTAATTCTCTAATTTAAACCAACTCGATCTTAAAATATTTTGTGAAATCCGTAAAAACATTTATAGATATATATTTTTTTTAACTTACCATCAGTGAGGTTCGATCTCACAGTCTTTAGGTTCGTAGTTCTGTTCTCTGAACACATAGCCAATGGGTCTTGGCTGAATGTCAATGGATTATATTAATTAATCTGTGATGAATTTTGAGTACAATTTAAGTCTTGAATAATCAGTTTATTTATTTTTTTAATATTATGTTTTGTTCTGTAGAAATTGACACTTAATTATTAACAATAAATGCAAATTTATTTTTACGATTATTTAAAAAATTAAAATATTTAGTAAATAAGTATTAAGCAATTAGGGAAAGATACTAGACAATCAATGCATTCAAATTCCAATAATTTACTTGGAATTAAAAATCAATATACTACTTGAATATGTGTTTAGGAATTTTACTGAACGCCCTCTATTACTTTTTTTTAGGGTGTTAAAACACAAATATCATTAGTCCTGTTACTTTTTTGTGAGATCATAAGGGTTTTTTTTCCAAAAAACAACCTTTGGAAAGTGGTTGAAATAATTGGATCTTCAAATTAATTATGCAGCATGTGAAAAACCCCTTAAGAAATTTCAACTCATGGAAAATATCTCAAATCTAGCTCGTTCTTTTTTGTACAATTCTCTTAATTTTTATTCTATTCAAATACACTTTTGATAAAAGCTGCCCAATACATCTAGCTTTCAACCTATGCAATAAAAGCTTTCAACCTATGCAATAAAAAATGTTTTATTTTTCATACATGCACAGTAAACACGTTTTTCATAAAAATGTTCATATTTCATGAGATATTTAAGATATTTGTATTCCGATTGCAGTATAGTGTTTTAAAAGTGTTTTTCCAACTTATCTGAAGGTGGGAATAATTTTCATTAAAAACTCTGCATATTATAAATAAAAAATATTTTTTTTTTTTTTTTTTTTTTAGTTTTAAAATAAATGTTTGTATCTCCCTTATTTAAAACATGCAAATTCACACAAATTCATACACAAACTGAACTGGGTCTATATTAACATATCCTAAAGTTACAGTTCATTCCGCTTACTTAACGATATAGGGTGATCACAAACATAATTTATTAGAAATTATATAACTTAAAATGAGACATCACTATAACTACTTTAAATTAGAAAAACATTTTAAACTTGCCTCGTTGTTGGCCGTAAGCTTTTCACCTGGACGTCCAGGCCTCCTCAGCGGCTTCATCTGTCATGAAGTTCAGACAGTGTTGATGTCAGTGGGCGGTTCTCTTTATGAGATGTCTCCACGCTTCATTTGGGGCCATTGCGTCGCTGTCATTGCACACATTATGGTTGGTTGTAATTTCTAAAGATTCACGGAACATCGCGTAATGGTAATTGTTATAATCAGCTAATTTTTTAGTTTCGTTAAATTTAATCTTTATATTTTCGCTGTTATATGTTTTAGCTAGTGCGGTATTTACTTTGTCAGTTTTAATATCGTGTTTGTGTTCGTTAATGCAGGTTTTAATTTTCCTTTTAGTAACTCCGATAAATGAACCTGCGTTTTTATTTTGATTAATAAAAGGTATTTTGTATATTCCCGCTTTTTCTAGTGGTGAAATTGGATCTTTATCATTGTGTATTAATTGATATATATTTCTATTTGGTTTTATCGGGATACTGATACCGGATTTATTAGCTGAACTTTTAATTTTATTAGCGGCTCCTCGGTCATATGGAATTGAAGATGTAAATTTAGAGGGGGGGGGGGGTTGAAAATTAGGAATGCTATTTAGGTTTTTTAATCTGTCTTTAACTAGTTTGTTGATTATTTTATGAGGGTATCCCGCTTTTTTAGTGAAATCTTTGATAGTATTTATTTCATGATTTAAGTCTTCAGTTTCTTCACAGATTAAGATGGCACGGTTAATGTATGATCGAATAGCGTTGATTTTATATCGGAAAGGTGTTTTACTTTTATAGTGTATGATTTCATTACTATTTGTAGGTTTGCGGTAAACAGTGGTTTTAATTTTGTTTTCTGTGCGGGTAATTTGGACATCGAGGAAATTAATTTGGTGGTCTTTTTCTTCTTCGTATGTGAATTGTATATTTGAATCAATGCTATTAATGGAGTTTAGTGTCTGTTGGATATTACAATTTTTGTCAATAACGGCAAAAACGTCATCGACCAAATTACCCGCACAGAAAACAAAATTAAAACCACTGTTTATCGAAAACCTACAAATAGTAATGAAATCATACACTGTAAAAGTAAAACACCTTTCCGATATAAAATCAACGCTATTCGATCATACATTAACTGTGCCATCTTAATCTGTGAAGAAACTGAAGACTTAAATCATGAAATAAATACTATCAAAGATTTCACTAAAAAAGCGGGATACCCCCATAAAATAATCAACAAACTAGTTAAAGACATTAAAAAACCTAAGTAGCATTTCTAATTTTCAAAAAAACCCCTCTAAATTTACATCTTCAATTCCATATGACCGAGGAGCCTCTAATAAATACGGTATCAATATCCTAATAAACCAAATAGAAATATATATCAATTAATACGCAACGATAAAGATCCAATTTCACCACTAGAAACAGCCGGAATATACAAAATACCTTTTATTAATCAAAATATAAACGCAGGTTCATATATCAGAGTTAATAAAAGGAAAATTAAAACCCGCGTTAACGAACACAAACACTATATTAAAACTGACAAAGTAAATACAGCACTAGCTAAAACATATAACAGCAAAAATATAGAGATTAAATTTAATGAAACTAAAAAATTAGCCGATTATAACAATTACCATTACGCAATGTTCCGTGAATCTTTAGAAATTACGACCAACCACAATGTGTGCAATGACAGCGACGCAATGGCCCCAAATGAAGCGTGAAGACATCTCATAAAGAGAACCGCCCACAGACATCAACACCGTCCGAACTTCACGACAGATGAAGCCGCTGAGGAGGCCTGGACGTCCAGGTGAAAAGCTTACGGCCAACAACGAGGCAAGTTAAAAAGGTTTTTCTAATTTAAAGTAATTATTAATTTAGTTTAATTTGTTAACGGGCCTTTAATTGTTGTCTTAAACCAATCTTCATTGATAAACATGAGGAAGATCCAGTCCTTTAAATACCAATGTTTGAAAACATTTCATTGAGAGAAGTTTTTAATTTGAAAAAAACTGATTGTTTGCAAATCTTGCTAAACTTTTGAACAGGAGTGTATAAAATATTTAGAAGCAAAGAAATTTTCTTCTAGTGGAACTATAAAATATGTGGAGGAAAAATTGATGACAAAAATCTCATGAGTGGGGAATTTGACAGGGCTTTCAGTAATGAAAACATTACATACATAAAGTGGAAGAATAAAAGGCACGTGTCTATACCATCATGTTTAGCTGGCTGTACAAATACTGTTATTGTAAAACAAAAAGAGAAAACTGGGGAAATAAATTATGTACAATGCCTGAAAAAGTATCTGATTATAATAAGAATATGGGTTTTATGGATTATTTTTATCACTTAGAGAAGTCTATATCAAATAAGCCACAAAAAGCAAGAAATGATGGCAACGCCTTTTTTCCATTTTCTCAATAAGACAGTTAATACGTATACATACTATACAAAATACTGTAAAATATCACTGAGGATGAGAAAAAAAATAAAAAATTTCAGAATGGAAATCATTCAGTCTATCGTAATATGAATAAAGAATGAACTGCCTGAAAACAAAAATTTTCTCAACCCGTGACGATAAAATCTCCAATTTTATATACTAGATGATGTAAGATTGTTTAATGCTCAACATTTACCAGTAAAGTACAATCCAATACATAGCATATTATATGCAGCAAAAAACAGAAGCTGTATAGAACCCACTGGATATGCCAAACGTGTAATATAGGACTTTGCATAAATAGAAAAGATTCATTCTGTTTCCTCACTTTACCACAAATATACGCGTTTTCAAGATTAAGGTGCATACTTTAGAACTTCATATTTTATGTAAACTTTAATACTCACTTTTTGAACTATCTTTATGTTTTGCATCTCTTAGAATCATTTTGTTTTATCATGCTCATTGAAAGTTTGGAAACAGAGAAAAAGAGGCTATATGAGAAAAGAAGCAGACACTGGTCTCAAAAATGAGAAAAAATACTTTTTAGACTCAGACTTTTAATGAAAAATTTAAAAAAGGGGTTGTTCGATATCTAACTAAAGATTTAAATATCACAGATACTATATTTGAACATACAGTTCAAGGGTAGATAATGTCCATTAAAAAAAGTATAAATTGTTTGGGAGTATCAGTAGAAAATAAAAATAGTAATTAATTAATAAATAATTAAACACATTTGGGATCTTGAATCTATTGGAAATTTTGAGAATGAAAAGAATTCTACTGAAATTGTAAATGAATCTGAACAAAATATTAAATTAATATCTAAATTTTCATTCAATATCAAAATTTTCATTCTGCTAATCCTAATTCTCATAAAATTGCAGTCTTCCGAACTTTGGTCAATAGAGCTCTTCAGTTATGCAGTAACAAGACACATTTTAAGTTGGAAACAGGATTTAATAAATAACGATTACCCTCTTAATTGGTTAAAACAAATTTATCGTGAAAAAATTATCCGCTTCCCCTCTCCTTTGTTTCCTCCTGCAATTCCCCCCTCTACTACAATGCAAATGAAAAATTCACTAATTAATAAGAACAATTATATTTCTATGCCAAATTTTGGTTTTCCTTCAGAATTTATTTCTAAATTACTTAAACCACATAATATTTATACTGCTCTCCAGCCAATTAAACAATTAAAAAAAGTCCTTAACTTTAAACCCATAACCCTTTCTCTGGATTTAACTGGAGTAATATATTTAATTCCTTGTAAAAATTGCAAATATGTTTATATAGGTGAAACTGGCCGTACAGCAAAAATTAGACTACAGGAATACAGACGATCTTTTAAAAATTGCAACAAAAATTCTAAAATTGTAATCCATTCAATAGAAACCGATCATATTCCTGACTTCGATAATAAAAAAAATTCTAAATTCTGGTTTTGATAATTATAAATCGCGTTTTTTCCTTGAGAGCTAGCACACTGCCAAGCATCTCCACACTATCAATGAAGCATGCCCACTGGCTCCTCAATATTCGGTACTCTTTTAAATTCCTTGAGTATTCATGTAATGTTTGCATATTATGTTGTAATTACTGATGAGGAAACCCAGACGGGTTTCGAAACATTTAGATTTTAATTGTTTTTATAAGTATATTTTGTTTTAAAATGCATTTTAACTTAAAATTTTTGTCTTATAAATAAAACAGTTTTTACTTTTAAAATATTAAATTCTTGAATGGTCATTAAGAAGCATGACTATTATGAAAAGATAGTGATTTCTTAAAAAAAAATCTTGAAGTAGATTTTGAAAAGATGATTTTCCAGTCTAGAAAATAAATTCTTGAAAAATGTAACATTTAGAAAATATAATTGTATTTTAACTGAACAACTTAAAGATAGTACACAGTAAAAATATATCCTGAAAAAATTATTTATGATTGTTATTATATGCTCCATGGACTGGTGATAATAAGACTACTACAAAAGTGTGTAAACAAAATAATTGTTTACCCCTAAGGAAAAATCTAAATCCTGGTCCTAACTTGAACCCTTGTGTTTTGGATATAATTTTTAAATTTCGTCTACATAAAACTGCATTTTCAGCTGATGTTGAAAAGGCTTTTCTCCAAATGTCTATAGCGGAGGAAGATTGCAACTACTTAAGATTTTAATAATCATGAAAAAATACCCCTTTGAGTGAGAAAAGCTACACCTGTAGTCCCTTTATTTTGGCTTGTACAATTTAACACCATATTAAAATACAAAATTTCTCATGAAAGTCGTTTTTAATATGCTTAATTCATCCCTTTTTGTTGATGACTTGTTCTTGGGAGAAGATCATATTAATGATGTCTTTAAATTAACCCTTACAGCTGCTAATATTTTGAGAGAAGCAAGAATGAACTTGAGAAAATTTGAGACTAATTCTCAGGAGTTTAGAAAAGAATGGGTTCATTGAAATGTAACTGTTTCTGATCCTGATCTCCAAAATACTTCAATAAAGTATTAGACTTAACTTGGGATAATAAAGAAGATAATTTGGGGCTAGAAGTATGACCCTTGTTGACTAAAACAGACAATACTTTCTGTACAAAAAGAAACATTTTAAAAATTATAGCCAATATTTGACCTAGCAGGTTTTACTACTTTTTATGTAATTAGAGTAAAATGTTTATTGCAACAAATGAGTGGGTAATGAGAATTTCTTGGGATGAACAAATTTCCTGGGAAAATAGAAAATAACTAGAAAATTTGGTCATCAGAAATTAAAGATCTTGGCCTATTTAAAACTTCCAGATATTATTTTTATTAGATAGCAATAAAACTTCAGATTTAAAGTCGCCAATTGACAAACATTACATTGAAAATGCCTACTAAAAACTCAAACCCTAGTCACCAAATGTGGTGACCACTTTATAATTTAAAAAAATCAAAAACGTGGAATAAAATACCATATCTGCCAACAACTACGGGATCACTATAGTTCCTATGGAGAGCAATAGAAAACTATGCACTAGTGCTCCATAAAAAATATAAAAAAGTGCGGGATTTTCTCACACTTATTTTTTTTCTTTTTGTTTCTTTTTAACACTTTCTAACAAGGTTGAAAAGTGTTTATGACTTCGGTTTGTCTGTCTGCACTCTAGCTCCCACAAATATTGATGGAATTTCTTGAAACTGATATATGCTATCAGATGTTCTCAAATTTTAGCATAGCATACAGAAAGCTCAAATTTTATCGATTAATGGTGAAATAATAGCCTGTTTTAGCAGTTGATTGTGACTAAATGTAAATTTTGCCATTGAACAGTGAAATGTTTCTTTATTTTTAATATTAGGTCGCAACATTATCACATAGGAAATGGCTTTAAAGAATTGCGAATTTTATATATTACACAGGTCTGTGAAATCATACTTTTCAATTCTTTTTTTTTTTTTTTTCACTGCTTTGGGTATCTCTAAGGTATTTTGGTACGCTGAATTCAGAAATGCTTCTCTTTTCTTCCGGCCAAGTAAAAATTTTTCATGAAGTAAGGATGAAGATAGGAAGAATTCACACACTCTATAACAAATTCAATACTATTTATGAATAAAATACATTAAAATAAGCTATTACCGTCAACTCTCTGAATTCCACAATAGTTGGGACATATGCTTTTGCGGATTATAAAATTTTGCAGATTATAGATCATTGCTTTGTTTACATAGATTTCTCCTTTTATTAGAGTATAAATTTGCAATGTTATCGTAACATTAAAATTCAAATAATATTCAGTAAGCAATTTAAATTTCCAAAACATATTTAAAAAATGTTATACAATATAAATAAATATATAAAATTAATATTAAATAGAATAAGGATAAATACAAATTCATCAGCAATTAAATATGAAAATTGAATATGCTCATACTATTAATTTACAGGTTATTTAGTTTTTTTAATACTGAGTCAGCTATTGTGACAACTGTTCAGTGATTTTGATCAAGGCTTAACTAGATCTGACGATCTCACTGTAGTGCAGAAACAACATGAGCGAGCATCTTATCTAGTGCATAGGCGTAGCCAGCTTTTCATGCGGGGGGGTGCCAAATTTTAATTTGAAATTTTTAGCATAGATATACATACATACTACACATATGTATATACGTAAGTGTGTGTATGAGTGTTTTAATATACGTGTATTCATATATATGTCGGTAAATGTACATAATAAATGAATTATGTCATTGCGTGCATAAACATATACATATATATAAAAAAAAATTGATATAATTCAACTAGCAGAACTTCCTGACGGTGTTTGGGTTGAAGTAGTGTTTAAAGAATCTAACAAAGAGAAATTTACAAAGATTCTGATTGTTCAGAAGTTTGAAGTAAAGGAAATTTTTCATTGTAACAAAACATTGCAGATGAGGCTCCGAG
This sequence comes from Salticus scenicus, assembly GCA_963930645.1. Lineage (NCBI taxonomy): Eukaryota > Metazoa > Arthropoda > Arachnida > Araneae > Salticidae > Salticus > Salticus scenicus. Next base: position 328,690,513 of record OZ005651.1, read on the forward strand.
ACAATTTTTAGCACTACAATTTCCACAAATATTTACCAATTTTTCTGCGCTGACGCTGACAATACTTCGAGACGCATAATCAAAAGTAGAATCATAGTTAAATGTACACTAAAAGCTAATTAGCAGCATTCAATGCTTGATAAATTGTATCATTTATCACGTTTTGGCATCAGCTTGAATTCAAATATGCCGTTGCTCTTCAGTTTCTTCTTGTTTTCTCACCTCTGTCTGTTGAGCATCTGCACGATACCTGCCTAGTCGAAATACAGTAGTACTTTCTAGTCTCTTACAGCTTTCCTTTTACCTAGTTATTCCTGAAATATTTCTTGAATTAATATATGATGTGGCTGTTAAATAATTTCTTGCTGCTTCTCCCTCTGTCATATTCGCTCTCTTCACAGCAGACGTCTTTCCGTAGATTTTTTTTTTTTTTTTTTTTTTGGGGGGGGGGGGGGGGAGGTATAACAGATTGATTTTTTTTTTTTATAGGTACTAAACGTAAGTTTTAACTATTTATATGACTGGAGTTTTAGAATAAGATGTTGATATTTAGAAAAAAAGAAAAAAAAAACTAATTAAACCATCTTAATAAAATTCATATTAGAGTCATTTGAATTGAATGTGAATCCCAAACAATCAATAAAAATTAAAATTTTTGATTTTAATGTAAGTACTGAACTCAAAACCTAAAATTATAAAATAAAAATACAAAGTCGATGTTAAAAATAAATAAATAAATAAAAACAAATGCTTAATATTGTGAAGCTATAATGACATCAATTTTATTTTATTTTCATTTTATTTTTCGCGCGTAAAAAAAATACTCATTTTTTTTTGTACAATATTGATAATTATTATTATGATTATAATAAATAAAGGAGATGTATTTTAACCAGCTCCGTATTTGTTTATAATGTTAAAGATAACATAAGGTTTTTATAAATTAATATTGTTTAAACTAATCCGGTTGAAGTAATAAGTATAGCTTTAGCTACATTTTGTCTTGATTAATTAGTGTAAAATTTTCAATAGTGATAGGTTGACCGAACAGTGTAGTTCTGCATCGAAAACTAAGAAATCCAAACTGATTCATAAACAGATATAGATTTATATATGAAAGGATAAAATAAGCAAGATTTTAAATTAATATTTAAATTAATATTAAATGATATCTTAATAGAATTAGCTCAGAATAAATCTTAATTTTAAGAACAACTTTGTGAGAGTTCTATTTTAGCGCCCCTGTAAAGTTAGTTTTTCAGCAAAGCACGTCGTAGCGCGGGAATCGCGATTAGAAGAAGTTTCATAATCAAAATTATGCAATAGTTGAAATTAGCGGCAATGCATTGCGAAATACGAAATCCTGGATATCCGGGTCAGCCAATGAAAGGATGTGGGTTGGATTTTGGCTGACCTAGTTATCCAATAAGAATAGTTTCGGTTCCCGCCGAAATATCCATATAAAAACGGGAGCACACGAAAATCAGGGTCTTTTTCCATGAAAGCTTTTGATTAAATAGTCGACGACAATAATAAGTTTAAGTTAACTGTCCCAGGAGGGGAAGTGATTCGCGGTTCCGCCGTTAATGGAACGACTCGGCTACGGATCTGTACAGCGTGCTCAAAATGAAGTGACTTAATAAAGTGTAATATGACTGTCTTCAAATAAACGACTGCATCATCAATTGTGGAGTATTTCTTTGAGTGAACTTTCTTAATATGGAGTGACTGGAATACATCAGCCTACAAGAAAGGGCTTACGTTACATATATATATATATATAATGTCAAAAATAAGTTGAAAAATAAAGAGTTTTGCACACACTTTTGATGGAAAAACAGAATTTAATTTAACAAAATGGAAGGGACGAGGTCAGAAATGGAACTTGAAACTTTTGATATAACCCGTCAGTGCTCGACAAACTGAGCCATACGCTTCATATATGACCAACACTAACCAATCATCAAACGGGAATTTTCATCTAATTTGCAAATAAAAATCTATGCTTCTTTACATAATGAAGGATTAGTGTGAGCCAGATCTTACCCGTGTTTCACTTGGTTACATGTGAATCTTACTAGAATATAATTATATTATGGTAAACTGTGATGACTAGACTATAATATGAAAACTTTAAGAAAATCGTAATAAATAAGCTCATAAGGTGATATTATCGAAGGCAGGGAAGGGTATGAACGCAGATGAAGCATTTCTGTCTCCGATTGGTCTCTGATCATCAGTTGAACGGATTGCCAAATGATGATCGCACATATTTTATAAAAATTGCATAGAATTGGAGGGAAACAACGAAAGGAACTCACACCAACATAATCCCACAGAAAATAAACACAAAGTAAAGTTAATGTACCAAAGCAGAAAAAAAGGTATGGAATGACAGCTGAGCAGAATGCCAAAGGACCACCATACATCAGAAGTGCATGGAAAATTGCATAAAATAACAAGGAAATAACAAAAGAAACTCATTAAAATAAAATTTCGCAGAAAATCAACATAACACATTTGCCAGGCACTATAAGTGAATGAGGGGCTCTGCTTTCGAAGCTGGTAGACGGGTGGTGCCGGGTTCAAATTCAGATCAAGTCCATCAGTGTATAGCCGTTGTGAGTAGTTTTTGCCCTAATTTGAGTGATAGTTTTCGATAAGCTTAAAAGAAACACAATTTACATTCACTTAAAAGTAAAGAAGATGCGCTGCATTACAACGTTTTTTGGGTAGAATTTTTTTTTTTTGGGGGGTGGGGGTTGGGGGGGGGGCATATATTTTTCGGAAGGGTGTGTTTTACTCCACCCAGCAAAACTCTTCATTTAACGAATATAACTATATTCTTAAAACGTCTTAGGCTGAAATTAAACTAAAAACATCTTTTAAATAATTCAGAGAACTTTTATCCACACCACTTTTTGAAGCTTACCGACTTCAATTATCATTTCAAGTTCCCTCCGCTTATAATATACATTCAGAAAACTTAAAAAATTAACCAATGAGAAGTTCCATCAGCAAACAATAAAATATTTGAATTTTCTTTTGCACATCCTTATAAACAGGTGCCATTTGTCCAATCTCAGTGAGAAATATCATGCAATATGAAAGTTCCATGATATTGGGATTAAATACGATTGTGAGTTCTTTACGACTGCATTAGTGTCAGGCTTGGGTGAAGTGTTCCTCACGGAGAGGGGGCTATCAAGGTTCCTAGCTTACATTCATGCAAGTTTTTTTTCTTTCTTTTTTTTTTTTTTTTTTTTTTTTGGGGGGGGGGGGGGGGAGGGAAAGAATGCTTTAAACAGCTAGGCGGCCGAAACGCTCTGTTCAAACTTGGCACCTCTGAAGTACCAGCTCTGAGAGCATTGCCACATTTAGTATTTTAGGAGCAGCAAGAAATACAGTGAATATATATATACACTAGCAGACTTTGCCGCTTCGCTTGTCGCTACATTTAAGTGAATTCTCAAATTTCCATATGATTATCAACAGAATCTCAAAAAAATCAAAAATGAAAAGAAAAAAAAAATCAATGAAATTAGACGGAATTTCTGCTAAAATTCCCACTGCGTTAGATAGGGATTTTTCCGCTCGCAACATGAGGATTCGGGTTTCCATTGCCATCGGCAGCGATTTACTCGCGATTCACATTCTCTCTCTCTCGCGGGTAAGTTAGAAGTTTCACAAAATTCCACCAAAATGCATATTGCGTACACTTAAACAACAACCGCACACCAAAATTCTCCATTCTAAGATAATTTGGAGCATATTTAAGCTTAAAAGCTTATGTTTATAAGCTTCTGGCGGATAATTGTTTTATTTATTTACAATTTATCTTTTAAGTGTGTTTCTTTACATCAAAGCTCTGTTTAAAGCTTCCACCCTTGTGCACAGCTTGAGAACTTTGAAGGATTCTCTATGCAGTATCCAGCAATCTGCTAGCATTTTAATAATCCATCGGCCTTGGTACCTTCTGATTTTTTGATATCTTGATAAAATAACTCCCCTTGTTCTTCACTCACATCACATAGATTTTCAGGGAAATAACTTAGATGAGAGTTGAAAAAGTGCTCATTTCTGCCAAAAGATCCTATTTTTTGTCAAACTGCACAAGGACGGAAATTTTTTAATAGTTTTTCCCAAATCAGCGTCCAAAAATACATCAGAAAAACACATTGCCTTAAAGAAAAAATTTCATTGCAGACCTGTGTTAGTGACCCAATAATTGTCTATTTCAGATATTTGTTTTATAAAACTTAAATTTTCTCAGTTAGCCACAAAATGATTATGCATTTCAATAATGGGCCACCAAGTATTGCGTATTTTGATGAATAACTTTGTGAAAATATTGAATTTTATCGATTTGTGACAAAATAACAGTCTATTTCTATAATTATTTGCTTCATCGAACATAAATTTTAATGATTTGATATTTCAATAATAGGATGCAAAATTATTGCATAGTTTAAAAAATAATTTTAAAAAAGAGTGATTTTTATTGAATACCAACAAAATAATCACATATTTCATCAATTGGCTGCAAAAATGTCAAATGTTTTGGAAATCATCTTTAAAAACGAAAATCAGCAAATTTTATTGATTAGTGGTATATTTATACCCAAAAGTGGCTACCATTCTTATTCATCTGGCAGCCAGTGGCTACCATTCATAATTGTTTGTCGAGAGCACTAGATAGCAAGAAAAAGAATGAACGACAACTGCATATCTTTACAGATGCTAACCTTAATGGTTATGGTAGAGTTGTACATTTACAATATAAAACATCTATAAATAATTTTGAAACTCGTTTAGTAATGTTTAAATCAAGGGTTGCACTTATCAGTGCCAGGGTTGCTGATTCCATGAAGAAAATCCTCTCTGAAATTGATAATAGTTTTTAGACAGATTCAGACACTGTATTATACTGGATAAAGGGCAACAAAAATAAATGGAAATCTTTTGTTTCAAACTGAATTTCCAAAATTCAAAATTTATCAAATCCAGAATCCTGGAAACATGTTTATGGCAATTTAAACTCAGCATATCTTTTAACCCCCTTAACGCGCGCTGTCCTTGCTGCAAGGTCGCAAATTTTAAGATCCAGCTGCAAAAATTCATCCCGGAAATTTTTAAGCAAAAATTTACGTTTATAACATATCAGAAAAAACCGGGTTTTTAAACCTTAAAATTTAAAATTTCTTTTAGTTTAATTTAGTTCATAAATTCCGGTGGCAGTATAATTTAAATGATCCGAATTGTTCTGCGCCGCAAAGGGTTAACAAGAGGTTATTTTGTTAAAAAGTTAGTAAACTGTCAGAAATAGTTTAATGGTCCTGAATTTTTTTCTTGACATGAAAGTCAGTGGCCTATAGTTAGATTAATACAAAATAAATTATCCAATGTGCTAGACGAGCATTTTAAAAATGCAATAATGATATTACAGTGCATGGTTGAAGAAAATAAACATAGAATTTAAATCATGGATATAACAAAATATAGTTCATTGAATAGACTTTATCAAGTGACTTCTTGGATTTTTAGATTTATTTCTAATATAAAAGTCATCAAGAAAGAAAAAATATTTTAAGAAATATCTGCTAGTGAAATGCTTCTCGCAGAAAATTATTCAGGAAGAAAGTTTTTCTGATGAAACCAAATATTTAAAAAATAAAAAAATAATTTTTAAAGAATCAAAGATTTAGCACGTGAATTCTATTTTATCATACGAAGATCTATTTGTCTGTTCAAGGATGTCTTCAAAAGTCAAATTTACACTTTTAAGGTAAACATACCATATTACGTCCTACTGAACACCATTTAACAATTTTAATTATAAGAAACTCATTTAAAAAGTCTTGCATGTAGGCATTTTAAATACTCTTGTAAAAATGAGTAAAAAATTTTGGATTTTAAGAGGAAGACAAATTATAAAATTTGTAATGAACAAGTATATTGTATGCAAGAGGATGACCACATTAATGAAGCCCCAGCAATGAAGGGATGTGACAATTATTATGTCCTCCTTTTAGATTTAATTCCTTTTTTCTTCAATATTTTGAAGTAAAGTTACGAAGTATTAACAAGATTCTGCTACAAATGACATTTCAAGTGAATTCCTTATATGTACTTATATTCAGTCAAGCTTCTTATATCTGCAATCATCACCAACAGTTGTAATATATATAACTGACTGTTCTCTTTATTTCTTGCTAAAGTGCTCAGTTTGACCTGAAGATGCCATGTAACTCATGACGAAAAGCTTTGCTCTTTAAATACTGTAAATTTGATTTTAATAAATAATGACATGTTTTAAAGTGTGTTTTTAGATTTTAATGCTTTTTAATAATTATATTCTATTATATATTTGCTGTGTACATTTGGAATTTGTAAAATGCATGACCACGTCTGAATTTCTGAATGCCTTTCAAAGATTTATTGCCTAAAATTGTGTAAAATTATTTATTAGGATAATGCAGATATTTAAAGAGCAGAATTTGAACAAAAACGAATTTTTAACACCCTGCAGATGACAAAAAAATTTATGCCAATAACAAAATAATTTTAGAAGTACAACACCGAAAGAGCAACTTGGTAAGGTGGTTTTATTTTAATGAGCGAATGGTTTGCTCAGTCAAAACTACTCTTAAAAAAAAGAAAAAAAAAGGATAATCTTCATTAATCTTGATTGAATTATAGGCTTTGTTACGTAAAATTGAGGCAATGATAAATTGCTGACCATTAGAGGATTTGGCACCTGAGTTGTACAATTGAAAGTTTTATATAAAAGTTTATATTTCCATTTAATATTTATAAATTGAATTCTATTAGGTTTATTTAATAAAATAGATATTAAGGCAACAATTTTTATGGTTTTTGATACATTTTTATATATTTGAAATCTTTAAATTGCATTTTCTCATTTTGCATTTTTTCATGGACTCATGATCTTCGAAACGCTAAAACTTCTATAGATATTTAAGAAAAGTCTTAATAATTCTTTTGGATGTTTAATAGAACCTACTTTGCAATATCTTTAAAAAGAAAAAATATAAAAAATAAAAGTATATATTTTTTTTTTGAGCAGACATGCACTTTTTCATTTTTTTTTTCTCAAAAACCAATTAATAAATTTCAAAATCCATCCTTAATTCTTTTAAGTAAGTTCTTTTAAACGTAGCAAAAAATTATTGCATTGTTCATTAATTATCTGTAGAAGTTTTAGTATTTTGAAGATCAGAAATTTTTGCCTAAATATATACTTTATCGAACATACCTAATATGGTTCAATTTACAAATATTAAACGGAAATATAAGCTTTTATATGAAACTTTCTGCAGTGCCCAGTCCCCTTAACATACATCTATTTTGAAACAGACGAACTCTCTCTTTTTGCACCCATGCATTTTTTATAGAGAAGAAGAGATATCTTTACCAACTATACGAATTAATGAGCTAAACTTACCTAGAACTAGAGATGAATTCCTAAAACATTTCTATATAAGGAAAAATCACTTGAACCATCTTTGGAAAATATGGAAAAATGAATATCTTCTAGCCTAAGATATGGACATCAGACTGATCAAACTAAAAGTTGTGATTTTCAGATTAATGACATTGTTTTGGTATAAAATGAACCTTATCCTGAACTTTCTGGAAACAAGGAAAAATAACAAAACCTTTTGCTGGAAGAAATAAAATCCATGCCTGTGAATTAAAAATTGATAGTGCCACCATTAAGAGGCCAGTACAATTACTATAAAAATTGGAGCAAAAACTGAAATTACTAAGAATTTTATTGACTTTAAAAAAATAATAACAATTTTTGTCAAAAAATTTATTTAAGTTATTTAACTTTAAAATGTCCTTAAAATGTTGTAATTTTATTTTAATGTTCCCTTTTCTATTTTAGTAGGTTTATGTTAACTTGTTTTTATAGCCTATGTATAATTACCTTATTGTAAGTACCCTATTGTTATTAATATAAACATGAATTTTTGTTCATTTTAAATATTTTGAATCCTGTTTTTTTTTTGCTGAATGTTCATCCAGGAGGAGTTAGGTAGAAATTATTTATCATGTTCATTTTGTAACACCCCTGACTTTCTGTTTGCCTGCTCCATTGGTGTCAGTAACTACTGTCAGATATCTAAATTGCATTTTGTTTTGTTTTTCTCTTTTGAGAACTGTGAAGTGCACAGAAATTTGTTAGAATAGATTAAGTTTCATGACGGAAAGGAAGTAGAAAAAGTTTATCGTGAAAATTTAAGTATTTCAGTTATAAAAGGAAATTGAATCTGATTCTGAAATGGAAGTAAATTTGATTAAAAAATTCTTGTTAGCAGGCTAAAAAAGATACTATAACTTGTTTAACATTGCTTATCTTAAACACTTCAATTGCAAGATTTGATTTAATCTTTGTAAACAATATACATTAGTGTATGTATTTTATTGTTTGTTATTTTATTTCTACTATAAACTAAGAATAAATTATAATAGCCTCATTTTTATTCTTTGTCACATTCACATTGATTAATTTTATATTATGAGCAAAAAACAAAATTTGCTTAAATTCGCTTAAAAACTTTTTTTTTTTTTTTGTGAATAATATAACACTCACCCCCCCCCCCCCCCCCATGGATAACCTGAAATTATATTTCCCTGGTGTTCTAGTTTTTCTTCAGTATCCTTTTACTGCTTATTGAAATTTATGTATAATTTATTTACAATTTCTAAAATTAGTTTTCATTGATAATATTACATGTTTTATCATTCAAAAAAAAAAATATGTTAACAGTTAATACTAACTCTTATTTGTTTACCTAAAAAAGTCATAAGTGCATGATGGTATTTCTGTGGAATCATCTGCCCAGGAGAAAATTATATTTTGAATAAAAACATTTTTTTTTTTTTTTAAGATCTTAGGTCCCATATGTGATATTTATTAATTTAATTTTTACTCGCTTTTACTCTGTATTTCAATACTATAAGAATAGTTTGTAGATAGAAGGATAAGATAACAAGTATTGTATATAAACCTACATTAAAAAGAATTCAAACTAGGTTTATGAAGTTTCATTTCACAAATAATTCTGCTTGAGGGGGTTACAAAACCCTCAACCCCCTGTTTGAATATAGTACTTTCATTTATATAAATTCATAACAATTATTAAGATTAAAAGTGTACTCCAAATTATTTAAATATCTTTTCACCTACACCACAACTTCTCAAGTAACAATTTCATATAAACTCAAATACAGAATTTGAACTGCCTGCAATTATTTATTTTTAAGTTATGTTGATAACAGACATACACAAAGATAAACCATTAAAATCATGACTTTCGTATTCAGGGAACTCCAATATATATAATTGTACAAAAGGGAAAAAAAAAAAAAAAAAAAACACTGAAAATGTAACTTAAAAAAATACTTTATTTTCGATATACATGTGAGGTATTGATTTTCCTTCTTGAGCAGATTTCCTGCAATTTTCCAGTATAGTCCCCATTATATTCTAGTTTTTTGGGTAGCCCTGTAGTAAACAAATGATGAATGATTTTCATACCACATTCCAGTGGCGGATCCAGAACTTGACTTTTTTTTTTTTTTTTTTTGGGGGGGGGGGGGGGGGGGGGGGGCTAAGATTTTTCAAAGTGTTATTCTAGGCCAATAAAAAATTTACAGTTGCAATATTCAACTGTGAATGTCAGTATTTTGGGGGAGGGGGCTTCAGCCCCCTAGCCCCCCCTCCCCTGAAATTCGCCACTGCCACATTCTACACAAAACATGCTTTTAAGCATGTAAAACATATATGTTCATTTCATTTTGTTTAGTGCGCCTATAGATGTTAAATTGCATCCACCAAAAATTTCACCCATAGATGTAATTTATTTGAATTCTTATGGATGTCGCTGTATATAAACCATTTACTTGATTTCAACAAAAAGTTATGTAGCATCCCTATATGACACAGAAAAAAAAAAAGTGCCATACTGAAATTTAAAAACACTTTTATTAAAAAATGTACTAAAATTTTGAATTGGATTTGGTGGTCCAGTTCTTAAGCATGTATTGTCATCAGAACTATAAATGCCTGAATAATTTAAGCTTAGTCCTATGTGAAGAGGATTAAAATATTAAATTACATTTTAAACTAGAATTTGGGGGGGGGGGGGTCCTAGGACTCCCTTTTAAGTCTGTTACTTCTTGATCATGCATTGTCATCAGGGTTATGTGTACATAATTTCAGCTTAATCGGATAATGGGAAGTGAGTTTAGTTACAAAATTGAACCTTAACAGATATCAAAATAATTTAAATTCATGTAGAAAAAAGCTGCTACATTAACCCTTTCAGCGCAATACTTGTGTCTTTCTGTTGAACATAATTATTAGGTTGTTGCAAAAGTTCATGCGGTTTTTTATTGCTTTATTTCATAAAAATACATCAAATCAAATGACAATTTTTAATCAAAATACTCTCCATTACTTTCTACAGCCTTTCCCCATTTTTCGGGTAACAAATGTATACCACGGCGATAGAAGCTCTAGTCTTTGGAGGCAATAAAATTATCTGTGTCCGCACGAACTTTTGTAACGACCTAATAATATGAAAGGTTGGTGTGACTAAATTTAAAAGTGTATGTTGCTTTTCTTTAAAAAATAAGGTTAATAAATATTTGTGTGATAATATTAATTTTATAAATTATTAAAGAGATATGCTGAAAAGCTACTAATGCTGAAAGGGTTCAGGCATTTTGTATAATATGTATAAATTAAGGTGCGAAAAGGTCTCTAAATTTTTCACTTTAGAAACTTTGCAATTCTGTTATTCACCGACAAATGTAGATGCTAAAATGACTTTTTCTGCTGTAAATTATTGTTATAGATTGAATCTTATAAGTAGATGATCCAGTGACCACACAGTGGCTATAATTTTTTTTTTTTCTAATCATATTTTTAGAAACAAGATTGAAGACTAAAAAGATTTATATTCCAATGTCTGTTATCCTAAATTTCTATAATTAGAATTAGTATGTTAGATAAATGTGTACCTCTATCAGTTTTATAAAACTGTTTCTGTTTCTATATTCAATAGATATCTCACTGTATTGGTTTATTAGAAACTGGGAACAAAGATTACAAAAAAATATTTTAAATCATTAATTAAGGGAAGGGGGGGGAAAAAATGCAAATATTACATAAATATTTTTTCAGGTAAAAATGAAAAATTAAATTCTACAAGTTAATAATAAACCAATTGAAATATAAAGTTAAAATTTTGATTATTTAAATCAAATTTAATAAGAAGAAAACTTAATTTAAATTTAATAAGAAGAAAACTCATTACATAATCACACAGTTATTACTTCCTTCATATACTGCATGTGTCATGATGTGACCTTTAGAGTGTTTCCTCATATGTTTCCATGATCTCCGAAAAGAAGAAAGATAAGGAAATTCTTTGTGTCATTTAAATAAATGCATGAAATATCATCTTAATAATCTTATTAATAATATCATCTTAATCTGCATAAATGCATGAAATATCATCTTAAACTTCTCTCAGAGAGAAAAACTTCAAATAAGACAATGAAACATTAGAATAATTTATAACCATGAAGTTGATTTAATTAAAAACTTTAATAAGACATACAACCTTTTATTACTTCATGTTTTCTAACTGCCGAACTAGTTTCCTCTGGGGCGCCCCAGAGGAAACTAGTTCGGCAGTTAGAAAACATGAAGTAATAAAAGGTTGTATGTCTTATTAAAGTTTTTAATTAAGACAATGAAATAATAAAAATAAAAAAATGATTGGGGGAAAAGGGATATATATATATATATATATATATATATATATATCTGCAAATGAAATATTTATCATATACATATTGAATATCCATACCAAATTTTGTTGCTGTAGAAGTAGCATTTCATAACAAAATTATGAAAATACAAAATGAGAAAAAAATGATTTTTTAATTTGAATGTCTTGGGAAGATCTGAAAAACATTCACATAATTATATGTGAAAATTAAAATTAGATGTCCATTTTTAATGTTTTACATGTCAAATAAAAGTGAATAAAAAAAAAAAAAAAAGAGAAGAAGAAAAAGAAAAAGAAATGTGCTTCATGGTACATTTTGGAGAGCAGCAGGATTCTTTGTCAAATTTCATAACTCTGAATTGACTAGAATATAGCTAACTAGTGCACACATAAATTTTAACACTTTTTATTTTCTTTTACCCACATACTATATAGTACAGAAATTGTTTTTGATTGAAATTTCATAACCAACTTTTCGGTATATTTACAAATTTTTTGGTCCCCTGAATACGAAAATCACGTTTTTAGCAGCTGGCCTGCGTGTGTGTATCTGTGAGTTATCAGCATATCTCAACAAGTAGTAGTAACCGCCAAACTTGGTATTCTAAATCTAAAACAACCATGATTTACGACACACAAGGCAATCTAACACTTTCTTTTACATATATAATTTTTTAATACAAACAAAGAAATTTATAGCTGAGTTTTTGAACAAATTAGAAAACTTTACTAACATTTTTACTTTTTAAATCAAGTTTTTAGTTTAATACTTCCCTTCAACCATTAATTAAACTGCAAGTTTTAATTTATAAAATCATGCAATAGATATGAACAGTTGTATTTCTATTAGATTAAACTGGATTTCAATGTGCTTGACAATTCTGATGCAACATTTAAATAAGATAGATAGATAGATATTAAAAAAAAAAAAAAAAAAGAAAGAAAGAAAGAAATGAAAAATGCTAAAAATAATCAGTTATAAACATAATGCAGTTAAAAACAGTGATATTTTTGTATTTATTATGCTGCAATTTATACAGACTAGAGCTAGGTCAAACCAAAGAACTTCCGATTCTAATATTAAAATTTAAAGCTAATACTACTATATCCATGATGAAAATTTATTTCTGCACTTCAAATACATTTTCTTTTGTATTTTTAAAATCAATATGTATGTTTATTTTTGTTACTATATGTTGTTTGAGTATGCTTAAGTTACTTGCATAATATAATTGACTAATTTTATTAATATTGAAGAAATATTTTATTCTGAAATTTATTAGAAATCATCTCTTCATTCTAATATTTATTTATATATTAATAACTAACTTTGTATCTGCTAAAGAAAAAGTATAAATGAAGACCTCTGAAAACTGAAAAACACTCAGTTATTTCAATGCTAATCAACAAAATTTGAAATTTTTTTTTTAGAGTGGACTTAGTTTAAGATTAATATCAGCTAATTATAACAATTTTCCCCTACTGCAGAAATATGCAGTCTTTTTATTCCTTATAGACAGAATTCATGCTTTTTCTTTAAGCTAATTTCTGAAATACATGGATAATTGATAAAATTCATGCTTAGGAAAAAAGAAAGAAAACATGGCTTAGTTCTTGGAAAGTGGATTTTTTCTAGTCCATACTTCTTATCAAATGATTATCAGTTTAGTGGTCACGATGTGCGCAATATTGTGTGCTAGTAATACCCCAGCAAATATGACATGCTGAGACATCACAGGAAAATTAAATACTCACCACATTAGTAAGGATTTTTTTTTTTTTTTTCCTGGCCGTACAGCCATTCAGTTTGTATAAATGAAGTAAACATACATAAATAATTTTCTGTATTTATATATTTAGTTTTAAATATTAATTGTAAGTGAACACTTAACTAGTTAAATATAATATAGGAGGAGCATAATTTATAAACTATGTCTAGTAGGGAATTTCATAAAAACAGGAAAAGCACAAAATATTCAAGTTAATTTATTAAGCATTTTTTTTATCACATGAAATTGTAGAAGAGACTTGAACCCCAAGAGGAATTATTTCACTGCTAATTGACAAAATTTATATTTAATCATATTTAATTATTTAAATAAAGTATTATTTCAGTACAACATAATCTCTTAAACTGTGATTTAAAATATATATATATATATGTACATTTTAATTATTAAAAAACATTGAAAGCTAAAAACACACTTAAAAAAAAATGCCATTCATTTATTAAAATTGAATTTAAAATATCTAAAGAACAAAGCTATTCGCCATACCATGAGTTACATGGCATCTTCAGGTCAAACAGAGCATTTTAGCAAGGTACAAAGAGAAAAGTCAGCTATATACATTTAGGCTCTTGGCGATGGTTACAGACAAAATGTAAGTACACATACCATAAAAAATTTACTTGAAATGTCACTTACAATATTATATAGCTAAATCTTCTCTATGTACCTTGCTAAAATGCTCTGAAGATCCCCCATGTAATGACGAAAAACTTTGCTCTTTAGATATTGTAAATTTGATTTTAATAAATGAAAATTACGTGTTTTAAAGTGTGTTTTTTAGCTTTTAATGCTTTCTAATAATTATTATTTCAGCGTTAATCATTTTTAAAAAGCTGATTCCCAAAATATACTATGATTTTATGGCTGATTATCGAAATATGGGATTATTTTACTACTTATTGTAAAAAATTATATTAAAACACCATCGATAAAATAGGTTTTTTTCTAACTGCTGTGATAAAATTCAGCAAGTATTACTTTTTGACACGAATTATGAAATATGCACAGCACATGAAATCTAGATTATAAGAATTGAGCACTGATGAGAATTGAGCACTTTTCACGTCATTTCCATAAATTTATATTCAGGGGTCAAGGTAATTGTAATGCCGACGAGACTCACACCTTTGTGGTAGCCCCTATGGAGAGGAATATATGTGATTGCAACCCTTAAAGGGGTCACGAAAGGATGCAAATGGTTCGAGACGACGGAGGAACTGTGTCCTGCCCGTTCTCTTAGCTCAGGTTTATTTGTATTATTTTATGCACTATTATGGAGTGCAAAAATCTTGTCTAGTTCTGGAAAGAATATTATTTTATGTATAAACATCTGAAAATAGTTTGATTAAGTAATATTAAAAGCGTCGTGCTTCCTGCAAAAAGAAAGTCTGGCTCATTCTCATACTTCTCCCACACACATACCTCACCGAACCACCCATCAAGTCGTTACAGTAATCAAATAAGAAAATATAGGATATTTTTTTATACTAATATAGAAACATTATTTAGAGAAGATTGGGAAATTCAGAAAAATGAATTTCCTTAACATTATTTTGCAATCTCGCAATGATTAAATGACATGCATTTGTCAATGAAACACCTTAATCTCATCTGATTTAACTGATAAAATAAATTAAAAGCTCTATTACTGTTTTCACTTTTCATACTTTTCTTCTCAATGAAGTACCTTAAAACAAGACCAATATCTTTTGCCAGATTAAAAATTATAAGAATTGGAATTTAGACACATACATTTTGCTACTTGTTAAGGCAATAACTAATAACTACATTCTAGTCATTTAAATCAATTGATTTTTAAAAAAAATCCTCAATTATTATTATTATTATATATCACAGTTATCTATTTTAAGGGACTTGGAACATTTGACTTCCCACCACTGAAGGTTTTATTCAAAAGCTTATACTTCCAGTTACTGTTTATAAACTAAAATATGTTAGGTTTATTTTAAGTAAAAATTGGAGTGTGAAGGTTGATATTTTAAATTTACCAACTATGTGAAAAATACCAGAGCTGGGAATCGAACCCGGGCACTTCCGCTTAACGCACGGATGCTCTACCACTGGGCTATCCTGGCTGACAACCAGCTAGGCATTTTTCATATGCCTAGCTGGTTGTTAGACAGGGTAGCTTTTTCACATACCGTATATATCCGTGTATAAGCCAAGAATGTTTGGAAATTTTTCAGAAGCTGAAGTACAGGGGTCGGCTTATATACGAGTTCACGAAATTCTAGCAAAAAACGTACACTAGAAACAATGATTGAGTGCATATATTTTAAGCTTAAAAACTATATTTAAAGTAAAATAGTGATATTAAACCTTATTTTTAAATAATTATCACATATGAAACAGATTGCACGAACAGAGTAACTTCTCTGTCTGATTTGTAGATAGTATAAGAGAAACTTGAAAAAACAGGACTCTCCATCATATTTTTGGTTGGTTGGTGGTTGGTGTCATGTCCAATTGAAGTCAAATCAAATCATTCCATGTGCCAAAATCATGGCCTTGGCAATGTCCACAGTTTTATCACTATAGAGATTTCCCTGAAAGGGAAATTCGTCAAAGGCCTGTAAGCTTCTTATGATGGCCGGGCAGTTGAAAATGTGTTCTGGAGTGAGTTCCTCCTCCAGGCAGTTCCTACATGATTTGTAAGTTCTGGTGCCATCTGTATTTATTGTCATTCCACCAAAGTGTTGGGTTCTATGTCTGGAAAGTCTTGGTAATCATCCTGTCTGCATTGATAACACATAGTTGATGTTCCTTTTCATCATATTTTTAATTTATAGAATTAAATCATCTCTGTTTAAAATGTTTCTAGGCTTACACTATCAAAAGAAGTAGCAAATCTTCGTTTTTTTTTTTTTTTGTTGTTGTTGAAGATTGCCTTGAGGCACTGATAAAAATACTCAAAAGTAGAAATATATAAAATAATTTAGATACGTCATAAAAAAAAATTGATGCAATTGGTCTTTAAACAGCTTATTTATGCAAACATCCAGCGGCTGCAGCATCGACTTTAGGTCTCCCGGTATTACGGCAACTATCGTTTTCAGCTTCCAGCACTTGTCCTTCACTGCGTGTGTGAGCCCTTTTTGTTCGATACCTGTGCTAGCCTCCCTTCTGATAGGGTTGCCAGAGTTAAAACTATTGCCGTTGGCAAACACAATGCAACTGTTTTACGTCATAGCTAAGCAAGGTAAGGAATTCTATTGGATAAGCACACATTTTGCACAATTTCATTGGACAGATTATCCTGAAAGTTTTATAGATTGGCAATATCTTTGCCATTTTGGCGATAAACTCGAACTTTAAAAGAGTATTTTTTCAATTCGGATTATACACATGTTTGCAATTTTGGACAAATTTCTGAAGGGAAAAATGTACTCTCGGCTTATATATGGATCGGCTTATATTCGGAAATATACGGTAGTTGGTAAATAAAAATATCAACCTTTACACTCCAATTTTTACTTAAAATTTCTAAATATGTTAGATTTATTCAATAAAATATATATTCAGGCAACTATTCTTAAGGTTTTTGATATATTTTTTACAGATTTGAAATCTTTAAATTGAGTTTTCTCAGTTTGCATTTTTTCACAAATTCTTGATCTTCAAAAATACTAAAATGTCTACAGATATTTAAGAAAAGATGTAACATATTTTCTTCCCTATATTCCATGGCGGCATTATAATCACCTGTAGCGAGCAACTATTGCCTCCATGCATCTGCTCTTGTGTGCATCGTGATCTGCGCATGTGCTAGTCCTGCCTGTTAACCGCTCGCGACTTAATGTAAATAGTGTATTTCTTGTTGTCATGTAATAAACACCTGTCTCTCTAGCTCTGCCTGTTCCGTAGTCATCGCGATATGGTGTCAGAAGTAAAATTAACCTTTATAACGTAAAATGCCTGACACAGAAACAACATCACAGACTGATACAGGTATGAGTGGTTTAAAACCGCCCCAACCATTAACAATTCAGCCGTTTGATATGTCAGAAGTATGGAAAGACTTCAAGCAACAGTTCAACTGGTATTCTATCGCTACGAATTTGAAAGCGAAACCAGCTGAAGTACAAGCTGCTGTGTTGATGACTTGGAACTGAAGCTATAAATATCTTTAACACATTTAAATTAACGGATGAAGAAGGTAAAGATATAGATATTATTCTTCAAAAATTCGAAGATCATTTTGCACCGAAGAAGAATGAATCATTTACCAGATGGAATTTCTTTCGTTTGAAACAAGGAACAGAAACATTCGATGAATTCCTAACAGAAATAAAAATGAAAATTCAAGGTTGTAACTTTGGAGATTTATCGGATGGGCTTCTCAGAGAAAAAATAGTTTATGGAATTAAAAACTATAGTGTTCGTGAAAAGCTGTTGGCGGAAGAAGATTTAACATTAGCAAAGGCTATTCAAATTTGTAGAATTTCTGAACAAGCTTCAAAACAACTTGAAGAATTCAAGCACCCGAAACCAGAAGTAGATCATATAGACCGAGTAAAGTTTAAAAAGAGTGCGGAAAAGTTTAAACAGTCCGGCTCATCTAGCAACAGGGGTGGATTTAAAAACGAAAGTTTTGATTGTCAGCGGTGTGGTAAGAAACATGGCGCTAAATCGTGTCCTGCATACAATAAAAGATATCGGAAATGTCATAAGGTAGGCCATTTCTATAATTTTTGTAAATCTAAAAATATTAATATCATTGATGATTTTGAGAACAGAAATTTTAACCACAGTGCTAGTAATGACTCTGTAGCTGACAATGAATCAAAAATGTATTTAGATGCTATTCACTTAAATTGTGATGTTAATTCTGTAGAGAATGATTGGTATGAAACAGTAAATATCTGAAATAAATCCTTAAAAGTTAAATTAGATACAGGAGCTCAATGTAATGTTTTGAGTTATCATTTAGCTAAAGAATTAAACATCCCTATTGTCAAAACAAAAGTAAATAAATTGATTTCATTCAGTAATCATGAATTGAAAGTAATAGGGGAAATTAATGTTACAGGTAAAATTAAGAACAAAACTGTAAATTTAAAATTTATTGTCCCTAAAGGTAATGTGAAATCAGTCATAGGTGGTGAAACTTGTGTACAATTAGGCCTAATAAAAAGAATTTTGGCTACAGAAAATGAAATAGTTCCACCAGACTGGAAAACAAAAATTTATGAAGGATTAGGTTGTCTTAAAGACTTTGAATATGATATAGATGTTAATGAAAATGTAGAATTTGACGTATCACCCCCCAGAAAAATACCATATGCTACTGAAAATGCTGTGAAAAAAGAAATTGACCGAATGGTAGAATCAGATGTTATCGAACCAATTACTGAGCCAAGTTACTGTGTAAGTCCATTAGTAATTGTTAAAAAAAAATGGTAAATTAAGGGTATGCATAGATCCGTCTAAATTAAATAAACATGTTAAAAGACGTCATTTTCCTTTACGAACAATTGAGGAAATTGCAGGGAGAATACAGGGAGCAAGATGTTTTGCTTTATTAGATTGCAAAAGAGGATTTTGGCAAATTCCTGTCATGCGTAGAACGTCCAAATATCTCACTGTAAATACCCCCTGGGGAAGATACGCTTATAAACAAATCCCATTTGGTTTGGTTTCTGCACCTGAAATATATCAACAGAAAATGTCCGAATTATTGCAAGAATTTGAAAATGTAGATTTTTCTATGGATGATATTCTAATTTATGCTGAAAACAAATGTCAGTTAAATAAAATTCTTGATCAAGTAATGAAAAAAATCTTTATGGCAGGCCTTCGTTTAAATAAAGATAAATGTGTATTGTTTGCTAAAGAGGTAAAATTCCTTGGGCATATTCTTAATGAAAATGGTATTTCCCCAGATCCTGATAAAGTTAAAGCCATTGAAAGCATCAAAACCCTTACCTGTGTTAAAGAATTGCGTAGATTTATTGGACTAGCAAATTATTTAGGAAAATTTCTTCCGAACTTTTCTAAAGTTACTGAACCGTTAAGAATACTTCTAGAAAAGGATGTTGAATGGGAATGGGCTGAAAAACAAATAAATGCATTTAATACTATTAAGAAGCTAGTATCGTCAGCTCCAGTGTTAGGCTATTACAATGTTAATGACCCAGTAACTCTTACCGTTGATGCAAGTTCCTCAGCACTTGGTGCAGTTTTAAGTCAAAATGATAAAGCAATTGCCTATGCAACTGAATCTTTGACAAAAACTCAACGAAATTACCCGCAAATAGAAAAAGAGGCATTAGCAATGCTATTTGGGTGTAACAAATTTCACCAGTACATTTACGGGAAAGAGGTAACAATTGAAACAGACGATAAACCGTTAGAAATTATAGGTAAAATATCAATAACACAGGGCCCCCCTAGACTTCAACGCATATTTTATGACATTTTACAATATAATCCTAAAATTGTACATAAAAAAGGAAAGTCCATTCCTGTTGCTGATGTGTTGAGTCGTGACTGTTTAGAAACAGACTCTGATAATGAAAGTGACATTTATGTTGTTCATCTGGTACTGCCAATGTCTGAAAATATGTTAGGTAATTTTAAGGATCAATGAAACCTTCACCCCTGCCAAGTCCCCTTAATCGAATGAAATTGCTAACTTTAAACATGATTTTTTGAGTATTTGTTATATAAATTTATACTTGCTATTATTGCTACTGTATTAATTTTAAATGGACAAAATGAACATTCATTTACTTTCGATATATAACTATACTTTAATTTCTATTTTTTATTTAAATTTAAGCAATAATGCCTACTGTTTTTAGGAAAAATATTCTAGATAAAATACAAATCTTTGTGCATGTCGATTTTGGGTTAAATTAGATTCAAACACAGCAGCTGGGTTAAAGATATAATTCGTAAAACATTTTACATTAAACATTGCAGATGAAATTAATTTATGATTAAATATATTACGATTAAAGTTTTCATTATCTTGTTATTTTCTTAAAATTGTAGTATGTACAAAATTAATTTACTTGTGACAAATATGCAAAGTAATAATTTACACTCATTTCAGAAGAATGATTATCAAAAAGAAATGACATTTTCCCTAGGAATGGTATTTTCGAAAGATACAAGAATTTAAATATGGATGCTTACAGTGGCGTTGCCAGAAAAAATTTCAGGGGGGAGCACAACCTGAAAAAATATTTTTTAAAAATAAAATTCTGATAGCATAGTTTTAAATTTAAAGAAAAAATGCTTTTCATGATGAAAAAATTTTTCATGATTAAAAAAAATATATAGGAAAAATAGGAATATTTTGAGCCCTCCCACACAGCCACTTATATCCATTAGACATCTAAATTACATCCAATGATCCATAAAAAGATACAAAATATCTTAAGAATGTCCATTAAAAGTCCTGGATAACCTGTACTAATTATAGATATCTATTAGATGTTTAAATGTTGACGAAATTTAGACATGCCTTTTTCAATGTCTAGTAGATGTAAAATGTTAAATCAAAACAAGATTTAGATATTTTCAATATCTATTAGATGTAGTAAGTCATATTACTGAATATTTGGAGATTTATTGGATATGTTATAGACATCTAATGGATGTAAAAAAGAGTGACTTTTTTGTGCTAATCGATATCTGTAGGATATTTATAGAAGTTTAAGGGATCATTTTCAGATGTTTGTAGATATCTTATGAACGTAAGTGGCTGTGTGGGCTATTTTCTGTGTCATTTTCATAACAAGCATCTGTACTTTTGGATGTGCAAAAAAGACCTTGTTGGAAAGTTATTTCTTTTATTCTCATTTCCTTCTTTGTTCAGGATTCTAGCCTTTTATTCTAGTTATTTTATTTATATGTGTTAAGGAGATTATGTTTAGTCACATATTCTAGGCTTATTTACATGTTACACTTTGTTACCAGCTTTATTCATTTTATTTAAATTAAATTTTATTTTTCTTACATTTTTTACTGCCCTAAGTTAATGCAGATAACTTAGATAATTTATATTACTGAATTTTATCATTAAATATTTTCCCTTTGTAACTTTAGCATGTAAACATTGCACTGTACTTTCAACCACCTGTGTAATTCACACTACAACATTCTAATAGTGTCAATATTACTTCTGTGTATGTGCAGTAATTATTGCAGACATTAGAGCAACTTGGTAACTTGCTATTAACGTTTTTATCTACAGCACAGTGTTTAAACACTGTTGCACAGTAATGGATTTGAACTACTTAAACTATATCACTAAGCTTAATATTGTTTCTGTTGTCATTATTATTATTATGAACATGAAATATTCTTAATAAAAATAATAAAATTAAGTAGAAAAAAATATTGAACTAGAAATTGGCTATAAATCTAAAATTGTTCTAAAACAAAAATAAATAAAAACATAAAACTAAAATTATCTCATGAATCCTACGTAAACTTAAACCCTCACTTTCCCAAGATCGAGGCGTTACTGCAGAAAAATAGCTTTCAGGTGCCGCTTGGCATGTTTGACGAAAAACACCAGCACCGCACTTTTTTGTATCTTTTAGAAGTTGCAACATTCCACTGGTTACACTTGCTATCTCTGGCAAATTAGCGCACTTTTTGAATGAGGCGGACTTAACTAAATTTCAACTTCAAAATGGGGTCAAAATGACCCCCATCTTGGGAAAGCGAGGGTTAAACAACTTAAATAAGGAAGTTTTTTTTTTTTTTTTTTTCCTTTTAGCAATGAAACACAGGAGTCTATCCAGTTTTTTCTTTAATGTGCATTTTTTGTGAAAAATACATAATTTAGTGAAACTAACTGCTTTGATGCAAGTTGCATTTTAACCCTTTTGCTACCAATATATTTTTCTTCTGAGAAAAAATAAAATAAGTATTAAATAAATTATCTGAATGTTTCATTCAATAGATGGTGAATTTCCTCAACTGTCATTTCTATCTATCTATTCATGATAGTTACAGGTCTAAAAGACAAAAACAGAAAACCTTCAGGAAAGAGTTTGTTATATTTTAAACTAGCCTTGGGACATATGTGTCCCAGTGGTGGTAGCGAAAGAGTTCAAGTAATTCATCATTCTGGGAAAGGCCTATTTTAAGATTACCAACTTTTTGTGGAGGTTTTATTTTTCAATTATAAATTTATTTGAAGGGTCTGTTTAAGCTTACCAGTTTTCATGAAGGGTTAATTTCTAGTTGTCTAATTTTTAAGAAGGACCTGTTTTATGATAATAATTTTTTTCAAAAAGAACCAACATTTTTTTTTTTCTTTAATTAAAATATTTCCTAGACAAAGCCATGAAATATGCGACATAAATAAATAAAATGAACTTCACCGAATGTTGTTCAAATTATAATAACAGGAAGCAAATAGAAAAGAAAATCAAAAAGTATGTAATAAAAATTTATATAAACATAAAAAGAGAATACTAATATTGTTTATTTAAAAACAGATAATAAAAAATCATTAAAAAAAAAAAGTTAAATATGAAATAGTGGCAGTGCTAACAACTTGGGAGCTATCACAAAATGTTTGAGGGAAAAATATTATCCAATGTTTTATATCTAATAATAACCTTATTATTAATAACCAAAAAATACATAATTACTATAAACTACTTCAACTTCCCTTCAATAACTTTAATTATCCTTATATAGTTCTCATACCTAAGTTTCACAAATCTCCAATTAAATTAAGCACTGTCACTATTGGGTGTAACAGTTACAACAATAATGATGATAATAAAGCTACTGGATATTCTAAAACAAATTTACAATTGTACTTGCAAAGTTGATAATTTACACTGTCTTAAAAATAGCTTTCAATTTATTCAATACATTAAATTGCTCGATTCAATAGACAATATTATGACTTTTGACTTGCAAGATCTTTTCAATAATACTGAGTTATCAGATCTTAGTAATATCATCTACAGTGTTTTTCAAGAATATACAACTCAAATTATGCTTCCTCACAATTTTAAAGCAGAAAAATTCAATACACTTCTTAACTTTTTTATCCATAATAATTATATCTTCCACAACAACAATATCTATTTGCAACAAATAGGAATCCCACAAGGAACGTAGTAGCTCCAGTATTTTGGCAGATCTCTATCTTAATTATTATGAAGAGCAATTTTGCCATGATGATGTTTGATTTTATCGTTACATAGATGATATTATTGTATTTTTTCTCAACAAGAAATCACAAAATAACATATTTAAAATTTAAATTATTAAAATACCTTTAACATAACTTCGTGCAGGCAGAAAGCTTTTTCGGCAGGGGATCCTCTCCTTCGACGGTGCCGACTGCACTTCGTGGTTGGCGGTCATCCAAAGACTGATTCTTCTTTCTTATAGCTGTACATGTGACGCCACACTTTGTCTATCTCCGCCAATTCGTTGTCGTTTATCCCGAATCGGCGGAGATAGACAAAGTGTGGCGTCACATATACAGCTATAAGAAAGAAGATCAGTCGGCACCATCGAAGGAGGGGATCCCCTGCCGAAAAAGCTTTCTGCCCGCACGAAGTTATGTTAAAAGTATTTTAATAATTTAAATTTTAAATATGTATTATAAACTTCGTTAAAAAGTATTCCTTATAATCACAAAATGACTTCCTTAAATTATCCACCTAATTTAAAGCTAACTCAAAATACTCTAACTAATCAATCAATTAACTTTTTAGATCTCAAAATAATCATTGATGGTAATGAAATTTACACAGATATTTATGACAAACGGCAAGATTTTAGTTTTAAAGTAAACTTATTTACACATTTTAATTTCTGTCTGCATCTTTCAACATCATCATTAACCATTTATTTCGAATTAATAATTTATGCTCTACGGAGTTTAAAAACAAGAATATTAATAAACTGATAATGAATACAAAAATTTTAAAACTTTAAAAACACATTTTAATTAAAAACATTAAAATACACGACAGACATTTCGGCTAGAACACTAGCCCTCCTCAGTGTCAAACATACAAGCACAACATTTACAAAAAAATTCATAACACATCATAATAAGATTATATATTCAGGAGGAATAGCTTTAGCCTCGTTCAAGGCAGAATGCTGCATTTTAGTAAAAGCACCCTCTAGAAAAACACAGGATTCATATAAATTTAGATTAGAGGCTAGAATTTTAAAGTTGTCAAAATTAGGAATAACACTATTGAGGGAATGAATTACGAGTTTTGATCTTAAATCACCTGTTTTATATGAGCGTTTATGTTCCTTTAATCTAATTTCACCTGTCCTGCCAGTTTCACCAATATATGTAGAATCACAATTTTTACAGGGGATACAATAGATTACACCAAGACGTTTAAGGGGGGGGGGGGGGCAGCGGGTTTAAAGTTTGAGAGAAAGTTACTAATACAGAGTTGAAGTTTAAAGCTAGTTAAGCAATTTAGCGATATTTTCGGAAATACCTTTATAATAAGGGATAGTAGTACGGTGAGTAAAATTTTTAATTTTAGGATAAACTGATTTAGATGAGAAACAGAGCTCTTCTTTATAAATTCTTTTAATAAAATGAGGGTGCTAACCATTATTTTTTAAATCTGAAAAATTTTAGATAGTTCAATATTTAAAAATTCAGAATTACTACAATAATGCTTTTCACGATGTAAAAAGGTACGAATGACTGCAAATTTATGAGATAAAGGATTAGCAAAATTAAAATTAAGATATTGACCAGAGAAGGTAAGTTTTCTATAAACCGACGTAGAAAAATGTAAAAAATCATTGATTGTTTTATGCACTACAAGGATGTCTAGAAAGGGTAGCTCATTATTAATTTCAATTTCAGAGGTAAACTGGATATCAGGACAAAGAGTTAGCAAAATCTAAAATAATCTAATCTATTGTATCCCCTGTAAAAATTGTGATTCTACATATATCGGTGAAACTGGCAGAACAGGTGAAATTAGATTAAAGGAACATAAATGCTCATATAAAACAGGTGATTTAAGATCAAAACTCGTAATTCATTCCCTCAATAGTGATAATATTCCTGATTTTGACAACTTTAAAATTCTAGCCTCTAATGTAAATTTATATGAATCCCGTATTTTTCTAGAGGGCACTTTTACTAAAATGCGACATTTTGCCTTGAACGAGGCTAAAGCTATTCCTCCTGAATATATAATCTTGTTATGATGTGTTATGAATTTTTTTGTAAATGTTGTGCTTCTATGTTTGATATTGAGGAGGTTTAATTAAAATGTATTTTTACAGTTTTAAATTTTTTTTATTCATTATCTTATTTTTAATGCTACATTGGTTTTAATATATTAATTAGATGTATAAATTATGTTTAATTTTATTAAATTAATAAACTGATCACAGCAACTGCTAAAATGGGTTTTCCTAAAAACTTTGTATTTTCTATTTTATATCCATAACCATGTCTCAGTCAATACATAAAAACAGAGTACACTTTAGTGTATATTAACAAAAAAAAATTATAAAATAATAAAAGACAATAAAAAAAGGTGGCAGGTGGAAGAGCAGATGTTTCATTACGGAGGGTGGGGTGGTGTTTTAAGGCTGGATGGTTGGGTGGGATTGTGAAATTAAAATTAAAAAAAAAAAAAGAGCAGAAGGCTTGTTGCATTTACTTTGTATTACTATGCAAACTTTCTTTTTCCATTAAAATTCCAGTTTCTTCTTTTTTGAGTTGTCAACTATTCTTAAAATTCTAATCATACTATTAAACTCATTGTAATCAATCAATAAATTTCATTGTTGCTTCATAGTTTCATTATTATTCATTTGCTTTGAAATTTTGCTTTTTTAAATCCATATGACTCCTATTCTGGTCTTGGCAGGCTGGGGCAGTGTTGTCGGCGTGAAACTAGTTTAATCCCACAGGCAAGTAACAAGTCTTGCTGCCTGCCTCCTTCCTTCCTTTCATTAGTTTCTTGCATTATTTTTTTCATAAATTTCGATCTAGTTTAAGTTTTTAAGTTAAGATTTGTTGCGTTAGTTTATTGATTCGTTTGTTTTGCAGGCTGTTAATTAATAAATCTGGTTTCTTTAAATATGTGTATTTCATCCTCTGATGAAAATTTTTAATATTATTGGTTATTAGTATTTCAGTGATCTTGTATCTGTTGTTTGGCTTCTACAATACTTCATAGATCATCATTATAATATATATATATATTTACTTCCACCCTAAAGAGGGGAGAACTTGGATGATTCCCTCCCTCCCCCCCCCCCCCTCATTTTTAAAATATGCTCCCAACTTGAACCAACATATTTAAAACTAAATTCAACTTGAACTCAACTTGCTTGAAAAAAAAAAAAAAGTAATAATAATAGTAATAATCAGCCACAAAAAAAAAAAAAAAAAAAAAAAAAAAATCTGCCATATTGGAACATGTCCTATAAGAGAAAAAAAAATCAATTTGTATTTTCCAGGATTTAACATATTATACTGTATTTTATCCATTTCCATTTAAATAATTTGATGATGATTTTATGTATCTTTTAAAAAACAAACTAGTACAATTACATTAGGAAACATTTTAAATTCAGAATTTGTGTGGTGAATAGCTGATTTATTTGATATTATTTTGAACTCTCTACTATACAGCCACGACAAATTATCAAAGTATAAAACTTTCACAAGATTATTATTGACATAGTTGTCAATAAAAATATTTGAAAAATCTTCTATTGGGAGCACCTTAAATCCTGATGTTCCCAACCCCACTCTCCCGTGCCTTGGGTCTTGTAGTCCATTATCACCACCATTCGTGATAAAAACATGGTAAAAATATATTTCTTTTAAATCTTATATATCCCCACTTCAATCTAATAGCTATAGCTATTTTTGTAACTAATATTTTCAGGTAATTTTCTTAAAACTGGAAAAAACAAAGGTTATGGGGCGATAAAAGGTTAATAATAAATGTGCAAGAATCAGAGAAGTCAATCACAACTGCAATAAATGTTATTTAAATGTACCTCATTTATGGCATGAGAATTTTGTTTAACAAGGAAGCTTTCAACACATGAAAACGATGACATGATTTTATTCTCAATGCCTTTGTATATTATTACTTTATATAATTAGCAAATAATATTAATATACCTAGATTTTAATGATACTTTTTCTTTAATATAGCAAATTAAGATTAGAATTTTTGAATTAACAAATTTGGAAAAAGAAAAACTATTCTAATCAGTTAGAAAATCATAGGGGTAGGTAAGTTCAATGTATATATATATATATATATTTTAAGATACAAGGCTAAACCAACAGCACACATATAAAAATATATTTAAAGAAAGAAAATCTTAAAGTGCATTAAAAATTTCTAAGAGTATGATTGTAAATTTTTTGCAGGCAAATAAAAGAAATTTAAGTTCATTTGAATGGATTCAACTCTCATTAGTTTTATTAATTTTTTTGCTATGCAAGTAATGAAGGAAGTTTCTATAAATAAAACATTTTTATCTAGTGAGCATAAGTGAACATAGACATTAACATAAAACATCTTAACATGAAAATGTGATTCATATACATGTTAATGCTAGGCAGGTAAGCATCTACTGAATTATATTTACATTTTTAGAGAATCATTTAAGTCTTAGATGCATTAAAATATAATTAAAAAAATTATTTTAAAACATTTTGAGGAAAGGGAGATGCATAAGCAACAAATTAAATGCCAGCCAATAATTTGCATTATCATAATATCTTTGGAAAATAAAGCAATTCTCATAAGAACAATTAAATGTGCAATAATTATTTCATAAAAATTAAAATTAACTGAAAAGTAATCAATTTTCAGTTGAAATGCTAACAAGAGCAAAATACTATGCAAAGGTGGAGAAAGGGAAAGAGGGGGAAAGAGAAAAGGAGGAAACTTACATGAAGGAGAGAAGAGATCACTATCAGAAGTTAGCGCACTAAATTGAAGTGAATCTCCTAAAGGAGGAGGATGTGGTTGTGTCTTTTCCATTTGTTGTGGCTGTTGTTGCTGTAGCTGACCTTGCTGTTTCCTACGTCTCAAACGAAAGGATCGCTTGTTTTTGTATTTCAGACGATGAGAGGGTTTATACCGAGGATCGTCCTCTTCAGATAAATCACTTCCCTCGGAAGAATTGCCACCACTTCCACGAACTGAAATCATATCAAATTCTCATCGCTAAATCGTCTACTACTATTACTACCAAGCATATCGCGAGTGTGATTAAATTATTTGCAGTAACAGGTGAATACAGATGGTAAGTGTATGATACACAGACTGCAAAATCAAAAGCTACAGAATAGCAAAAGTAAGAGTTAAGCTAAGAATGTTTTTTTTTTTTTTTTTGTCAATATGAAAGGTTATTTAAGATGTGCTTCACAGATTAAAATACCCTAATGTAGAAATAGGAGGAAGGATCTAAGAAATGTTCTAATGTGCCACACAAAACTTATAAGAAGGCCTTTACAAAGATGCGACTAAAAGATTGGAGATGCCTATTAGCAATTGAATGTTATACATTACTTGCAAATCAAAAAATAACTTGAGGAAGGAGGCAGTTTAAAAGGTAGCATTTGAACTAATACTACTTTAGCAAAGGACAGCCATTTAACAAACATTGGATTATTTTCATGCACAATTACATAGGTGTAATTGAGTTATTGGACAGCACATATTCAGCTACAATCAGAACTAATGATTTCATAACATAAGTACATATACAGATTTATATGAATATAAATACATATTTATTTACACACATAATATATGAATGTGTGTGTTACTCAAATGTAGAAATACACAACAATATTATATGTGTATATACACACAAACAAATATAAACCAAATAAGATAAATACTTTTAAAGTAATATTGTTAATTAAATATTTTATAATAAATCTGATATCATGATGACCAATGTTTAATTTACCAGAGGATTTTAAAATATTAGTTAATCTGATAGCGTGTACAAGAGGAGCGTATGAAATAAAAAGCTAGCAAAATATGATTTTACATGCAAGTAAAAGCAGAAAATATCTATTTAAGATAAAATAAAAAGAACTATAAAAGAGGAAAGGATTCAGGGGGGGATGAATGAAATTATGTGAACTAAGGCAAAAGATGTGTTAGTAAAACCAAATTAAGCAAATATTGTAAAAAATAAAGGCATTAATTTTGCAAAATGTTATTTTGAGCACTTTTACTGCATGCATAGTGTAATTTTCCAACATAAACCATGCAGTTTCAAATGTAAAATAGTGCCTTGGGATGTGAGTATACCTTTATCAAGTGGATCAAGAGATTGAGCAGTCACAATCCTCTGACCCCCAGGAAATGGTGGGAGTGGAGGTGGTGGTCCCTCAAATGAAGGGATCCTAGGAGGAGCTACAGGTATGCCACGCTTTTTACGAGTTTTCTTGTGAGGGGTAGGTTTACGATTTGCTTTACTATAAACCTCCCTTTGTCTGCGCTCCAATGAACTCCATTCACTTTCAGAATCAGAGCCTAACGAGGAGGAAGATATGCACAGCTTATATTACAGATTAAGCATCTAAACAGCAAAGCATGAAAGAGAAAAAGGCTTTTAATCAGTATACTTAACATTTCAAATGTTAAAAATATTTTCTTGTGATTAAAACTGCAGATTTTTTTTTTTTTTTTTTTAATAAACCAAAATTAGATAATATCCAACAGCTTAAAGTAAACACCAAGCCTTATTAAATTGGTGATTTTATAGTAAAAATATGTGTTAAACTCTTAACAGTAGACTGTTGAATTTAAATTTTGTTAAACATTTTTCATTTTTAAAAATATTTAACAACAGTTACATTTAAAGCTACAAAAGCTAGAGAGAAAAAAAAAAAATATTTATAAACATAGATTCTTTTTTCCTGTTAAATCAAAGCAGAAGCAGAGATAAAAGTAAAGAATAGTTAAAATTTTGCTAATAGAAAAATAGAGGATATTAAACAAACTGACCTCTATCGTAAGTATCTCTATTTCCATGCCTCCTATTTAATGATTTTATTCTGTGTGGTTTACTGTCTGACAAAGCATTATGGACAACTGCATATTCATATTCATTTCTATCAGCAGAAAATAGATGAACAGCATCCTATGCAGCCGAAAGAAATAAGATTAATCGA
Organism: Salticus scenicus; assembly: GCA_963930645.1. Lineage (NCBI taxonomy): Eukaryota > Metazoa > Arthropoda > Arachnida > Araneae > Salticidae > Salticus > Salticus scenicus. The sequence continues at coordinate 328,721,310 of OZ005651.1, forward strand.
ATTACTTTATTATTTATCCAGGCAACATTTTTTAGCATTATCTAAATTACCTTAACTTGGGCATATTCATTGCCCAGGTCCATACTTTCAGGTGTAGCTAAAGGAGCATGCATTAAACCAACCTTAGGGAGTGTAGCTCCAGATTTGTGAGACGTCAGGTTTATCCTTCCAATTGCATCAGTCAGGTGTCCATATTGCTTGAGATCAATTTTCTTTGGCTGTAACAAATTAAATGAACTTCTAAATACATAGTTATGCAAAACTTACAAAATTGTTAAATAATTAAACATCTCAGAAAACAAAATAACATTGAAGAAGCTTCTTTTTTACTTTCAAAATAATAAACTGCCAGTGCCCATAAATTGATAATGCAACTCGGGATGCATTTGGGTTGTTCCTCTATTATAGTTTGAAAATTTCAAATCACTAAGAACATCTACATCAGATGGTTGTGATTGTGCGGCTTTAAGCCGATTGACTACACTAGGGTCCTACACCTGTAGGTGGAATGACCTCTGTGGGGGTCTTGAATAAAATATCTTTTCATTCAAGTTTCAGATGCTATGGTCCACAGTTGATGATGTAATAGTTAAACTTAAGCAAGAAAGCATTACAAACCCACAACCTCGACCACGAAAGCTAAGTAAGTGATCTGAGAGAGAGCATCAATGTCTGAAATGCTTTGTAAGATTAAAGACGTAAAAATCGTTAGATACTGTAGCCATACAGTTTTGATCAGCATATGGAAATTATAAGCAGTAACCAGACAATCTGATGACAGCTGTTTGACTTAGGATTCCATGGCCAAGTTGGAGCCACAAAAATCTATGCTAACAAACACCAACAATTAGAATAGTGTAGTGTGTGTGGGATAAGGCCAATTGACTATGTTAGAGTTCTAGGCCTATAGATGAAATGTCCTCCGTGGTGTCTTTTAAAGGAAACTTGAATGAAATATCTTTTGAAGAATTTTTTTTTTTTTTCTTTTCATGATTTTTCAAAATTCATCTGTATTGTCTCTCAGTTGTGGAGAAAAAATCTTATTTTTTCCTAAATGTCTCAAATCTCAAACTGCAGCAGAAATAATTACATTCTACATTAACATAAAGAGGAGGAGATATTTGAACAAAGGATGTTTCATTTAAGACAATAATTCTCAGTTTATGGAAGCATCAGTTATGTGTGTTGCTCTTTAAAGTATCCTACTTGTTCCTGATATTCAAATGGACACAATTGCTATAAATATAAAAGAAGAAAGGAAATTTGATCAAATTTAATTTGTGGTACCATATGCATGCACATATGACTTATGAGTAATAGAGTAATACTTAAGACATTAAAAATTTAAAGTAATTGTACCCAAAACTATAGTTGCAACATGTAATTATAAAATAGCAATAGCCTTTCATCGTAATATTTTAGAATGCTGTTTTTCTTTATGGATATCTAGAGTAAAAGGGAGGAGCCCATGTAGAGCTTGGTTACTAGAACAAGTCAAAGATGACCCCCCCCCACCACACACACACAGACACACAGGGCAGGTGAGTGAAGCAAATAGGGAGTGGAGCTTTCTAGTACTCAATAATAATGATAAAATAATATACATACCTTCGGCTTCCTAGGCTTAGGTTTAGTAGGAGGAGGCAGCTTCTGTCGGTCTGACTGATAAGTATGATACATTTCATTCTCTGGCCATTCACGCCCATACAGCCTGTTTTCAACCCATCCTATAAAGGAGGAGAAAAAATTACAAATGTTAAGTAAATATAATTCAATAATAAAATTTCATGTTAAAGAGTAAACTAACAATTCATACTCATACTACTGATTCAGCATAAGTTCACATGTTCAGACAATACATAAAACTTTTTACACCATTTAGAAGATATGAAAGTTTAGTGTAGAAATAATCGATAAAACTGGTATATTTTTACTATTTTTGATCATATTATAAGGTTTCTGTATAATTCAACAACTTTAATCAGCGATTAGCAAGTATGTAAGTTTCACCAAAAATTAATCAAAGTATAAATATCTCTTAATAAAGTGTAATTCTAACAGTGTCTAATAATTAAATGAATATTTATTCTAATAATAATTTGACCAATATTACTTTTTTTTCCCTAGAAAAATAATAGATTAAAAGAAAAACTACTGTTTTGAAATAATAGTTTTTTCAACAATGTCATACAATAAGACATTCTTAAAAATTAGCTAAATCTTAAAAAAGCTTGAATAGCAAATAAGAATCAGAATTTAAGGTGCAACTGCTTCTCAACTATTACTAAAACTAACCATTCATTAGCTTAAAGAGGTAAAATTATTAAATATAAAAATTAAACTTGGCATCGAATGAAGTAAACTTTATGATTATTGGTATTTATCAGGAATTGGCTTCAAGGGTGGCTAACATTAGAATTTATCCCAATTCCCTGACTTTTCCATGACTATTTTTTACTATTTTCCCTGACTTATGCTTTTTATTTCCCCAAAAATTTACAAAATTAGCTAACAATTTACAATAACAAGCTTTCAAATATGGCCTACTTTCACAAAATCTTTCAAAATTCCCTGACTTTTCCAGAATCACTCAAATTCCCTGACTTCTCCATGATTCCCTGACTAGTGGCCATCCTGGGCTGGTTCTGGAGATAAGCATTTTTACTAATGACATTGAATTACAGAATTACTTTTATAATCTACATTAAATTAATTTCTTCATCACAAAACAATACTAATAATAAAATAAAAATTAATTCCCACTGGTATGTTACTTGAAACAATTTTTGAAAAATTTTAGTCTTGATCTTTAAAGACTGGTTAATTTGACAGAAATAAAAACTGTCAACTCAGAAAAAACACAAATGTTTCATACATTGAACACTATTCCATTAATAAGAAGAAAAGTAAAATTTTTGGTCACTATACAATGGGTAAAAAAGTCAGACATCAATAAAAATAATTTATTCATAAAAATATTACCAAAAATATAATTTCATGGTAACAGTATTTATTGATAATAACACACTATGTACACACATTAACTATTTTATTGTTGAATATATATAAAAATACATTTGACATGAAATATTAATAAAAACTACTATAATAATTTTGTAAAAGCTCTAGAAGCAAAATAAGATATATATATGTACAAACTGTTAATTCATCTTACAACCCAAGAGGAAAAAAAAAAAAAAAAAAAAAAAAAATACCTGTTTCTCTGTTAAGAGATTCTTGTGATCCCCCTTCCTCAGCTGCATGTAAAATAAATCAAGATGATTAGCAATGATGAATATTTTCCCCTTTTATTTAAAATAAAAAGCTTTATATTCCTACAAATAACTTTTTAAAAACCAGTGCCTCAGTGTCCAAAAGCATAATCAATATTGTCAAATTAAAAAAAAGGAACACACACACTATATATATATCATTGTTATTAAAAATGTTGTCCTATTAACATTTAAAAATTAAGATAAAATTTAAATGAAGAAAATGGCATGTGTACAATATTTAATGCATTAATATCTGAAAAAAAAAAAAAAAACCTTCGAAATATCATAGTTTTTAAATAATACTCAAAGCCAGAGCTCTTGCAAAACAAAAATAAATCCAAATTTTGCCATAGCATATTGTTATTAAAAAATATATTACAATCGTTTTCAAATGACCTCAATCTACAGACAACTTTTCCCAAATAAACTTAAAATGATTTATAAATTAAAGGGTACCACCACTACAACAGCCTAAAAAAAGTATTTTTTTTTTTTTTTACAATTTCTTTTGGGCAGAAGGAAAAGTGATAAGAGAAATAATACTTGGGGTATTTATTGAGCATATATTTAAGTATAATATGAAAAAATTTTGTAAGAAAATATTACAAAAATGGTGACATTGCAGCAATTCTCTCGCAGCATGTAAAATTTGATGCAATCTGCGGCATGGCACTATAACTGGTGCCAGTGGCGCACCCAGAATTTCTGTCTGGAGGGGGCTGAAGAATAATCGGGTCATGTAGTACAGTAAATAGGTTTATGGGTATATACGCACACATACATATAGTAAAGAATCTGCTTTAAATATTTCTTTTGAAATAAGTAAACGAATGAATGAAATTGAATTTAAGTTGAATAGCGCAATCGAGAAATTTATATCAGTATATAACAAGCTAAGTTACAGTAGTTCGGTCAGTTGGAATTGACACTGAGCTTGTAAACATAAAGTTATCTGTTCATCTATGATAAATTAAAAAATATCGTGTACAATATGACAAGCTAGTGAACACAAAATTCATCCGAAATGAAATGCCTTCCCCCATATTTCCATTTAAAATAAAATTTGATCAAATTTAATACTCTTTTGCGCTGCTTTACATGCATATGCAGTAACACGTAAGTAAATAAGAATTTATAATAATTATAGCCAAATAAAAGCTACAGTTGCAATATCTAGGAATTATAACAGGATTTCAGTGTAAATTTTTACATTGCTATTTTCATTTAATTATCTGGGGTATTGGGGCGATGCTTCTAGGTTCGGTTAACAGAAACAAGTCGGACGTGTAGTCTTCGTGGGTGTTGTCAACACAGCAAGCAGGAAGCAAAACCTCTTAATATCCTAAAACGTTAATTTTATTCTAATATATATTACTTAGAATTTTAATTTGTTCAGTTAGCAAATATTTCAAGCATTACCTTTCTGAGTACATTACAGAATATTGTATTCCAGTATAATATTTATATGTATTGTGAAATTTGAATTTTTATAACAGGAAAAAATTGCATTATTTAAAAATGAAGCGTAGATCTCTGTGACATGAGAGGCAGAAATGAAAACTGTGCATGGACCCTACTGTATGTTCTACTAACCGTGATAAAAATAAATAAGAGACCCCATCCTCAGAAGCATCTGTAAAATATCTTAACATATTGCTGTCGGGGTATTTTCCTATTTTGAACAATAAACTATGCCTTTTGGCATTCCTCTAAATCGTTATATTTTTAGAGAAATAATTTTGCCTATTTGAGATTAAACCAATTAAATTTTATCTTCAATTGATGTGAAATTTCACTAGCATGTATATGTGCTAGTGGCATATAAAAGGTTTAACGAATATGCAAATTTCATTTTTAATTTAAAATATTGTTTTAGAGGAACGGCTAAGAGCAGGGCTGATCTTTTATTTTATATCAAACGAGAATATTCATTTGCCGATGCGAATGTGTTAATTTTGCCCAAGGACAAAACAAACTTTCACAAAGATGCTATAAATACTCATAAATTAAAATGTAAAATTTTATGATCCTGGTATCCCATTTTTCTGACAAATACATCCCTGCTTACTTCCACATCGGATTGCTTCTCCTGCCTGACTTTTTCGGTACTCCCTCGATTTCATAGTAACAGTATATACTATAGAGCCTTAGAAGCCGATTCCTAAAAATTGCAATGGAATGTCTAGGGTATCTTCCAACTAAAAAACAAAGAACTAATTCACTGTTTTTGTGTTTGAATGTAAGAATTTCAAAAATTTAAGGTTTAATTTATAAACTTTATTTTTGCTTACAATATCTATGTTTGAATAATATTTTCTCATGCATATTTTTTTACCATGTCAGCTGGTTCTGGAGGGGGCTTCAGCCCCCTAAGCCCCCTCCGTGGGTGCGCCACTGACTGGTGCCAATTTGAATCTGGAGAAAAGAAAAAAAATCCATATAATGTACATGAGTGTAGCTAGTCAACCACGTGGGGGAGTTTAAAAATATTGATTTTTGTGTAATTGTCCAGTGTTTGAATAGTCGTTCAAAAAAAAACCAGACAGTATTTGTTAATAAATACTATTTGAATAGACTAATCAAAAATTCTCTAAATGGTTCACTTTGAAATGTTATTTCAAAGTTTTGGTTAAATTTTCAAATGAAAAGAATGAAAATTATTGGAGTTATGCTGCATGCCGTTTTGAAACACCGTTTGATCACCCAGACACTTCATGATTCACATATGTAGAGGTTTCTGAAGAAGTTTTTGAAAAAAAGATTTACCTTATTTACATATTTATTAATATTTTATAACACTTAAGAAGATTAATTCACACTAGAGTCCTGCGCGGGTCGGGTTTTACCCGACCCGAACCCGACAGATGAATTTTAAATCAACCCGAAACCCGACCCGAACCCGACAAAAAAATTTTCATCAACCCGAAAACCAACCCGAACCCGCAACAGAGAATTTTTTGCGACCCGAACCCGACCCGAAACCCGACTTATTTATCCCGAACCCAACCCGAAACCCGAAAAATAAATCAACATTACTTATTCATCTAAAAATCATGCAAAACAAGGTAAATGATACAACATGCTATAAAATAAAGTAAATTTTCATTGTCACACAGTTGGTAAATTATAAAAAAAACTAGTATGTTGTGGTCACCACAAGACATTCTTCTACATTTTTCTGTCAAATTCACTAAGTGCGAATAATTTATTAAAACTATTATTAAAAAGTTTAACGTGATGAATGCAAATAATTTTCATCTTAGGGAAATCTAACACTAAATATCCAAAGAGAGACAGTTTTATCGTCTATAAATAACTTCTTAAACAATGTGTTTTTATAATGATTATCACACATACCATGGTTCGTACAGTTATATGGCATAGAAGTTGAGATATAGCCATCCTGTTATCGATGAAATTTGCAGTATAACAACGCCACCTATTGGCCGACAAGTATTCAAACTGAGTCAGCATAATGTCTCATAATCTCGCCTTCTCACATATTAAGTTTTGTTTGATGATACACAATAGAACATAAGATATAGCTTTCCTTGTAATTGTAGAAATCGCTGTGTAGCAGCGCCACCTGTTGAGCGGTTTACACTAAAAGTTGACAGGCGCTAATATATATTAAATGGCACCTACATACAAATTTATATGAAATTATGTGCAGTAGTTCTTGAGATATAGCCTTTCCTTAAATTTCGGAAATCACTGTGTAGCAGCGCCACCTGTTGGCTGATAGGCATTCAAATTGAATCAGCATATCTCATATTGGTCTTCTCACATATCAAGTTTTGTTGGATTATGCGCAACAGAACCTGAGATATAGCCTCCCCTGGAATTGCAAAAATCGCTGTATAGCAGTGCCACCCGTCGAGCGGTTGACACCAAAAGTTGATAGAATCTAATACTTCCTTTTACTAAATATAGAAGAAAGTAAAAAAAAAAAAAAAAAAAAAAAAACTTGTAAACTGCGAAATCTTTACAATTTTCAGAATGCAAATGCAAGGTTATACTGTATTTGTATTTCTTTAATTTATATATTAACAACAGTCGAGAAAGATTTATAATACTTTTCTAATTTTCATACAGTTTCTACAAAAGATACAGATTAGTTCTGTTGAATAAAAGAAAACAGATCCAGATACAAATACGGATCTATTTTTCTGACGGATATCCGCGGGTACGAATAGGAAGCTCCGGTACATGTCTGCCCACTAGCGGCCGAAAGGTTCTGCGCTCGAAGCTGGTAGATGGGAGGTGTCGGGTTCGATCCCAGGTCGCGCTCATCGACCTAGCCTTTCGGAGTTTTCCGTGGTTTCCTCCGAAACACGCGTAAATACGGGCTAGGACCCCTTAGAAAGACTCAAACGGAGGGCAATCCCCCTATAGGCCTAGGACACATATGGAGTCAATCGGCCTTAAATCCTCCAACCAACCAACCGATACATGTCTAGTATGTGCAGAATGTTTAAATTAGTTACATAGTTGTAAACATGCCTATAAATTTATGTTTATAATTGTAAAAAATATTTTGAAAGGTGTTCTCAAGTCGACCCGACTTGTTGAAAACCAAACCCGACCCGAACCCGGCCCGCAAGAAAACAAATTCAGTCAACCCGACCCGCACGAACAAAAGATCAGTCAACCCGACCCGAACCCGAACCGCGGGTCGGGTCAGGTTCGGGTAAAATCGGGTTACCCGACCCGATGCAGGACTCTAATTCACACCTACCATGATCTTATAAAATACACTTGTGGTAAACATAAAACCCACTATAATGCATTAGCCATGCTATTATAACTTTGGAAACACTAATTCTTACGTCAGTTTAGTGCTGCCCTCTATGTTCTATTGATTGAAACAGAATTAGCATATTTGTTTCAAAAGTTTGAAAAACAACGTTATAAAAATTTTACTCCCTTTATAGAATGATTTATAAAATGATTCAAAATTTCCGAAAGTTTTTTTTTTTTTCCCCCATGAATAGAGAAATTTTAATAACACAGGGTTCGAGCTAGAGTGCGGGAATCGCACAATACAACAAAAAAAAATCTCACTTTAAAAAATTTCATATGTGCGCTTTTCCCGCACTTATTTTCCTGCAATTTTTATTTTTATCTAATTCATTGAACTTTATTTTTTCCATTTTTAAAAAAATCGCGGATATCATTCATTAAAAAATAAATAAATAAAAATGGAACAATCGGCGATCAAATGTTCTACAAAAGCTTCCGATTCCGAATCTTTCTCCATCCACAACATAAATGTTAATATCCATTTCAAACTTGATTTATAAGATTCTAGAACCTGTAAAGAAATACATTTGTTAAATATTTCGTGCTCATGTAATTATTTTTTTCCCACCACCCCCTTTATTTATTTCCATCTAGCGAGCAGCAATCAAATGTTCTGCAGAAGTCTTGTTTCACACTCTTTACCCATCTGCAACATAAATTATATTTATAATATTCATTTTAAACTTGCTTTAATAGATTCTAGAAGTAGAATTGAAAGACTTTAATATTTCTTACTCTGTAATTATTTTTTTAATCCCCCCCCCTCTTTCCCCATCTTCGGAATCCGGATTGTAGTCGATGATCAATTCTAGAAACAATAAAGCAATAGAAGTGCTCAATATTTCTGACATATGTAATTATTTTTAGACCTTTAGTGCTGAACTTAATGAATCTATTTTTTCTCAAATTAAATCTTTATGGGGTGGTCATATTTATACCAAATTTGTAAACACAGGGAAAATGAAGAGTAGTTTTTTCAGATAAGAAAATTTTTTCCAAATCAATTTAAGAAAATTAATACTCAGTTGGTTTGCACGTTTGACACTAATAATTTAGCTACTGCTACTTTTATATGAATGATTAATGTACATACATAAAAATCATATTCTATATTTGTTTGAAAAATTTGTTTTTCTCTTGGTGTGAAATTTTAATAAGATTTTATGTGGATATAAAAGTTATTGCAAGTATATTGAAGAATTTTTTTTTACACTAATGAAAAAATCCTGAAAATGCTTAATGTAGATTAAAAACTATATATATAGATGTTTATGTCATCAATTTATTGAAAGTGACGTTATTAATATTCAACTAATCATCCAAACAATCATATTAGCGAAAAAATTTAAACTAATTTCTAATTTCAGCAATTACATGTCTGTAATTTGCATATTTCTCGAAAATACTTTTTTTCTGTAAAATGTAATTACTGACTTAAATTTCAAAAATCTCATTTAAATTTTGAAAATCCTACTTAATTTTTTTGTTAGAGAGGGAGAATCCCACTTTTTTCCCTTAGTGCGAACCCTATAATTCAAATTTTCTCTAAAAAAAGTTCAAAATTCTCCTCTATATCAAATCAGAACATTAAATATAAATATCTTAGTTACAAGTTTATACATGAATAAGAATACTGATCAACTAAGAATAAAAGAGATGGATGAAAGAAAAATAAGGGCAGTTATAAAATCCAATTTCATAATGCACTAAATTTTACCAACAGCAGCAAATTTTGAAAATGTCTTACATTTTCACAATAACTGCAAAATAAAAGACACGTTGAAAAATTTACCCCACTAAAACTTAGGATAGCTAACAGCATAATAAACCCCATTCAATTTTAAATCCACACTACAGCTTTAGAACTAAACATCAGAATTGAATTAGTGTATGGGATCAAGATCTTAAATATATATAATACCATGACAAGAAATGTGACATAACTGAAAATACATTATTTGAGCAAAATGATAAAGCATTCACCAGCCTACAATAAAACTGACACAATTACCTCTCATGCAGAAAAATTTCAAGACAGAGATGCGATGCTTTTTGTGCATATTGGGACTACATACACATTTTTCAATAACAAAATGAAGATTGCCCTCACCACCCGCCTTTTTTTTTTTTTTTTTTTTTTTTTTTCATGCCGCAGTGTAATATATGCTTTTTTTGTACTTAAACTGCTATAAACACAATTTCATAAAATTACCCTGATTTTAAACACGACATATACAGAATCACAAGAGATGGGCTGTTTTGGTTGTAGAAATTTAGGATTTAATATTAAAAAAATGTAAATATATTTAAACAATTACTATCTTTAACAATATATTAGTGCTGCCACTCCAAAAAATTTAAAATAGAGGAAATCCTGCATGAAATAAAATTTCTAATATTTTTCACAAATTTATATGTAGATTCTTGTAAATAAATATAGAATAAAATAATTAATACTTAACTTAAAATGAAATATAAAATATAATTTGAATATACAGGGTTTGAAATAAGGTTTGAATTTTGAAGGGGATAATCTCTCTTAAACCTAAATGTTGAAGGTGATTTTTAAAAGCCATATTATAAATCAAAGCAATTATTTTTCAAATTAAAAAAAAAAAAAAAATCTACATCAAAATTAAATATTGTCTTCTGACTTTCACATTGAATAGTTTTATGACTTTTTCATGACTAAAGGATTCTACTGTTGATTCTATATTGAGCAATTCTATCTTTTTAAAGGTTCTAGAAACAGATAAAGCAAGTTTAATACGAGTAGTGATAAGAATGTTGTAGATGGAGAAAGATTGGAAATTGCATGGTTTCAATGGTCCATTTGATCAATAATTGTTAGTTTGAAAGATATATATATATAATAAAGATGATCTATTAAGCATAGTAGAAGCCAAGCAACAGAGACAAGATCACTGAAACACCAATGACCAATAAGATTTTTAAAAAATTTATCAGTGGATGAAATACACAAATGTAAAGAAACCAGATCTATTAATTAACAGCCTGCAAAACAAATGACTCATTAAAGTAACACAACAAATCTTAACTTAAAACCATAGACTTATTAAAATTAATGAAAAAATAACCTAAGAAACACAAGATTGGAAGGAAGGAGGCAGGCGGCAAGACTTGTGATTATATATAAAGCAGAAATCTACCATTTAGCAAAACAGCGGCATCTCTGATATATAAATTCTACTACTGGGAAGAATTCTTGTTATTATGATTCTTAAGGATGCATGTAAAACAATAATTAATTTCTAAAAATAAACAGGTTTGATTGCTTTATTTCTTCAAAAGTTTATGTATATTTCCAATGAGATTAACAAATACATGTACTGTAAGAAAAACTATATATTTTCTTAAAAAATTTTTTTAAACTTAATTATTAAATTTCAATCACAAATACTTCATGCAGAAAAGCATGTAAAATTTAAGATATCTAAAATTGAATAAAAAAATTTGTTACATTTATTACCAATAACAACAAAAAAAAAAAAAATAATAATAATAATTCATTTTGAACTTTTATATTTTAATGTTTTTAAAAATTCATAAAAAGTAATAATGGATAGAGTTATAAAATTAGATTGCATATAAATATTTGACTATATTAACATGCAATAAAAGAAAAAATAACTCAATCCTTACAAAATAATACTGAAAGTAATCAAAGGACATCTTATTAAATAGAAATTAATAAAAATTCGGCTAACTGACAAATCCAATAAATAATAAAGTAGCAGAAAATATATATAAAGTTTTATTTTATTTTATTTTTATATTGTTTCCAAGCCATGTTCATGAAGCTATTCAAAGTACAATGAACCTAATTTTAAAAATTATTATTTTGAAGTAATGATTCTCTAAGTAAAAGGAAATCTTTTAATTACAGTGAGTGTTTTTTTTTAAACATTTTTCTTATTTTCTAAAAAAATACTGGACAAAATAGAATTTGCAAAGAGCATTTATAAACTAACTTTTTTTTTTTTTTTTTTTTTTTTTTTTTCACGATCAATTCAGTCATGAGTGCAATTACAAAATCAAGAAAAGCACATATATTTTGAATTACCCTATCATAAAAAGCTACAAATGACTTGTAACTTTAACACATGATTTCCCTTACTATGAACATCATTTGTATGTGTTTGTCAGAAATACATGATTATATAGAAACAGATATATATATATATAATAGATAGACAGAAAAACAACAGTAAAACCAAAAAGATAATTAACTGAAAAGGCACTGAGACTATATCAACAGCAAGACCCCCCCTCAGTAAGTTCTAGTGGCTTTTGTTCTAAAGCTAGAGCAAATATATTTTGACATTTTTCTGAGAAAATATTAGTAGTTCTGATGTAAAATTCTTTAGATAAATTGATGATCTTAGAGTGTTTAATTGCAGTAATTTCTTAGAGGTTTCTGCTGACATTTATCCTAGGAATTAATTTTAATTGTAATAAAGGCATAACTTCCTTTATAGATTTAAGAATTAAATTAGTTAAGAAGTCTTAGATTATTAATCTTTATGATAGAAGGTCAAATTTCGATTTTAAAGTTACAAGTTTAACTAATTGGTTACCACATATTACTATAAATGTTTTGTTTTTACAAATTGCTAAAATTAAAAGAATTTGCAACAATTGGGATAATTTCGAAGCTGCATTACACAATTATCCAAAACTGTGAGGTTGAATGGTTCTTAAATTTTTACTGCTATCTGTAACTATTTAATAGTACATAAATTTTTTTCATTTTAGATGTATTACTGTTTATTTATCATTTAATTTTTTTTGTTTTTGTAAGTGCTTATTACAATCTTTTTATAAATTCTTAAATTTATATATTTAGATACTCATGTGTAAATTTGTTTATTTTTTCTTTGTATTTTATAAATTCTTCATTTGTAATTTTGTGCTACGTAGATTAAGATTTTTTTCACGCAGCGAGATGCAAGGAACCAAGATACTTTTAGCTTTTGCTAGTATCATCTTTTGAAACATCTTGCTATTTTTAAATATCTGTAGAAGTTTTAGCACTTTGAAGATCATGAAAAAATGCAAATTGAGGAAATGCAAAGATTTCAAATCTGTAAAGAATATATCAAAAACCATAAGAATTGTTGCCTGAATATATATATTCCATTGAACACACCTGTTGGTTTAAATGAGACCACGGAGTAAAGCAGAATCCTTTTAGCATTCACAAACAATTCTTAATTAAGAAAAGGATAAACATACATATTGCCAGCAACTCGCCACACGCTTAACCCTTTCAGCATTTTAAGCCCGTCTTTTTCTGTCATGCATAGTTGAAATAAAAGGCTGGTGTGGCTAAATTTTGAAAGACATGTTACTTTTTTCGAGAAAATAAGATTAATAGATATGTGTAGCATATAATATTAAGTTCTCATATTTGTACTGTGCATAGTATTAATTTTGTGAATCATTAAACAGATATACTGAAAAACAGCTAGCGCTGAAAGGGTTAAAACAGCTTTCTCATAATGATATATCGAGGAGCAACGAAGCACTCTCTTCTATTAGTTACGCCAGACTACGTCACATCTGACATCACAAGGAACAGGTGTGCTTAATTGACTAAGATATAAGGAAACGTGTTGAAATTTCTACAAAACCTAATATAATTCAATTTATTAACATTAAATGGAAATGCAGTAGAGAGCCAGAAATCCACCAAAGTCCAAAATCCACACAGCTTGTCAAATATATAAACGATAAAATTCACTATTATAAATTACAAATTGCAAATCAGAATTTTTAAAAATGATCTCGAATGCAGATTCTATACTTGCATTTTATGATTATAAAAGAAAATTAATAACATAAGACTATCAGAACCAAGTTACTGATAATGAAATTATTGACAGTATATTAAATCCAGCAATGAGGAATACAATAACAAAATAATTTTTAAAAATGCTATCTGATGAAGACATAACCATACGAAAGAACTAACTTAAATTTTTAAAACAATAAATTTGTGTTACAAAATAAGAATAAATGACAATTTACAATAAACTGGGGAAAAAAAAAAAAAAAAAAAAGAAAAAAGAAAATCTCAATGATACATGTATGTACAAGTGTAGTTTTGAAAACAAGCTACATGTGAATAGATTTTATCGAAATTTGACAAATTTAATTTTTATTTTTGTTATGTACATTCTTTTAATGTTCAGTGTTATTCTTATGTACCTAATAATTGTGTCATTCATTAGTGTGTGTTTAGTTTGAATAATATTCTGCTTTTATTATTAAAAGTGATCATTTTTTAAGGGCCCCGAAATCTGCCAAATCCTAAAATCCACACAACCTCTGATCCCGAGCTGTGCGGATTTTTGACTCTACTGTATAAGCTTTTACATGAAACCTTCAGTGGTGCCAAGTCCCCTTAAGCTAATTAATGTATTAAGTTTTGAAATCTATAATTCTCAAAATTTATTTATTCTTGGTATGAGTGTGCAATAAATTCTTCAAATTCATAGAAGAATCCAGTTACAAATCTTTTAAACAATATCTGATATGGTAAGTTTTGTGCTTTTCAATGATTAAAAAAAAAATTAAAATTAATTTCAACATTATTTATAAGAACTCTGTTTTAATATTTTTGTGCAATGTAGTTTTGTTCTCATTCCAGAAAATTTATTTAGAATTTGTCCAATGACTTTTGAATTTTTCATAAATTTCTATATGTAAAACAGGATATGCAACTTTAGGATTGTTTATAAAGATATTCAATTAAAAGTATAAAATCATGCGAATTCCAGAACAACCCAGAAAAACCAAGGACACTGCTAGTATATTAATTGGTGGGAGGGAATAAATACTAATTTTGTAATTTAACTGCATGCTGAATTGTTAATTGAAATGTAGAAATGTAAAATATCTTTTGAAGACTTTTCCATAATATAAACTTCTAAAAGCTGAATGGAACTCTACTGTAATGAGTAAATTTTACAGTGATTCTACCTTTGTTGTTCAAAATCCAATCTTACTGAACAAGACAAAAAAAAAAAAGAGTTACAATTAATCTTTTTCACATTATTATTATTATTATTATATAAAGTGCTACATGTAAAATTAGTACAAAAATATTTCCTTAGTGTAAATACAATTGAAAACACAGTTTACTTACTAATATTAAGAGACCTTTTTTTTTTAAAAAAAAAAGGGAGGGGGATTCCCTCTAATAATTTAATCAGTTTTATTTTAAAAGTTTAACAATGTCAAAGTCAACATACATTTAATTGCGATCATTTAAATTTTGAAGTAGGGAAAAAATTCTAAAATACCTATTTATCAAAATACCGCTGCACAATGAAATAAGCTTTTAAACTTTACAGACAATGAGGAACTGGTATTTTACATAGTATATGTAAGCTCATTTAAAGAAAGAAAAAGAATAAATCTGAGATATTTAATGCATATAAGAGGAGAAAAAAAAAAAAAAAAAAAGCAGCTACATAGCATCCAGCATACAAACTACATCTAGCATAAAATACTAATAATAAAAGTTAAACTGTCCTACACACTAAGAGTAGATGTAACTAAACTAAATTTATAAGCAAGCATGTAAGAACAGCAAGAAAATGACAAGCAAGCAATCTATTTTTATTCATTGTTTAAAATAATATCTAAATTACAACATACTAAACAAAACAAAGATATAGAAGCTAAACCCAAATATTTTTTTATTCTTTTTTTTTTTTTTTTTTTTTTTTTTTTTTTGACTAATCCAATAGAAGATAGAATCATATAGCATTATTCTTTTAGGTTTGTTTTCAGACATTACTCTATAAAAGTGAAATAAGTACATTCAACTCAACAACAGAGGCAGACATTCCCCACACTATTTTTATTAAGTTGTATGTACAGAAACAATTACATTAATATGATTTATTAAATAGCAAGATCACTTAAAGAACTACTATTAACGCTGAAAAAAGTAACTGAGCAACTCTTTCCCTTTTCCTTAACAATATAAGCTATTTTAATTAACAAAACTTAGATATACTGTTATAAAAGCATCTTGGAAATTTGAATAAATTTAAAAAATGATAAAAAGTCTGGACATTTTCAGTATTAAATAAAAATACTTCATATGCTTAGAATTATTTTACACAATACTTATTTTAACTGTCAATACTTTTAGAGATACAAAATAAATAACTATAAATTATTATTTTTAACAGTTTATTTTCACCTCACCCTATAATCATTATTGATAATTGCATTTTTCCCCCCTATCAATTACTAAATGATATATAATGCATGTTTTAAAACCTGTAGTCTATAGAAGGGAAATAAAATCATATACTTTGTTAATCGGGTATGGATTGGAAATTTGCCATTAAACATCATTAAAGGCAGTGAATCTAGATTTAATACATTCATGCAGCACAGAAAAGCCTTTTGCTGGGAAATCAGTAGAAGGATAAAAACAACTAATTTGCAAAAATTATTTTTAAAAAAAGTTTGCTCATCCTCCATAGTTTTGTTCTTTTTCCAAAGGAAGCAACAGGGAAGAGAAACAGCAC
The DNA here is from genome assembly GCA_963930645.1 of Salticus scenicus. Lineage (NCBI taxonomy): Eukaryota > Metazoa > Arthropoda > Arachnida > Araneae > Salticidae > Salticus > Salticus scenicus. The sequence continues at coordinate 328,737,961 of OZ005651.1, forward strand.
TCTTTTTTTAAGTAAAATATTTTTTGAGGTACAGAAATATAAAACAAGACTAGAAATTTTGGGATATCCTAACTTGGATAATTATTCTATAGTTATGAAACAAAAAAAAAAAAAAAAAAAAAAAAAAAAAAATTGGAGAGGGGTGGGAGGAGGAGAAAAAATTAATTTGGTGTGGCAATTACATCATCTTCTCTTACTCTACATTTATTTAAGCAATATCACGATGCATTTATTTACACAACATATCATTCAATGATACTGTGATATGATTTTTATTATTGACAATTTTTATTATTTTAAGAATTAAAGAACAGAAAACAAAGATTATTTTTTTTTTTTTATGAAAAAGGATAAAAAGGAAGTAGAAATTTCTGAGAGAAATTCAGATAAAAAAAATTTTTTAAGAGAAAATCTACCAAAATGTGCAACAGAATTATACAAAGACAAGATATAAATACTTTTACATGACTTTTCAAATTTTTTGTGTATCTTTGAATGCTTACTCACTAATGCACACTTTTTTGGAAAAAAAAATCCATTTTTTTATTTATTTCTTTTTATTTAAGAAAATACCTTTTAGAGCCTTGTTTTTACCAAAAAAAAAAAAAAAATTATATGTACTCAAAATATTTTTTGTATAATTGCCTTTGTATAAATTCATCAATCCGAAGACATCACTAAATCATTCTCGATTATAGTTGAGTTAAAAAATTACAGAAACATAAAGTACACTGCTGCTTGAATCATCTCGAGTGTACACAATTTAACTCAAACATGTTAAAGTCAAACATGGGTTAAAATTCTCTTAATCAAACAAAAGATTAATAAAGCTTCATCCAGATAAGATTTGCACCAAAAGGATAAGAGCAGAAGTATATTAAAATTTTGCATAACATTAAGAAATGATAAAATAACTTAAAATTGCACTTTAAACACAAAAGATAAGCAGCTGAAAATGGATTTAGAATCACAATAGAATACTTAGAAAAAAAAAAAAAAAAAATTGAAACCTAACCATAGCTCAACTTGTACAAAAAATAGATCAGTTTAAAACTCAATATGACATGAAAATAACTGTCTATCAATTTTAAGCAAAAATGCAGACTATTATAATTTATCTTTTTATTAATATTATATTTATAGGGAAAAAAAAAACATGTATTTCCTCCAAGACATCCATTTGCGCAATAGGTAGTTCAAATTTATAAAAAATTCTTTATTGCACAATATATTAACCCTTTGCACTCAAATCCTTTTTCGCTCAGAAGAACCAGAAACTCTAGACTATTTTCTGGATATTTGATGAATTTCATTCCATTAACAAAATGATTTCACACTATTTAACGTTTAAAATTTTAACATTTTATATATCTTCATACTTCAAAGGAATACATTAGTTATACATTAACCCTTTTCTGACCACGAACGTAACACCTTTGTGACCACTAACATAGATTCATGTTATTTGAAAATATTTAACTCCACCAGCAGACATTTCTTTTGCAATTTGTATGCTACAATATTTCTTAAAAATATTTCCAATAATCATACTTGTACAATCAAAATACTATGGATAAAAATACTTTAATTAGAAAGAGTATAATTATAATGTATATTAATTTGTAATATGAATATGAATACAGAAGACCTTATTCTGAAAATAATATAGCTTCAAAAAATAACAATCACATGTGGAAATTACTATCAAAATGACAAAAACATGCGGTCATGAAAATGTTAATATATCATATTATTTGTCCCACCAGTGGACGAGAAGTTTCACTCTCGAAGCTGTTAGACATAACGTACCAGTTTCAATCCCAGGTCATGCAGCTATTTATATTTTCTGTAGTTTTCTCTTAAACTTGCATAAATATGATTTTGGACCCTTAGAAAGACCTTCCCCCCCCCCTTCATGGAGGGTACACCACCCAGATGCCGAATCCTAGTGCAGACCTAACACTAATACCACTATGTTATCACAGTGCTGGTCCTGAAAAGGTTAAAGATATGCAGTTTTTTATATACATGTTTAGTTGAACATACTCATGAAGCGATATCACCCATACCAAACCCTAATAAACATTGTTAGTGTTCGAATTATTACGTCAAGCAGAGTAGTGGTGATCGAGAGTCACCTCTCCATAAGCAAATAGTTAAAATCATTTGAAACAAATTTAGCAAAATGCAACTAGAATTAAATTCAGAGGAGAATGAAATCCCACATTTAGCAAGCTGCTTACTGAAAGTAGTAAAAAAAAAAACTTGATTATACAAACTAAGAAAATGGATAAGGGATCATAAATAAAGTAAATCTAACGGTATGCTTATTCATTTAAGCTATAATATTTTCCCAATTACTAAGCAGTGTGATTAAAAAAAGCAAAACCGCCTAACAACAGATGGTAGCAAAAAATAAAAGACTTAATACAAATAACATAGCAACATTGTTCAGCACAAGTAAAGCCAAATATTAACTTTTTTTTACTATATTTCATGCTAAAATAGGACTTAATGAACATAATTAAAATCTTTTATTTGCTCATCACATACATTTACAAAAGCAAAATAACACCAAACTTTTAAATAAAAGCGCTTTACGGTAATTGATTTTATTAATGAAAATTTCTCATCAACTTGGCATATCCTAGTACATAATGTTTGAGTATATTGGGATTAACTCAATATTAATACAGCAATAAAACAAATTATAATACCTAATATAAATAACTGTTTAGAGTATAAACATTTGGAATGATTTCTTCATGATATCAATTTACAATCATGCACAGCTTAAAATAAACAAAACTGTCTCAATGTATTTGTTTTTGTAACGCTACAGGCCTCAACAAAAAATGACCAAATGTATACTTGGAACCAATTAAAGGAAATAAATTATATATATACCAAAAATTGATCTTGGTAATTTTGCATTAAATAACTTACCTGTATTTCAGTAAAAATTAAAAATGCAATAAAACAGAAAAATTTTACTAAGAAAATGAAAGCCTAAACCATAAAAAAGAGGGAAGTAAAGATAATTCAATAATTTGAATTGAATCAATGAAGGTTGAAAGTTCTGATCATTCAAGTAATAACAAAGAATGACAGTGGAAGTATCATATCTATAGATTTCAAGAGGAAGTCAAAATTAGAATAATTTAACTATATACTCCATATATCATGCAAAATCAAACTTTCGAAGCCAGAAAATCCCGTCATCAGATTAGAAACTTGGAAAAATAAATGTATGGAATTTTGTGTATTCTAATTGTACACTCTAAATCAGATATTATGTAAATAAAAATATAATCTTTTTTACAATGAAATAATTCAAATGTTTGATATCTTGTAAATGAAAATCTGCAGTGCTATAAAGGAAAGTACTTCAGATTACTGGTCAAGTAGTCAACAAATACTGACTAAATTTTACATAATAAAGACAGCTCACTGATTTGATTAAAATTCCATTCTTTGTAACAAACAATGATAGCCACAACTGAAGAACATAAAATCTGAATTTTGTCAAAATTTAATTAGTTTCACTATTCTTTTCTAAAATTTTTCTGATCTCAGGAGCTACATCAATAATTAAATTTAAAGATGAACTATCATAGTCAAATCTACATACAAAATGTCTTTAAAATGTACTTCCATTTTTGTAACATCAATGTAAAATAAAAAAAATTTTGCAAATAACTTCAATGACATGAGAGTAACTAATAATACTCCTGAACTTTGTTATAAAAGCAGATTGCTTCAAAAACATAGTAAAAATAAAGAACTTAAAAAAATACAAATAATTAATTCTCAGTGCAAATAAAATACTACTAGGTGCAAATCAGTCATTGAAAATAGTGATTTCTAGAAAAACTAAACAAATGTGCATTTTTTATCAAACTTTCCTAGTACACAGTTATGCACACATATAAAGCATATTCTCATGCATAAACAAGCTAAATAAAAAGACAATAATAATGAACCAAATAAAATATTGCTTAGTAAGACATTAGCCATATGACAGAAGTTTTAAACATACATCCAATGTCCCAAACTGAAAATAGATAAGATATATAATAAACAATACTACAGTTAATATAGTAATCTTGTTTTAAGATGTTTTGCATTTTTATATTTTATTTTATAATTTCAGTTTTCATAACACTGCAATAAAACTGAAAGTCTACATAATATTAAAAATTCTGTCATCTTTAATTTTGACAATTCAGCATTTTTTTTTTTTTTTTTTTTTAAGAAACTGCTCTTAAAAAGTTTAATGAAGATCTGCTCGAAGAAAAACAAAACAAAATCTAAATCTACACACTATTTATTGAATAACACTCAGGATGCACTTAAGCAGCATGCAATACTTTGTAACATACATACAAATAATCAAAGATTTTCCAAAAAAAAATTTTTTAAATAAGGAATGTAAAAGAGTGGGTAGAAGAGTACCCTCATCCAAGCTTGTACGAGAAGTATGGTGACCAGCAGTTAATGATCCCTTCTTCATTCGTGAAGGGGGTAGGTCAGGTGGTGCAGGTTCTGGAGGCGGTGGATAGGCCCCATACCCTATATAGTAGCACAACACAAGTTGGAGGAAAAAGAATAATTTTTGTTCCTACTTTACTACTTAAAAATGAAAATAAAAGTGTTCTAAATATAACTTTAAGTTTTTTAATTTGGGTTAAAGCAGCAAGCTTATAATATAAAAAACTACAATAAGCTAAGCAACAAAAATACAAGACAAAATTCAGAGGTCTTTGTGGCTGTATTACCTACAGGAGCTATCATGATTTAAATGTGAATATAAAGATCAGTTTATAACTTCAGTGTGCATGTGAATGTCATTTATACCATACTATATTTGAACCAGGAAGAAAGGATGACTAGCAAATAAATTACTATGAAATATACACTAAATATACTAAAGTTAAATAAATAAAAAATAAAAATATAATCCCCCAAAAAAATTTTAAAAGCTGTTAAATAACATAAAATGCATAAGAAATAAGAAATATACACCTACTGGTTTTACACCCATAAGAAATAGCAAGGAAAAAAAAATTGTCTTATGAAATTTTAATTTCAAAATATGATAGGAAAATACTTCTGCTTAATAATATAAAATGATAAATTTATTGATACTAAAATAAAACCGACAAATATTTACATTTAATTTCATTAGAAAGCTCGTAACAACTAAAAAAGGATTTAATTATAATTTATTCTGAAATCTTGTAAAATACCCGAGTACAGTATTGCAAATTTAGGGAAGTAAAGGTAAATGAGCTTGATGTGCAAACAGCTGGAAGGTGCAAAATAAAAATTTTACCAAGAGCAGTTCAAAAATAGATTATACACAATATCCAAATGAGCAAAAAAGGAGCAGAAAAAACTAAATAATAATTATCTGAAAATTACAGCATTCATAAAGAACAAGGTTGAATTAAAATAAATAATACGAGTATGTGGATAAAATTAAAGGAATTCACAAAACCATGCTGAACCACATTGTGCAAGACAAAATATAAAATAAATCCATGCAATGACACAAGCAGGAGTAACTTAATTGCTCAGAATAAATACAAAATGAAAATAAATGCCAGTAATCACCACTGAGGCCTGAAGAAATTGTGTCATCATCATCAGTGATGCTGTCAGATGCATCTAAATCATCAGGTATTCTTGACCCTTGACCTGAGCTCGGATGGCTAAGACTTGGTGCTGATGGAGTTGAAGGCATTCCAATGCCACAGGATTTCAAACTGCTGGATTTTTTCAACTCATAAGGAGGAAAAGGCAAAGCACGTTCAGGAGCAGGAGGTCTTCGTCGACCAGTAGCATAAAGAGATGAGGGCAAAGGAAGAGGGTGAGGAGGGAGGCGTGGTGAATAATGCATCTGACTATGATAAGAAGGAGGGGGTGATGCATTTCCAGTAAAACTATCAAGAGTAGGAGGAGGATATGCAAGATCAATGCCAGAATGAGGATCTCTGTCATGACGAGAGGGGGGCAAAGGTGGAGGAGGACCATTGCTGTCCCGTGATTTCATTGAAACAGAACGATCCAAAGATTCTGTGCTTGGAAAAGACTGTCGATACAGTTCTGCAAGAGAAATGTAAATAAAGCAAAGTAGGCAAAGTTTAAAGGTGAAATCTCCATGATTAGCATGCACAAGCATGCACTTACGTCACATTATAATATACTGGATTTATACATAGTATGAATGTGCATAGATTTTAGAATATAAAATTAACATGCCCTCTTTAATCATATAGTTAAAAACTATTTACATTTTCAACATTACAAATTAGTTCATTATTTTTTATTTCTCTAAAAAAGGAATGTCCAGTAGATAAATTTATGTATAACAATTTAGCATATAGAGTTACATACTTCAGCTTTTAACAAATTAATTATATTGATATATATTATTCTATAAACTTAATATAAATACTTCTTTTTTATGAAATAAAAATTTACATATTAATGTGCGCTAATAACTAATATTTAAGAGTAGTTAAGCAGTAGATAAAAATACATTATTAATATATATATATATATATATTTTCATTATTTGAAAAGATATATATGTATACCATAATTGTAAATACCTTCAATACTAGTTAAAAAACTTGTTTGTATAAACTAAATAAGTAAACATCATATAAATTCATATATCCTCTCTCTCTTATACACATATGCACAAAATATATATAACTAAAATTTTTTATGATTGCGTTTGAAGCAATAAAGAAAAGGGATAAATCAAATACCTGCTTGAAGACTCCTCCTATTTTTAATTTGGCTTGGTTTTACTAAATGTTCACCATTTTCTTGATTAAAAACACTAGCATATAATTCACTATCATCACTAGGACTGAGGGGAGGACCATCAATGAATCCTGTTGGTGATATAGATCCATCATCAGGACCATGCCCGCCTTCTACTGGGAGCTGTTCATAAAGACCCTCCGAATCACCACTACAAAAAACATCAATAATGAATCAGCTAATCATCAATAATCTTTTTCTCCAAATCAGAACAATTATATGATCAATAATACAAAAATGGAGATCTAACAACTAATAAATTCCTATTAGACATAAATAATACCTAAATGTAGTTTAAAACATTAATAAATACTGTTCATAACACTTACTTCAGTTTAAAACATATATATAAATTACAAAAATACAATAACAAGAGGAAATTAACAAAATTTAAAGATGGGGTGGGAAGAGAAAGTAAACTTTTCTTAAATTAAACAGGCAACTTGCACTAGCTTCGACTTGGTTATTTTTAAATAGAATCTGTAAGTTAAAACAAATAATATTTTTTCACCTTCAGTGTTGGATACAATCATTAACTTAAGTTTGAATGTAAGCATATAATGATTTACATGTAACAGACATTCATTTTTAACCTCCCCCCTCCCTCATAAATAAAACTAAATAAATAAAATAAATAAAAATGGTACCCAAAACTATTCCACATAAACAAAAGTATAAAACGCAAGATTAAACTAACCCATCTTCTAAGGATCCACTTCTTATGTGATAGGATTCCTGCCTGGAAGGCACAGGAGGTGGAACAGGTGTACGACTACCAATAGAATAATCAGAATCTTCCAAGCTGAAAGCCTTTTCAATCTGTGGTTTTCTCTCCCAAACTTCTTTGAAAAATGGAGTGTAAAATGCAGCTAAAACAAAAAGTAAATTTAAATTATATATATATATATATATATATATATATCAAATCAAGTTTACATATTTAATAAACATTTATAACTGAAAGAACATTATTTATTAAACGGATTTCAAGAGCATTTCATGTGTTATAAAAACAGCACTGATAATAACTTATCAAACAAATCATCGAACATGCTAGTTTAACCAAAGTTTAAAAAAAAAGTGACTTAAGGGCAGAAAAAACCCATTTAACCACTATCTCTTTAAATGCAATAGTGGTAATTAATACAAAATACAATCAAAAATAATGCGAACTATTTAAAAAAAAAATGCAATAAATAAAATAACTTTAAAAATAGAACATATATTACCAGGGGTTAATCCAGGTTTTTGAAAATGGTACCCCATTTGTGAATTTTGTAAATAATTTGTGAAAATCTCTTTTATTAATTTGTGAAAATTAAAAATGCTTAATGAACAAATTACCGAAATTGATTTTGTGAAGGTACCGCATCGCCAAAAACTGACTTTGTGAAGGTACCGCATGGCCGCAAATTGATTTTGTGAAAATGCCGCAAAGCAGCACTAAGTTCATTCTGGATTAACCCCTGATTCCACAAAACACAAACTGTCAAAAGAAACAAAATATTTAATATCTGATCATAAAATACTTTTATTTAATATATTGTGAGTGCTCATGGACACTATTTTGAAGGAATGTCAATCAATTTGAAGTTTTGAAAATGATTTACTTAGTTCAAATGGTTCTGCTGGATGAAAATAAGGTTTCAGTTAGATTGTTATGGATAAGGTTGTGATGGTAGTTACAGTAGAAATGTAAAGTTTAGCTTTTGGTGAAGTTTTTTGTAACTGGATCAAAAGGTATTTTTAAGGGAGTTTGTTATAAGCCGATATTTAAAGTGGCACTCCATAAATGGGCTATTTGAGTAATAAGACATTCAAGATAAGGGAGTTTAGTTCCAGAGAGTTGCACAAGAGTCTGTTCCTAAGTGAGCTGCTGTATGATTTCATGGGCTCTTTTCTGCAAGGAAGGGATGCTTAGAATTACTTCCAACTGAGTAATGTATTATGTTATTTGTATAATTAAAGTTCTCTCGTTCCTAGCTATTTTAGGCAGATACACATTCTACACATTTCTTTATTCCACAAAATATAGCTCAATATTTATTATCTGGGGATAGTCATATTCCCCTCCCCCCTTACTGAATTTTACAATAAATTGTTAAGTTTGACATTTTTTTATTATTCTACCTCTGATATTTCTACAGTTTCTTTCTTTTTTTCTTTCCCCCCCCCCCCCCCAGTAGATTTTTCTTGCTTCCATAAAATTCTGTAAAATTTTGCTTAAAACAAATTCATGATATATTCTTCCTTGTAATTAAACATTTCTAATTATCAACATACCTAACATTAAATTTTTATTAACACTCCAGAAATATCAAGTCTTTACATACCCTCCAGGCATGTTAGTATAGGAAATATAAATCTGAATATTATTTTTATATGCCAAAACATGTTATTCAAATGCATATTAAAAGACATATCTAGCACTGACCTATTAAAAAAAAATAAAAATCTGATGTTAATAACATATTTAAATTACCACTGATTATTTTACTTTAGTGTAAGTATATATCAAAGGCAAGACATTATATTGAACACTATATTTTAGATAAAATATTTACATGCCCAGCAGGGCACATAACAAGAATAAATACATGCCTAATCTGAATCTTTACATGGCCTGAGCCTGACATGCCTAATTTTCAAGACTTGCATTTCATGATACTTTAAATGGTTATTTTTTTCTCTTTAATTTGTTCCCTTTGATATCTAATCTGATCTCCAAAGATTTTATCCCTTTTATTGAAAATCTTAGATATTGCTTTTACAGCTCTCTAAGATCATTGGCATCGGCAGGATGGGGCAAGAGGAGGCACATGCACCCCCCCCCCCCCCTGGAAAATTCTAATAAGCATTTTTTTCTTCAACTTTAAAATTATGATATCAGAATTTTATTTAATTTTTTTTTTTTTTCAGGTTGTGCCCCCCACCCCTGAAAAATTTTCTGGCGACGCCACTGTCTAAGATATAAAAGCAATATCAGCAATTTGAGTATATTTTACTATCATTACAAGTAAAATTTATTTTTAAGGAAACAAAAATAGCTAAAATATAAATTTAACATTTGCAAATGATATCTAAAAAAAAATTTCGACACAATATAAGAGAAGCTTTTTTCTTGATTGAAAATCTGTTGATAATATTATGAATTTCCTGATAAAATTTTCTTAAACTGAAAAAAAAAAAAATTCTATAACTGATTTTGATATCTGCACAATGCTTATAATTACTTAACTAATTAATTATGCTATATCATTTTTCTTATTACAGAAAAAATGAAAACAATTCAAGCAAAATTTCATTTAAAACAAATTTATGAGGTATTGGTATTTATAAGGTATATATTCTTCCTTGGAATGAAACCTTTAAGGGTTACATACATTTTGAAGGCTTATTTCATAAATTAAAAAGGAATTTTTCCAGATTTACAATTTCTGGTTCTTTTTTGTAATTTCATGTGCTTATATAAAAGTTTGTGCATTTTAAACGCCATAATTATGTCATCAGCATGAAAATTATCCTCTCTGTTTCTTAGACATTATTTTCATTTTTTGAAATTGCACATTTCTTGTATATTTTAGGGATATTGCATGTTGAAAGTCTAAACTTCGTACCAGACGCATCCTCTGCTACACACAACCACTCTTCATCTGTATTATCAGCATCATCATCATTTTCTTGCTCTTCTGTTTGGTATTCTTCATCATTTTTTTGCATGTAACCGCCTTTCCCGAAACAATTTTCTGGATTACAGAAGATGTTACTTCCTGCCATGCTGAAATTAAAATATGAATAGATGGTCTGCAGACATGGCATCACAATTCTCATCCTCCATGGAAATGTGAAAAAGGAGTTATTTTAGCATAAAAGATGTAATTCCTGTCTGTATGGAACCACTTGACCTCCAGGAGAAAATTTTTACAAGGTTAGGAGAAAAACTTTACAATGGTGAATGTGTGAAAAGACATTTGAAGCACGATACATGCAGATTTCATTAACATTTAAACACAATTTAACATTTACATACAATTCCGTTTAAATATAATTTGTGCAGGGGCCATAAAAATAAAATGCTGAATACGTGAAAACAAGGAATGCGGGAATGATAGATCAGGGTTTCACTGTATTGAAAGTACATTATCTTAAATCCAGACACTAAATTTTTTATTTTACCTTTGTCTTCTAAAAAATTTATAGATGGAGCTACCACACAAACATGGAAAGCATTTTTTTTTTTTTTTTTTTTTTTTTTTTTTTTTTTAATTCTGAAAACCAATTACAATACTTGTTACTTTTCTATTCTTAAAGTGATACATACAATATGATTTTTAGCTCTAAGAGCCAAAAGAATTAATTATTTATCCATTCAATACTATAATTTTTTTTTCATCTTCTTCTTTACTGTGAGAAAAGTACTTGTTCACCATCTGCCATTTTGAATTGCTTTCATTTTGATTTTTACTTATGATTATTTGTCCTGTGAATGGGGAAAATAAATAAATATAAATATTATAATAAGTGCTAGGCAAATTAATAATTTTTAAAAAAAGGCTGTTTTTAACCCTTTAACACACGTTGGTACACACATGAAACCACCATTTTTAAACAAATATCTCTAAATGTGCAGTGGTTATTGAATAAAAGCAATAGCTCTGAAGGAATATTTTATCTTTCAATAATGCCACTAGATGTCAGCACTACACTGAATATCTGTCTTACTGGGAGAAAAATGCATCATTTTAGATGCCTTTTTTAAAGTCTTTCAAAAAAACCTTTTTTAGCAAATAAAAATATATAAATATTCCAAATAAGTCATATACATTTTTGCAGCATATGTTGTTCATAACATAACAATTTTTTAATAAGATAAATTATAAAAAAATACTGCTTCATATTTACATTTCTTTTGGGTGGTTTCAGTTTGAAACCACTGCACACTTAGGCCATTCTTTTTCTGCTTTTTGCAGCCGCGTGAAAGAAAGAGATATCCTCTTCTCTTTTTCCTTTCCTCTGTCTCAGCTGGTAAACTACTGATAATTTATGGGGTTTTCATAAAAAAATAACATTTCAAAAGTATACAAATCTTCAGCTAAAATTTCAGAACTTTATATTTTACACAGAACATAAAATTTATTTTTGTAAATATTCGTATTTTGTAACCTTTTACTGATTATTATTATTATTATTATTATTATTTATTTGTCTCTTACCATTTATATTTGTTGTATTTAATATTTTAAAAGTAATTCTTATTAGTTATATTGCATGTTTAAGTAATTCAATAAAAAAATGTAGAATAATATATCCATTCACTGATTATCGGAAAAAAATTTCTTATCTTTATATTTTCTAATATTTAATTTTTTTTAAATGATTCTTATTGGTAAAATTGCATGTTTTAATAATTCAATTAAAAAAATAATGAAGAATAATGTTACAAAATTAATTCTAACTATACATTGTTCATCCAAGAAATATGTCGTAAGTGCGTGGTGGTACTTCTGTGAAGGGTTCAGCAGGGGCGGGAGGGGGGGGGGGGGTTCTGTGAAATTTTCTTTAAATGCTGCTCTTTTATATTCTCGAAATTTTAAATAAAAAGTTTTATCTATTATATTTTTAAAAAACAGAGAGAGAAAATGTGCTTTTTCTGGCTGTCGAAACCCATTTAACACCTAAATTATCATCATAAATTAATAAATAAAAAGTACTCAGAAGGATTTTCATGAGCTAAACTGAATTCCTCAACATATATTTAACAATACTTTAAACGGGTGTTTACTTTTCATTTTCCTTATTAAAAAGGTTTTCTTCCATAGCAGCAATTTGAATTTTGAATATATTTTACTAATCTCATAAGTGAAATAATGAAAGAACAGCTAGGTAATATATTCTTAAATTACAAAAAAAAAAAAAACTTAGCTCAAAATTTTGATATAACTACACAATGCTTATTAACCATTTAACCAATTAATTATGCTACATATTTTTTTTAATTACAGAAAAAAAAAATCAATTAAAAATAATTGTTTCAAAATACCAAATATCAGAGATGAAATTGATGAAAGGATAAAATGTTGATATAATAAATGTTGATACTTTGTGCTAAGATGAACATTAAAATGAAATAATATAATTCAGATGGCAAAATTATTCGACAGCAATAAATTTATTACTATTATTATTTTATATTTAACCTATGGGAAAAAAATAACAATTTTCATTAACATAGACATGTAAACTAGATTTAAATGGATGATATAACAGAAATACTCACATCAGAAAATAAAAGATTTGATTTACTAAAATTACATAAAAGCTGAATTTACACCTTTTAACAGTTTAAACAATTTTCAGCAACCATCGCATCAACTGGTAGTTATAATTTTGTGTTTAAAAAACTAATAAAAATTTTCTGTGTTTCTCACAGAATACAATAACAGACATAAATACAATTCTTGCTTTATTTATATATGCTTACAAAATCGATATTTGTAATTCAAAAAGTGTTATTACTTTTTTGCTGACTTGTTGAGCTGGATGTCATAAAGTGAGCTTGTAACTTATCAGCAACAGCATTTCCTTCTGTTATTAACTGATGCGATAAATCACTTGAAAAAAATGCATTTGCACTACCAGTTTCAGTAACAGCTAAGATTTGAATAGGAATGTTTGGAATATTCATAGAGAATGCACTGTGAAAGAAAAAAGAAATCTCATAAAATATTTTTAAAATAAATAATAGCTGGAGTAAACATTACTTTTGTAAGATTAGTGGGATGGGGGGGGGGGGGGGAGAATACACAATTTACAAATATGACAACAGTATTTCAACAAAAAATTAATGATTTTTCAGAAATAAATAAAAACTCAAATATTCTTTAATAGCAAGCTTTATTAATTAAATTATATCAATATCGGCAAGGATTATATTTTAGAAATCTTTCTAAATAGTAATTTTCTTTTTAGCAGATAAATAATAAATAGCAACAAAGTTTATTAAAGTTTAACACAATTGACAATATGCTTATACAACACTTTTTGCATAAAACTTGTAATTATTTTTATTGATCCCCTTACAATATTAAACAGAACTACCATTTTCTTATATAAGCAACAAATCTCACAATACAAAACTGATAGTTAGCTGATTTTAAAATGTACTTCATGATTATGTTAATAAGGCAAAAGTGGTCTTTTGGACTTGAGAAAAATTTTACTGAATGGGAACAGCATAAACTTTAACAGATATCTGTGTAGCCAAGACTAGCTGTATCAAAAAAACCCATAAAGCTTAAGCTTTTACTTGAATTGTATCCTCTCTCCATGCATATAAAAAAGCTAATCTTTTATATGTATTTGGAGGCTAGTTAAAGTACTTAGAATGCTGGAGGGTTTATTCAAATTATTATATATATATATTTTTTTTTTTAGGTTTTTAGGTATCTGGTTCTCAGCATGAAGCTTATCAAGTATGCCTTTGATAAACCCTATCAAATTCTTCTGTTGATACGATTTAAATTCTACCCATCATGGTAGGAATTCTACAATTTGGTATAACTTGGTCTTTAGCATGAACAAGAGTAAAACTAGGGTAATCCTCGTTTTAGGCAAAAGAAACTTTTTAAGCTCATTAGAAAATATATGAAAATTTCATAGTCTTAACTGGGCTGTGTTTTTTGAAGAGGCACCTTACACTTATGAGTGTTAAATATTATCCAAATTGTGGGGTAACTTATTTAATGAAGAAATGATTGTTCATATACGTTGCAAATGCAAGGACTATAGGTTTGAACTCTTCAATCAGCATTTAACTGAACCCTGGGAGCTTCATGACATTTCTATCGTTTGTTGAACTTTGCTTCAGCAACTGACCTTATTTAAGGACCTTGGAGATAGAACTCAGGTCACAATACTATCTTCCTTTAAATAGCAGTTACAACTAGAGATTCTTCTTTAAAAAAAAAAAAAAAAACAAGGTCTTAGTCTTGTAAAATAATGAGAAAACAACCTTGTGAAACTTACTTATTAACTTTCTTATAAGTTCTTAATATATCATAGATTGTTTTCTTAAACACTAATTGATAAAATCATGTAAATTTTGTTTTTTTTCAGGCACCTTGTAGTTAAGGTTAATTTTGTATTTTGTGTGGATTGAGGAGGAGGAATAGGGGGAGAATAGTGAGAAGATCAGAAAATTGAACGGAGAATTCCACCAAGCAATTTCATGAAAATTTTTGAAATAAATGAAATTTTCCAAAAAAGATAAAATTCTCATCTAAGGAAGGGAGAGGAGCAAAGGGGGCAGAAAAACAGATAACAATTAGGACAAAATTTTAGAAAGAGGTGAAAATTCTTATAAATGAAAATGAAAAGAAAGAATATAGTACCAGAAAAAGATTTGAGGGGAACAATGATAAATCAAATTAGAATGCTCATAAGGTTAATTTTGAGTTTGTGCAGATGCTGAGGATGGAGGGGGGCAGGGGAGAGTGACAATGGAAAAAAAAAGCCTAGAAAGACAAAGGGAGCACTAACAGATAAAAAATTAGAATGTTTTAATGGTTAATTTTGCATTTTGCATGAGTGATGGAGAGGGTTTAGGAATGGCAAGTAGAGAAAAAATTTGAAACTGAAAATCGATCAATTCTATTAAATTTTTTTTGAGAAAAAGAAAAATTTCCAGAACGTACAGAATTTTTTATATGTGGAGGGCAGGAAAGGGGAGGTGGCGGGGCAGAAAAAAGTTGAGGGTGTTTCGTCAAAATTAAAAAGGCAGAAATCCTCCTAAAGATGAAAGATTCTAACCCCTGAAGTCAGATAATAAACTTCTTTAACTAAATGGCAAGAGAAGGAATAAAATAATAAATAAATGTAAAATAAAAAATAAATGGAGGCAGCTCTGAGAAATAGAGGAAAAAATAGAGAGGGGACACAAATAGGTAGAGGAAAATTTGGATAAAATATTAAAGAAGATGGAAGCTTGGAAAAGAAAGAAAGAAAGAAACAAGCAAGCAAACAACTGCCCGGGAAAAGACTGGGTGAGTAGTGATAAATCAAAAATTACAAAATAATTAATTTTGTGTGATTGGGAGTAGGAATGGGGAGTAGCAAGTAGAATGGAAAATAGGACAAATCTATGAATTTAAAGAAAAGATCCAAAAAGCATTAAATCTTTATCCATGGGAACAGGGGGACATTTTTGACAAAATTTTAAAAATGCAGAAAACCACCTAAAGGGGCAAGATTCTCACTCATAAAGTTAAATAATAAGCTTCTTTGACTGAACAGCAAGGGGGTGGTGGTGGTGGGGGGGATGGTAGTAGCTTGAAGAAATAAAAATAACAAGAGACACAGAAATAACTGTAATTTCATAGACAATTTTAGAAAAAGCAGAAGCTTCTTACAAAATGGAATTGAAAAAAAAAAAAGCAGGAAAAGATAAGTAAACAGTGATAATTCAAAAATTAGAATGTTTTGGGTCAAATTACCCAACATGCAAAAGCCCTACTACTTCCATGAAGAATGAATGGCTACCAAACTCTTATTAATGAGATATTAATGGTTAATATCAAAATATTTATTTATACATATGAGTGATATTTGAAGAATTCTTAATACATTATATTGCTAATTCAAAATTCAAAATAAAAAATTTATTTAAAGGCAAAATAATTTAACATTAAATTCAGAGACAGCAACATTTTCAAAAACCTTGAATTAGGAGGTAGCCCCTAAAAAGTTTCACCTCTATAAAGCTTAATCTTGCATTCTATATGAATAGGTGTAGGAGTGAGAGGTGGAATAGAGAAAAGAATAGAAAATCAACAGGAAAAAAATATAAAGAATAAGAAATTTTTAACCATGGAAGCAGAAGAGCCAGAATATAGCAGTAGAGCCAAAAGAGCCCCATATGTGGGTGAAGAGGGCCTATATTTGATAAAATATTCAGAAGACTATCACCCTTAAAGTTAGTTAATAAACTTCTTTGACTAAATGTCAAAGAAGGGGATAAAAATAAAGTAGAAAGCACAGAGAAAAATAAGGGGTAGGAAGATGTATGTAGGACAATTTTAGATAAGGTGGAAGCATATTACAAATGAAAAGAAACAACAGCTCAAGGAAAAAAAAAATCTGAGTAAACAGAAATAAATCAAAATAATTACAAGATAAGAACTTTTTACATGTTTTTAAAATTTACTGTTGAATCATATAAACACTACCGAAGGCAACAGGGACCCAAAACAATTGGCTAAAAGTATTTAAAAAATGCATTGTCATCGTGTTATGAGCAATTCTAAAAGTTTCATATGTCTAGCTAATCAGGAAGTTATACGATTGTTGAATCATATAAATGCTACCGAAGGCAGCAGGAACCTGAAACAATTGGCTAAAAAGTATTAAAAATATGCACTGTCATCATGTTCTGATAGCGTTGCCACTTAAACAGAAGAATGAAATTCCCTGACTTTTTCAGGTTTTCCAAGTGAGTTCTAAGAAAATTACAGTCTAACCATATATTGAGCGCTGGTTTTGTTGAGGGCAAAATAATTACGGTACTACTTGAAAACATAAAACCTACATATGACAAAAGTACATACAGTGATAGCATCTGTCGCTTATTTGATGTAAGTAACTGTGTGGGGAATGACTGACAAAAATATACATTCATGAATTAACAAACAGAATAGAAAATACATGATTATCAAGCATTCAACTATTGCATAGATAGATATTAAATAATTTAGTTAAATTAAAAATATAATTAGATACTTTAACACTATTTCTAGTAAAGATGAGACTTATAAACTTTTCCCTTTTAGCAACTTGTCATTTTTAAGAAATTAGAAAAGAAAAGGCTTTTTTTCTTTCTTCTTTTTAAAGACAATATCTATTTTCATAACTACTTTCATAAACAAAAGGACCATTTAAAAAATAAAAGGCAAAGAAGACATTAAATAACAAACTAACTTTAAGTATTTATAACACACTTAACACTTTCCTTTAAACAAATGAATAGTTATTTACCTAAGCGTAGCTAGAGAAGCTTTTCGCTTTGTAGAATATACTAAAATAAATCCATGAACGAGTTCATCTCGATAGGAATTGGCACCATGGTATGATGTTACTCTAACTTCGACACTTCTTTTTGATTCACCTAAATAAGTTTCTAAAGTGATTGTATGTGGGACAGTAACAAAACAGCACTGATGACTTAACAATGGCCCAAGAACATGTTCTACGGTGTATGGATCACCACAAAGCATGCACATAATGATTCTAAAAAAATAATACAAAATTCATAAGAAAGTTATGCAAGCTCAAGATTTTTTAAGAATATTAATTTCTAAAAACAGCAGCACAATGTTATTAATATACCTAATATCTGGATTTATAGCTTGTTCTGGCAATGTATGGTATATTTGTAAAAGACCTGCTCTCCTTTGGATACTTTCTATTAATGACTGTAATGCTTGAACTAGACTAGCAACATCAAATCGTTGACCAGAAGTCTCATCTGGACTGCTTACATCCAGGAATGGACACTGTAAACTGAAAAAATAGTATGTTACTATATTATTTATTTTAATATTTTTATTATTTATTTCAATATGATGGTTTCACAACAACATCAATTTTTAGTTAATACAAAAACATGAAAGACACATTGTTACAAATGTAAATTAACATATGATAAATATCAATATCTTATTCAAATGCATATTAATAAATAACATTTACATACCTAGTGAAAAGAGTTTAACAACATTATATCTATACTGGCATTGTTTATTTAAGTCAATGTCAAAGTCGAGACACTTTATTTTTGGAAAAGTTCTTCTGATTAAATATTTGCATGTTCAGCTGGGCATGCAAAAGGGAAAAACTACATGCCCAGTTTCAATTTTTACATACTCCGGGCATGTTGGGCAGTATAATTTTTGAGCCCTGCCTAAAACCTAAAAATGGCTGCATAAGAACTCAACCTATCAGTTGATATACACTGAAATTGATCCAGAGTAGTTTTTAATATCAGTCATCTTGTATATTAAGTGATTTTGAAGTCTTCTGAATATTAAAATCTAGTATTAAGCGGTTTATATGTGTAAATGTCTGTTAAAAGCATAATATAATATCAAGTAATTGCAAGAAATTCAAATTGGGTGTTTTGAAGATTATAAGGGGTTGCCATTGGAAAATTTTGATCAAGATTGTAAGTTTAATGCAATGTTTCCCAGTAAAGTTTGCCTCAATAATTTACTTTTAAATTTAATAACAGCTTTAATTTTTATTAATTTACTTTTTAAATTTTTATTACTATGCTCAATCAGGGGGTTGAGAGAGGAGCCAGTAGCCACCCCCCTCCCCCCCCCCCCCAACACCACCAGGAAATTTATGTCTAAAAAAATTGTTTCTAAAGCTATTTTTAACTATTTTAAAGATTCTTTAATATATCAATCTTGAAATACAGGGTAAGAGAAAATCGTGTGACTGATGTAACCATTTACATCTCAGTATTCAGCAGTTTAAAAAAATAAAAATGGAAATATATTATTATAATATATATATATGCAAACACAATCATTTTATTACTCCTTTAAAAAAAAAAAAAAGTCCAAAACTGTTTTCTGCTTTACTTATTTATTACAGATGGTTTGTATTTTTATTTCCTGTAACAAAAAAACAATGAGAATTTAACAAATGGATATGATTTGTAGTAAAATATCTGCTTTCACATGGTCACTTTGAATAAAGATCAGCAAATCAGCCTCCTCCGGTTGTATTCTTGGTGCATTGTTTATTTGTTCTAGAAGAGATGATGATAATAAGTACTACCTGCCTTGATGGAATGAGTCTTCTAAATGTTTTTATTTTATATCAGTTTTATATATCAAATTACAGCATTTCCTTTATAATTGCGGTATATATAACTGTTAATGGGAGAAAATTCAAAACGTTAACATAAAAGCAAAGATTGAAATTCATTATAAATATAGGGAAAATGAAGGTATCTAAAAAAATTGTAAATTTCGAGAAAACATTAATCTCGAGAACATAAAATTGAGGTTACACTGTATTTCTTTTATTTGTGCATTAACGATAGTCAAAGATTTGTAATTTTTATACAATTTCTACAAAAGATTTATATAAAATCTGTCTAAAAAAATAAAAAAAAAAAACAGATGTGAATCATTTTTTCTTCCGGATAATATGGATCCAGATACAGATCTCCAGCATATGTCTAATACATACACATACATAAAACAATATGTCTGATTAATTAACAGGTTTCTCCTCACCCCTTTGGTGAAATAGTTATGTTTCCTTAAAAAATTTATATCAAATAATATGAAACATTTCTGAAAAGCATTGGAGCAACAGTGACTATAAAGATTTTTTAAATAGATATATCATTGCTTAATTTCTAATTCAGCATATATCATATTTTAAAATAGTTTATATTTTCCATACCCTCTAACTACATTAGAATTAATCACAATTATTTTTAAAAATAAATAACTAGTAACAATAAGATATATACAAGTAATTTAGGTTTATTTTTATTTACTAATATTTTAAAAGACAATTGTGAAAATATGCATTCATATTTATTATTTATAAGTGCTTAAATAATATTTTAAATGTAATAAATAATGTAATAATGCCTCTTTTATCCTTAAAAAATATTCTACAGATGATTTCTTCCCTATGCAAGCCACAAATCAAAATTTTACAGATTTTGATACAAAAAATCAATTTTAATAAAAATAATATAATAAAAGAGAACAAATTAATTGAATTATGAAAAAAGTCTGTATTTACGAAGCATATTTACACTAACAATTTTAATATCAAAATATGATGGCCTAAATTCAGACTTATTTATAAGTTACTTTTTTTCCAAAACGAACAGTCAAAATTTCAGATAACAATAAAACACTTTTTATTTTATTGCAAATAATACTGTCCATTAAATATTCCGCAGTTATATATGCTTTCCACAAGGCATTAACATTCATAATATTTTTTTTTACTTACTATATCAATAGCAGAAATGCAACCAACCAACATATATATATATATATATATATATATATATATATAAAGATGATCTATTAAGCATAGTAGAAGCCAAGCAACAGATACAAGATCACTGAAACACGAATGACCAATAAGATTTAAAAAAAATTTATCAGTGGATGAAATACACTAATGTAAAGAAACCAGATCCACTAATCAAGAGCACGCAAAACAAATGAATCAATAAAGTAACACAACTAATCCCAACTCAAAACCATAAACTTATCAAAATTAATGAAAAAATAACTTAAGAAACACAAGATAGGAAGGAAGGAGGCAGGCGGCAAGACTTGTGACTTGCCTGTGGGGTTAAACTAGTTTCACGCCGGCAACACTCACCCAGCCTGCCACGACCAGAACAGGAACCATATGGATTTAAAAAAGCAAAATTTCAAAGCAGATGAATAACAATGAAACCACGAAGCAACAATGAAATTCACCGATTGATTAGAATTTTAAATATAGTTGACAACTCAGAAAGGAAGAAACTGAAATTTTAGTGGAAAAAGAAAGTTTGCATAGTGATAAAAAGTAAATGCAACAAGCCTACTGCTTTTTTTTTTTTCATTTAATTTCACAAACCCACCCAACCATCCAGCCTTACAACCCCACCCCACCTCCGTAATCAAACATCTGCCCACCCAACCGCCACCTTTTTTATTGTCTTTTATTATTTTATAATTTTTTTTGTTGATACACACAAAAGTGTACACAGCTCTTTTTTTTTTTTTTTTTGTACTGACAGAGACATGGTTAAGGATACAAAATAGAAAATACAAAGTTTTTAGGAAAACCCATTTTAGCAGTGGCTGTGATCAGGTTATTAATATTCTCATTTTTTAACTTTGCAGAACATAAATGATTAATTCGAAATAAATGGTTAATGATGATGTTTCTAAATACCAAAAGATGCAGACATGAATTAAAATGCATAAATAAGTTTACTTTAAAACTAAAATCTTGCCGTTTGTCATAGATATCTGTGTAAATTTTATTACCATCGATGATTATTTTGAGATCTAAAAAGTTAATTGATAGATTAGTTAGAGTATTTTGAGTTAGCTTTAAATTTGGTGGATAATTGAAGGAAAAGTCATTTTGTGAGTGCTTGTTGAAATAAAATACAATAATATCATCAATGTAACGATAAAATCGAACATCATCATTGGAAATTTACTTTTCATATATATATATATATATTAATCTTCCTGTTGTTATCGTGATTAATACCTATTGACTAAATTATCAAAGTAAAAGCAGAGTTTTATACTTACAAAGAAGTAATCTGAATATTTTAGATTTAGAAAGTCTGGGCTTTTAAGGTTCTAAATGTGTTTTAATTTTAACTATTTTTAAAAAAAATTAATTACAGGTGATTATATATACAAAATTTTTACACTCCTGCTCAAAAGTTTAGCAAGATTTGTAAACTGATCAGTTTTTTTCAATTCAAAAACTTATCTCTCGATGAAATGTTTTCAAACATTGTTTATTTAAAGAACTAGGTTTTTCTCATGTTTTTCAGAGAAGATTGGTTTAAGACAACATTTAGAAGGGTGGTAACAAATTGAGCAAAATCAATAATGTTTGTGACCACCCTGTATCGTTAAGTGAATGAAATGATCTGTTAGGATATGTTAATAGACACCCAGTTCAATTTGCAGCAGGGCCATAACTACCACTGGTACAGTACCTCGGGGCCCCCGACCATAGGGGGCCCTAAGTGAGACGACTAAATGTATATTTCTTAAATTTGCAATTTCAATTTTAAAAAAACTTAAAAAATCGAACTTTGCTAACGATATTTATGAAGTACTACACTGTATAAAAAATGAAGCCCTGACCCAAACCAGATCGTCAAAATCTTAAAATTGAAAAATTAAAAAAAACCCAAATCGAAAGGATAGTTTGGTATAGACCATACCACAAAGTACGATGAATTTTTTTGAGATGATTTTTTTTTTTTTTAATTTCATCTGATTTTATGAACAATTAGAAGACAAACATGCATTGTGCATGAATTATGAAAAATTTAAAGTTTATATAAATGCCACAGTGTCACTGAATGGCTTCCTATTGAGGCACAAAAAGTTTTTGTTGACCTAATTGCCAGTTAAACAATGTTGTATTTGGTGATTAGCCACAAAAATGCCGTATCTTATTTGTCAATTCGGCCACAAAAAGCGCATAAGTTACATTAGTTGACAGTGAAAAAATTGCATTTTTTGGAACTTCTAGAAAAACATTTTAGTTAAACAAAAAAAATCTGGAGTGACTCCACTCGACTTTCCGAACATTGAGTAATTAACAGTTTTGTAGATAAAATAAAGAAAGAGGAGTTGCTAAACAAACAAAAGAGAGAAAACCATAACAGAGTGTTTGAGTATTTTTCTCCATATATCATACGAGGCTTTATTTAACGCTACTGAACTTTGAGCCCTTAGATCATAATGATAAAGAATTTTTCGTTGTGTCCCTGTAAAAATCTATAAATTCTGACAAACTTAAACAAATTTTCACATTTTACCCACAATTTTGTCAAAGTCCCACTTTTTTTTTTTTAATTATTGTTACTGAGTGAATTTGTATAGGAAAATATAGAAGAAAATCTCGTGGTGGCCACAATTCACCAAAATGCTTATATTTAGTGCAACAGTGATTTATAATATTCATACAAATTTTCAGCTCAATTGAATAAGGCGTTTAGATACTATTGCACTTTTAAAAATTTGGTCTCATAGGCCATAATGATAAAGAAATTTTCTTTGTGTCCCTGTAAAAAAACTGTAAGTGCTAGATTCACCAAAATCTATACAGTTAGTTCAAATGTGACCTATAACATGTGTACAAATTCTTTGCTCAGATTAATAAGGCGTTTAGACGTTATCACACTTTTAAAAATTTGGCAAAGAATTTTTCTTTGTGTCCCTGTAAAAAAACTATAAGTGCTAGATTCTCCAAAATGTATACAGATTGAGTATCTGTGACCTATAATATGTGTATAAAGTTTTTGCTCAATTGAATAAGGCGTTTAGATGCTATCGCACTTTTAAGATTTTGGTCCCTTGGCCATAATGATAAAGAATTTTTCTTTGTGTCCCTGTAAAAAAACTATAAGTGCTAGATTCACCAAAATCTATAGGGTTCATACTATGGTGACTTACAATATACGTACCAATTTTCAGCTTATTCGAACAAAGCGTTTAGACGCTAGCGTGTTCACTCACAGACATACACACATACATACACACATACATACACACACACATACATACATCATCGTAAAAATAGTGAAAACGGACTCGTTGGACCTCGAAACGTATAGAAACATCAAAATCTCGAATTCGGATTTTTGACATGATTACAATACTTTCCTCACTATAGTGTTCGGAAAGTAAAAAAAAAAAGGGGGGGGGGGTGATCTACTAAAAAATCAACGATCTTGAACTGGACCTTTGACAAAAATTAGAGAATATATAAAGGATCCTGCAAAAAAATCAGCAAACTTAAAACAGATCCATCAAAAAAAAAAAAGCTGAACTTTAAATGGATCTTTTATAAAAATCAAATGATTTTATAAAGGTTTTTCAAAAATTTTGGATAAATAAAGTATTTATTTTTTAAGCAGTCACAAATTTTCTAAAAATGTGGCAAGTAAGTTAAAAGGATCTACCAGACACTAGCTAAAATCTTAAAAATTTATTTTTCACTTTAATTCGCAGACATAATGTGAAGTGAAGTCCCACATATTCGAAATAAAAAATAAATTTTATTGAGTTCTTTTGTACAAAACAAACTATACCCGATTTGAGAATTTGGGTAAAACAACAAAAAATGTGTAATTTGTTTATTAAAAAACATGTTTTTTTTTTTTTTTTTTTTTTTGGTGGTGTGGGGGGTTGGGGGTTTATTTAATATACTATCGCCACACAAATTCATCCACAAATTGAAATGAGTCTACTTTAACATATCCTAAAGTTACAATTCATTTCATTCACTTAACGATACAGGGTGATCGAAAAACATTATTGATTTTGCTCAGTTTGTTACGAGCCCCCTAAATGTTTTCTTAAACCAATCTTCACTGAAAAACACCAAGAAGACCCAGTTCTTTAAATACCCAATGTTTGAAAACATTTGAGAGATAAATTTTTCAATTGAAAAAACTGATTGTTTGCAAATCTTGCTAAACTTTTGAGCAGGAGTGTAGTTGTACAGAAACCCTTTTTTTTTTTTTTCAAAGGATAAATTTATGAAAACTGTCAATTATATTTCTATGCATACAGCAGATTACAATTACAGTAGACTCTCGTATAATGTGGGGGATACGTTCCACGTAATAGAAAATCACGTTATAGGAGACATACATTGAGCAGACGATTTCATTCAGCAATGAGACCAAATGCATCGGGTGTTGGCATAGTAACGGAGCAATCCTTCCTTGAACAGGTTGAAAGTAGAAAAGATGTCGTCACGTGCTTTCTTTATTTCAAGCGTTATACGAGACTCTTTATCACGTTGTATGAGTAATAGTCGCAGATTTTTCGTTGTGTTATACGAAATCGCGTTTTGTGGGAACGCGTTGTACGATATTCTACTGTATATGTTTAAATGACATCATATGGAATGATAGTTACAGGATAACAGATATTGATTTTTGTTTTAAAAGCATATGATTCAATATCAAATTAACAATCAGAAAACTGAAAGTGATGAATTTCTTAAGTAAAAATAGTTTAAAAAGTTACCTTTTAGCTCTATTTTGACCTTCTTCTCTTAAAAAAATCAGATCTTTTTCATTGATACTATTATCAGCAGCAAATAAAATGACAATGGGTAGTCCATGGAATGGTAATCTGTCTTCTTGTTCTAAATTTGAAAGTAATGTTTTTTCCAAACTATCTCTGATATATTCTAATGTTTGATGGTTTGAATATACACAAAAGCAACCTAAAAAACAATGAATATTTTTCATATAATAAAATTATTATTATTATTATTATTATTAATGAACAATCTTACTAAAAGCCTCTGAACAAAACCTTTCAGACAATTAATATATCGTTTGAAGTGGAACTTTTATATTACAAGAGTAAAAATTGCCTGATCTAAATGTTGAAACACATTCATAGTATACATTTGACATTTCCATGCAAAACTGCAAATTTAAAAATGTGTATAATTTTGAATTCACTTCAAAATGTGAATACTAATTATAAGAAGAAATGTCAACATGCCAGTAAACATGAGAACTCTAAATTTATTAAAATTTCAATTGTGACTTAAAAACTATGCATTGCATATGCATATAACCAACTTCAACCTTGAAAACATGATGTGGGCATCCTTTTTTTCATAAAAGACAAATGATGTTTTAAAAAGATACCAATGTATTGTAACATAAAACTGGATTTCTTTATGAAATAAAACACTGTTTTACTTGGCTTTGCAAAGTAGCTTCAACACAGTGTTGCTAGAAAAGTAAATTATTTTTGTAATTATTTAAAAATAACAGCAATAAAAAATGTACCACTATAGATTAAGTGATTTAGTTATTTAGATATTAGTAATTTAAAGCCCGCGGATGTGGACCTTAATTTACTGGCACCCTAAATTATCAATTTAAGAAAAATACCTTTTTGCAATCTGTAATGACACTGTATATGTGGTAAAACAAAGAAAAGATTATATTGTTACTATAACTTCAGGTCAGAAAAGGTGCAAGTTAAATAACCTAGTAAAAGACCAAATTTAAATTAAATAATAATAATCATTTTAATTTCAAGCAAAATTTTGATAAGTAAAGTAAATACTACAAAAATGTCACTAAATTTATTAATATTTAATTCAGAATTGTTTATTTCATTATTTTTATCACTTATTTATTTGCAGGCTCTTACAGAGTTCATTTATTCTTAATACAATTATTTAGGAATAGTAATAGTATTCCATTCAAAGAAACTTATTACTTCTCTCATAATTTGATAGTGCAAAATTAAATATCATGGAATCCTTGCAACTAAAAAATCTTCTGGGGAAAATCCTAAATTCTTATAGCTATACATTTTAATAATCTAAATGGTGAACCATGCATTTTCTAATCAACAAAAGTAAATAACAATTTTGCATTGTTCCCCATTTTAACACATGGAAAATACCATCTTACAAGAGAGATCAAAAACAAGTATTTTTTTGTAGCATCTTTTGATCATTTGGGTAAAGGAGAATTCCCAGTTACCTTAGAACTAAAAAGGTACTTATTTATTATTAAAAAATGCATTTTATATCATACTTTGAGAAATTTATGGGTACTTTACATAGATAAATTTTCTGGGGCAGATCACAGAGATACATAGTGATCTTCCACATGACTAAGGGTAGCAACTATTGGAGTAGTGTATACTTTTAACATGAACTGTTTCCAAAATTCCTGTCAAAATGAAGATTAGGTTAGTTATATGAAGATTAGATACCTAGTTCACCAAATCATATACTTTAATGCCAGGTTAAGTAACTAGAGAGAAATTGAACAGAGATTTACATTGTTTATGACGCATCATTTTTTTGGCAAATAGATCATAAATGCTGATTAAAATAATTAAAAAATGAGAAAATCAAAACTTTTATAGCAAGAGAATAACTCAGCCATTTAACAGTTTTATTTATACACTGTTTGGAGCTTTCTGTCTTGTCCAGGAACCTTATTTTTCTTCATTAGTCGAAATATAATTTGTGGGGGATAGTGAGAAACCAGCAACGGAAACGAATGATTATCATTAAATAAATTACCTTCAGATTGACTTGGATTAGCCAATAACATTCAATTGCAAAATTGATAAAAGATTTAGTATATGCATATATCCCAAAGAAAATACAGAAGAGTTTCAGTTCATTATTATGAAATGTAATCAATAAATATTACTAGAAATTTTCAAAGCTAAGCACTGAACTTTACTTTACAAATATACTTATCTATGGGAGTTTTTTTTTTCCCTTCTAATTTCACAGACTTAATGTTCACATACATATACATTCTTAAACCTTTCGCTACCAGAGCCTCAGGCGAAAAACTGCCACCACAACCCAGATGTCTTATTATTTAAATATGATACCAATTATCATTTATTTTTGTGGGATGTATCTATAACGTTCTAACTAAGTGAAATTAGCAATTTTGCAAACTAACACACATAAGTAACAATGGCCTATAGATAGATAATTCCTTTGGTTGCCCCAAATATATGTGACACATTATCATAAACTGATAATGAACACTCGTCACATATTTGTGACTCCGGGCTCAGGTATGAAAATTGGATCGTCACATATATGTGACGCTGGTAGCGAAAGGGTTAACAAAAACATCACTATAGGTACTACTGTAGAAATGAAAAAATTGCTACTGAAATGTAAAACATGGAGACAAACAATTAACTGAAAATACAAACCTGTTGTTGTAGCTAGCCAGGCAAGCAAATTGAAAAGAAAGTTTTTAAATTAGTAATTATTATAAAATATAATGACAGTAAGTAAATAATTATCAAATATCAAGTAACTAATTCAGTAAGTAATTTTAGTTAAGTAATTATTAAAATTTCAAGGCATAAAAACAAAATAAAAGTTTGAGAAATTAATGAAAAACATTATTAACTAATTTAATGTTAGAAAATAAACACTCACAAAATAATGCCACGATTAAGCATTTCCAAAAATCAAAGTTAATTAAAGAAATAAAGTGTAATTTTGAAATTATATTTTTTTTTTTTTTTTTTTTTTAAATAGATTTCGAAATTTTTTCTCTTAAGGCTGCACACCAGTCTGTTTTTTCTTTTCTCTATGTAATCCTGTAGGATGATTTTTTTTTTTTTTTTTTTTTTTTGGGGGGGGGGGGGGGAGAATGTTATCTCATTAAAAGAAGCATTAGCTACATTTTAAACCTTTATTTTGAATTATGTTGAGAAAATTGATCAATTATACCAGGTGGCCATAATTAAACTGATAGTACTTCACAGTGTTCTTTAGCACGATCTAACTGCAACGAATGCCATTAAATTTTGTAAGAAGATTAAACAAGACAGTGGGGAAAAAAAAAATGAATAAATAAAATTAGTTTTAAATATCAGTACAAGGGAATTTGCGATGCTGTGTAATAGAAAAAAGATCTTTGAAAAATGGGAACAAATTAGTCTCCAATTTCAAAATAAGAAATGGGGACGAAAGCAGTCCTTAAAAAAGTACATAATTATTAATTTTAACTATAAATTACAAGAAAAGCTAAGCTTAGAAAACCAATGCCACATATTCCCCTACTGGTAACTTGAGCTCATTTCTTTTTTCTAATCCTTTGTCCCTTGTTTTGTTAAATCTTCCTACAAAATATGGAACCATTTTCACAATTCGATCGAGCTACTGTGAGCAATGTCAGCTTAATTATGGCCATCTTGTACATTTTATGAACTAAACCACAACCAGTATCGCAGAATGTACTGAAGAGAGAGTTTTACTTAACAAATAAGAATAAAATAATTATTTTTTCATACATATTCCATATATAAAAGTGATTCACTCACCATGAGGAAGAAAATCTGAGGTTCTGAAAGAGTTTTGAGGTAAACCAACATCACCATCAATAATTCTAAAATCTAAAGTGTATTGAATTTTGTCAAACTCAAATATATCATCTGTACATTGTGCCTAAAATTAAACAGAAATTAACAGCTCTATATTAAAACTCATATAGATAAATGTCTTTATATTATTTACTTATATTATAAAAGATCAGTAAACTGCACATTTTTAATATTTAAGTTTTATTGGATCGTATAAAACTAGCTTAAATTAACGGCATAATTTAAAAAACTTAAACATTTTATTAACCAACTGTTACACACAATTATTTATTTTTACACTAGCAAAACAATAAAAGATTTATTGAAGTTTTGGAAATAGATACAAGCATTTAAAACCTTTTTTAAACGTTCATTCACACCCATACAGAAAAAAAAGTGCAAATAACCCAAATATATAAAAGTATTAAGTCATGAAAATTCAAAATTTTGAAAATGTGTGTGTATATGTACGAGAGAGAGAGAGAAGATATGTACGGCTAGTTTTACAACTAGGTGACTGCATAGGGGTACAATAACAATAGAAGCACCAGAAAAAAAAGTTGAAATTAAAGTTGTAGTTTTTAATTTAAAAAAAAATTTTTTTCATTCAAAAGATTTTTAAAAATCTTAAAAAGTCTAGTAAGTAAAGACTAAAGAACTCTTTTGTATGATCCTAAATTATATCATCATTCAATAAGTAATTGTGATCTAATGTTACAGTACAGCAACAGCTAAATACTTGCTAATGACAGGCAATGACAATGCAGGCAATATATGCCCGAACTTTCTATTTATCTTTTCAAGCTTTTGATTACAATGCTATTGTAGATTATTACAAAGGGCCCCATTAAAAACAATATCATTTTATAATGACATCGATTTAAAAGTTTCTTGGAGAAGTTTCTGGATTGATAAATGGTCCACATGCCCTAGCTATTAAAGTGACTTGCAACAGGAAAAGAAAAAAATAAAATAAGAGTTTTTGTCAAATTATCTAGCACTAGTGAAGTCCCTTTCTTTAGAGCATGGGGTCCCTGATTTCTGTCGATGTTTCTATATCACCTACAATAGTTTTATGTGAGCTTAAATTTTTAATTTGTGTAATGTATGAAGTTTTAACCTTAAAAAGAAAATCTGATTACTTTGATGCTTCAACATACTTTGGTTCAAATGCTGTGAGTGTTAATGTTAAGATCAAACTCTATTGTATTTCTAAATTTGCTTCTTTTCTCAAAAAGACTTTGTTGCACTATCTATAAAGTTATCTTATCATTAAGTTAACCTATTTAATAAAATTAATTAAAAATTTAGAGATATTTCTTTAAATTCACTATTTTAAAAAATATGTAAAATTTAAAAATTAATACTTCTTGAAAAATTCAAACATTTTTGAAAAATATATTTCACTAAATAAAATTATTTTTACTAAATATTAATTTATTTTGTAGATATCCTTTATATAAATATGGAAGCAAACTTTATAGCAATGGGCCCCATGGCAGAATCACGGCGAAATTGTTGCAGAACTGTTTTGAGTCCTTGCAGAAAGATTTTTCTTTTAGGATTCAAAAAATTCTGAAAGAAAAAAAAAATTCAGTGCAATATATTGCGCTAAAACTGTTCTGCAGAAATCGTTTCATTTTTGCAGAAGCCACTCATTTCTTCAGAAAGGCACCAAAGGATTAAATTTCCCCCTAACTAAAGTCAATCTTTTATAGCGATGCAACAAAAGGAGAGAAAAACGCTGTGCGCGTATAGGACAGCAGCAATATTCCCTCTACATATGATCTATGACCGACCGTACTCTGCCTCCCTTGCTTTCGCTTGTTGTCTGATGCAATTTCTTTTCTGTTTCAAACTATGTGTGCAGTCCTTGAAGGAAAACTGCCTCCTTTTTTCATCTTTAAATAAATTTCTAATATTCAATCCTATAATCCACCTTTTTCCTTTTTCACACAACTAGACAGAGATCGCAGATCGGTCAATCCTTATAAAATTTAGATTTTATCTTACAGCTGCTGCCAGAAACACATTCCTGGATTTTCTTTCTTTTTTTTTTCCTTATCTATAAAATTACTCAACGTCTCTTGAAAATAGGGAAAATAACAAATCAATTACTTTTACAATCAAACTGAAAAACCGCACAAATCATCACACAATACGCATAAATATTTTTAAAAAAACTCACGCAAGACACTGCATAATCAAAATTTACTGACTCAAAATGGAAAGAAGTGTTTGTTTATGTTAATTGAAACTGTGTTTAATTAGAATTAAAATCTGAAAGATATGCAAAAAGAAAGAGAAAGCTATGATTATATTATGCAGTATTTTGATTTTCATTTAAACAATTTCAAGGATACAGTTATCTTACTGTTAAAGAATCTTTAACAAATAAAACTTAAAATAATTGTCTTTTAAATTATTTATCGAAATAAATAATGTATTCAAAGCTAATGAACTTTAACGGTGGTGGTGGGGTTTAAGTGTTAAGGCCATTGACTACGAGAGGGTTCTAGGAATGGGAGAGGTGTCCTCTGTGGGAGATTTTCTGAGATGTCTTAGTCCATATCTAAGTGAGTTTCAGAGAAAATCACTGAAAAATCCAACTTAAATGGATGAAGCATTCTTCGTGGGAAACTTACTAAGGTGTTTCAGTGTGCATTCATGTGAGTTTCAGAGAAAGTCACAGAAAATGCCGAACTTTAACGAAGAAGTACTTTCTATTGGAGAAAGAAAAAGAATATTTTTGTAACATTTGCTGAAATTACTGAATATGTGATAATTCACTTTTTATAGTGCAGGGGTAATTCTAAGAAAAATACGGATTTGAAAATGAGCTTTTCATAATAATTGGTGTCTTTAAAATAATTCTGCTAAAATTTACACAAGAAAACTACTTATTTGGAAACCAGCCACAAAAATGATATATTTCAATAATTAGCCCCTTAACACTGCCACGGGTGTATATATAAATTTTTCTGAAGTATGTTTCTTTCAGTGGCGGATCCAGAACTTTTTTTTTTTTTTTCTTCTTGGGGGAGGGGGGGGGGCTAAGAGTTTTCAAGATGTTATTCCAGATCAATGAAAAATTTACAATTGTAACATCCAATTGGGAATGTTAGTGCTTTTTTTTTGGGGGGGGGGGGGGTTGGCTTATTTTGGTAACTGAGCACAAAAATATCGCAGATTTCAGGTATCAACTTTTGAAAAGAGTGTCAATTAGTATAAATTAGTGGCAAAATTAGGGTGTATATAAGCAATTATACATGATTAAATGTAAATTTGTATAAATAATAATACATTTCAGCAATCGGCTGCAAAAATATTGCAAATTTCCATAAACAGCTTTAGAAAAAGGTGCAAATTTTATCAATTGGCCAGCGGTAAAAATAACACATTTAAGTAGTTAATGGCAATTAAGGGTAAAGTTTTGACAATTCATTGCAAAATGAATCGATATTCCAACAATTGGTCATTGGTGTTTCAGTGATCTTGTATCTGTTGCTTGGCTTCTACTATGCTTAATAGATCATCTTTATTATATATATATATATATATATATATATATATATATATATACACATACACACACACACACACACAGAGAGAGAGAGATTTGAAATTAATATAAACATTTTTAAAAACAAAAAAGCATGTGTTAAATTAGTGAAATAATATGGTCTTGCAGAAATAAATTAGCTCTAGTGAGGTTTGTGGGACAATGGGAGAATTTTTTTTTTTTTTTTTTCAAAATCTTGCAGCTATTGGTAGAAAAGCACTTTTGAGAATAAGCCTTAAAATTTAGAAATTCAACGAAGTTTAATACTGACATATCAGGTATAATTTTGCTCACAGGTTCTGAACCGAAAAACGCAGAATCACAAATGAAGCATCAAAATTTTCAGAATTGTTCTTATTTTCAATATATATTTATTTATTTTTATTTTTTTTTCAAAAACTATTTTTTTTTTTTTTAAGGCTCCCTAGACCCTTTAATGACTTCATGTTGAAGAATAAACCAAAATTTCTTAGAATTTTTGACGAGTTTCTTGTAATATATTTGTCTATCACTTTCATATTTTCTTGATAAAAATTTTGCCATATATATTTTTTTTTAATATATAATCTTCAAACTTAAAATAAACAAAGAAAAAAGAATATATTTATGATTCAAATGTACATATATATATATATATATCTTAAATAATTAAAAAACCTTACATTCTTCTTGAATAAAGCCTTAGCACTTGCGGGAAGGGGCCCCTCCCATCGTCAGAGGCAGCACGTTGGCGGCTTGCTTACTAGTGTTGACACTGTTGACTTGATCTCTTTTAGTCTTGATGGTCCTACACCAGTTACGGTTGATTTCCTGTGCTGGGTCGTTGCCATTACAGGTAAGTGGATTAAACAAAATTTCGGCCGTTTCGCGATTTTTTCCCCCATATCGGGTACTGTAGCGGAGTTAAAATTACGAATTTTAGAAGACTCTATATTACAAAAGTTTAACAAAGAAATATTCTGCTGGTTCAGATAGGTCGATGATGTATTTGCAATTATCAACCCTCAAAACAATATCCCGACAATTCTTGAAAGATTAAATAAACTTGATAAAAATATCCAATTCACCCATGAAATAGAAAATAAGATTTTCTTAATTACCTCGACGTTAGTATAATTAAAACCAATAATCATTCCCTAGAAACAACTGTTTACCGTAAACCAAATAGTAGTACTGAAATAATTCATTGCAATAGTAAAACCCCCTATCAATATAAAATAAATACTATCCAATCCCGTTTGCTCTAATAAAAGTTTACTAAACAAAGAACTCAACATTATCAGAAAAATTACTACTAAAGCAGGTTACAAAAAAGACTTAATTGACAAACTATACTGGAAAAGAATCAAAAAACTTAATACTCTAGACAATTTCCAAAATCCAAAACAAAAATTCACTCCAGCCATTATGTACGACCGCGGAATTTCCCAAAAAATCAAAAATGCAGCCAACAAAATTGATATAAAAATCCCAATTAAACCAAATAAAAATACTTATCAAACAATTAGAAACGAAAAAGACAAAATAGATCCCTTAGAAACCTCCGGAATTTATAGTATTGCTCATTCCAAAACAAACAATGATACTGGTTACTACATAGGCATGACCAAACGTAAAATAAAAAACCGTATTAAAGAACATTCTGCAGATATCAAATTTGGAAAAATAACCACCGCACTCACCAAAGTAAACGCTACCGAACCCATTAATATAAATTTTAACGAAACTCGCAAACTAGCCGATTACAACAATGCAATATACGTCGCGAATCACGAAACGGTCGAAATTTTGTTTAATCCACTTACCTGTAATGGCAAAGACCCAGCACAGGAAATCAACCGTAACTGGTGTAGGACCATCAAGACTACAAGAGATCAAGTCAACAGTGTCAACACTACTAAGCAAGCCGCCAACGTGCTGCCTCTGACGATGGGAGGGGCCCCTTCCCGCAAGTGCTAAGGCTTTATTCAAGAAGAATGTAAGGTTTTTTAATTATTTAAGTTATAATTTTGCTTCTTGTTTTACGAATTATTTAATATATATATATATTGAATTAAAAACTGACTTTGGCAACCCCTGTAGATTTTGACTGCAATAACTCCCACTCAATACCACTCTCATTGTGTTTCTCGAATGATAATGTCAAACTCAAATGAACCGCTATATTAACTTTTTTTTACTTTAAATTTGTGTAATCACCATTTCTTAATTACTCTCTCACAAAATAAACTTTTATTCTTAAAAAGAGTAATATAACCAATTTTACATTCTTGTTTTTAGTACAGTGAAACCTCTCAAGTTGGACACCCCTCTAAGTTGGACGCTTTTTCTCGGAACGGAATGTATCCATTAACATTATGTCTAACCCCTATAAGTTGGACACCTCTCTAAGTTGGACACTTTCTTGGAACCGTAGGTGTCCAACTTAGAGAGGTTTTACTGTATTACACAAATTTGTTTTAATGTAAATTTGAATTTTGAATAGAATTGTTGAAAGATGTGGGTTTTTTTTTTTTTTTTTTTTTTTTTTTTTTGAGAAAAAACACAGAAAAGACCTTTATAAATTATTATTTGTAAGTATTATTTTTTCAAATAAGTTAAAATTGATTTAAAGCAGAAATATCCATGTACATTTCAATGTAATTATTTTTTCAAAACTCACTTAAACTGAAAAATTAGCAAAATTTTTGTATGCCTAGAGGCGACAAGTACCCTTACGCTAGGTCGGTCCTGAAGATATGACATATTCTCACTCACTTTTATTATATTTGCTAGTTCATCAGCTAAGCCTCCAGAACCTAGGAGCACTAAATTTAGTTGGTTATTTTCAGTATCTAAAAGCCAATGACTATTTCTTTGCCAAGATGAAGGTCTGAAATATTTAAAAAAAAAAAAAGTAAGTAAGATATTCAAACAATTTAATATGCAAAATTAAAATATTAAAAGTAATTTTCTCAATACTAACCTATGAGCTTTTTGAGCAATAGCTTTTTCAACTAATGTATCCATGCATTTGAGAGATGCAGGGCAGTGTTCTCTTATAGGACCATGAACAAATCCTAGATGACGTAATAGCATTAGCATACGATCTTGATCTAACCGGTCTAATGTCTTATACCTAGAGAAAAAAGAAATTCTATAACTTTAAATTTAAATTTGTTGGTAAAAAAAACATAACCAAAAGTGAAAAATTTTATTATATAATTTTACTGACAAATTTATCTTTCAATTCCTCAAATTATCATTACTATTACTTTTTCTCTCTTAAGCTAAAAAGCTGAAGAAGCTAAAATGTCTAATTAAAAAAAAAGGGGGGGGGGGGGAAGAAGAAAGAAAAGAAATTAACCCAGAAGGATCTACACTCTAAAATTGCTAGGATATATTTCTATCCCAACAGTGCTTTTAATTTCTATTTTCTAATTTTTTGCATGAAAATATGAAAATATTTAGTAAATGAATCAAGAACATAATATAAATTAAGGAAATATGTAACTTAAAATATTCTTGTGTTTCTTGGGTTGTTTTTTCATTAATTTTGATAAGTGTATGGTTTTAAGTTAAGATTTGTTGTTTTACTTTATTGATTCGTTTGTTTTGCAGGCTGTTAATTGATAGATCTGGTTTCTCTACATTAGTGTATTTCATCCACTGATGATTTTTTTTTTTTTTTTTTTTTTATCTTATTGGTCATTGGTGTTTCAGTGATCTTGTATCTATTGCTTGGCTTCTACTATGCTTAATAGATCATCTTTATTATATATATATATATATATATATACCAGTTTTTACTTCTTCAACCTGCTTATAACAAAAATATGCTTCTGACTTATTGAACAGTAAATTCTTCTACAACATAACAGCCTATCTATTCATTGGTTTACATTTTTGGAGGCAACATATCTTACTTTTCATATTGTCTTATGTTTTAAAAATCAAAGTAAAAAGATTAGTAACTGATTAACAGTATCAAAATATGACCACAAAAACACACTGGGATATTTGCATTAGGACTGGGTGAAATAGAGATTCTATAAATTAATTTATTTCCCATCTAATATTGCAATACAGAGATAAATCGATTTAACACTGCTTTAGTACTTCCTCCCTATCCCCTCCGGTATATGCAAGTCTTTAAATCTTTATGCTTACAAACTCAAATAACAATATTATTAATAATTTATGACACATGCACATTTTCATTTAAGGTTTGAAATGTGTTGTGATATACAAACAAGAGTGCCCATAATTAAGCTATCATTCTTTTGTAAGTTATTAAATCATTCATACAGTTTTGATTTCTAAATAATTCTTCTATATCTAATAATACCAATCTTTATATTACTTTATAAAGGAAAGTTTCTTTTCTTTTCTTTATTTAATAGTTATTAATTGACAAAACATAACACATTACACGAGCAAGATATGCATTTATTTATTATAATTTTTTTTTCTTCAAATAATATTTCCAACCATTTAATCTCTAAAATTGCTGAATTAAAAATTTGACAAGCTGCTTTTTTAAATAATAAAAATAATGAGTAATTATAAAGAATAACAGCACATGTTTATAAAAATTTTATCAAATTAAGAAAGTTTTTATGATTATTTTCCGATACAATAATTTAGCTACATAAATATTCAAAATTTTGAGATTGTGATTTTTTTTTTAAATGAAAATATAATTAAAATCAAAGAAATTAAACAAATATTTTGTGGGTGCTCTAGATGATCAAGAACTAATTAACATAATTTCACAAAAATCTGTATTTAGTTGCGCTTTGACAAAAATTGTTGTATATCTACTTTTGATAAGTATTGCCCTACAGTTGGTGCTGGTATGTTCCAATTTCTCTGATTTTTGGAAAAACTAATCTCAGATTTTATAGTGTATAACCGCACAAAACTTAATAAATAAAATAGCCTTTAGGCAAAACTATGATGATTTAGTTTGAGTGTATATCAGTGGATGAGTGAGGCTGCTATGCTGCAATTTTTCCTGTTGTGTATATGAAATGTTACACCTCAGCTTCTATAACATACAAATGCACCAAATAGCAATTTTTTGGGGGGGGGGGGTTAATTGGGGTGTATACTGGCTAAATAGTAGTGCTGCTATAACTCATTATCTATGAATTTCCTTATGGCTATAACTCAACATCTGTTGGTTAAAATTACACCAAACTGAATATGTAAAATTTTTATTGTGAAAGCTATGCTGATTAAATTCTTCTGAATGTTTAACGCTAACGGGCATTGCTATAAATAATGATATTAGAGTTTTTGCAAATCGAAAAAAAAAAAAATTCAGTGGCTGACATTCAGAAAATAAATTGTGGCTCTAGTAAAAATAGTTCCATGTCATCCTTATAAATTCCAGCTCTCTTTACTAGCAAGTTCTAAAAACCCCTATTAGAATTCTAGAGGGTTTTCCAATATTATTGTGATCAAACTTAACGATAATTTTGGTTTATGACCCAATTTTAGGAAATCAAGAATTTCTTGCAATACAAAGAATTCATAATATTGTTTCACTATCTAGAAAAGTGTAGATGAGAGATGTGCGTCATTTCACGTAACATAATAAATAATATTATTACCACATAGTAGCCTATTAGCACAGTAATACATTATTAAAAATATCCTGTTAAAAAAATAATATTTTTAACTTTATCTCTGCACGCAAAATAGACGAAGAATTTCTGGTGACAAAACTGATATGATACACCATCATACAAGTAAAAAGCTTGAATTATTTCTTTTATATAATGAATTTATAAAATACAAAAACAATATTATCAAAACCGGCTACTATCGATATCCAAATCATACAAAAACTAGTAATCCAAATTGCGTTGTACCTTGTACGGGTAACAAAAAAGTACCGAGTAAAGAATAAAACAACCATCTTTTCGCACCTAACAATCCCCGCACCCCTCATGTTAAATACAGCATCATACACATATGGATAACGAAGAAGTAACAATCCTGCACAAATGTTCTAACTTTGCTCTGTGGCATGTGGACGATAAGATCCATACAACACAGGATACAGTAATGGAATACGCAAGTAATGAGAAATGAGACAAAGTCCAAATTACCGATTCGTTACTTCAAGTCTGAAAGAATAATTGTATCTGTGTAATGAAATATATGCGGTTTGATACAGCATACAGCTCTGCTTACTCAGTGATATTCTCAGTCAATCTCTTTCCATGTTCATAAAATTATCGTTAAAAAAATAATACAGCTGAGCTCTCGAATATTTTCTAGAATATATTACGGAATATTCCTTGTAAAATATATTAATCTAAATAATTTTAATAAGCAAGATAATTTTAACGTCTAGGACAAATAACATTGTGCTGATATTAACTTAGAAATGACTTTATTTGGTGTTGATTATTTTTCATGGGATAATAAGATCATTTAGGTATAGAGATACTTTGATACCACGGTTTAACAAAATAATGTTGTCGGGATGTTAATTTAAGCAGCTAGCATGAGATAGGTAAGGGGTGATTATTAGATGTTGATTATTATTTCGGCATGAAGGTGAGGAATGGGATTACACTTGCTAGGTTTGGATTCACTTGCGTATTGGAAACAGATGTTTTGGGAGTGTGATAAGAGAAAGGAAGGAGTGTTTGTTTATAATTTTAATTGCTTATAGCAGATGGAATTGAAAATGCATAATTGCATACGGCATAGGAATAGTGTTCGGGAGTATTTATTTATTGTGGTTTTATCAATATTGTTTGAGTTTAATTAAGAATAATTTGAGAAGAAAATTGAATATTTATTTATTTTTACTGTTTAGCTTTTCTTTACTTTATTTTTTAAATCTGATTTTTTTTTTTTTTTTTTTTAGGACTGTTTTTTAAGATTTAAAAGGAGTAAAGGTGTTAAGAATAGTTAATTATGCTCTTAGTTAAAATTAAGTGTCTGAGAAAATACATTATTTTATGCAATTTTTGTAAGCAAAATTTATATTTTTAAACAAGTGTTTCTGATTTTAGAAAACACATTCAAAGTGACTGTTTGCTAAGTATGAATGAAAAACACTAATTTTCTTGTCAATCTGGAAAGTTCAAGTTCTTCGGAAAATCAAAAGAAACAGTCACTCAGTAGTTTAAAATTTGGGATGCCTTAAAGATGTTTCTTAAAAATTTGTTATTATTTAATTGTTTCTTAATTACATATATGGCTTATATAATATGAGTTTTTTTTTTTTTTCTTCAGAAAACAGCTTTCGTGTAAGTGTTTCTTGATATTATTTGAAATATTCTGTTTTCGTGTTTAAAGGAATTGGTTTAATGGACCTTAAGCTTAAACAATTGAGATGAACGTTTGAGTAAAATTTTGACTATACCACTATTTCGTATCAGTTGTGTTAAATAAAGTGAAGATTACTATTCAAAAGCATTAGGACTTAAAAACATGATCCACATCCACTATGCAGGACACATGTATATATTGTATATCATCCTGAAAGGATTAGAAAGACATTAGCCATATATAAACTAAAAAGTCATAGGTTATAAAAATAATACGTTGCAAAAACCTATTACCAAAGGCAGTATGGAACGAAGTAACCTATTACTGAAAAGTAACTATTTATCTCATTTTGTCTATAAATAAATCATGTCTTTAAATATTGTATTATTAAGTCATTTTTAATGTGAATTCTCATATTCATAAATATCGCAAAAAATAAATATATTTTCTTAATAAATTAATTTAATGGAAAATATCTGTAAACGGCATGGTCCTAATTCTTGATCATCCTATTGTATTAGCTATTTAAATAAATATTTACTGCAACAATGCATACTGTAATTAACGAAAGTTTAAAAGAATTTCTTCTACTTTCCACTGTAAAGGCCAGAAGACAAAGTCAGAAAGATATACAAAATTTGAAACACTTATGACTCATCTAAAATTGTACTTTTTTGTTCTCCCTTAAATCTGTATCAGAGGCTGATTTAGCACAGCACAAGTGCATAACTTCTCTGCTTTCTTTTTTAAAATGAACAGGCGGCACATGACAGGCTGATTTAGCAAAGTGCCATTTTACTTCTCTGGTTTCTCCTTTGAAAGAAACAGACAAAACACAGCACAGTTCCTATTACTCTAAATCTGATCACAGCATTCACATTACATTGTTAAATCGGTTTCACTAAATCAATAGATCTTCTCTAAATGCGTTAACTCACAAGGGCATCGAGATAACTATGGAAATAGTTAACAATGGATTTTTCCATTTGCACAGCAGATGCAAGTTATAGCTTTTTGGGTTCGTTATGTTGATGTGTTTGCAGTTGTAAATAAAAATTATGAAATAAGTGAAATGTTGAGAAATTAAATAAAATAGATCAAAACATATAATTCACACACAAAATTTAAACTAACCAACAATTAAGCTTTTTAGATGTTACTACTTAAAGAAACGAGCATAATAAAATAGAAACCACAGTTTATCATAAGTCTAACAATAGTGATGAAATAACATAGGTGTAAAATTCCATACAAATACAAAATAAGTACAATCCAAATATATATTAACCAAGTCATTTTAATATGTTGAAATGAACAATTTCTTAAAAATGAATCAGATGAAATAGCCGAAATTACAAAAAAAAGCAGGATATCATAAAAATCTATTCAATTGCCTATACAAAAAACATATCAACAAATTAAACTGTACTGACATTCCCGAAAAAACAAAACCAAAATTTATTACTGCAATCGTATATGGATAAAGGTACAGCAGTTAAAATAAAAAATGAAGCTTCCAAAATGAACATAAACATCTCTAATAAAGCCTAATCAAAATAATTTTGAACAAATTTGCAGCGATAAAGATCAAATTACTCATTTAGAAACAGCTGATATTTAGGAAATAAGATACGAAATAAAAGATAATAAAAAAGGTTATTATAATTGAAATGACGAAATGAAAAATAAAGACCAGAATAAAAGAGCATAAAACAGACATAAAATTGAATAAATCCACAACTGCATTAACAATTTAAAATGATATTAAAATAAATTTTAGTAACATCAGAAAACTCACAA
Source organism: Salticus scenicus (assembly GCA_963930645.1). NCBI lineage: Eukaryota > Metazoa > Arthropoda > Arachnida > Araneae > Salticidae > Salticus > Salticus scenicus. The sequence goes on from OZ005651.1 coordinate 328,780,126, forward strand.
ATTATGAAAATTATCATTACTCCATCAATTGCAAAGTTGTGGAAATAGTCAAAAATGTGCACAGTTGCAACCAGAATGACTAATCAATTGACATAGATAGTAAGTGGCAACACGTAACCTGTGCACGAAAATTTATGAGATTCGCTTCTAAGTGCCACCGTTCTATTTCAACTCTGAAATGAGTAAATATTTAAAAAACACTAGAAAGACATCTATATATGCCCTGGGCAATTAAGGGGTTAATTAAAAAGAAGAAAGAGTGACTAAAGTTGAATAGATTAGAAGCATCAACAACACCTAGAAGCTGCCTGAAGATGGTGCGCGGGCAGATACCGAAAAATGTAAAAAGAAGCTTCAAGTAAGGTCTTTTAAATCCATGTTGTTAATATTAAAATTTAATTAAACCTCATAAAATAAAACAGTTGCATCTTTAAAGTATAAATATGGCATTCCCTATCAGGGTTTAAACTGCCATTAATTTTTAATTTTGTGAAAATATGGTAGCAGGAATTTTACTTAAAAGCTAAAGACCAAATATCTATTTTTCCTTCAATTATTCCTGGGTAAAAATTATGAAACCAGTGAAAATATCATAAATTGTTATTTATTAACTATATAGATTGAATTTTGATTTAATAGATGAATTTATATGAGAATATATTTAAACATAAGCTTGAATTCGTAATCTGATTCTTATGCACTAATACTATGCAATAACCTACCCCTTCCCACTAGAGATGTGCATTATTTATCATATTAGGATAAATAATACTATTACTGTGTTATAGCCTATTAACAAAGTATTATATTACTGAGAAGTTCCTATTAAATAAACAATGTTTCGAATTTTAATCTCTTTTCACAGGAAATAATCCCATCTCTGGCATCATGCCAAACTATTCTTTTAAAAGGCAAAGATTTATTACTCAAATAATACTTTTGGTTTCTTGGCAATATGTCAAACTATTATAAAATAATAGGAAATATATAAATCTGCAAAATAACCTTACCAACTTTCATAATACTTAATAGTTTTGAATATTTTATATTGGTCAAATAATACTTTTGGTTATACTACAATTTTTTGATATTTTCTTGGATGTATTGTTTTAAATCAACTATTATTGAATATTAGTTTAAACTACACTAATATTTAGTGAATTTAAACGTTGATGATGCATAATAATCGAAATATTAATTTAAGCAACTATGAGCTAAGTATTAGCTTAGAGGAGGTGATTATTTGAAGCTTTTACATATGGGGATGTTTGCAGTTGTCACTTGCTATGGATCATCTGCTATTGTCTCTTTCATTCTTTAATAAGATAAACATGAGTAGCAGTGTTTGGGTAATAGATGTTGCATGTTGTGGATCACACTCTGCTTCAGAGAGGAGGTGTTTGCAGTTAGGAAGGTGTTCATGTTTTTATTTGAAATTGCTAATAGCAGGTGTTAAGAGCTGAAGTGGAATTGAAAATATGTAATCACACATGATGTTAGCAAACATTTTACTTAATAATTTATTTTAATTTTATGTCACATTCAAGTTTTATTTGCTCAGTAGATTGCTATAACTTAGTTAAAGTTTAGTTAAAAGATTTTAACTTTTGTTATTTTGTTTATTATTTATTATTATTAAAACTATTTTTGCAGATTAATTGAGTAAAAACTCTAAGACTATTTCATTTACAGTTGTATCTCACAATTAAAATTCAGGGGAGAAAATCTCATCATGCTAACTTTATAGACAAAATTTTGCCTTTAAAACAAGTTTTTAATTTAAGAAAGATGTTAAAAGCTGTTATCCCACTGTGCATTTGTCAAATACGATTGTAAAGAATATTGATTCTTTTGTCAATTTGGAATAATCAAATCCTTTGAAAAATCCAATGAAACAATTATTCGGCAGTTTGGTATTTGAGATGATGTTATCCTTTTTTAATAGCTGCTTTTTAAAAATAGTGAATGATACAGTTAACATATTCTGCATTCTTTTTTTTTTTTTTTTTTTTTTTGGAAAACAGTACTTGAATGTTTTGATATTATTTGAAATATTCTGTTTTCACGTTTAAACATATGTTTTTGGGGTTTATCAGAATTTTATGTTTAATTACTTGGGACGGTAGTCTGTGTATAAATTTTTAAACTTTGACTACCACTCTTTTATAATAGAAATTTTTGTCTTTTTAAATCATGGAAATTCTACGATTAGATAAAATAAAGATTACTGATTAAAGTTATTAGGGTAAAAAACAAGCTATATATACTCACTATGCACGATACATGTATGTATTTTATATAACCTAAAATGATCAGAACATTCACTGGACACATATAAACTAAGCAATTATAAGTTACAAAAATGGGTTATTAGATCCTATTACCAATGGCAGTGTGGAACGACGTAACCCATTAATGAAAAGTAACTGTTTATCCCATCTCCCCTCCCCATCTCACCCCCTACTCACTTTTTTAATAAATGTTTTATTTTGCACAAGTGACATAGCTGCCTCTTTTTCTATTGTTAAAATTGAAATACAGTTTCATTGATTCATGTTTCTTAAATCATGAGTATGGATACTTAGTTAAAACCATCAAAGAAGAGAGAAATACAATATTAAATTGAAGATGTAATAATAAGCCAGGCTATACAACCATACATCTATAATAAATGACTAATAATATGCACAATCTGTTTAGATTAGAGAGAGCTGATTATATATTAAATTGAGTGTAAAATTTTAGATATATCAAAAAAATACTTAACAATTTATAATTATATATTCAAGTATCCTCAAAGTATTAAAAATAAGAATTCACACAAAATAATATCTTCATTCCTGCTCTCCTTTTTTGAAAGGAGACGCTAAAATAGTGCTTGGGCATTTCAACTAAAATACTAAAGAAAATATTTTATCAGGTTAAACCCTGTTTTTCTACATACAAATAAATTTAAAAATGTTTTTTCTTAAAAAAAAAAAAAAAACTTACAATAAAAAATAATATGAGAGAAAAATTGTATTTCTGAGAATTACAATATAACAAAGAGAGAGATATCAAAGGGTTACATGGTTTTCAAAGATAAAAATGGTCATTTTATATATATACATAAATGAATTATTAATCGTAGTAAAAGCCAAGCAACAGATATAAGATTACTGAAATCACATAGACCAATCAATATACACACACACACACACATATATATGTATATATATATACCAGGGGTCGATCCAGGCAAAATTTGGGTCCCTTTTGCGGCCCCTTCACAAAATTCCACATAGTAAAAACGGACCCTTCACAAAATTCAAATTCATAAAAAAGGACCCTTCACAAAATTCAAATTCATAAAAACGGACCCTTCACAAAATTCAAATTTATAAAATGAGTCTCTTCACAAGATTTTTTTTATAAAAATGATCCTTTTATTAAATGTTTTCATATTTTCAGTATTATTTTTAATTAATGCCTTAATTTGGCTCAACGAAACTCTATTAACTTGATATTAAACATTACATAAAGTGATTGTAAAAACGGAAGATTTTACACAATATTTTACTTTTTCACAAAAATATTTTATATTTCACAAAAATAAATAAAAATTTCACAAAAATATTTTGTTTTTCACAAAAAAGGGACCCAAAAATTAAAACCTAGATCGACCCCTGTATACACTTCTACAATAAATATTTTTTTATTCAAAATTTTGAGCAAAAAAAGAGCAACACTTAAACAATATTTTATAACATTTTCATCAAAAAATATATAAAATTCAGCCAGTGGGTCTTTCAGAAGAGCAAGGCACATGCTTTATCAAAAACTAATATGCCGATCTTATCGAAAATTAGCACATTCCTTCAAAATAGAATTGACTAGTAGCTGAATAAAGGATTTTTTTTTTCCCGAATACAATTAATTTTACAAGGCTATACACTAGGGTAAAATGTAACAAAAATTGTACTGTTTGTGCATACAACTCGGCCAAAAGTTCAAATTTCAATATTTTTGTAAATCCTTTGTTCAAACACTAATTTCAATAAGATTAGTGCATTATTTTTTAAGAAATCATGCCCATTGCTTTTCTGAAGTGCATCTGGAAACCAGAACCCACCAGATGAGTTTTTTAAATGAAAAGTTTATAAAATATGCTTTAAATATTGCTTTTTTATATGCTCAAAATTTTTAATAAAAAATTTTAAAAAAAATAGAGAATATTTGCTTTTTTTTTTAGTCTTGGAAACCCATGTAACCTGTTAAGTATTGATTTTCTTCCTCACAGAGCAAAAAAGTTTTTGATCTGGGGTTTGAAATTTTTATATCATCTATAGACATGTTGTATGTCAAATGAGACCAATACTTATCTACCATCCAAATTTAAAAAAGGATCACATCGAAACAACAAATACTTCTACGAAAACTTTCATTAAATTTGCCTAAAATATAGAGATATTTTTATAATTATTTTTTAAAGAATTCTCAAACAAGAAATAATGTTTTATTAGACAACAATGTATAAGACTAACCTTAAATCTTCTTGAAGTTTTTCTGTAATTTTATTGATATCTTCTTGGGTAATAACATTGCTAGGCCCACTGCTAGTAAAATGATAAAAAATTTCAGCATTTTCAAGTAATAATTCTTGAAAGTTTTGTTTAGCCTTTTCTGTAATTTCTTTTTGGTGTTCTTCATATATTTCTAATAAGTCAGGTTCTGATAGAGATTCATAGCATTCTCGTCCCATAAACAAAACTTGAACTTCAGATAATGGCTTTCCAGGTGTAACATAGCCAGTTTCCTCAAGGAGTTCCTTAAATTCCTTGCGCATTCTAGAATAAAATATATTTTTTTAAAGCAACAAACAAGGATTTGAAAGACTATAAATTATCATTAATATAATTTAACTTCATAAAGTCATAAAGAAGAATTTTTTAATGATATTTGGCCTGCCCCTCCATTCCTTTTCAATACTTTATTTTAATTTCTTTTATTATTATTATTTTTCCTTCTCTTATAATTAGATTTGCTATCAAAGAAAATTATATTAAAAAAAAAAAAATCAAAAGATATATATTCAATTATAAAACATGCAGTCCATGGTAAAACCTTAGCAAAAGCAAGTTTCTTGAAACTTCTACAAATCTGAACATGAATAAGGTAAAAATATCTCAAACTAATTTTAATTAACTTAATAATCACAAAAGTTACATTTTTTCGTTGGAGGTAAGCATTGGATGCGCCCAAATACAGGTACTCCGAAGCACTCACGTTGACGTTGACAAAAATTACATGAGTGAGAAATAAACAATTTTACTTTTTGAAGTCTAATAAAGCGAGTTTAAAATGAATATTGACATTTATTTTGTGAATAGAGAAAAATTATATTACATTTCTACATAGGTTCTAGAATCTCATAAGGTAAGGTAAAAGAATATTGACACATTTATGTTGTGGAATGGAGAAACATTGGGAATCAGAAAGCGTCCATGGAACATTTGGTTATCGATCACTAATGGGGTTTCTTTTTATTAACAAATGATATAATCACAAGAAATCAATTAAAAATTAGAAGCCAGAACATCAATGTAAAAATCGGAATAAAAATTTATAAATATTATAAATAACTATAATACCTAAAAAAAATGCCTTATGAGTATGGCTTTAAGAACTTATTGGAGGGGTGCTTTTTTATTTTTTTTTTTTAATTTTTCTAGAGAAACAGAATAGAAAGGAGACCAACATAAAAAAAAAAAAAAATTACTTGGAACAAAGTTATAAAAATAAGTTTTATGTATACAATTTAAAAAAATTTTATTGTCAATTTGAAGGTTTAGCCATGGGTTCTCCTCTCTCCCCAGTTCTCGCTGATATTTATATGCATTATTTTGAAAGCCCACTCTTTAAAAAACGTCTTTCCTTTTTTGGACCCATTACGTTGATGACACCTTCACGCTTATCGACACATCTCTTCACAATATTGACAATGTCTTACAAACTATACATTCTATAGACAGTAATATCCAATTCACATATGAAATAGAAAATAATAGCTCACTTCCATTTCTTGATAACTTTGTCTCAGGCACTGTAGATGGATTTTCCACCACCGTCTGTTGTAAAAATTAATTTTGCAGTCTCTCTACCTCCCCATGTGCATTCATGTCACCCACCTACCCAAAAAATGGCAGCTTTCTATACTTTTGTTAACTGTGCCCTTAATATTTGTTCTGATCCTGTTTTATTTAACTCTGAAAACAAATATCTGAAAGTCATAGCAATTGACAGAGGTTATCACCCTTCCAATATAGATAAAGCTATTCAAAAATTACAACTTCCTCGTACTTCATCTACTAAATCAGTCTCTTCTAATATCAGTATTGTTTTATGCAATTTTCCTAAATCTAGTCATGCCATAACTGAAATTTTTAAAAAATATGATTTTAAAATAATTTTTTCACCTTCCCATAAACTCACCTTTTCTCAATTAAAAGATCCTATAGATATGTATAATTCTTGGGGCATCTATAGCATTTCGAGTGTGGTTTATCATACATTGGCCAAACTAAATGCAGTCTTAAATTCCGCCTTAAAGAACATATTAATTACATCCGTAAACAAGAAACCAATAAATTGGCTATTTTTAAGTACTGCTGAGAGGAAAACCATAATTTTAAATTTGATTCAGCTAAAATAATTTGCAGGCCTAAATCCACTCATGAACTCTATTTCTTTGAAGCTTTTCATATTTATAAAAATCTTTAAAATATTAATTGTGATTTTGCTGTAACCTATTTGTCTGATTGTTGGAAATTTTACAATCAGTCCACATTTTCTTAATTTCTTCCATATTTTTCACAACTAGTGTTTCGTAATTTCCTATTGGCCAATCACCCACATTCCACATATTTCTATTGGCTGATCATCCTGAGCTGAATCCATTACTTTTTCCTATATATAAGAGCACGTCTCTCTCATTTCTTTATGCGCTGAAGACGGTACGCTAAAGGCTACCAAAACAGCTCTCTGCTTTATTATTATTTATTTTTGGCATTCTAGATGTTGTTGTCTTGTTTTTATAATGAATAAAACTATTTTAGAAATAATTTTTATGGGCCTCTGATGAAGGGTCGTAAAATTAACAATTCATTAAAATAGTAAATTCTCTTATGAAAAATACTGCAATGAATTATACTGTACTCCTACATTAAAAACTCTAGAACAAATATTTATTATAATTAATACAAAAAATAAAAATTTCAGTATTAAAAAAAGTTATGTATATATATATATTTACTCTTTTCTCCTTTCTTCAGCTTCTAAGGCAGCTTTGTGTTCTTCAAAGCACGCTTCAGCTTCTGAAGAATCAAGAATATCAAGAGGAATCCTTGTTTCATTACTATCGACCAAATCACTTTCTTGCCATGGTTGCTCATCAGGACTTTCCAAGAAATACTGAGTAAAATCTGGATGTTGTTGAAGTTTAATTCTAACATTCTGCCAGTCTCTAAAATAAATAAATAATAAAGCAAATCAATAATACTTAATCAATAATGCTACAACTAATGATGCTTAACTTTGTAAATGTAAAAACTACAGTGAGGTAATCCTTGTTATTTCAGCAAACAGTTACAAAAGTATCACTTATTTTGGCAATAAAATACTAAAGAAGCAGAAATTTTGTTGATTTAACTTTTAATAAATCAGTTAGCAGTAAAATAATCCCACATTTTAGCAACTGACTATAAAAATATTGCACATAATATGTTAATCGGGAAAAAAAAAAAAAAAAATTCATCAAGTGACAATGAAAAATGACATTTTACTAATTCAGAAGTGGGAAAAAAAAAAAAAACCTTTATAAAAAAAAATACAACATTTATCATATCAGCTCCTCTTTAAAACATGAAACCCTTAACATCTGGAAAAGCAATTTAATGTTTTTTTTGTGAATGTACATATTGCACTTATGTTAAGAATTATATTTGCCCATCTGTTAACCAAGTGGTTAACACTCTTGACTTCAGTTGCTAGCTCCTGGGTTTGAATCCCTATTCAAGCATGAATGTTCATAGTAGTTTAGCATCTATTTTAAAGCTATAGATTTTAATCTGCCTTAGTGTTTAAAGAAAGGGAAGGGGGAAGACTATACAGTGGATTTGTTAATTAGTTTGTAGATTAACCAACAAAGGTGCAAAATTAGCGGTAGCCGTAGGCCACAAGGCCATTACAGAAAAAGTGGCAATTATGTATTACCTCTTAAAGGCTATATTTTCGTCCCTTAAAATTATCAAAAACACATTAACTCTCCTCAACCCTCTATACAACTTCAAATTCTACACAATTTAATTTTAAATTATTTTCCTGTTTTATTGCTATATTTATTTTCACTATTTAATTTTTATTAATAGTCTTAACAGAAATAGAAAAGTTAATTGTTTAGTATTTTTAAGTAAAAAAAAAAAAAAAAAAAAAAAAACTGCCATTAGTTAAAAAAATTATCCACTAATGAAATACAAATTATTGGCAATTGTCTACTAATGACATTTCTCAATTTTACTGTTTATGACTAATGCAAACACTAACTGATATCACTAAAATGGGATCAGAACCAGAATACGCTGTTTTTAGGCTATATTGAAACTTCAGTAATCATTGCTTAGGCATCGCCCACTGAATATCAGTGACACTCAGTACTGCTGCCTCATATCTCTTATTATCAATTACATACTCATTCAGTAACCACTGTTGATTCATAGCAGCCTCCTTTTTGTGTCAGAGGGAATTAGAATACAGTGAAACTTGAGTAATTCGAACTTGTTTAATTCGAAATTCTGGATAATTCAAATTTTTTACTCGGACTCTTGAATTTTACATTGAAATAATGTTAAAAAATCGTGGACAATTTGAACTCTATTTTGGATAATTCGAATTTTTCATACGATTACCTTTAAAATATTACAGTAAAATTTGTTCCCGGGATTTTTTCTCAGCTAATGTGCATTATATATCTTAACAGTCTTTCAAAAGAAGGATAAGGAAATACAAGAGAAGCCCCTAGCTAGTGCATCAGAAGATATGGTGAATATACATGAACTTCGAGGTTTTTTTTAATTGAAAGTCATGTCTAAGGTAGTAGATTCTATTTTTTGTATCAAGTCATATGCTATGACACAAAGATTGTACTTAAAGAAGAAATAAAGAATATCTGACTATTTTTTAAAAAGTGTTGAATAATTAAGCTCGTAAAATATATTGATTTAATGGGGGGGGGGGGGGGGATGTAGCAGTATTCTTAAGTATAAAGTTTATGTGTTAAATCTTTGATCGTAGAGTTTTAATTTTTTAATATATCTCTTTTTTTGACAAAATAGTATATGTAAGTCGAATTTTTGGATATTTTGAATTTTTCTCTGGTCCCTTCAACTTCGAATTATCCAAGTTCTACTGTATTATAATACACAATATTATGGTTTATTCTCTTACAATATTTAGTAACTGGTCGCTAATATTGTTCTACTTTTCGATTATAATTTTCTCTCATTTAGAAATCATATTCAGCAAAGTGCAATTTTTTTTTCTTTAAACACATAATCATAATCTTTTGTATTTCTAATTATTTTAACATGCATCATTTATGATAAATTTTATCAAGAAACTTAACTACATGGAAATTTATGGTGACTGTGTTAAGTTATTATTTTGGTTGTTTCATTTATACTTTGGAAGTAATAATATAAATTTAATAATTTGCATTATTATTATTGGATGAGCACAAAAGTTCTACCCGTTTTTGGATATGCAAATTTGCAATGGAATTGACGTCACACATGACATTGTTATGATGCAAATCGTTGGTCAATCAAATGTATGGATGCCTCACATATAAATACATAGGCGTAGCCAGCTTTCCGAGCGGGAGGGTGCCCAAATTTTAAACTAAAAGTTACAATATGAATACATTATGAACATAGTGCGCGTGTGTATGCATGTGTGCGTTTTAACACATGTATAAAAATTACCCAAGTTAACACATGTACGTTTTAACATATAAATTAAGTAACTTTCTCTTAGAATAAATAACTAGACTTGACGCAGAACAGAAATACCAATATTTACACAACGTTAAAAATGCCAATGTAAAAAAAATGTTAAATGCAGACTGCAGTGTTGGTAGCGTAAATCGGTGCATTTGGCTTCCTTTGAATTATCATTTGATAAAGTTTGGACTTTCAGAGTAGTGCTGCTATCCGTCTAACAGAAAAGGAACAGACGTTTGAAAATTGATTTAAACAAGGAAAGAATGTTGCATAAAAAATGTTGAATGGTGTCTAGTATTTGGTTTCAGTACGAAACCAATGAACGTTACAAGGTTAATTAAAAATCTGAAGCCTTAAGTTATAAACGAAAACCTAAAAACTAAACTACGGGAAAACTTATACTATGTAACTTAAATTGCGCACACAAAGTGATAAAGAAGAATTATAATGATATGTTTATTTATAATCGCATTTCATTTCTTTTATTTTACTAGTTTCAAATTATGAACCTATATATATTAATTAAATATATTTATATATATATTAAATTAATACAATCTTGTAGATACTTTTTAAAAATTATTATTTTATTCTTTCCCATATTCATGAATAGCATTTATTTTCTATATTTTAAAACATTGTTGTATTGTTGTAGTTGTGATGTTAGTTTCAAACAGAATAGTACAAACGTGTATTGTGATCACTGTAAAATTAAAGTGATACTTATTAATAAAGTTGTAATAAACTGTTGTGTGTACCATAATATAAAAATGTGATGTGTGTTAAAGTCGCAAAAATAAGTATATCGAATTGTGGAAAGTGTAGAAACACGCCACAGACCGGACCAAGAGCTGACCATTAGCCAAATAAATTCCATGAAAAATTGCATAAAGTAAAATGAAAACATTAAAAGGGACACATACCAATAAAATTGCACTGAAAATCCCTGCAAAGTAAATGTATCAAAATGGAGGACAGATAAAAAGCTAATGTGGTGTCTCACTATCCGACCGTGCACTGGCCATCAGCCGAAAATATTGTCTAGCCACCACCACAATTCAATATTGCATACATAATCGAATCCAGAAACATTCATTAATAAAATAGCACGAAAAATCATCATGACATAATGTCGGAAATTTTCTACCCACACAAATAAACGACTTTGCAATTTAAAAAATTAAAAGACTAAATAATAAAGCATATTTTACGCATACCTTTCTTTGATGTTTGTATTTTTTGTGTTGTCTTGAGCTTCCTCTTCAAACTCTCTCTTTTGCTTTGGTTGGAAAAATTATCAAGTCCTTCACATTTTTGCACATGATTCCAGAACAGTTTTTCGTTTCTTTTGTCATTCAACTCCGCTTTCTCCAGATACAGGATTTTCAGGAAAGAGGAAATTGTTTTATAAAATTGCACGAGAAGAAGGAATCCGAATAAATATTTACACTGTAGCCTAATTTTTAATAATTTTCTTTCTTTATTAATTACAAATACAAAATCGTCTGTTCATAAATACATAATTTATTTTCAGCTGCAAATCGTTTGTCAAAGTTCAAAAGTAATGCAAACGATTATAAAATGTTTTAAGAAAATTAAATAAATAAAATTTGGCATTTAGTCACAAAAATAAGATATTGTATACTTGACCGACCATTTCTGAGGTGCTTTAAAAAAGTTGAAAATTGTTTTAGAAACAATTTTGTTTGACATGTATTTTTGTGAAGGGGAAGCATGTCTATTGCATCCTTCAAAACCCTCTGTTTGATTACAATTCCTGCATTCTTAAAACATTTACTTCAGGCTTAAATTAAAAATATTTTTAAAATCATTTAAAGAACTTTCACCCACAGTAAATTTTTTAAGAAAAGTCTGCTTATGATATGATTAACAATACTAATTTGAACTTTCCAGTGTTGTCTTAAAAAAAAAAAAAAAAAAATAGCAAATAAGACAGGCTGACGAAGAAATTTTTTCTTCAGGTTGATATGTTTTTCTGATGTATTTTTGGATGCTGTTTTAGGAAAACTTATTTAAAATTTTCCCTCATAAAAAAAAGAAAAAAAATTGTTTGAGCTTAAAGCTCTATTTTTTTCGACTCCCATCTAAATTATTTCCCTGAAAATTTGGGTGATGTGAGTGAAGAACAAAGAGAGCTGTTTCATCAAGACATCAAAGAAATGGAAAGCAGGTATCAGAGACGATACATTTTCAACATGTTAGCAGAATATTGTTGCATGTTGTATAGAGAATTCCCCACACGCACACACACAAGACCCTCAAGCCTTGCACAAGGTAAAATGCTTTAAAGGGAGATTCGATGTGAAGAAATACATTTAAAAGATAATATGGAAATTAAAGCCTATTTCAATGCATTTTTTATATAAATTGTTTCGAATTTGTTATAACTTCTAGACGAATTCTTCCGATTTTCATCATTACTTTGTGAAAATTTCTTACGTGATACGAAAAAAAAATAATCATTTCTGAATTCAGATTATCAAAACACATTAGAGACACCCAACGCAGTACATAAAAAATTTGAAAAGTACGTTTTCGCAGACCAGTGTAATCGGAAAAAAAATTACCCGCTAAGTTATTATGATACCAGACATGTATTCAGATCAACAATTACTAAAAAAAATATTTTTGCATTCAAAGAACTTCAAAACCTAAAATCATCGCAAATATTTAGTTTCGAAAATTCGACCCCGTAAATAATACTTTCTGTAACTTATGGTAAGGGAAAGTAATTATTTTTAAACGTTTTTACTGGACGCAATGTAGTTTGGTATGAATACTTTTAATCGAACCTAACTTTTTTTACAATCTTTTACACGAAAATTATTTTGTATCAATAGAATATGTTAGTTTCATTATGTTTAGTTCACTTTAAAAATGAAGAAAAGAAGAAATTTTGTACTTAAACAAAAATGCATTTGAACTTTTTGCATGTCATAGATACGATCATTATGATATAAATTGAATACGATTTTAGACTTCCTGCCAATACCTGCTTTTGAGTTATGCCCATGCAGACTAACCACAAGAACCTGGTTATACAAATGAGCGTACTATTGTAAAAACTATTTCATATTCAAAAACTGGATCGCAAATCATTACATTCTCCAACATGTATGGGTAAGAGAAAGTTTAAAAAAATGTTTATTAAAAAGAAATGACAAAAAAAAACTTGACTCTCTGTTAAGGCCACGAGTTTAAATAAACTAAATCATTTTATCGCCTCTTTTCCTGCTTTTCCTTGAAGGAAAAACAAACTACTAATTTCCTTTTATTTTTTTGTTTACCAAGAAAAGTTACTTTGCAAATTTTTGTCAGAAATGTGCAAGTAAATTTGGATTTATGAACAATTTAGATTATTCTTTTAAATATATTTTACCACCGTCTTTCTATTGCATAGAATCATTGGTATTAGGAATGACAATTTTTCTTTTAACCTTCAAATCTTTTTTTTTTTTTTTTTTTCAGTTTTCAATATGTTTTTGTTAAATATACTGAATGTATGTGCGTGAGTGGGTGGGTGCCCGGGCACCCAGGGCACCCCCCCTGGCTACGCGCATGAAATGCATTGTGTCTCACAAAGTTAATCATCTAAAAGAAATGCCACAGAGTGTAACATGAAAAGCGAGAAGGAGCATATAAGACATTGTTTGTTATACGAGTTCGATAAAAAAAAGTACAGCAGCTGCAGCATGTCGCAATGTTTGTCAAGTTTATGGGGAGGATGCAATAGACGAAAGCACATGTTGTCGATGGTTTCATAAATTTAGGGAAGGAGACAGAAGCAGCCAAGATCAGGCTAGGAGTGGACGGCCATCACATACTGAAGATGACGATATTGACCAAGCCATAAGGATCAACCTGAACCCAGCCATGCAAGAATTAGCAGAGACCTTCAATGAACACCGGACAATGGTCGAGAGACGGCTGGTCAAGTTTGATTTTTCAAGAAAGTTGGATTGTTGGGTTCCACATAACCTGACAGCTAATCAACGGGATGATCCTTGCTTTCCCGGTACAAAAATGACCCATTCTTGACACAAATTGTGACAGGAGATGAGAAGTGGGTTATATACCATAACGTAAAGCGTCGTAGGTCTGTGTGTCGCCCTTCTGATTGCCTGCATCAACTTTGAAAGCTGAACTTCATCCCAAAAAGGTGTTATTGAGTGTGTGGTGGGATGTGCAGGGAATAATTCCCTGGGAGGTCCTGGCATTCAACCAAACCATTAATGCTGCCTTCTACTGTCTACAGTTAGACAGGCTGCATTCAAATTTGGTAGCAAAGCGGCCAGGCCTCATCAATCATCGCAGTGTTGTCCATCACGATAACACCAGGCCACATGCTGCTGTCATCACTCGCCAAAAGTTACTGGGCTTTGGTTGGGAGGTTTTACCACACCCTCCCTATTCTCCTGACTTGGCACCTATCACCTATTTCGTGTGTTGAACAATTCCTTCAGTCAGAAAATCTTTGATGATCTTGATGCTGTGAAAACTGCCATCCAAGACTTTTTTTACTCGAAACTGCCGGAATTTTACCGCCGTGGGATTCATCTCCTACCAGAAAGATGGCAAGAGGTCATAGATAGCAATGACGATTATGCACAATAATAAGTACTGTTCATTTTGCGTTTATTTGCTCTACTTTATGGGTAATAAAAACGGGTAGAACTTTTGTACTCACCCAATATTTCATTGCCAAACTTCGTTTTCACAAAATTATTTTCGATTTTTACCAATTTAGAATTTTTCCTATTTTGGAAAATGTCTTTGAATTTTATCGATTAGCAATGAAATAATTGCATATTTCAGCAATTAATTGTGCCATTGGATATAAATTTTGACAATTAGCTGAGAAATGGTTCCATATTTCAAAAATTGTCTACGAAATTGTTGCTTATTTTTGGAAAAGCTTTCAAGGAAAAAAAAAAAAATGCAAATTTTATAATTTAGTGAGGAAATAATTTGATATATAAAAAATTTGACAATTTGCTGCGAATAATTCTGTATTTCATAACTCAGCCCTAAAATTATCACGTATTTCGGAAAGCAATTTTTAAATAATATGAATTAAATTGGTTAATGACGAAATATCGAATATTTCAGCAACTA
The DNA here is from genome assembly GCA_963930645.1 of Salticus scenicus. Taxonomy (NCBI): domain Eukaryota; kingdom Metazoa; phylum Arthropoda; class Arachnida; order Araneae; family Salticidae; genus Salticus; species Salticus scenicus. The sequence continues at coordinate 328,795,296 of OZ005651.1, forward strand.
TTTGTATTATTAAATATATAAAATAAAAATAAAAAAAACATAAGATTGTTTTAAATTATTATAGATCTATAACTCAATCATTCGTTTTAAGGATACTGGCATGTTCCTTTGAAAGATACTCATGTTGAAAATTTATGCCAGAATTCTGAAAAGGTGGGTAGGGATTGTTCTTTTCTGCATATATATTTATTTCACAATGATTGGTTAAAAATAATTCTTATTGTGCTTATATGAAATTTTGTCCTATATTATCATGTTAAAAATTATGAAAAAATAGAACGGCAACCCACTTTTTAGGCAATTTGCAACAGAAGTTGACAGGCACGAGTTTGTGTCCAGGTGCAACTACATATAAATGTGTATGAAATTCTGTGCATTAGTTCTTGAGCTAGAGCTGCCACAAAATTTTTTCACATACACAGACAGACATTTTCTAAAAATGGTCAAATCATGTTCTAATTCTCTCTAAATATGTCAATCCATCAAAGATCAGAAGTAAAAAATTTAAGAATCCAATACTTTCTTCTGTTGAATATAGAAAAAAAAAATAAAATAACTAAAACATATATAAACATGTACTAGTACTGTCTCTAGGCTAATTTGATAGGGTACTCCACCTGGCGGCCTTTTTTCAACCCATTTTAGCACCCGACAGCCCTTTTAAAAGCATTTTAGTACCAAGTGGCCTTTTCAAACATTTTAAATGCTCAAAGAGGCCTTTAGATACTTTTCTTCCTGACATGTAAGGGGGCGTCCATTAATTATGTGAGGTGGTTTTGGCAATTTTTTGACCCCCCCTCCCTATGGTGAGATTTCGTTAGATTTGGCTTGACCCCCTCTCCCCCCTCACCTAATCTCACGTGAGATTTTTCAAAATTCATACTTTTACTGTAAATGTGTTGGATTTATTTCAAAAACCACAATTTGCTTTATTATTTTTAATAAAGTCTAGTTAAGACTAGTTTTTAAGATTGCATAGATCGTATTCTAGAATCACAGTAATAAAATTGAACAATAAAATACTTAAATAGAATTTAACTCAATTTTATGCTGTTTTTTTGCGGGAAAAAAATTACGTGATATTTGCTGTGACCCCCCGCCCCCTCTCCCCCACGTGAGATTGGGCGAGATTCGGCTTGACCTCCCCCCCCCCTGAACACCTCACGTAATTAATGGACACCCCCTAACCTTCTAGGAATAGTTTTACAACATTCCGGGAACAACAAATGTATATAGCCTACATATACACATGTAAAATTAGTAATTTACTTTCGTCACATACAAACATCACAACATAGAAGGGCACAAATTATGCAAATAATGCCCTTTTTGAAATTAGGTTGCCCTTTTTATTGAATTTCCCCCAGTGGCCCTTTTATTCTAGAGTCAACACTATGTACACATGCACTTTTAATTTGAAATTGTCTATTATATCATCTAGATATCAGTATTTGTGAAAGCAAAATGCATCAAAATAAATCTATTTGGGCTAACAAGCAGTAATAAATGAACAAAAATTTCATCTGCAGTTTTACCTTTCCTTTCATTCAGCTAGAGTATGTGTGGACCACCAGTTTCATTTCATTCCCCTAAATAGTAGGTACATCATAATTTCCCTCCTTCACCCATTTTTAGAGCTTTTTTCCTCTCCTCTTCCATCATCCTCAGACAATGCTGTTCTCTGTTCACATATTTACATAAATTTTCTTCTTGATAACTCGGCTCGGCACCTTCACTGCTGGTGTGACTTGCCATCAGGAGTCGAAATTAGGATCAGCAAGTTGGGTGCCAAATGGCAATTAACATTGTTTTCATAGTTCCAATTATGTTGTACTAAGGTGCCATTTTAAAATTGTTATTTACACATAGAAACATATGCATAAATGTTGTACATAAACTGCTGATACTTTATCTAGTTAGTTTTTCCATTTTTAAAATGTGCTAGTGCTAATATTTTTATAAGAAAGCTAGGAATTTAATTCGGCAGCTTCAATGCTAGTGCCTTTATTTTCATCGCACATTATAATTGTACACTGAAGGGGGAAAAAGAATGTTAGGCGTCAAAGTGACGACTATGTATAAAATTGTGGTTGTCAAAACAAAATATTTAGTTGCAAAATACAACTAACGACTGCTAATTTCGAGCCCTGCTTACCATCACTACTGAATGTGAATTCTGACTTGATCATAAGAGAAAACATTTAGATATGCTAAGTTTACACTAAAAAAAAATTGGAAAACAAAACTAATTTCTCTTTAATTATCTTCTCCTGCCTTTACTTGTAGAAAACAACTTTCTTATTCAGAAATTAAAAATTCTCAGAAATAGACCATCAAATAAAAATCCAGAATTTTTTTTTTCTATGTGGTTAATCACGAATCTCTTGAATTCGAGGGATTTTCAGGACTACAAACAACCCTGGAGGAGTATAACACCAACCCTGAACTCTCCACTCAAACTTGAACAAGAATTAGAAAGTTTATTTTCTACTTTTAAATTTAAAAGTGTCCACCACAAGTGCATTTGGCTTTAGAGTTGTCAGATTTGCAGCCTGAACAGCTACCCTTCGCAGCACTTGGGATTGAACCCATCACCTACTGTCTAACAGATCTGAGAAAAGAACCTCTCAACCACTAGTGACGTCAAGATAATTTTTGATAAAAGAAATTGTTTGCAAGCTCTGGAAAAATAATTTGGACATTAAATTTCAAGATTGTTAACTTTGCCCACCTTGCTCACCTAGAGTGATATCAGACAGGTTCTATGTGAGAGGCATTATCAGATACTACTTTCTCAAAAGGTTTTTTTATGATAGAAACAATTTAAATGTACTACTGTTTGATACATTTCATTTGCTTCACATATATTCTTCAATCACAAACTTTCGACTGATTGTACTTCCTGTAGTACTTTTCAGATTGAATTCTTTAAATTAGAATGCCTGAAATAAAAGTTTGAAAAAAAAAAATTGCAATTCCAGAATAGCTTCTATCTTTATTCCTCTTAAACATCTATGCAACGCAGGAAAGTTATTCGATTGTTCAACAGCATCGACAGGATTGCTACACAAATCAAGAGAAAAAATTCCATGAGTTTTCCCTGTCTTTTTTAAAAGTAAAATAGTTCACATGCAGTCATGCAGCATCAAAAACTCACACGTTTGAAAGTCAAATGAACATACCTAATGTATATTAATATTTTTAACTCATACTATAGTTGGGATAAACCATATTATTGATATTTTCTTCATTATAAAGCACTAAAATTGAAAAAATGTTTGATCATAAAAAAAAAAAAATTCCAATGTTTTTCTGAAAATTTTCAAAATTCACTGAATTTGCCCTGTTTTTGCAATAATTTTGAAATTCCTTGAGTTTTCCCTGCTTTTTTTTTTTTTTTTATTTATTTATTTTTTTTATAGTTTTTCAAATTCCCTGAGTATTTCAGGTTTTCTATGAATTCCAGTATTGTAGCAACTACGTTTGAGAGGCAATATCTTATACTTCAGGCAATATGATCTGCCCTATGATAGAAGCTTTATTCCAATATTTTCTTTCATTTAAAGTTATATTTTCATGCTTTAAATTTTATATATAATTAATTATGAAGTTAAAAATTCAGAAAATAAAAGTTGGAAATAAAAATAAAATTAATTTAAAATAAATAAAATACAATCACAATAAAACAAAGTGATACTTTATTTCCTATCTTTAAAAATAAATTATTTATGTTTTATTCCCAGCTTATTCAAGATGTTCTTACAATTAATTAAGAATAGGTACTGAAATGCACCATATTCCTTATGGCCGCTGCCTAGAACTAAACAGATATTTTAGCTTATAAATTTATACATTTTTAGAATGAAACACATTAAAAGAAGAGTAACTGATAGATTTTTTTTTTTTTTTTTCTTATAATTCAGTTTTATTAACTAGACGACCTAAAACTCTTTATTACTTCAAGAATTTTCTTCTGTCTGTGCCACCCTATACCAGTTCAACCAAAATTATGTCATTATGAAGTTAATTGTGTATTAAAACAAACTGAAGATATAATCCTTCCATTAATAGAAAATAATGTTAAATTAAAAAAAGAAAAAAAACTGCATTTCTCCCTAACATAAACAGTTTTGTTCCTTAATTTATTACAGGTTTTATTAGGGCAAAACTTTATAAACTAAAAAATTGCTAATATAACTTTAAACTACTTGATATCAGGGCTCGAAATTTACAGTCGTTAGTCGTATTTTGCAACTATAAATTTCGTTTTGACGACCATGATTTTACACCCAGTCGTCATTTTTGACACCTAACTTTCTGTTATTTTATTATTTTTAATGAGGCATGTGACATCTCAAAAGTTTTCGTTTTTAGTATTTCAACTTTTCTCCGATTGTCTTGAGGTCACAAATCTTTCTTTCTTTCAATAGGGAGAAAAAAAGAAAAACGCATTATCAGCACTGGGGTTGCAGTCATAATTCATAAGTGTCACCACCCCTTTCCATTCACCCTCTTTCTTCTGAATGCACACGGACTTTAGTTTTACATCAAGTATCTTTGCATGCGTTATCATAATTTAAATGATTTAAAAATGAGTAAGTGTAGTATAAAATCATATTTTACTTCTTTAAGTTGTAATGAAAATAAACGTTTAAAGAGTGATTTAGACAATGAAAAAAACAACTCTAATGAAACAGAAGAAAATAACGCAATAGAAAATGAAAAAAACAACTCTAGTGAAATAGAAGAAAATAAGCCAAATGCTACACAAAAATAATCTGGTGTGTCACTCACACAACTTTCTCTTACCCTGAAATTTAATACTATAAATACAGCTTGCAGATTAATAGGTAAGATAACGAGTACTGTTATGTAAACCTATGTTAAACAATTCATATTAGGCTTCTGAAGAGTTTTATATGATAATTAGTTCTCTGTGAGGGGGGCGCGTTTCATTAATGCACCTACATTTATATAGAATTTAATTCTGTTATTAAAAAATAATTTATTAAAATTATTATTAAAAAAATTATCTTTTATGATAAGGCAGACGATTTCCATATTAGAGAAGTAGTATAACACCAAATGTCCGAAAAAAGTCCATTTTATTCTCAATATTTAAAAAAAGTATGATTTTTTTTCTAAGTTTTTTTTTCGTTAAAAGTAAAAAAAAATCGATAACTTTGCTTTAAATTATCGCAGATCGATGGTTCAACCATTCGTTTTAAAGATATTGGCGAGCTCTTTTGAAAGATACCCATCATGAAAATTTACTCCCCTCGAGGGGGGACTTCCCCCCCCCCCCCCCAGGGTGGGAGGCGAGGCTCCTACATACACAATTTTTTTTTTCCCAGTTAACTATCTCTATTACAAAAAATATATATTCGTTTCATTTGGTTTAGTGCAGTCTATAGAAGTTAAACTCTACTTTCCTGCAATTTCATCCATAGACGTAATGTATTAGAATTCTCTTGATTGTCCCTGTACACGAACCATTTGCTTGATCTTAACGAAAAGCTTACTGTAGCGTCCCTATATGATACACATTTAGAATACCAAGTTTGAACTTTCTTCCATAATTTGTTCTTGAGATATACTGATAACAGACACACACACACACACAGACATACAGACACACACACAGACCATTTGCTAAAAACATGATTTTCGTATTCAGGGGACCTCAAAACGTGTAAATATAACAAAATCTCGCGTTCGAAAATTTGACCCAAAAACAATACTTTCTCTACCTTATGGGTAAGAGAAAGTAAAAACATTAATGCAAGGACATTTTTTGAAATGGAAGAAGCAGTTTTTGAAGTCAGAGTGTTTCATTAGGGAGTGGTTCATGAGAAATTTGACTGTCTGGGGAAATTTTGAGCATTTATTTTCTTAGAATAATAATAATAATCAAATCTGCAGAAAAAAAATGAACTTTCTAATATTAAACAGCAAACTAACAGCTATATTCTTCTGTTCCAACGTGTAATCTTAATATTCTCTTAAATATCTATTACATAACCCCCCCCCCTCAAAAAAAAAAAAAGTAAATATTTGAAGTTTGATGTTTGGTAGTTAATTCAAGCTAGAAAAAATATCAAATCTCAGGAGGCTGTGTGAAATGATGTGTTTGTTTACTTTAGCCGGTAGTAAAAGGGAGAGAAGAAAGAGAAAGAAGAGAAAGAAGAAAACCATCATTTTGCAGTGTTTTTAGTCTCAATTAAACAATATACAAAAGTTCAGTTATCAGTTCCGATTATGCATTCAGCAATTTGCTCCCTCCTCACTCACCGAATCATACACACACTTAAAAAAAAAAGGAAGAAAGAACAAGTATTTCAGCAGTTAGCTATGATTATTGCTCAATAGGTGGCGCTGCTATACAGCGATTTCTGCAATTTCAGGGAAGGCTATATCTCAAGAGCTACTGCATAGAATTACACATAAATTTATATGTAGATGCATCTTGACATAAATTAGTTTGTCAACTTTTGGTGCCATTAAAACTTGTAATATAGTAGCTTATAAAAATCTCTCTCAATATTTGGATTTAAGAAAGATCTTCCCTTTCTAAACCCACCTCCCTCAGAAAATGTCAAACTTAAAAAAAAAAAACTCTGATATTAGGTTTTTGCGTTATTTATGGGGAAACTTAAGAGGTCTGAACATTTTCTGCACCCTGTTACTAGGTTTCTTTGTCTTATTGAGGACATTACAATTATACTTGCTCGAACATCAGAAATACATCCAACAAAGGTTTGTTACCGTAAGGGACATTACATACTCTTTAGAAACTACAAAACAGAAACTGAAAAAAAAAACTATATCTGAATATGGAGCAACTTGCAATAGTTTGGGAATGAATTAAGAATCAAAGATGCTAAAGTTAATTATAAAGAAATAAAAGTAACAAGAAATGATACTAAATTGAGTCAATTTAAAGAACGCCGCACACACATATTACACAGCCTAATTGATGCTTTAGAACTAAGATATTCTAATGTAAAAATTACAAAGTTCGTAGTAATTTGCATGTACTTGATCAATGCAATTTGATGAACATTTCACTGATTTAATCAATGCATTAACACATAATATATCTATTGACAAAGAGGCAATTACTGAAGAGTTTGAAAATTACAAACTTTGGGCAAAAGAAAAATTAAATATCCCATGTCTGTGTGCTTGGCAGTGTTTACTGGCAGAATCCGTTTCATTTTCTTCCTTTCCTAATTTAAGGAAAGTAATAAATTTCATTATGATTCTTCCCTTAAGTACAGCTGAGTGTGAAAGGGGATTCAGCCATTTAAACTTAATCATAAGAAAAAACAGATACAGTCTTAACTTCTACCATAAAATATGATTTACTATTTATTCGGCTATATGGATAGAGTTTAGAAAAATTTAATCCACAACCTGCTACTGATTTATGGTCGAATGATGTTAAGCAGAGACATGTAAGACGTCCAGAGTTTAAAATATAATTTTGTATTTTTAATAACTTTTCTTTCTTATTTGCAAGATATTTGTGTGCTGTTTATTTCTAAGCATTGTGAATCATTGGATGTATATGTATATACATACGCATTTATGAGCAAACAATTCATTTCAAAATGGCAACAAAGTAGAACATTATGGCAACTAAAAAAAAAATTGTTAGGTGCCATTGACACCTGATTTACCAAATCTAGTTTCGAGCCCTGCCTGATATACACATAACACATGCACACATATATATTATACACATCTAAGCACTTTTTATAAAATTAAAATAGCATTTTCTGATGAATTTGTATTAATTTAAGAAAATAATAAAAATTGAGCAAAGTAATATTAATAAGGTACACAATTATATTAAAAGCAAACACGTTTTATTTATGAGACAAAAAATTAAGTTAAAATGCATTTAAAAAACAAAAATTACATATAAAAACAATTAAAATCAGACGTTTCGAAACCCGTCCGGGTTTCCTCATCAGTAATTACAACACAAAATGCAAACAGGACATGAACACTCAAGGAATTTAAAGGAGTACAGAATATTGAGGAGCCAGTGCGCATGCTTCATTGATAGTGTGGAGATGCTTGGCAGTGTGCCAGCTCTCAAGGAAAATACGCGATTTATAATTATGAACACCAGAATTTAAAATTTTTATATTATCGAAGTCAGGAATATGATCGGTTTCTATTGAATGGATTACAATTTTAGAATTTTGGTTGCAATTTTTAAAAGATCGTCTGTGTTCTTGTAGTCTAATTTTTGCTGTACGGCCAGTTTCATCTATATAAACAGATTTGCAATTTTTACAAGGAATTAAATATATTACACCAGTTAAATCCAGAGAAGGGGTTATGGGTTTAAAGTTGAAAAGGACGTTTTTTAATTGTTTAATTGGCCGGAAAGCAATATAAATATTATATTGTTTAAGTAATTTAGAAATAAATTCTGAAGGAAAACCAAAATATGGCATAGAAATATAACTGATTTTATTGATAAGTGAATTTTTCATTTTCATTGGAGTAGAGGGGGAATTTGCAGGAGGAAACGAAGGAGGGGGGAAGCTGATAATGTTTTCACGATAAATTTGTTTAAACCAATTAAGAGGGTAATCGTTATTTATTAAATCCTGGAATTTTTTTTTAATTTCCAACTTAAAAAGTGTCTCGTTACTGCATAACCGAAGAGCTCTATTGACCAAAGTTCGGAAGACTGCAATTTTATGCGAATTAGGATTAGCGGAATGAAAATTTAGATATTGACCTGTAAATGTGGCCTTACGATAAACAGAAGTTTGAAAAATGCTAGATGAATTCGAAATGCGTTCAACGAGAACATCAAGAAAAGGCAAACTGTTATTCTGTTCTATTTCCAAAGTGAATTGAATTTCTGGGCATAACGAATTAGAAAAAGTAACGACTTCATTTATATGTTTTTCTTCAATTAATAAAAAAATGTCATCTACGTATCTTCGCCAAAAAGGAATTTTATCATTTAAACTATCATTTATTTTATTTTCCAAAAACTGCATAACTATTTCTGCTATGCAAACACTAGCAGGTGAGCCCATAGGCGTGCAACGAATTTGTTTATAGTATAAATCATTAAACTTGAAGCAATTACAAGATAAGCAGAAAAAAACTAATTTAAGAATTGATTCAATATTAAGAGTAGAATGAGTACTATCATTAGGATAAATTTTTCTTATAATATCACAAGCAAATTCAATAGGGATGGAAGTAAAAAGAGAAACAACATCTAAAGAAATCATTATACAATCATTACTTAAACAATATAATATTTATACTGCTTTCCGGCCAATTAAACAATTAAAAAACGTCCTTTTCAACTTTAAACCCATAACCCCTTCTCTGGATTTAACTGGTGTAATATATTTAATTCCTTGTAAAAATTGCAAATCTGTTTATATAGGTGAAACTGGCCGTACAGCAAAAATTAGACTACAAGAACACAGACGATCTTTTAAAAATTGCAACCAAAATTCTAAAATTGTAATCCATTCAATAGAAACCGATCATATTCCTGACTTCGATAATATAAAAATTTTAAATTCTGGTGTTCATAATTATAAATCGCGTATTTTCCTTGAGAGCTGGCACACTGCCAAGCATCTCCACACTATCAATGAAGCATGCGCACTGGCTCCTCAATATTCTGTACTCCTTTAAATTCCTTGAGTGTTCATGTCCTGTTTGCATTTTGTGTTGTAATTACTGATGAGGAAACCCGGACGGGTTTCGAAACGTCTGATTTTAATTGTTTTTATATGTAAATTTGTTTTTTAAATGCATTTTAACTTAATTTTTTGTCTCATAAATAAAACGTGTTTGCTTTTAATATATATAATTGAGACGGTTTGATGTTTGTGTACGTTAAATACACAATTATAGTCCTTTTCCTTAGAATAGTAGGGTGAAGGCCATGGGATCCCCCCCCCCCCTTTCCTCTAGCAGAGAAGGAGATTACATGACTGTCAAGTTCTTGCTTTTTAATACTTTCCAACAAGGTTGAAAAATGTTAATGACTTCAGTTTGTCTGTCTGCCTGTCCGCGCTCCAACTCCTGTAAATATTTATGGAATTTCTTGAAACTGATATATGTTATTCAAGTTCACTATCGGATGTTCCCTATTGAAAATGGAGTTTATAGCTCTACTGGTTTGTGTACAGGGACACCCGAATGTATTTCACAGCACTGTGTTCTACGAGAGGTATTTCTATAAACCATATTTTCATATCTTCACTGTACACATATCTTAATGAAATTGAAATACGTTATTCAAGTTTATTATTGTATGTTTCCTGTAGAAAATAGAGTAAATATCACCACTGGTTTATGTACAGGGACACTCAAAAGTATTCCAAAGCATTACGTTCTAGGAGAGATATTTCTGTAAACCAAATTTTAATAACTTTACTTTCTACGAAGTTTTATGAAATTGAAATATATTATTTGTGTGCACAAAAGAATGCTTTGCATAGAATATAGCATGATTACCATTAGATTTACAGGGTAACACAAAAATATTCATTTATATTAAGAGCTATTAATAAAAATTTGCTAGAACTGTACTTTCGTTTACATTATGCGTTTTTCACACTTTCTAACATTTGTCAAGTGTAAATATGATTTCAATTTGTGTATACGTCCGTTCGTCTGTCTGCTCGTGCTTCAACTCCCGTAAATATTTATGGAATTTTTTGAAACTGATATATGTTATTCAAGTTCACTATCGGGTGTTCCCTATTGAAAATGAAGTTTATACCTCTACTGGTTTGTGTACAGGGGCACCCAAAAATATTCGAAAGCTTTGTGTTCTATGAGAGGAGTTTCTATAAACCATATTTTAATACCTCTACTGTATAGAAACTTTAATGAAATTTTGATATGTTATTCAAGTTCCCTTTCGAATGTTTCCTATGTAAAATCGAGTACATTTCTAACTTTTTTGTGTACAGGGGCACTTGAAAGTATTCCAAAGCATTGCGTTCTGTGCGAGTTATTTTTATAAACCAAATTTAAATAATTTTATTTTGCACAAAGCTTAATGCAATTGAAATAAATCATTCATATGCACAAAAGAGTGTCTTCTATATAATACAGTATGATTAGCATTATATTTACAGGGCCACACAAAAATATTCAGTTACATTAAGAGCTATTAATAAAAATTTGCTAGAATTGCACTTCCGTTTACATTAAGCGTTTTAACACTTTCTTATATTTTTAGTGGGAATATGATTTCAATTTGTGTATCTGTCTGTCCGATTGTCTACCTTTCTATCTGTTTCCGGCTCCTAGCATCGGTAAATATTTTTAAAATTTACCATTGACATGATACAATCAAGTTCACTATGGAATGTTCCCTATTTAAAATGACATTGATAGATCCTGTGCAACTAGTTTGTTTACAGAGACAACAACAACAAACTAAAAAAAAATGTCAATTGATTAAGTTTTAGGACAAAATTTTTTTTAAAGTTATATTTAAAATCTTTCTATTGTAAAAATCATAAAAACATTCACATGTATTTTTAATATTCTAAAATAATGTTTTGTATAGAATATGATATGATTAACTTTTTCAGATTAAAAGTTATTCAATACAACAATTACATACAGTTGAAAAGTGTTACTAATCAATGTGTGTTGCATGATTTTTCTTTCTTTTTTTTTTACACTTCAGTTGGAGAATGCACAGAGATTGGTAGTGTTGTGGCCCATTGCTAACTTATTCTTCATTTAACATGGATATAGGAGGAGATATTTAAATACCATGTAATTTGGTTATCGGCTATTTTTCTTTTTCTCATTTATCCTTTTTTTCTCTTTTCTACTAACATTATTTTTATTACAGCTAATCCAAATATTTGAAAACAGTTTTAGAGTATTATTTACAATGTGTACAATTATTTTAAAAAACTCGTTGCAAATAAAGCAGATGCAATAATTAAAGGTTTTTTTTATGGAAACCCAAGTAATTACCTCCAAACATAATAACACGTTTAAAATAAAGAAAATGTCATGAAAGAAGACATTCAGAATGAAATTATTCAACAATTAGAGATAAACCTTCAAGATAATACTGATTCAATCAGTTTAAGTGAATATGAAATTTAAATTTTAAAAATTCACTTCCCCAGCTACTAAAAAGCAGTACCTTTTTATCGTAAACAGCAATACTCTTTGTTCTTTGGATGTTGTTTATTTGGTTAACATTCTTAGATTGTTTGCAAGTTCATTTCAGGACTAAAAAATATTTTTTTTATAGAGTTTTTTTTTTTAAATCTCTTTTAGGGCTTTCGATTTTTTTTTTTTTTTTTTTTGTTAGAACTAATGTTTAACTCGACAAGCACGACCTGGATTTAATCAGGAACATCCCGTCTCTCAGCTCTATGACCAGAACGTCAATGCTGATATATGGGGAATACGGATTCAAACTCAAGCCTTGTTCAAACCTTTTCAGAATATCTCATGTTTTTCTCTAAAACTTGCATAATAGGAATGCACTCTTTGCAGCAGGTCCCTCGTGCAGACAATTGACTAACACTTTTTTCTGGTTTACTAAAGCTGACATTGATGGTTAAAGTTGATTGTCTACTTGAGAGATGTAAGATTGTATATGATGTCCTGAATGTCCTGTATAGGGGACATTCTAACATAACCTAGCCTGTATTTACATGAGTTTCAGAGAGAACCAGGAAAAACTCTGATTAAGATAAGCGTGACCTGAATTCGTAATCGGCAACTTTCGCCTACCAAATCTATGAGCAGGACCTCAGAGCTCATAGATGGGGGTGCTGGTCTCAAACTCAGGTCTGATTTGTTTTCATAACCATTTATAAATTCCCGCAGTTTTTTACAAAACTTGCATTAATACTGGTTAAAATTTTTGTTTTTCTGTAAACAAATCATAACTGTTCATCATACCAAATTTCATATAAAACATACTTTATTGCATTCTTTATTGATAGAAACTTAGAATACAACTAAAAATACACTTCAAGCAGTTTTTACTTTATCAGAATATTTCATATATCTGTGTAAAATTATCAATTATTCTAATCACCTTACCATATACTACAAAAATTATGCTATTGTGCATCTTAATAATGTATGTTAAATTAAGCATTTTTTCTTCTTAAATTTTTACTGTTCCCTACCCCCCCCCCTTTTTCTTTTCTGGGCAAAACTTTTGCTGAAATATGTGAGGTACAACATGTTCTTTACATGCCTAAAACTTAAGGATAATTTATCAACAATGAAATTATCCATCTATGCATTTTTTAAATACATAAAAACTTTTAATAAAAATTAAAATTTGTGATTAATAAAAGTGATTTTAAGTGTATGTATTAATCTGACTCTTAAAATTAAAATTTATTTATCTGTTGAACTGACAGCATAATATACATATATATATAAAATTATAATAAAAGTATATTAAATGGGTTCTTTTATAATGCAATACTTTTTAATTTTTTCTAAACATAAAATGTTATAGTATTTCGTCACAAAGACGCAATGAAAATAATTATTTTATGATTATTTTTATCTTTCGAAAACGTCGTGGAAAAAATATTGAGAGCGATTTGTTTCTTTCATTACCTAGCAATGAACGGGAGAAGTGAAGTCATAGTTCATCTGCGCATGGCCTTGACACACCAGACTTGGGGGAAAAGTATAATGCTTACTGAAATGTATATGTATTTAGATAGAACAAAAATGTAACCTTGTGTATGCATGAAATATTATTAACTTAGCAAAAAAAAAAAAAAAAAAATAAATTTTCTCCATTTTGCCCAAAAAAGACACTTTAATTACACTTAAATAAAACACTGCTGTTTTTTTCTTTCTTTCTTTTTTTAACAACCCTGATTTACCCTACTATTAACAAATATCTGGAGATTGTAAAAATTAATAACATAAATACTTTAAGTGTTTTATTTTTAAATATAAATTAAATAAAAACTTTACTAATGAAAATTATCTATGGTCTCTCTGGTTGGTACATTCCACAGACAAAGAAATGAGGAGGGGAAGTAATTTGATTCATAACAGGATATAGATAGCGGCACAAGGGGGAAAAAAAAAAAAAAAAAAAAAACTAACCAGCTGTCAAAATATAACAATTTATTGAATATCCTTCAATCTTTACATTCTAAAAAAGATTTTCAGGGTTGCAACTCAAATAGGTGAATGAAATTCCCTGACTTTTCCAGGTTTTCCAGACGTGTTCCAAGAAAATTCCAGTCTAGCCATAAATTGTACAATGGTTATGTTGAGGGTAAAATAATTATGGTACCACCAGAAAACACAAAAGTTACATATTACTTTGGACCTAAAGAGAAATTACCCTCCAAGGGGTCTTTGTAAGAAATCTTGTTTTAAAAAAATGGTGGAAACTAAGAAAAAATACAAGAAAAATGACTCTACATTAGAGGAATTTTTTTTTTTTTTTTTTTTTTTTGGGGGGGGGGGGGGGGCAATTATCGTATGAAATTCCCTGACTTTTCCAGATTCTGGCTAAAATATTCAAATTTCCTGACTTTTCCTTGACTTTCATAGTCAATTATCAAATTCACTGACTATTCCAGGTTTTCCAGGTAGCGTGGAAACCCTGGATTTTGTTAACTTCCTAATAAGATTTAAGAGAGCATAGTAACTTTAAAAAAAAATCAAAATCTCTTACATTTTAATGTTTAACTACAAGTACACTTTGGTAAAAAAAAAAAGCTTTTTGAACTGCACATTTAATTAAAAACTTTCTGGAGAGCATTTTCTGTAAGACCAAAATCGTACAATCTGGGCATGCGCAAGAAAATTTTCAACTAATTCGGAACGGGAATATTCCTTTCTCTTTACACAGTGCAATACGAATACCGATGATAGAAATCGAGCAGACTACATTAATATTTCATATGTCTATGGCAAATGCCTAATTAAAGCTCAATCATAAAAATAATTCACACGATTAGTTCATTGATTCATACTTTCCAAGGCAGTATATTAAAATAAACCAATTCGCAAATTCTTATCGGTTACCATCATGTGCATTTTTGCCGAAAATTTCCTTACACAGGATGGTATTTCAGGATTTTATACTGTGGCGCCCTCTATTACCATACAAAACATATATATTCCTAAAATTATTGTTTTAATAATTAGTATTTAAAAGATTTGCACTTAATACCATTTTGTTAAATAAATATTTTTCGAGTCATGATCTTTGTTTTATGCTGTTTGTAGAAAAGTATGTTGAAGATAAAAATTAGCGATCAAACTAAAAATATATGTATGGAAAGTATTGATGTGTGCTTTCTTTTTCCATTCGTACCATAATTTATAAATTCTTTCTTTTAATTACTCCTCACATCCTTTTGGTCATATTTAGAGTAAAATTAAGAAAAATCTTGGGATTTTATTTTTATTATATGGAGCATGCTTAAATTTTGTATATTGAAATTTCATGAAATTTATTCCTCCTTGCCCTCCAACCCAAAAGTAACAGGAATGTTTAAAACTTTATGTCATGAAAAGATTAAGTTGCACATGATCCGTCAAATTTTGACGGATATTAACTAGTATATCTTTTTAATCCTCAACAACATTTTCAAATATTTGCATTGCTACTTTAAAAAGAAAATAAAAAGATATATTTTATTTACTAATGTATAGGATTGTAATAGGATTTTTTTTAATGTATAGGCCAATGTGGTAATTTTAAGTCACCAGTTCATTGACAAATGTCATCAAAATCCCAAATGTGGATGAATATTTTTATATCCTAAAATATTTATAAACCACTCTATATATAGTCTATGTGTATATATACCAGTCTATCAATCTATCAGGGGCGTAGCGTGAAAATTTGATTGGGGGGGGGGGGGAGACCCGACGTTTGGTGCCCTTTTGTATTCCTCATCTATAAATGCCACCTGCATACTTTAAGGTGTATTGCCATCTGGGAGACGGAGGACACAGGCCTTCTCGCCAGTTAATACGTGCCACCCTCCCTCTTTTGGGGCATATACCTAAAATCTGCCAGGAGAAAAAAGAAAACAATAAAAAAATGCTTTAATTGTTTTGTTTTTTTTTACATATTTGGAGCATTTTAATTTTTTTCAGAAAATCTATATATTAATACTCAGACATGAAATTTCTCATATGTGCTTACTTCAATAAAAAGGTAGTATAGTTCAAAACACATGGTTAATGTGCTTTGCAGAAATATATATATAGTTTGAATAATTTAATTCCTTTAAAACATTCAGCAAACGAAAGATAGATGAAAATACCAACATATGAAAATTTAAATGAGATGTATTTTGAATAAAAATATTGTACGATGACAATTTAATTTAAATACACTGAGTAGTAAAAACGTGTTAAAGTACTCGTACTTACGCAGAAGAGAAATGACATACTTATTTACATAAGCATAACGATGAGATAATTTGCAGAATCCATTAATCCAATATAAACATGCATCAAATAATAGAAAAGGAAAGAGATAAATTAACCAAAAGGAACTGTTAAAAGAAAAGACAATTCATGAAATGATAAATAGAATTTTAAATGCTGAAATCCAGAAATGATCATCATCAGGAAACTAGCATCTCTGTCAGCCCATGCAAGATTTCAGATCGCTGTATAGCTAATTAAAGCAATATACAACGCAAGTTTCTATCTTGCAACAAAACAAAGTAAAAAATGAAAATAGATTAAACAGTAACACAACCAAAATTGAATAATGTAATAAGTATTTTTTATAAGTCCACATGTAACCGATTCCAAACAGAGATAATAGAAATAAAACAGTTGAATAAACGAACATTAAAGAAAAGAAATGATTAAAAGTAAAAATACGATTAATCGATATAGTTACTTCTTAAAAGAAATAAATGAATATATTAATTGATAGTTATTAAGCTTTAAAATTTAAAAGCTAAAATCACTATTATAAAGATGATATTTAACAGGGTTATTTAATTTTAACATTAATCGTTTCTATGTTCAGTTTAAATAAAACATTCAACGTAACGTGAGCTAGCGCCATCTTACATGAAAAAAGTGACTTACTATTAAGTAATAAAAGAAATGTACGATCTGACTTCAATGTTTACCTTAGTTTAATTTTTATTCTTAAGCAAATATATACAGTTGAAGATCTTTAATCCGCACACCTTGGTTCTAGAACTTGTGCGGATTATAGATTTTTGCAAATTATAGATTAATGATGACATTTCCTCACAAAATGAATTAGTATAAAGTACATAAAACAATAAACTTTATTTAATGAAGCTATGTTTGTTTTTATATAATGTAATGAAGATAATACTAATAAATATATAAAAGAATAAAATTTATTTAATGAAGTAGAAGCAATGTATAATTTAAACCCTTAAATGAGTAATACATTAAAAAAAAAAAAAAACTGTACTCTTACTTCTGGACTATGATTAAAAGTATGCAGTCAGATACTTGCAATGTGATTAGTTTGATACAGTTTTTAATGACTGCATTGTAGATCTTATCTTCAAAACAAATGCTGGTATAAATTTTTCCTTGCATATAGTTTTGTAAATTTTTGAAATACCACCCTAAAAAGAACATTTACACTAATGGTCCTTAAACATCTGTGAAAATACACAATTTGACTAATGCATATGTCATTTTTTTCAACCAATGAGCAATGCTGTTACTGCAGGAGTTAGAAAACTGCACTTGCATGTGTTTTATTTGATCACTTATTGAATATTATTCAGACTATGTTTGTTCGCTAAAAAAGTATAAGGCAATAAAAAAAATTTTTTTTTTCCTTTTAAAAATAATTATGTATATCTAAATTAAATTTTACACTCATTTTTTTATTTTTCATTTTAGTATGTGAATTAACATCATATTTTCTCATATACATCCAAAATATCGGATTTTCGTTACTGCAAAATCTTTTGTTTACATTTGCAAAGTGACTGTGGATTATAGACAATTGCGAATTATGGGTATGTGGATTATAAATCCTCAACTGTATATAATTTGAATTATTTAGTACCATTGTAACACTCAGCAGACAAAAGATAGGTGAAGATACCAACATAAAATAAATTTTAATTGAGATTTATTTCGATTAAAAATAGTCACGTTATTAATTTAATTTGAGTACCAATGATTAGTAAAAACATGTTAAAGTACTTACACAGAAGAGAAATGACACTAACAAAACACATAAGCCTAACGATGAGAGAATTTGCAAAACTGTTTATTAGTAACAGTCAACATTTGAGAAAAAAGAGAAAGGATAATCACCAAAGAGTTCTGTTAAAAAGTAAAAAAAAAAAACTGAATTCATGAATTGAAGATTGGAATTTTAAATGCTGAAAAATAGCAATGTTCACTCATCAGGAAACTTGCATTTCTGTTAGCATATGCAAGATTTCGGAAAACTGTATAGCTAATTCCAGCAAAAATATACAGCAAGTCTCTATCTTGCAACAAAACAAAAATTAAAAAGGAAATTGAATTAAAAAAAAAAAAAAAAATTAAAGTAATCAATAACACAAACCAAAATTTAAACAAGGAATAAGTAATTTAAGCAATCCACATGTTAAATGTTACTTACAGAGGTAGTAGAAATAAACAGGTTGCCAAACAAACATTAGTAAAAAGAAAAGATTAAAAGTTTAGAAATGATTAATCGATTTAGGTGCTACTGAAATACTTTAACTGATTGCATTATTAGTTAGTTATTAAACTTAAAAAGCTTTTAACAATTTTAAAAAAGGTGATTTTAAATTTTAAAGTTAACCTTTTTAAAGTTCAGTTTATTTTTAACTTTCAACGTAGCGTGAGCAAGTGCCATCTTACGTGAAAAAAGAGATTTACTTTAGGTAAATACTTAAAATGTACGGTTTAAGTTAGAATTTTTACGTAGTTGAGCTAAAATTTTAGTCTTAAGCAATCTCATCCAAAGGCCAACATGTCATGATTAAGACATTATGATTATTGGTGAATTAATTATTATTTATTATAGTTTTTAATTATTATTATTAAATTTTGAGATTGTAATTTTTTTTAAAGAAACCACCAAATTTGTTTATTCATTTAATGAAATCTGAAGTGATAATAATTAAACAAATTAAGTAGGAATAGTTGAGTCTTTCAATAATATCAACCAGAAAAAAAATATGTATCCTGCAATTGCAATAATACTATGCTTCCTTTTTTTTTTTTTTTTTAATAAATTAAATTCATCATCCCTCCCAACCATCCAACCATACACCACCACCCTTCTCCCCTAATCAAACATCTTAACTCCCAACCTCCACAAATATATAATATATAATTTTTTTTGTTTTTTTTTTTTTCTCTCGAATGAGGCTAAACAAAATTATTTTTCTTAAAACAACAAGAGTATTGGTTTGAGACAGTGTAGAACAATTGAAAAGGATTTTTTCTTCCTTTGCCAACAAGTTTAAATGATTTTACATTATAATTGAGGTAAAACATAAAACTTTCAAAATAAATTTTAAGAAATAAAGTAGTAACTACTGCTACTAAGGAAAGCAATTCCATATTTTTAGAGGAACAATACCTAATCACGCCGACAGCCGTGGCCTATGTTATTCTATGGAAAAGTTAGATTTCATGATAATTCATTACCTAATGTATTTTTTAAATTCTGTTTTCACATTCAGAGAATTTACGATCATTAAATTTCCTTTCAAAAATTGATTTTTTTTAAACGTAATTTTAAGTTCAAAAATCCAAATTTTCAATAAATGCATTTTTCTCTTTCTCATTCTTTCTTTCTTTTTTTTTTTTTTTTTTTTTTTTTTTTCTTAAATACACTTTTTTAGTTTTTACATGCATTCTTTTGTATTTAAAATTAGTACTAATACTAAAGAAAGATAGCTGCATGTGCAATTTTTTAAAATATGATTCGATGACTGGTGATTTAGCTTTTTTTCTAAATTTATTTTTCCCTATTTTCTTTCGCTTGTCTAGCAAAAGGAGAGAATGTAATTTTATTTTTTCATCTGATGACATATTGTTTTGATATACGCAATATTCTTTGCTATCAAAATGGCCAAAAGAAGATTGATTGGTCGGATTGAGAGGCAAATAAGATAGAAGTTCATAGATATATTTTTCGTCATGTAAATAAAATTGCTGATAGCAATTTTTTTTTTCTTTTTTAAGGATATAATAGTAATTACCAAGAAAGTTTTCTACACGGAAATTTTAAATTTCTACATTTATTATTTAAATGCTTACTTGATGCTTACCAGCATATACTTATTATGGCATCCATTCATCTGCTACTAATAAGTTTAGTTTTCTAATTACTCATTTCAAATTTAATCCAATCTAGTAAAATTACAGTGTAACCTTTTTGAAAAAACACTTTTCATAAGCCAAATATTTCTAATCGATAATTTTTAGCTACAGGCTCAATGACAAATTTTCTTTCATCAATAAACTATTATTTCCCATATCCCTCCCTGAGAGTCCATTCCTCTTTTCAAGTACAGTAATCCCTTAACATTCGCGAGGGTTACGTTCCAGGAAAATCTCTCGAATGTCAAATCCGCGAATGTTAAGTCTATCTTCTTATAGTAAAAAGGGGGTTAGGTTCCATAAAATCTGAATTAAAACAGCAAAGTATATAATACAAAAAAGATATTAATTTTTATCGTGTGCAAAAAATAATTTATGTAATAAATATATACATACATTATTTTATGAGTTATGTGAACAGAAATAGTTAGTAATTTTTGATTGTTAAAAGATCGTCGTTAAAAGATCGTCGAGCACTGATACTAATAGAGTGGACATTGCAATCCTTATAGTGAAACAAACATAAACTCAGATAAACCGTTTTTTTCCATGTGACCGTGGAATCCACAGTGCGCTAATCTGCTAAACAAGCCAAACTGTGGATTCCATGAACAATGGATGTGGAAGGGTGACTGATAACTGAAGGAATGTGGGATTATTACTAATGCTCCTGAAATATTCACTCCCTTTTTACAACTGACACTTAAAATTGATGGATAAGTATTTCACAGACCAAAGAAAATCCTTTAAATTTTACACACTTCAAAACCAAAAGAGAGAGAGAGAGAGAGAGAGAGAGAGAGAGAAAAAAAAAAAAAATTCGCGAATAATCGAGGCACTTATTCGCGAATGTTAAATCTTGCCGCATTTCTATGTTCGCGAATAATCAAAACTCGCGAATGTTAGAACCGCAAATGTTAAGGGATTACTGTACGCACTATTTGAGCTATTACATATTGTTGTGGTAGCCTGGTTGATAGAATGTCAATCTCGCAACAGAAAGATTGCGGATTCGATACTCAAGACTATCATGTACATCAGTGTCTGGTGAATGTAAAATTTGTCGTGGCTGCAATGTCCGCTGTACAAATACCTCGGGGGTATAACAAAGAGGGGAAGCCATTCCTTCCGCAGAAGATAAAAATTGTGATGGCTTGTCTTCGGACCACCACTGAGGAGTTAATCCCAAACCATCGCCAATTGCCCAATATGTACCTATTAATAAGACGTTTAATCAGCTTCCTCGCGCTATTTCATATCAAGAAAACTAGTTGAATTCTGTAACTTATAGATATTTCAAAACATGTTAGTGATGAAACTAAAATTAAAAATTTGCTTAAAGGATTACTTAGAATCAAAAATTGTTATTGAGAAATCATTATAACCAAACCAAACCTCATCTTATTTCGTCTTTATACAATAGCCATAACATACAATAAACAGGTTTTTTTTTTTTTTTTTTTTTGTAGCATGTAATATGCACAAAATTTTGGTTTCCTCATCACCTCTATTTAAAAACAAGCTCTCTGAAAGACTGATTTTTTATAATCCAATGGAATTAAAATAATAAATTTAGACAAATAAATTAATTACCAGATAATTTTATTTAAATTCATTTTTCTTGCCGAAATTCTTTTATTCGAGCTAAGGCCTTGAAATATCGTAAATTTAAGTTTTTGGAGGTAAGAATTTGATTGCACCTACTTACGAGTCAGTTGTGGGTGTCTGAAATGGGAGAAGGGCGCCACAGAGCGCGAATTTGCTAAGATCAGAATTTTCAAGGGTTGTGCATGGTAAGCAAACATGCTGTTGTAGGTGCCTGAAAAGGGAAAGGCACCACTCAGTGGGAGTTTGCTACTAACTTATTGTAAAAGGGTTCCGAATACGATCAGAATTTTCAAGAATCTTTTGTATGGTAAGCGAACACACTAGTGTGTCTAAAACAGGAAATCATGCCACAGGCACCCCTAAACAGGAATTTGTTATTTTTTTTTAAAGGATCGTGTATATGATGAGAGTTTTCAAGGGTCGTTTGCACAGTAGGAAAACAGGTTGTTATACCCGTTTAAAAAGACTATTTTAGATGTTTAATTAGATACTGAGGGCACCACAGACACCACCTCATGGGAGTTTGCTACAATCAGACATTTTAATGCGAACTTTTTTTGCTGGTCGGTGTACCAGCTGGTCGCCGAAGGCAGCTTGTGATACATAAAAATCTTAAGTGTTTTTCGTAACTAATGATAATTAACAAAACTATGATACACTTTCAATTGAACTTTAAGGTGCAAAACAGCGCCCTTAGAAACCTCATTATGTCACCCCATTTTTTAAAACATTGGGGGAGAGACTCCCCCCCCTCCCCACTCAAGCTACGCCCCTGCTATCTATCTATCTCTCTCTCTCTCTCTCTATATATATATATATATATAGAGAGAGAGAGAGAGAGAGAGAGAGACTGGTACATTGCAAGGTAAAGTTCCAAGTTGCATTGGAAAACAGAAACTGGTGCAAATTTGAAATAAGAGAATTCAATCACAGCTTATAAAAGTTAAAAAGAATAGAGTTCCAGCTTAAACTAAAAAAACAGCTGCTTGAAGATACTGAAGATGTCAATGAGTTCATGGTGAATTTTGTCAATGTTGTTCTGGAATTAGCAAAAAATGTTGCTGGCTTAGAAGATAAACCTATCAAGAAAACCTCGGAAGAGACACGACAGCTTATGGAAAAGAGAAGAAAAATTAAATGTAAGAAGGAAAATATTACTGTAAAGATTGAATTTTCAGAACTGTGTAAAACTCTGAGGAATAAGATTGTAGAAGATACTAGGAAATTTTACTGTAATATGATTCAGCTAGCCAATGAAGACGCAATTTCACCTAAACTCTTCAAAGCAGTACTTCAAGAAGTTAAAAAAAAAAAAAAACTAAATTGGGAAGAGAAAGGCATAAAAATTGATGGAGAGTTTTATAAATTATTTGAGATTTGCTTCAGGAATTAAACAAAGAAAGTAAACTCGTTGGATTGAAAATGAAGCTCAGTAAGACAGAAATTATGTCAAATTCATAGCTGTCAACTTGATATAGTCCGCAAAAAGAAAACAAACGCCATCCCCCCAACTGAGTTTGTCACAAATCGTCCTATAAATATGCGGTTGGTGTCAATCAATTAGTAATAATATCTAGTTTATAACGGTATAGATATTTTGTTTAAGAGGTCGTCTACATATTAAAACAGGCATCAACTTCTTTTTTTTTTCAATGCCAACTCCTATTTTTGGCTTCGTATTCAAATTTCTGAGATCAAGGAGGCGGTTCGGAAAAAGTCCTATTTATATACTTTAAATCAATTCTTGATAGAGTTAAAGCGAAAATGTATTAGGGGTCCATCTATATATTTAGAAAAAATAAATCATTATCTACCATAGAATGGACATTATTCATTAAGATTCATACCAGAAAAAGAGTACAAAAATCTTAATTATGAAATAAAACGAAGTTAATCTACAGAAATAATTGTATTCCCTTCTAAATTTACCTAAATAACTGCAGTTGACTCTTGTATAACGCGTTACTACAAAACACAATAAAAAAATATAGACTAGTACTCATACAGCTCAATAAACAGTCCCGTAACTTATATTTTTTTCTTCTTAAATATAATTTATGAATTTAAAAAAAAATTTAATAGTTTATTTTTAACAAAAATGAAATAGTTTATTATATTAAAATTTAAATAGCATGAGTCATATGAACCCTACAATATTCAGTTACAACAATGCAGATAGCAAGATAAAATAGTAGTAATATTGATAATAATAACAACAAGAGCTTCTGGCTCATTCAGAAGGGTAGGTTGATTTCTTTTTTCATATCAAGTAGTCGCCATTTTGAACCAAAATGGCTGCTACAAATTATTAATGGACTTGGTAGAAATATTGATGTGGGCTAACTATGCAGATCAGTTCATAAATACTTTTTATATGAATTTGAAATTTTCAAATGGCACTTGGAAACAGGATGGCAGGACAAGTTGGCAAGAAAATATATCAAATGCATTTGTGAGATAAGTCAACTGTACATATTTAGTTTGAATTAACTCTGAATTTCAAAAGTTATAGTGTTGACAAATTAAGTGGCCACCACTTCGATTAATAGGGCGGAGCAAGTTGCTCAGTGAACTAATCCAAGATATTATTAAGATAAGTCCACTGTCCAACTTTGGTTCAAATCAATTCAGTATTTCAAAAGTTATCGCGATAACAAATTCTCAAGTGGCAGTGTTCAAGTGGCCGTAACTTCGAAACAAAATTGCGAAGAAACTTGCCAATTGAAATCATAGATATTTCAATGACAATTCCATTTTTCAAATTTAGTTTGAGTTAATTAAACATTTAAAAAGTTATGATAAATTTTCAAGTAGCCGCCACTTGAAAACAATATGACAGAGCAAGTTGCCCAGCAAACTCATCCAATATATTTGAAGCATAAATTCACTGTCCAACTTTGGTTCGAATCAGTGCAGTATTTCAAAAGTTATTGTTAAGACAAATTTTCAAGTGGCAGTTTAAAAAGCAGCAACTTGGAAACAAAATGGCGGGGCACTTGCCCAGTGAAATCATCCAAGATATTTGTATAAGTTCATTGTCCAACTAATGTCCAGTCATTGTCCAACTAATGTCCAACTAATTCATTGTTCAACTAATTAAACTAATTCAGTATTTCAAAGTTATCGTAATAAGAAATTTTCAAGTGGCACTGTGATTTCAAGTGGCCATCACTTGGAAATTAAAAAGCAGAGTGAGAACCCAGCGAACTTATCTAAGATATTTGAATGATAAATTCACTACCCAAATTTGATATGAATTGATTCAGTATTAAAAATGTTATCATTATGACAAATATTAAAGTGGCCGCCACTTGGAAATAAAATGGCAGAGCAAGCTACCATGCAAACTTATCCAAGATATTTGAACTATAAGTTCACTGTCGAACTTTGGTTTGAATCAGTTTAGTATTTTAGAAGTTATCGTGATGGCACATTTTCAAGTGGCAGACTGATTTCAAGTGGCTGCAACTTGAAAACAAAATGTCAGAATGTTACCCAGTGAACTCATCCAAGATATTTATACAATAAGTTCACCGTCCAACTTTGGTTCGATTTGAATCAGAATTCAAAAAGTTATGATTATAAATTTTCAAGTGGTAGCCTGATTTCAAGTTGTCCCGCTTAATATATAACGTTCGCACCTTGTTGAAAATGGTGAATAAAGTTCATGAGACACTTATATGGTCTATGTATGTATCAAAATTAAAGCAAATCAGGTCTTAAAACACTTTTCTACAATGGGAATTTGAAATTTTCAAGTGGCCTCCACTTGAAAACAAAATAGCAGAGTAACTTGGTTAACAAACTCATTCAAGATATTTATAAGATAAATTCGCTGTCTAAATTTGGTTCAATTTGGAGTATTATTTCAGAAGTTGTCGTGATTATAAATTTTCAAGTGGCAGCCTAATTTCAAGTGGCCCCGCTTAAGTTAAGATAACCGCCACTTTGTTAAAAATGGTGGGTAAAGTTTATTAATAAACTAGTTTGAAATTCTTATATGATCTATGTACACATCAAAATTCAAACAAATTTGGAATACGCTTTTTACAATGTGAATTAGAAATTTTCAAATGGTCTTTACTTGAAAACAAAATGGCAGAACAACATGATTAACAAACTCATCCAAGATATTCATTAGATAAGTTCACTGTCCAAATTTGGTTTGATTTAGAGTATTATTTCGGAAGTTATCGTGATGTTAAATTTTCAAGTGGTAGCCTGATTTTAAGTGGCCCCGTTTAATTTAAGATATCCGCCACTTTGTTAAAAATGACGGATAAAGTTCATTAATAAACTTTATTGAGACCCATACGTGATCTATATTTACATCAAAATTCAAGCAAATCCGGCCTTAAATACGCTTTTTATAATGTGGATTTGAAATTTTCAAGCGGCTGCCACTTGAAAACAAAAAAGAAGAGCAATATTGTTAACGAACTCATCCAAGATATTTATCAGATAAGTTTGCTGTCCAAATTTGGTTGGATTTGAAGTATTATTTCGGGAGTTATTGTGATGACAAAATTTTCATTATTATATATAGATAGATAAACAAAGTGATTGCAATAGGTCGATTACTAAAGAAATCAACCTAATAATAATAGCGGTAAAAAAAAAAAAGTTTAATATTTAAGAAAAAAGAACTTATCTATTTCTGTTGGATATACTTTTATTTTATATAGTAAGCCCCGCATGAAAGTCTTTCTGTAAAGTGTTACATTTAATTTGAGGCGTACAAACCTACAATATACAAAAATGTAGATAAGATTTAAACAAAAATCTCTGAAAGGATATTTAATATTCACCAACAAAGAGATATTGTTCAAAAGCATTCCTATTTTGAGTAATAAGTCAAGCCTTTATACGTTTCTCTAAAACAGCAAATTCATGATTAAATAAATGAAATTTTGTCATCAACAATCGAAACTATAAATTTCATTCATTTATATGTGCTAGTATCGTATAAAGAGTCAAATGAAATAAAATTAAGAAAAAAAGAAACATTTTTTTAAGTATTGTTTCAGAAAAAGCCAGAGGATGGGGTTTATTATTTTTTTTTAGAATGCCATCAAAATTAGAATGCCATCAAAATTTCCTGCCTGCAATGCGTTAATTTTACAAAAATAGGATAATTTTTATTGTAAACATCGAAACCTTACTAAGAAAATAAAAAAAATAAAATAAAATTTTTCAATATTGGACTGAATTCACATAAATTGAACTGATAATGTATGTCCCACATAACACGATTTCCTATTGCCCAGAAGAAATATCCCGCATTATACAGGAGTCTACTGTACTTGAATTGTTAATTATGAAAATTGTAAGATCAGTATCTATATCTTTAAAGGTGATAAGACATATTTCTTTCTTTAAAATTTTTTTTCAATAATAAATGTGAATTTTACGCTGTGGTTAGAATTAATCAAAAGTAACATTTTATAAACTTAAAAAAAAAAAAAAAAAAAAAATCCACTATTTAATTCTGTATTAAAAAACATTTAATAAAAATTTAATATTTTATTATGTTACATCATGCGATAAAATATAAATAACATAGCTCACAAATGGTACAGAGAAAATTCGTAAAAAATCTTATAAATATTATTAAATATTAATAATAAAAATGATTATCGAATGTGTATTGCTATTTTAAACAATAAACATCACCTTACCACGTTTCCTAAAATATGACATTAACTTGAGATAGACGAACTCTACAATATTCAAATACAAAAAAAGGACAACAGTTTTAAAACTGAATTTTAGCAGTGGAAAAACTAGAAAAAGTTATTTAATATTTAAGAAGAGAGACTTAATATATCAGGATCGGATATGTTCCTATCTTGTAACACATAAGCCATCCCTTTACATATTTCTCTAAAACTTTACAATATAAAACAAAGCGATTTTACATATTCGCAATTAAATCATTTAAGTTTTGTCTTCAGCAATCGATGTAGTAAATGCCATTGAGGTTTATGAATATCAGCATCACATATACAGTCAAATACGACTATGCAAAATACTTTTTTTTTAATATTGTTTCAGCGATATAGTGAGCGAGGCTTGTTTTCTGTTGGAATTCTTTCATAATCTCTCGCCTACATTGCTATAATTTTACAAAAATTAGTCAATTTGTATAATAAACATTGAAATGTTGCTTAGAAAACAATAAGAATAACATAAAGATAAATTAAAATAGTGTTCCATCAGATTATATACAGATTTTTACTACTTTCAGATGATACAGATTACATCAAGTAACGGCCCCCTAACAGCAATAAAAAATTAAATATCACTGTATCTCAAAAAATAATCTTAGGAACAAACTGTAAATTTGAGTTGGGAACCCATGATTTTGATGATGCCTGTTCTATTTGCGCAAAAATTAATATAGGTCATAATTCATAATTTTTTTTTTTTAATATGAATTTATTAATAATTTTCATAATTTTAAAAATGTTTTTCAATCAAAAAAATGCATGAAATACATTTGGGTCACTTCATTCTAACATATAAAAAGAATAAAATTCGAATATAGTAATTGTTTGGGAAGATATGAATTAATGTTTGTCACATTCATTCAACATTAGCATCCCCATATTTTGACAGCTTACAACTCTATGAAAAACTGAGTGAAATATATAAACTATATCCCTTTCTGTGATAATTTGATCCAAATAATTTTTAAAAATTATAAAAAAATAGGGGTTACCATTGAAAAAATTTAAATTTGTGCCAATTTTAATATGTAGGTGACCTCCTAAGCAAAATCTAACTATACCGTTATAAACTAGACGTTATTACAAATCTATCGGTACGAGCGGCATGTTTCTATGATAATTTACAACAAAATTAGGCAAGGGGAGACTTTTTTTTTTGGCTGGCTGTAGCTTTAAAAATAGGAAGATTTCTACTTGATAAAATCTTTTTGTAAAAAAATAGAACCGACTCCAAAAAGAAACTGCTATTCAAACAACTAAAAAAAGAAAAAAAAAATTGGCATGAAATGAAACTAAACTGCGCCTAAAAGTATAAAATAATTTCCTTCGCCAAACAACCTATAACACTACAATTAATCATAACTTTTGAAGTCGGCGCAAAATTAAATAAAATTTAATTAGTTTTTAAAGGTTTGTTTTTAAATCGGTAGCAACAAATGCTGTTGTCTCGAATGATCCATTTTCATGTTTCCTTTATTATTTTATCACTGTATACAATTGGTTCATTAGTAGCATCTATATAGAACAGTGAACGTTCTTCACAATGCGGTATTTATGTTTCTACGAAGAGTTTCCTTTTCAAATTTATCATAAATTTGATAACTATCATCCTTGGTGACTTTTGGATTTGGCTATTAAAACGTAATGCAAAAATATACAAGCAAGATATATATTTTCATAATATATATTGTACGAAGTATTGCTTCATATTCTTGATTACTTTCTTAATATACCCCATCAAATTAATCATGATATCCCAAAGAAATTAAATATGTTTGCCAGATAATTTTGCGATTTTTCTTTCACCTAGGACATCAGATATCAGCATCTTCGCCAACTTTTGCTGCTTACGAAATCCTATTTGTTTTCTTGAATCAAAGTAGTTTTCGGCTGCATTTTGCAGGTGACAATGTGAGATGTGTATTTTGAATAGGATATGTTTTTTGTATTGAATAAAGGTATCAATTTTTATTTAATTTTGCGCCGACTTCAAAAGTTATGATTAATTGTAGTGTTATAGGTTGTTTGGCGAAGGAAATTATTTTATACTTTTAGGTGAAATTTAGTTTCATTTCATGCCAATTTTTTTTTTATTATTTTTTTTTAGTTGTTTGAATAGCAGTTGCTTTTTGGAGTCGGTTCTATTTTTTTACAAAAAGATTTTATTTTTCTCTTTTCAGTGAAAACTTATTCATATAGCAGAACATCAGAAGACATTCGACGGCAGTTTCACAAATCACAACTTCCAAGAAAAGTGACATAACTCAAAAAATGGTTTATGTCACTGAAAAATACATGAAATGCATCCAATGTGAACAAAAAAATTACATCTCCATCTAGAAAGTTATCCACTCGAGAGACAGTTGTGCCAGTTTTATTCTAGTCAAGTTGTTTTTAAGTTGATTTTTCTCAAATGCTGCATTTTTAAGTTGTGTCACTTTTCTTGCCTTTAACGGATATGAGCAAAAAACTATCTGTTGAATGAACATACGTTAAAATAAAAAGTCTTTAAAAATGTAAAGTACGGATACGCTGTATTCATAACAAAAATTCTGTTAGGCATATATATTGAAATTTACAGTGAATACGTGTCACTTGCTGCGCTGGAAATGGCGCAGCGGTAAAATTCAAACAAAGAGCAAAATATGCATTGCAGCTGATGGACAGTAGTTTCAACATCGATGCTTACACACAGCTTTTACCAGTGTAGCTGCATCTGCATGCATTCAGCAGTTAGAGTGAGAACAGACGTTTGTGAGTATCCTGTAATTTGTATCCTATAATCTTAAAGAAATCATAATGAAACCTATTTCAGGCCAAGATCATTACGACAACAAATAAAATATTAAAATTAAATCATCTCTTACGAAGTTATCAGCTAACAAATTTCAACAACAACAACAATAAGAAACATGGTTTGTATTTAGAACCTCTTCCTTAATGAAGTCGGTTTTAAACATCTACACGTTAATCGATGTGACCGCTTAAAATAACCATACTTTGAATTTTACACAGCATAAAGGACACCCGCTACACTACAACATCTGCAATGTCGTTCAAGTGTGCACAAAATAGGAAATTGTGAACAAACAAATGCAAGTTTTATGCGTTTTGTTTTTAGCATTAATGTCTAAACCATCTTTTAGTACTAAATCGATGATGCTCTGCAGTTTTATAATTCACTTTTTTCCCCTGTCTTCAACCTTTTTCGAGATACGAACTCTAACTCCACTATTTTCTACCAGGTGGTGCTGTAGGCGGTTCAATCGCATAGCACATGTCCACTTTACTATACCTACATACCACTTTTATGACTATAGCTGCAGCTGTTCAGCAGTTAAAAGAGTCGGTACCGACTTTTTGGGCACCCCGTATTTTCTTTTGATCGTAAATATTTTATAATGGGACCTATTTCAGACCAAGACCTTTACAATAAAACAAAAGTATCAAAATCGGATCAACCGTTCAGAAGTTATGAGCTAACAAACAAAAACAAAAATCATACGCTTTGAATTGAGAACTTCCTCCTTTTTGAGGTAAGTTAATTAGAGCATCTCTTACGAAGTTATAAGCTTACAAACACCAACAACAACACATAGCTTGGATTAAGAACACCCTCCTTTCTGAAGTTGGTTGAAAACGACTTTGCGCAAAATCGATGTGACCGCATACAGTAACAGTATTTTGAATCACAGAGTATACGTGTCATCCGCTACGCTGCAAAGTGTGCAATGTAGTTCAAGTGTGCACAGTGTAGGAAATTGTGAACATACAACTGCACGTTTTAAGTGTTCTATTTTTAGCAATAATGTCTTAAAACTCTTCTTTCGTAGTAAACCGATGATGTTCTACAACTTCGTAATTAACTTTTCTCCCATCTTGAACCGTTTTTGAGATAGGAGCGCTAATTCTGCTGTTTTTCACCAGATGGCACTTTATTTTCCTTAGATTGTAAAGATATTACACAATGGGATCTACTTCAGACCAAGATCTTTACAACAAAACAAAAAGTATCAAGTAACCGTATTTTGAACTATATAGTGTATGTCTCACCAGCTACGCTACAACGTGTGCAATGTAGCTGAAGTGTGCATAGTGTAAGAAATTGCGAACAAACAAATGCACGTTTTTAGCATCAATGTCTAAACTATCTTTTTGTACAAAACCGATGATGCTTTGCAATTTTATAATTAACTTTTTCCCCCTGTCTTGAACTGTTTCCGAGATAGGAACGCTATCATGGATATCTAAACTATCTTTTTTGTACTAAATCGGTGATACTCTTCAACTTTGTAATTCACTTTTTTCTCTAGAATCGTTTTCAAATAAACGGAACAATAACTCCACTATTTTCCAACAGGTGGCGCTGCAAGCGGTTTAACCTTGTACTGCATGGCCACTTTTCTATACTTACATACCATTTTTATCACTATAGCTGCAGCCGTTTAGCAGTTAAAAGAGTTAGGACTGATTTTTTTGGGCACCCTGTATTTTCTTTAGATCGAAAAGATATTACAATGGGACCTATTTCAGACCAAGACCTTTTCAACAAAACAAAAAGTATCAAAATTGGAGCATCCGTTCAAAAGTTATGAGCTAACAAACATTAAAAAAAACATACGGTTTGAGTTGAGAACCTTCCTTCTTTTTTTGAAGTCGGTTAAAAATAGGAAGATAAAGGAAGATTCTGTAATAGGGAAATTAAAAAACTACTATACTTTTAAACAATTTTAAGATATATTTAATTTTTAATACAAGATATCTAATATTTTATGGCAAGTTTAAACTTTAATAAAATAAAGTCCTGAAAAATTTCCTTGGTAGGTTTGTAACATAATGAGAAAGAGAGAGGGGAAAAAAATCACAGTAATGTATTGAAAATCTACACTGTACATTTCCTACATTACATTTTCAGCTACTGATATTCTGAACCTTGCTTGAGATTTATGTTTGGTGATAAAGTATTTTAAACTTATTGAGGAAAAACAAATAGATTCAAACAAGTTCAGTATTAAAGTCTAAAAATAAAATAACAAAACTAATGTGCAAGAAATATTAAGCATTCCTATTGCTTCATTGGCTCTAGAATCTAATAAAACAATTTTATTCTGAACACTGACTTTATTGTTGTAGATTGAGAAAGCTTGAGCAAAAGAGGATTGCTAGCTGGAAATATGAAAGTGGGATAAAATATGTATATATATATATATATATGAGTGAGAAATAACTCTTCTACTAAAGGAGCCCAAAAACTTAGCCCAATTCAAGAGGGTTTATCATCGTCTCCTTAAATCAGTAACCAAAGAAACTGTACAAAATGCCATGACGACAGCTAGAAGCAATCTTTGCAAAATGGGACTTAAAGGTTATATTCTTCAATTTAAAGTATCAAAAGTGATTAAAAATGTTTGTTTGTCAATTTCATGCAAGTAGCATTCATGTAAGTAATATTTTGTTGAAAATAAATGAGAATCAAGTTGTCTCACTCTTATCGTGGACGCGCTTTACTTGAAAAATCACAGGGTGTCACATTTAAAGTTAAAAAAAAAAAAAACATGTCTGGATTATTTTTTCTGGAAAGGGGATACCATCCCTTATCCCAATACCACTACTAAAAAATATAATTTTGTGTTTGCAAGTTATGCCTAAAAATAAAATAAATAAAAAAAAAGTACAAAAAATTAAATCAAAAGGAAATGCACCCCATACATGGTCTGAGCCATACCTTGCTATTTACCTCGTATGATTTCTTTGCTACTGGCAGGTAAACTCTAAGTTATTCTATGGAGAAATATGTTACGAGTTATTCATTATTTAACGTATTTTTTTTTTTCTATGTTTACATTCAGAAAATTTACGACCATTAAATTTGCTTTTGCTTTTCAAAAACTTTTTTTTTTTTTTTTTTTTTTTTTTTTTCAATGTTTCACTTTGAAATTACAAAGTGCAAAATAGTATTCTGTTCAATTTTTTCCACCTTATAACTTCAAAATAAAGAATAAAAAATTAAAGAAATAAATTTTGAGGGAAATGTCATAATCAAAAAATCCAGAATAATTAAGTTTGTCTTTGTTTCCCCCAAAATTTATTTCTTTAATTTTCAGAAAATTCAGAATTAAATAAAAAAAAATAAAAAAAAAAAAGAAATGAAAAAAATTCAGAATAAAAAAAAAAATAAAAAATCATTTCAATTTTGCACCAATATCAGAAGAATTCCCCTTCCCCCCACCCCCAATTAAAAAATGAAAAAGAAAATTGATAACTTCGTTTTAAATTATCACAGATCTATGGTTCAACCATTCATTTTAAACGTATTTACCATATTGAAAAGATACTCATATTGAAAATTTACACCACCTAGAGGGGGTACTTCTCCCGGAATGGGGGGGGGGGGGGTTGATTCTCACACATACAAACTTTTTTCTTCCTAGTTTACTACTACTGTTAACAATAATCCATATTAATTTTACAATCACGCGTTAAAAATAAGTCATTATGTACATTTGTATGAAATTTGGTTCTATACTACCATGTTAAAAATTTAGAAAAAATGGTATCACAGTGCCATCTGTTGAGCAATTAATCCCCAAATCTAGTCAGCACCAGTTTATGTCAGAGTCAAACTAAATATCAAGTTTGGTTAAATTTTATTGATTGGTGATACATACATACAGACATTTTCTCAAAACAGTCAAATTGTGTTCAGGATTTCACAAAAGGTGTAAATCCATGAAAAACTGGAGAGTTTGAAAATTTTCCCGAATCCAATACTTTCTTCTTATATTAAACAGAAGAAAGTTAAAGAGAAAAAAAATATAAATAGTTCTAGTAATTTTCCCTATATAATAAAATAGGATTCGGCTGCCAGCAATGACATGTGGAGAGTCTGTGGAAGATACAGAAAGTATACAGACACCTTATTTATCAGAGGTTAATCCAGAACAAATTTAGTGCCACAATGAGGTACTTTCACAAAGTCAACTTCAGGCAAAGGGGCACCTTCACAAAATCAACTTTCAGCAAAGAGGCACCTTCACAATGTTAATTCTCAGCAATATAGCTGCACACTAAAAATTTATACAAGCTTCACTATATCAAACACAAAAAGAAAAAAATAATAAAACCCTTAAATTTGAATATGTACTGGAGACAATGGTAAATATCTGAGTAAACACTTGCTTATTTTACATGTTAAAAACTACTCTCGCCATATATATATGGGTCATTCTCTGAAAAGTGGTCATTTCATGTCCCAGTAGTCTTGAGGGTATATTTTTAAAAGCACAAAAACAAAACGCTGTTTAAACTATCAATATTAGTTGGTTTTACATATAAACTGTTATTCTTTGGTTATTGGAATTCAAATATAATTTTTAAATAATTTTTAAAATGCAAAATATCATTCCCTCACTGTGTCCCCATTCCCACATGTAAGTAAATAAAATGGTTTCTATAGTATTAAAGCATGTATATTTGGATTATTTGAATTAAAAATTTATTAAACATACTTTAATAAATATTTATCCATTATACTACATTTATATATTATGCAATGAAAGAAATTAGAAGACACTTTATTGTTGTCCCTGGTATTAGATATCATTCCCTCATCAAACTATAATCACACCCCTACTTACTCCATTAATGGCAGCCCGTGCTTTATATAAGTCAAACTTAATTTGTATAGCAGCAAAGTAAAAAGCCATGTTCGAAACTTTTTACAATGAGTTGCATAAGGCTCTCAAATGTTAGATTGAAATACAGTATTTTTATTATACGTCATTCCCTCACTCATTATAAAGTTAACTAAAATAAATCAAATTTGCTTTTTTATGATATTATATTAATAAAAATATGTTTTAATAAATATTTAGTGTTTGAAAATATAACTAAACTTAATAATATTTTTATAAAGTAGTTTTTAGAAGAAATTTGTCATTCCCTCACAGTCATTCTCTCATTTTTCTAATTAATAAAAGTAATTGCTGTATCAAAATTTATCAGATACAGTTTGGTTTATATTATTTTTTTTATTAATTGTAACATATGTGTACAAGTACAAAAAAAAAAAAAAAGAAATTGGAGCAATTTTATTTGGACTAAGGTTTTATCTTTTTTACTTAAAAAAAAAAAAAAAAAAAAAAAAAAATGCCCACTTTTCAGAGAATGACCCATATATACCATAAAATCCCGAAAGTAACCCCCCCCCCTTTTTTTTTTCTCCATCCAACAAAGCTACATCCAATCTTCGGGCGCACTTACAGTACGCCAGCATTGCAAGTTAAGTTTGGCATTGAATTAAGTTTTAATATTTATATATTATTTCTAATTTAACTAATTTTTCATAAAGTGTAGGATGCATGTTAACAATGGAATCATTACACAGTTTTTTTTACCTTTAATGTAAGAAATTACATTTACTATTTCCTTTTAAGTAAGTACCGTAAAATCCCGAAAGTACCCCCTCCATCGAATATAACCTCCCCTCCCTTTTCTTCATTTTTTTTTTAAAGAATCTTGATTATAACCCCCCCCCCCCCCACCTGAAATTTATCCGTTTTACTTTTCAAAAAAAGGGGGGGGGTACTTTTGGGATTTTACGGTATATATTTTACAGCTGTTTCATTTTATTTTTTAATTGTATTTTAAAATTAAATAAATTGCTTTGTGCATTTTAGTTAACTGGTCAGAAACATTATTAATTTTCACAAACTTACTTGATTTTTTTCACAAAAATATTTTATAAATTCACAAATGGGGTACCATTTTAAAACACCTGAATTAAACCTTGTTTATATAGATTACTTAACCATTATACATTAATAACAGTCATTAAAAATTATGACTTTCTAGCTTTATACATGTTTAAAATGATGAAATCATAACTTCTATGTTCTGTTTATTAATTTCTATTTGAATTGAATAATTATTTATATTTTTCTTTGAATAGCTTTGTTTACTTGTAGCCATTAATGTATATTTCATTTTACAAGACTTCTGTAATTTAGAGACTTTAAAAATTTTCCAGAAAAAAATCCATTTCAATTTTTTTTAGAAAATCCAGAATTCTACATAAATAAAAATGGGATGTCACTATTAGAAGATTTTAATGTTAAAAAATAATAATTTTTAAGGAAACTGTCACCTCTTTAACAAATAATACCTGCTGTGCGCAAAAAATAAAGTTACAAATCGTCTCCAGTTTTTTACTACTGCAGGATTATTGATAAATTAATTATTTTTCCAATTTGCTTTTAATCACAAAAGTATTCAGCGAAAGTTCAAACCAGGCACAGTCGAACCTCGTTAACGTGAATCTAAAGGAGGATAATAAAAATCCTCATGTTATCAGTAGTTCATGCTATCAGTAACTAATCTTCGTTTTGACAGGAATTGTGGAAGCAGTTCATGTTAAAAGTAATTCACGGTAACAGTGTTCATGTTAATGAGGCTTGACTGTATACTATAAAGACAAAATTAAAAAGCAATGGATTTAGCTTTTTTTTTTTTTTCTAAACATACAAAAATAGAAGCTCAAAATCAAAAGTGTGCAGAAAGGGCGTAGCCAGAAAAAAAAAAAAAGAAAAAATTCTGAAGGGGTTCAAACTTTGATACATAATATTTAGTTTTAAAAATAATGTATAACTGAAAAATTTTCCACAAATTTGCAAAATTTCAGGAGGGGGAGATTAAATCCCCCCCCCCCCAACCCCTCTTTGGCTATGTCCTTTGTGTCCAGTGATTTTTTTTTTTTTATATTTAGCACATATGGCAAGATAATTAGAATTTAAATACTCATGAGGAAATGTAACATATCAACTTACCCGTCACCTATGCTGGCCAAGTCAGGTAATAATTCACTAAAAACTTCAGGTAATATCCTAATATACATTTGCATTTTTCTACCAATATATTCTTCTTTCAATTTTTTTACATGTCTTCGGAACATTTTTTGGGCATCATCATGACCAAATAGTTCACAATAATGAATAAAATCTTGATTCTGTGCAAATTTTTTACTGACATCTCTCCATAATGCTCTGTAATCTGTCACCTGTGCTCGTATTAGAGATTGGTATGCTTCAGTACAAAAGTCTAGGACTTCTTTCCTTGACCTAGCAGAATCGAAGAAGGGCACAAGTTTGGCTTTACCTTTAGTCCGATCTATCATTTGTGCTGTAATTATAAAAGTTAAATCAACATTTACATTTTCATGTGCAGACGTTTCCACAATTGGAATGTTATTTTTAAATTCTTTCCGACTAACTAAACGTTCAGCTTCTTTTACATACATTTCTTTAGCTTCATCGTTTTTTGTAGTGGCAAGGACAATGGGTTTCTTTGTTTTAATGAGATTATTAAGAATTAAAGCTGTAAATTCAACCTGTTTTTCTATACTCCTGCCTTGTACTTCACTGACATCAAAACAACAAACAAAACCATCAATATTAATTTTTCCGTCAGGTAATAACTTTTGTTCATATTCTTTTTCAATGCCTAGAAAATTAAAAGAGCAAGATAAATGATACATTTAGAAAAAAGTGCTTAAATTAAATTATACAAGAATTTGTCAAAAAATCAATTGTCCTGCTTGAAAAACTAAAACTGAGTCAAAATTATACAATAACTGTAAAAACAAAAAAAATAGTTAAGGCACATCAGTCAGATTCATGATTCTCCCTCCCCATATAAATCAATAATATTTTTATTGATCATATAAATCAATAATATTTAAGCATGTATCTCATACTGAGTTTTTAGATTCCACTCTTTGAACATGTCACCTTTAATCTTCATCAGAATTTAAATATATATATCAGGGGTGTTTGCATTCCTGAATTTTTATTTTATTTTTCACCAGTAATTTTTTAACAGTGATATTATTAGTACTTTTCTAGTAATGTTTAGCAATTAAATATAGCCAAAAACACAATTCGTAATTACTGGTGGGGAATTAAATAAAAAATCCGGAATGCAAACATCCCTGATATATATATTTAAGTAATCTAAGAGCTCTAATTTTTAATCTCGAAAATAAAAATATTTAAATTTATTCTTAAAAAAAAAATTGCTCATTAAGACCAACAACATGCCCAAAGAATGGAATTCAAAAAACAGAATTTGAAAAACTCCATAAGATATTTTTAGAATATGAAGCAACAAAAATCTCTCACGAAGAAAAAAAAATATGAATCTGACTGATGTACAACTTTAAGAATTTTGTGCAAAATCTATCAACACAATCACCTCTTTTATTTAATCATATGTCAAGATGTGGTCCAAGTTTTGTATGCCCTCAGTGAAGAATTCCTTTTGAACATGATATAACATTCTTGGCTTACAGCTTTCACCTCACAATCTAAATGATGTCTTTGCTTTCTTTTACGGGACCCCAAGATAAGCACTATAATGGTGATTTTGCACTTCCCAGTTCAACTTCTTCAGAAGATTACACATTCGTTCTCAAGCATACTACATCACTTTATGATAGTTTAAAACG
The DNA here is from genome assembly GCA_963930645.1 of Salticus scenicus. Lineage (NCBI taxonomy): Eukaryota > Metazoa > Arthropoda > Arachnida > Araneae > Salticidae > Salticus > Salticus scenicus. Next base: position 328,834,491 of record OZ005651.1, read on the forward strand.
ATATTACATTTTCGTGAGAAATATAATACACTTGCTGCAGTGGCAGATCCAGAAGCTTTTTTTTTTGGGGGGGGGGGGGGGGCTCCCCCCCAGATCTGCCACTGACTTGCTGATAAATTTCAATGCCACTACAGCTTTTCATAAAAAAAAAAAATAAAAAAACTGCATTTCCATTTTGGATACCACACACAGTTGCTAAAATAAATTCACCATTGACTAGCAAAAAAAACTTACAAATGTCACGTCAAAACTGATACATCACATGTTGCAGATTAATACTAAAATGTCGTTCCAAAATTATATCGAAGTAACTTTTCACTGAAAGTTTTTATGAAAACTGCAACTAATTTTTTGACTGAGCTATGTAAAGACTAGTGCAAACAGTATATACACTTACCAAATTTCTATTGCTAAATTTGATGTAAAAAAGCAATTTGTCAAGCATGAAACAGAAATAAATTTAGTAAAATCTTTGCTAATTTAGTAACATTCCTCATCAAACTGATATTTTAAAAGCCTTTTAAATTCACCATCCATTAACTGATTTAAATCAGTGGTATTACAGTCAAAAAACAATTTTGAATATTAAATATCTAAACTAAAAATTAAAATATAACAAATTCAAAAAATATCTGCATAATTTACAAAGTTCATTATACGTACAAACTAAATTTTAAATGTACATAATATGTATAAACTTTTTGGCAATCCAGTCATTTAGCATTTTTAAAAGACCTAATCACAGATAACACATGGAAAATCAGGGGTTGATCTAGGCAAAAATTAGGTCTGTTTTGATGTCCCTTCACAAAATTCTACATCATACAAAGGGACCCTTAATAATATTTTGTTTTATAAATATGATTCTTTTATAAAATATCTGTGTGTGTGGGGGGGGGGGGAGGTCGTCTTTCTAAAGGGTCCTAACCTGTATTTACACAAGTTTCAGAGAAAACCATCAAAAGTTGTATGAAAAGTTAGCATGTGTAATAGTGCCACTAGCATTCCTATTGTGAAAACAATAAGAGATAGAAAAAAAAGGCAAATTATGAGGATGTTGAGCATCATCGATTTAGTACAAAAAGACACCTCATAAACATGAACGATAAAAATAGTACAATTAACACTTGCAATTATCTGTTCATGATTTCCTAGATTGTGAAATGATGAAACTACGTTAGAAGAAAAAAAACCTAGTTATTACAAAAAACCTTTATTTTTTATGTCTAAACTTCTCGTTGTCATTGCAATGCACTTTTGGACTCGTGTTTGAACTTCATGTTGTACACATTTTACTGTATTGGGTGACATGTGTACTACATATAGTTCAAACAAGGTCCAGATGGGTATGGGATTCATAAAAGTGGTGTATAGGTATAGTTTTAAAAAATAAAAAAAAAGAGAGAGAAGGCTATGTGCTACTAATAAGGCCACCTATAAGCCTACCTGGTGGAAAAAAGTAAAGTAATGCTATACTACAGCACCTAGAATAAACAGTGTGGAAAGCGGCGAATAAAATTGTACTAAAAATACTAAGCCTGTCACCAGATGTCATTGTAATCGAAGCTAGTGTCACAACAACAAAACTGAGACTCCCTATTGGTTAATTATATGCTTAGATCACGTGATTAAATTGACGAAACTGGGAAAAGCCAATCAGGTCTTCGATTTGAGCAATAGCTTCGATCACAGTGACATCTGGGTAAGCTTAATTTTTGTAGCATCATTTTAACATCACGGTTATAGGCGATTGCCACACTGTTTATTCTAGACGCTGTAGCTATACACAACTTTCCATGCAACTTCTATTTCAGCCGACATTTACTCCAATTCTTGGAGGCCAAAATCTAAAAGACAGTTGCAAAAGTTGAGTTAAAGATTGTCCAAAAAACTGGTTTGTATAAGTTCAGTTTGTGTCAAAGTGCACTTATCTAAGACCAATGAGAAGTTTCCGTGGTAGAAGGAAGAAAATTATGAATGACTTCGCACTGGTCTTGTCTTAACTCGCCTTATATCACAATCTTTCTTTTCACTGGTTTATCATCGTAGGAGAAATTGTTAGTACAAACTTTTTTTTATGATTACTCAAAAAAAATTGTTTATACTCTCAACTCCTATTACATTGGATGTTAAGACGATTTGAGCCAATAAAATTGACTCAAATTAACAATCGACTCAAAAGTTGTATGGTTAGTTGATTGGTTGTGGAGATCCCAGTGGCGGAAAGTTTTGTAGCTGTCTGTGACAGGCTTTTAAAATTTCATAATCTGTCTGCAAAATTTGCGTGTAATCAGGGGTGAAAATGAACGTGAAGGATTCGGTATGAGTATGATCCCGTAGAATCTCAGCAGGTAACAGGAGAAAAGAATACACGCATTACGCTGCCTATCAAGGGAGATCTAGGCTTCCTAGGTCGTCGTTGTTAAGCACTGTTTTGTGTGTTCCTACCAAGGCACCTATAGGGGGGCTCTAGAGTTCCTACCAGAGAGCGTCTAAGACGTCATACATCGGTAGCACATTGTTGTGGGCGAAAAATGTCTGGAAATTGCTGACAATTTTTTATGACTGCAGACAAAGACTGTCCGAAAGTTGTGGGCAACTTTTTTTATTAGTGCTGACAAAGACTGTCCCGAAAGTTGTGGGCAACTTTTTTTATTAGTGCAGACAAAAACTGTCTGCAAGCCGTTTTTCTATGTCTGCGACTATGTCGCCGTGTCGCGGTGTTTCTGCCACTGGGGGGTGGGGATTAAGGCTGACTGACTGAACTAGAGTCCTAGGCCTGAGGAGGAATGAGGATGTTGTACATCATCGATTTAGTACAAAAAGACACCTCATAAACATGAATGACAAAAATAGTATGTTTAAAACATGCATTTATCTGTTCGGGATTACATTGTGACATGATGAAACTACGTTAGAAGGAAAAAAAACTAGTTATTATGAAATACCTCTCTGTCAGTTGCAAAGCACTTTTGGATTCTTGTTTGAACTTCATGTTATATACATTTTAGTGTATTGGGTGACGTGTGCTACATATAGTTCAAACAAGGTCCAGACGGGTACTGCAGTTGACTGAGAGAAATTTGAACAATAAAAATAAAAATAACTTGTGGTAACTTTTTTTTTGTTGTTTGTTTTTGTTTATAAGATTGTTTTGTCACATCTCAATGTAGGAAATCATGAACAAATATGTGTTTTAAGTGTTCTATTTTTAGCATTAATGTCTACAAGGTAACTAACATTTCGTACCAAATCGAAGATACTCTACAACTTTTCAATACACTTTTTTCACACTTACTGTTATCGAGATAGAAATACCAGCTAGTGCTGTAAGTAGTCATATCTAGTAGCACATAGACACTTTAATATATTTAGACACCTTTTTTTTTTTTTTTTTTTTTCTGTGACTATAGTTATAACCATTCAGCAGTTAAAAGGAGGAGGTGGACTTTAATTTATACATACACAAGGTGCCAACTGAAGTAAATTTAATCAAAATTTACCTATCTTTTATAAATAATTGTTATTAACCTTACACAGTTAATGTTTTGTTCAAATAAATAATTTTAAAAAATTCTATAAGGAATATATTTGCCACTCTTATATCAAAATATAAGTGTTCAAAGTATTTACAAATTTAAAAAATACATAAATTATAAATAAAAAGGAATTACTGACTCATATAATAGGTAAATTTTTTTTGTATTAAAAAAAAATGAGAGGGAGAGAGAATCAACCTTTTGCACTCAAGTTCTTTTTTGTCCGGGCAAACCAGTAACTTAAGACAATTTTCTGCATATTTGGTAAATTTCTTACTTTTAACATATGATTTCACACACAATTTAACGTTTAAAACTTTTATATTTTAACATTTTATGTATCTTTATACTTCAAAGGAGGACATTTACTAAATATTAACTCATTCCTGACCAAGTGCGTAATACTTTTGCAAACACCAGGGGTCTGTCCAGACTTTTCACACAGGGTCCTGTTTTTGTGAAATTGTGAAAAATTCTACAAGTAATTTTGTGAATCTAAATTTAGTGTGAAAGTAAAGTTTTTCAGAACTTTTTGGTTAGGGTCCTCTTTTTGTGAAATTGTGAAAAATGTAATTACGCAAAATAAAATTACAATTAAGATTTCATTTTTGAGAATGATACTTCAATTTTACAGAACTAAACTCACATATATGCATAGAAGCTCTTTATAAATTACAAATTGAATATCAGCCTTTTGGGAAAATACAACAAAACACGTACGATTATTAAGGCAGTCTGCTAAGTCTGTTTTAAAGGAGAAAAATTTTGTGAAGTCCTTTTAAGGATAAAAAAATTTTGTGAAGGGTCCTGTTTTAGGATAATAATTTTGTGAAGGGTCCTTTTTTAAGATATAGAATTTTGTGAAGGGTCCTTTAACGGACCCAGGTTTGAATCTGGACAGATCCCTGAACACTGATGCAGATTCACATCTATGGATACAAGTACTACTTTGATTAAAATGAGTATAAAAAAAGACATAAAAAGACACGAAAATAATAACACACGTTATTGCAGTGCATGTCCATTATCCTGAAAGGGTTAAAGATTGGCAGTTGTTTTATATTGTATGTATTGTTCAATGCACTCATGAAGTGATGTTGTCCAAACCAAATCTAAATAAACAGCATTATCGCTTAAATAATCGCATCAAATCAAATGGTGACTCTCGTTCACCTCTCCCATTAATGTATCAAATCGAATGGCGACTGAGTAAGAGTCATCTCTCAAGTATAAAGGGTTAAAAATAAAAATTCATAAAAAAAGTTATATGCAAACAATTAACATTGGCATTATGGTGCTTTCCATATACCTGCAACTGCAAACAGTAGTCATGGAAAAGCAAACTTTTTGCTCATATTATGGAAAGTTAATGATTATAATTTTGCAGTTTGCTTGTGTAATAAGCAAACAAAATTAAAAAATGATACTTCATGTTAACAAACTAAGAAAGCATAAGGTGATAAGTAAATAAGTATATATAAAAAAGGCCCATTCAACATGATATATAGCTTAAACTTAAAAAAAAAAAAAAAAAATCTTTCTATACATTTTTATACCTCTATTAGTTTAATAATTTACTGCACAAAAATATTTATTATAACATAAATTTATTAAAAAGTAAATAAATTTATTACATCATTTAGTTTGACATTGTACACACAGTATAAATTTCTGAATTTCACCAGTGCACTTTCCTCAAACATATCTTCTACATTCTTTTCAGAAAAAATCAAGAAATGTCAAAATTGTAAGTGAACTGAATATTGCATACAACTAAATTTGATTTCCAGTCAAAATGACTGCTGCAGTAATTATAGTGTTAATATTACATATTACATAATACTTTATTGTTTTTAAGCAATTTTTTTTTTTTTTTTTTTTTTTTTTTTTTGGCAAGGAAAAAAAAATCTTTGAAAAGAGCATTTTACAAAATTTATAATAAAAATTTTCCTTTTTTAATAAATACATACAAAAAATATATATATTCTTACCTAATTGATTTTTGCAAATATACATGAGTTTTTCAGCTGATGTCAGTTTAGTAGCAGAGCATCTCTTATAATAGGGATCTGTTTTTCCACTTTTAAATGGCTGAAACGAAGAATCATCAATAAATTCAGTTTGTTCAATAACATGAAAATGGAAATCAACTCCTTCTTCAGATAATTTTGATGCTTCTCCCCAATACAAGAAATGATCATTATTAACAACTCTGCCACTAAAATCAGTCTGGCTGAGTACAGATATGTGATCTGTATAGTAATCATCAGCCAGAGATCTGATGAAGCGGTTGCAAAGGCAAGACTTTCCAACTCCCGTGCTTCCTTTTTCTTTCTCAGTGCCTGATAATCCCACAACAGCTATGTTGAAGGAGCGCTGGGATTCAGACTTCCTTGCCATAGCTCCTTCGCACAATAGCACAGGGACTGCCTTTATTAACACAGCTTCACACCTGTGCCTGGTTTTAAAATCACATACATATTTTGTAAAAGTATATGGCTTTTATAAGACATTTAGAAGAATATATAGCATTGTAAAAAATGCAACCAATTTGCAGTTTTTCATGTAGCTTCCAAATTTGAGACTAACATATTATATAAAGCATCATCACAGATAGTTGGCATTTTAGGACCGCTATCTGCAGGTAAAATGAAGTTTCTCCCTGAAATATAATAAAACAATAAATAGTAAAACATTGAATATGTAAAAAAAAAAGACAAAGAAACATTACATTTCATGAAATAAATTCCACTGCAAAAGGATGTTTTAAAGCCCCCCCACCCCTAGACTTTATGATTATAAATAAAATTAGACTCAGTATATAGAAATTTTAAGAATGTTGTTAAGATTCTACAAAATAAAAGTTATAATACATAGAATGCCAACTGTTTAAAAAAGTAATAACACGATGGAATGATAAATGTAAAGTAAAAGGGCCGAAATCTATTTATGCGTGCTTTATCCATTTGACATAAATTTTATGTTTGTGTGGGTACTAGTTGGACAAAGACAGGAGACTGAGTGAAGTGCTTTCTCTGTTTTTTTCTTCTCCAATATGTCATCTGTTTCAACATAATAGAAGAAGCTTTATTACAGTAATTTTCAGCATATTATCCGATTTAAAAAAAAAATTTTAAATGGACGAAGTGTGCATTATATGCCGATGCGTATTATCTGTTGACTATTTATCTGAGCCATAGTTGTAACTTTCATTTTTCATTGTACTTAAACAAAAATAAAACAAATTTGATTTTTTACTCTACAGATGGTGCCATTAAACACTGCAATATTCTTTATCCCCTGCAGAACTTCAATTTTATTGGGTGTTCAAAAGTAAATACCTATATTTCCGAATATAAGCCGATCCGCATATAAGTCGAGAGTATATTTTTCTCTGCAGAAATTTGCCCAATATTGCAAACCCGTGTATAAGCCAAATTGAAAAAATACTCTTTTTAAAGTTCGAGTATATCACCAAAATGGAGAAAATATGGCCAATCTATACAACCTTCAGGATAATCTGTCAAATGAAATTGCGCGAAATGCGTGCTTATCCAATAGAATTCCTTACCTTGCTTAGCTACAACGTAAAACGTTCGCAGCGTGTTCGGCAACGGCGATAGTTTTAACTCTGGCAACCCTATGAGAAGGGAGGCCAACACAGACGCGAACGCAAGTCCCAGCAGCTGAAAACAATGGTTACCGTAATACCGGGCCGGGAGACTTAACCCTAATGTGGATGATGCAATGCCGCCGCTGGATGTTTACATAAATAAGCCGTTTAAAGACCGATTGCATTGATTTTTTTTAATGACATATCTAAATTATTTTGTATATTTCTACTTTTCAGTATTTTTATCAGTGCTTCAAGGCAATCTTCAACGACAAAAAAAAAAAATACTTCTATAAAAAAAACGAAGCTTTGCCGCTTTTGCTAGTGTAAGCCTAGAAACATTTTAAACAGAGATGATTTAAATTTAATTGTATAAATTAAAAATATGATCGGGAGTCCTGTTTTTTCAAGTTTCTCTTATACTATTTCTGAATCAGACAGTTTTATTTACTCCGTTCGTGCACTCTGCCGATTACTTCAGTTACCGGCAAGTCAAAAAGAAATGTAAACACACGTGACTACATCGAGAGTTTTGTAAAATAAATTTAAAATTGCTAATTTAAGAGTTTTATATGTGATAATTATTTAAAAATAAGGTTTAATATCACTATTTTACTTTATATATACTTTTTAAGCTTAAAATATATGTATTCAATCATTGTTTATAAAGTACGTTTTTTGCTAGAAATGTAAATCGGTATATAAGCCGACCCCTATAATTCAGCTTCCGAAAAATTTCCAAAAATTCTCGGCTTATACACGGAAATATACGGTACTTGTTTATTAAAATGCATAATGTCTGCTTTTGCACCTGATTATAAATAATTCATTTATAATGCATCATATCATCACACAGGACAAATAGAAAAGAGCTATCTGACAAAGATGAAAAACAAAGCTGAAAAAAATGCACTTATAGATATGTAGGTAGAAGGAAAATTGAGACATATGCCATGCCGCAAGGGCAACATAGTCTCGAAAAAACTGTTTGACATAATTGTTAATAATTTTATGTTTTATAGCAAAGATACCTATTGGCTCGATTTGGCTTTCATTTTTCCCCCCAGCAACAGATTATCCGCAGAAAATCTGCCGATGTGGATCATGGTTCATACACTTCAGGGTAAAAAAAATTCAAGGACTTTTTAAGTACTTTTCAAGCACTTACCAGGAAATTTCCAAGCACTTTCAACCAGAATTTTAGATGTGTCCACACACACACCTTTTTTTTTTTGGAGGGGGAGGGGGAATTACCTACTTAAATACTCAGTATCAAATGTATTTATTTTATTTAACATAATTAAGGGGCTCTGCCTCCTGCTCGTTCCACTCACCAACCCCCGAATCACCCTGTTTTTTTCTTTTCTTACCTGTTCGCAGTTTCCTGTACAATAAATAGGAATATAAATAGCGCATTTGATTTAAAAAAAAAAAAAACAGAAAAATATTATAGAAATCCCCATATTCAATGCCGGATTGAACTACATAACATTTAATTGCACTTAAAAAAAAAAAAATAAGATTTAAAAAAAAAATGTTAAAAATCAGTAATGTATTTTTTCAGAATAGAAGAAAAAATTTGTTATATCTAGACCACTTTCTGCTACAGATTTAATATAGGACTCCGTTTGGCAACTTTTATTTTTTTTTCACTATTTGACGATGACTTTTTTGATAACTATTTGTTTAAAAATATCTAGTAACTATTTTTTCTAATGCTTATAACTTTTACTATTGAATTTTTTAGTTAATTTAGGGCAACATATAACACTCTTCATGTATTTCTAATACACAGTTAGGTAATAATTTTATTAAAGTCATTTTAATTTGAAAAAATGCTTCATGGCTTCAATTTTTAATCCTCTCCTGCTTATTTCTTAATAATGCCAAGTCACCTTAAACAAAGGTTTCCTAATTCTGTCTGTAATATCTCTTTTGAACAGAACAGTGAGAAAAAAAAATCAATAGCAGTAGAATATATATATATATATATATATATATATATATTTTTTTTTTAATTCAAGTACTTTTTAACATATTACAGCAATTTTCAAGCACTTGAAAATGAAACTTTTTTCTTCAAGCACTTTTCAAGGATTTTTAAAAGTATACGAACCATGTGGATTACCTATGTATAAGTATTTTTTATAAGTTCTTAAAAAAAATAACAGCTGCAGATTACAGACTATACACCGAAAATTATAGTAAGTATGTGCATGTAATTTTAGGTGACTGCTTATTATGTATGATTTGAAAGTTGTGTAAAGTGTACAAATTACTTTAAAGACAATTTATTCATATAAATTGGTTTATGTTACTTTTGTTGAAGTGTGTGGATTTTGATGTAAATAACAGAAATAAAATGAAAATTGTTGAACTATTTGGATATTAATTTGTGTTATCGCGGAATTTTGTGGCAGTAATTTGAGAAATCTATGTGAAGATTATGACCGATTTCTTTATATAAATTTGTTTGATATACTATTTAAATGATACTAAATCTTCTATCTTGTGAATTAAGGCTAACATTTAAGTAAATATTATATAAAACAAAAATATTTTATGTATTTGTGTTATGATTTACACTCATTTTTTTTTTTTTTTTTTTTTTTTCTTTTCATGGATTTTCATGTACACAGAGTTAATGTATGTATCTAATAGTGATTGCTGCAATATGGAATTTCCTGTATTTATATTCTGTGATCATATATTTCATAATTTTTTTTTTTTTTTTTTTTTTTTTTTTTTGTGACTGGTTATAAATTTGTAATTTTTCACTGAAATTTTCTTTAAAAACGGTATTTTGTGATAATTTTGTTTGCTTTTGATACATTTGGTGATTAGTTTGGTTCACCAAAAAACATGCTCCCTTGCATAGGTAGTGAAGAGTTACAACTACAAACACAATATGAAACGTCACGACGTTGACAAATTTTTTAAATCATGCAACGAGCACATTGAAATGACTTTTCCTAAAATATCATGTTATCTCTGATGCAATAATCTCTATAAATGTAGGTTTATGCAAAATATTGATCTATGTTAACATGTTATGAAAACATTTAAATTTGAATATATATATATATATATATATATATATAATGCTGGTATTAAAAAAAAAATTATGGTAATGTAATAAATAATATTTTGAAACTAATCTGACTTTTTTTTTTTTTATGATGAAAATTTTCATAATTCATGTTTATACAAAATTTTGCGTGTACTGTCACATTAAGAAAATCCTAAATTTAGAACTTACAATATTTTCAAAAAGAGAGTGCTAAAAGGTCAGTACCATGAATATTTTGTAACTAATCTGACTTCTTCACGATGAAAATTATCCTCAGAATACACATTTATGTGAAATATTGCTCTGTACTGTCATAATGAAGAGATCTTAAATTTTGAATAAATGATTAAGTTTTCTAAATAAAATTTTTAAATGCAATAGTTTTCAGGTACATATCACAAATAATATTTTAAAAATTGATCCAACTACTTTAGGATCATTTATTTATTTTTGAGATAGTATCAATACTGACTAACCTGTAGACAATGACATCCCTGCTTTATCCTTTTTGGATTTCTTATATTACTGTATAAAAATGTCAAAATATCAATGTTGAAAATTTTCATCATTACAAAAGTTTCATTTTAATAGCATGATAGAGTGAACTAAAAACAATTTAATGAAATAATCTATATAATTATTTTTTAGCTTAATACAGCCAAGGTGTGTAGATAAGGCTGAATGTCTACACATAAAGCCTAGGCTTGGCAGAATACTCTAAGTAAGGATCTTTCTAAAGCGTCCCAACCCGTGATCACATGAATTTTACAGAAAATCATGGAAAACTCCACATTCTAAACTAAATAGAAAATTTTTAGAGTGGGTGAAAATAATTAAAGGAAGAGATTTGGAGATCAAAATAAACATTATACAATTATATATTTACTTGAAAAATAAAATTCACAATTACATTTAATAAAAATACTAGATAAATTATTAAATTATCAATGATGATTAAATATCTAACTTGCAATGTAAAAATTCACCTTAAAAGAGCAACCTTTTGGCAAAGAAAAGATTTTAAATAATCTTTGTAACTGTTATTAATAAAACAAAATGTTAATCAAGATTATTTAGCCTTTTTTTTTTTTTTTTATCTTAAAATTTTCAAAATTATAGAGAACAAGATAACTATTAAAATATTATACAAATTCGTAATCACACTACTGCTTTTATTATTGCAAAAACAGAAGTCTGAATATCATTAAATATATATGATATAGGTGTGGCAAGAAACTCAAAAATGCAGATTAATCTAAATCAGCAAAGACAAGACAAATACATAAAACAGAATTTTAAAATATGAATAAAAAAAAAAAAAGGAGGAAGGAAGGAAAACAAACATTAAAATAATTTTAGTTAAGATATATCTTCTTGATCTTTAATATCAAACTTTACTAAAAATCAGAAAAATTTAATTTTTTTTTTTTTTTTTTAATTTATATAAAATATAAAAATAAAAAGGAATACACTTAAATGTACACTGTATAGACAGAAGTATTTGGATACTTTTCGAGTTGAGATGTTTTGTTGAATATGAGTATCCACTGAGACTGATTCACTTGGAACTTGAGCATTAGGAAGAACATGTTACACCATATGTTTCAGCAAAAGTTTGTCAAGCAGAAAGAAAGCCAGTAAAAAAATCAATGAAAAAATGTTTGGGATAATTCTGTAAAAACGAATCCTTGACACTTACTATATTTCCTGTAACATATGATTATGATGAGTCTTTTAAAGATCTATATTTTATTTGTTGTATGAATGTGTGTGTTTCGTCCTGTATGCAAATTAAATTTTTCAGTTTACGTATTTTGAACCCCCAAGATTAAAAACTAACAAACCATCATTCCGTATGGCCGAAATTTAATAACTTTTCTTCCTTTCCAGATCTCAATGGAAGACTATAAAATAATGCAAGAAATGAAGATACATGAAATTATCATTCTTATATGCATGAAATATATCAATTTAGAGAAATAGAGAATGGAACCGTTTATCCGGAATCCAGTTTTCCAGAATCATATTTGACAGTTTTACCATTTTTTTTTTTTTTTTTCAAAAAATCTGCTGTATAAAAGTCTTTGTATTTTAGTTAATTATTTTGTGATAAATAAAATCACATAACCTTTAAAAATGTATGAATGAGGTATTTAAGATACAGACCCTAACGAAATCTTAAATACCTTAAATCAAATAGACCCCAATATTAAGTTCACTCTTGAAGAAGAAAATAAATTTCCTAGACGTCACCATCACTCGCCATAGTAATAAAGTAACCACCCAAGTATATAGAAAACCCAATAGCAGCAATGAAATAATCCACAAAAATAGTAAAATACCTTTCAAATATAAAATTAATGCCATTCAAGCCCATATCAATCGCGCTATTATAATTTGTAAAGACCCCAAAATCCTCAAAAACGAAATAAAACATATTAAAAAAATCGCCCAAAATGCCAGTTATTCAAATAAACTAATTGACAATTTATATAAAAAACGTTTAAAAAGTTTAAATCAAATCAATTTTCAGAAGCCACCACTAAAATATATACCACTTCAATTCCATATGATCGCAGAGTTTCAAATAAAATTAAAAAAGTTGCAGCTAAACATAATATAAACATACCCATCAAGCCAAACCCCCATATTTTTCAGCTGATTAGGAGCGATAAAGACAACATTAACCCTTTTGAAACTGCTAGTATATACAAAATCCCATATAATAACAGCCAAGGCCGTGAGATGTGTTACATAGGAAAAACAAAAAGAAGAATTAAAAAGTGCATTAAGGAACACAGCCACGATATAGCCACTGGAAAAATAACTACTGCTTTAACACAAGTAAATAAGGACGACAGTCGACAATATTAATATTAAATTCGAACAAGTGAAAAAATTAGCCAATTATCATGACTACAATTATGCTGCTATTAGAGAATCCGTAGAAATTTTGTCAAATTTTAAAAATTGCAATGACAACAATGGGGCTCTACTGGATCGGCAATGGCACTGAGTCTTTAAAAGAGAAGAAGGAGGCATAAACCGCCAGTTTCAACGAACTTCAAGCACCGTGTTGCTGGAGACCAAGCTGGGGCGCCCCATGCGAAACTAGTCAGTAAGTGACATGAAGAAATATAAAAGGTTGTATATTTTAAATAAACTAAATCATTTTTCTTTTTAAAGGATTAATTTATAAACTAATTCAATAGACATTTACCTTACTTAAACATCCTTCATAAGTGAGCATATATATTTCGGACCCAATCAGGTCCATCTTCAGTGCTCAGATGGCAACTTCTGTTCAGTTTGTATTTATTCATTCCTCTTATTTTTGGTTCCTTCACTTTGCTTTGTCATCTGAAGATGCTGTTCCACTCAATTGGTATTACACTGTGTTCCTTGTCATTTATGGCATTGTTTATAACAAACAAATAACAAATGCCGGACCCCTCTTCCTTATAAATATGCTGCTTTAAGATCCTGTATTAACTGCGCTATTCTTATATTTTCTAATAAAACTCTTCTCAATACTGAATTAAAATTTATAAAAAGAATAGTAAAAAAAGCCAACTATAACCCTGCAATCATTCAAAAACTCTATAAAAAACATATAAAATCTCTTAATTACATTCCAAATGCTCAAAAAATAAAACCTAACTTCATCTCTGCGATACCTTATTGTAAAGGAGCCTCAGTTAAAATCAAAAATGTAGCTAAAAAACAAAATATTAACATTCCAATTAAACCAAATAAAAAAAATATTCCAACGCATCCATACTGAAAAAGATCATGTTCACTTCGAACACACCTCCGGTATATATAAAATTAATTTTCAATTTCATAACAATAATGCTAGTTATATTGGGATGACCAAACATAGTATAAAAGATCGTATATCCGAACATCTTGCCGATATTAAATATAATAAACAATCTACTGCTTTTTCCAGAATTAACTATTATAAACCCGTTAATACCAATTCTATTAAATTTCAAAAAATAGCCCAATTCCACTCACATCATTACGCTCTTAAAAGGGAAGCTATTGAAATATTAACAACTAACCAGTAGTGGCACCAGAAATTCCCCGACGGGGGGACACCACCTCCCCGACAGGGGGGCACTACATAAAGAGAGTTTATTATATGAGTATTTATCAAAAACTGCAATACTGTTAATAATATTACTGTTAATATTTGTACCATTCCATTTGCTAGTACTCCTCATGGTTTTGGAGATCATCGTGTTACAGACAGACATTTTCTAAAAATATCGTGGTCAAAACGTGTTCTGGACCTCTCAAAATGTGTATATTCATGGAAAACTGGAAGCTGAAAATTTTTACGAATCCAATACTTTCTTCTATTACATATAAAATGGAAAAACTGGAATGCTCCAAATTTGTAAAAGGAAAGGAAAATGCTGTTAAAATTAGAAAAACTGAAAATTTTGTATTTGTTCCCCCGAGAGATTTTAGGAGTATGCCCCGATGGGGGGTCACAGACTCCCCGACAGGGAGGCCTGTGCCCCCCTGGCCCCCTAGCTGGCGCCACCCCTGCAACTAACAACATAATAAATGACAAGGAACACAGTGTAATACCAACTGAGTGGCAACATCATCTCCAGACGACGAAGCGAAGTGCAGGAACCGAAAATAAGAGAAATGAATAAATACAAACCAGACAGAAGTTGTCATCTGAGCACTGAAGATGGACCTGATTGGGGCTGAAATACATATGCTCACTTATGAAGGATGTTTAAGTAAGGTAAATGTCTATTGAATTAGTTTAAAAACTAAACTATTTAATAAATGCTGCAATACACCCATCTTTAAAATTGTAGTTCTGGAATAATAGCAGCTTTTGTCATCCGATAAATACCCAAATTGAAGTGCCCAGAAAAGATGCTACAGTAGGCCACAAGTACCCAAAAGGAGGTTAAGAGAGATTTCACAAGAGTTTTTAATAATATATATTTTTTTTAAATAAAATTATGTAAAAAAAAAATGATTCAATTTTTTTGAAAATTTATTTAGATATAGCGACTAGTGAAGCGGACAAAGCCTGCTAGTATAAAATTAATGCAAACTTCTGACAGAAATGCTTTTACTGAATCTTGCAAGCTTTTTTTTTTTCTGAAACTTATAGTGAAATTATGCTGCAGATTATTTTCTAATGCCTAAATATTTGTCGCAGATTGACAGAAAAAAATTCTGCTACTGGGCCTAAGACTGAGTGGAGTGCCCTCCATGGTGGGGGAGGGAGGGGGGGGGGGGTCTTCCTAAAAAGTTTTAACCCATATGTATACAAGCTTCAGAGTTGTTTTAGATTAATTTTAGAAATTAATACCATTTAAAAAAATTATTTGTTTTAATATAAATCTTAAAGATAATAAATTTTCATAATATACTATAGTTTAATATTATACATATATATATAATTAATCTAAAAATTCCATGTATTAAAATTAAAACTAGTTACTGGTTATTTAAACATGGCAAAGCAGCATATTTTAGACTTAAAATACTCAAAATTGAAGAATAATTTATAAATATATATATTTTTTTCTTTTTCGAATAATACGTAAATTTGCATAATTTTAGAATAAAAAATAAACCTACCTAAAACAAAAAATGATGACGTTATCATCATCATCGCTGCTCCATTTGCAGCATCCATGAATGTTTCTGCATGGAAATAAATTTTGCAATTTTGTTTCAACAGATGCCTAAAAACAAAAAAGATAATTATGTTATTTTCATTCAGAGACTCATATTTTGATTTTGATTATAATAAAATAAATAAAAAACATTTAAATATTAAAACTATACACATTTTTTTTTTTTTTTTTTTTTTTAATAAAAACATTTAGGAAGAGAAAAATAATAATAATAATAATAATAATAAGTCTTTTAAATAATATGTTTACAAAATATATATATATATTTATATATATCAGTGTATTATACTAATAAGAAAAAAAATATTTAATTTGATGAAAACAAACGTATATTTAAATACTAAAACGATACACAAAAAATTAGAAATGAATAAATAATAAACATTTACAAAAGAAACGCCAGTGCTCGATTATACAATTAAAAATTATCTAACCTTCAAAAGCAGGCTCATCCAAAAACACTGTAATAAAATTGCTTTCCGAAAGCAATAAAACACAAAAAGCAATATTGAAATGAGGCAATCCATAGCGCAAAACACAAGCGGTAGCGCGAATAGCACCAACCTAATTTCGCTCATCTTAGATACAAAATGAAAAATTATCGCTGAATAAAATCATGCTTTGATACTCGTCAGTCAACTGCTAGTGTGAATAAAATACGCGTCACGTTCTTTTTATTTTTTTCTTTGCTCTCTCTTCGAGAGGTGATAGAGTCCGGAGACATTTTAAGCGAAACGACGCTGACGATCTCCCGGCTGACCACTGAGAGCAACCAGAACGACGCCATCTTCCGGACGGCTCCAGGAAGTATCAATCGCACGCTAAGCATCAGTGCGCACGCCAAACGAAAAAAGAAAAAACGGTGACAGATTTGAAACAGAAACTGAATGGGATTTTGCCGGGAGAAAAGAATGGATGCGCAGTGTCAGTGGTTCTCAAGCATCCGAAAAAGAAAATGCTATTAAAATCGGTTAAATAAGAGACCAAAATAAAGGGAAGAAAATATTTTTTTTAAATAATAATAGTGTTGAAAAATGTTATGTGAAATTTTTAAACATAAAATAAATTATAGATTCACATTTATTTATAGCAAAATTAGTTTGAAAATATCGAATATGTGGATAACTTTCATCGTAGTTTTAAACGTATAAAAATTCTACGATTTTCATATTTATATTTATTTATTTCCCCCCGCTTGGATATGCAAATTCCAGGTTCTCAAACTGTGAATACTATTTTAAAAAATGAAAAGAAAAAAAAAAAAAAAAAAATGAAATGCAGAGCTGCCAACCAAATCCGGCAAATTGTTAGTACCGCCCCTTTTTCTACACCACTTAATTTTTAGAGTAATTCTCTTCAAATATATTTACGATGAATGAAGAAAACAAATACTCTAAATATTTAGTGGTGTAGAAAAAGGGGCGTTTTTCAATAGGCGTTAACAATTTGCCGGATTAGGTTGGCAGCTCTGGAAATGAATTATATAAAACAACTGATGTGAGAGTAATAAGATGAAATATTTTTTAATTAACTTTTATTTTATGAACGATCTTTCACTTATTTGAAACTTAAAATCAACTTGACATTGACATTTAAATAAGTGTTTTTTATAATTAATAATATTTGTAAAAGAAAGAAAGAAAGAAAGAAATACTAAACGATCATTAAAAATACTGTTAAAAAGAAATTAGGTAAGAAACCCAAATTCAAAAAAAGTATTATGAGGAAAATAATCATTGATAGATAATTTTTATTTAAAATTAATAAATAAAAGTAAATAGTTGAAAATTTTCAACATAAAAATAATTTTTAATTCACATGTATAATTATTTATATAATTAATTATCCTGTTACTATTGTTATTATTATTTAAATCAAGGCGAGAAAATTGCAATTCCAGACGACTTTCATCAGCGCATTTTTAAATTTTAAATGCAGATATATTCTAATATTGTTTTTACTAACAAAAAAATTCCTTAAAATAGACAAGCTATAATAATAAATAAATGATTACAGATATAAAAATGGAAAAAATGAGATATTGGCCGGAGAAATAATGGATACCCAACAGTTGAGGATCCATTATTTCTCCGGCCAATATCTCATTTTTTGTTCCAACTTTAGTTAGCCAATAAATTGTGCATGCAACTCGAAAAAGAAAACACTAAACAGTTTAAAACATTGTTCAAACAAGTTAAATAAGAGATTAAAGTGAAGGAAATAATTCTTTTTAATTAATTTTCTTTTTACAGAAAGGATGTTGAGATTTTTTCATCATAGAATTAACTTTAAATTGATATTTATAACTTCATAATTAATAATATTCATAGTTAAAAAAAAAAAATAGATCAAAGCATGGAATTTGACTATCCATCAATAATTTTCACGACGTAATCTTAAAATTGAAAATTAAAAGTTACTTATTTATAATATTAAACTTTAGTTATTTAAAATTTTTAGTTTTAGAAATTTCTCGAAAATAAAATTAAAAAGGGTGACATATTTTATACAGAAATTGAACATGATAACGACAGAAGTAATAATAAAAACACAACTTCAGTAGTTTTCAAAGTATGTGTGTACTCAAAAAAGAAAAGTTAAAAATGAATCAAATTAAAAAACCAACTAAAGAAAAAAAAAAAAAAAAAAAAAAAAAAGAGGAAATTTATTTTAAAATAATTTTTCTTTTACAAATGACGTTGAAAATGTTCAGCACAGAATTAATTAATAATTCATATTAATTTTTGTTTCTAACAAAAAAACTGAAAATATCAGATTGAAAAAAAAAGGGGGGGGAGTAATGAGTGTAGAGATGATTTTCATACTAGATTTAACATAAAAGATTAATCCTAACATTTAAGTTACTTTTTCTTTTCTTTCTTTTAAGGATGCACAACTTCGGTAGTTCTCAAATTGTGCGTGCACTCCAAAGAGAAAATTAAAAATATTGGTAAAATTATGTGAAACAGGAGATCAAATTAGGCAAAAATAATCATTTAAAAATATTTATTTGAAGTTAATAATATATAAATATTTATTATTTAATTATTTCAAAATAATTTCTTTTGCAAAAGATATTGTGATTTTTCAACAAAAAAATCCTTTTTAATTGACACTAAATATTAAAACCGTTGAAAACATTGATTGAAGCTCGAGCATGAAAATAGTGAGTCCGCGAATGATCTTCAGTGTCGTAAATTCATATTTTGGTATAATAATTGTTTTTTTTTTTTTTTTTTTTTCTATATATATATATTTGTGTCAGTCTTTTCTATAAGTTAAAATCAGTTTTTTTTTTTTTTTTTTTTTTTTTTTTTGGTGTGTTGGTATTGTTTCGTATCTATTAATTGCTAAATTTTAAGATTAAATTTTATTGCGATATCTATCATTTACATATATTAAAAAGAAAACTGAACAATAAAACAAAAAGAAAAGGTGGAGGGCGATGGATTTGGGGGAAAAAGGGAGAGAAAAACAAATGAGCAATTGAGTTTTTTCCCGAATCTGTGCACGCTTCTAAAAGAAAATATCGCTAAATGAATGCCAATATCGCTAAAATGAAAATACAGTATAGGATTCGTTATCCGGAAACCCGTTATCCAGAATGCTCCGAAAACCAGAATGCAAAATGCCAACTACCAAAATTTTTAATTATTGTAAAATTTAAGAATTAAAGTTATACAATAACAGCAGTCAGAATTATAGTTTTACAACCTACTTTCTTTAATGCTACGGTGCTATTCTGAGGAAATAGGGTGAGCAAAAATTGTCCAAACAATTACTGAAAATTTAGGTTAGAAAATGAATTTTTATGGTATTTTTTAATTGATAAAGATTAATAACACATTCTTCTTAAAGTGCCCAATAGCAGATGAATTTTATCCTTGAACTCAGGTCGTATGCATGAAGTCCCAATTGTTATAAAAATTTTAAATAGTTTTTATTAATTTCCATTATTTTTAGAATTCATTTCATAAAATATTTAGTATTATGTGCTAAAAATATTTGAAGCATTTATGAACAATTAGTATCAGAGACACGCTATAAGCAAAAAAATATAGAAATATTTGCAAAATCCAAAATGAAAGGATTTTACTCTCAGGTCCAAAATTAAATTTTATATATGTTTATTTATTTTTCATTTATTATTACTATTATTATTTATAGTTCAAAATTCTAATTAAGAATGTTTTTTATTTTTATTTTGTGGAAATAATTCATTAAATGAACAAATATATATAGGTAAAGTGTTTATATATATTATTCATGTTTATCACTGCTATTTGTGAAATTATTTTCTACCATTTTTATACATATAATAAAGTATTCCGAATTACGGAAAAAACCCTTATCCAGAATATCCCAGGTCCCAAGCTTTCTGGATAACAGATCCTATACTGTATTAAGAAATGAAAGCGTATATTAAAAAAAAGGAAAGAACGGAAAAACTATTTTTTAAAATAATTTTCTGTCTGATAAAATAAGAACAAACCATAAAATTTAGTTAATAAGCTTGCATTAATTTTTAGTTATTTGAGAATAACTTTAATTATTTTTAATCATTATCAAATTAAAAAAACAGATTTGAAAAGGATTTTTATCCTTATATAATTCAACTTAAACGCAGAAAAATGCTGCCATTCAATTTATTGGTGGATTATTTAACCTAAATAAAATCTACATAGTAGTTTTATCCTTTTATTTATCATTTTGAGGCTATTCACATGTACGTGATCACATAAGACCATATAATATGGACCATAAGAATTATATATTTCAAGAGAAAAAAAAAAAAAAAAAAATCTTTGAATAAATTTTAATGCATTATTGACGCAAGTCGCTGCAAAACAGCAATTTCTATTCAGAAAATTTTTATCATAACATTTTATTATTGTATTTCTTTTAATATATATTATGTCTAGAGTTGATTACAGCTTAATTCATACTGCATTTCCGATTGCATTTGTGATTTTCTAGTTCTAGCTTTGTTTAGCTGCTATATTTTTTAACGAAAATTTTTGGAGGGGTAATTACGAATATCGTAGGTTATGCTAAAGCATAGAATCCATTCAAAAATTTACAATTATAAAATTATATTTTCGGTTTAAAATTAACGTTTAACTCATATTTTAATTTTTGAAAAAAAAAAAAAAAAATCTAATATAATTAAGAGTATATTATTGACACTGGAGACGGAAGTATTACATTTTCTTTTTTAAGAATGGTCGTTATATAGCTAATTTATTATTAATTTAAATAAATCATATATCTATCATTCATTATTGACTGAAAAAATTGCTCTGAATTGGAGACCCAGGTTTTCTGGCTCATTTACTCTCTCCCGCTTTATAAACCGGCTTTTACAATAAAAATTTAAGATTCGAATCGTGTAAGACATCTTGTATAACATTTTGTTAGTATGGTCATTTTCGAGTCATTTTTTGCACACGAGGGTTAAACTAACCGAGGCCTCCGTTTAAAAGCGGAATTCAACCCTCTACGAACGTCGAAACCCGAGCTGGAATTTGAACCTGCTACATCTTCACCCTAATCACTTGACAACAAGTGAAGCATTGTATAAAAAAGCAATGATGTAACGAATAGCGATTCAGCCGAACAGATGAACACTTATATGTTTAAGTTTTACTTTTGATTCTATTTAAAATAGTTTTTTAATTAAAAGAATATATTACTTTTTTTTTTTTGCTTCTAAAATACAAAAAATAAAATCTTAACCATTTTTTTTTTAAATATTTTAGATGTCAATAAGACAGGGACTTTTACAAATCTAATGACTGTATATTTTTTTACCATGGTTATACTTTTAATTACAAGTACAACCATGGTTAATTTATCCATTCATACATTTCCATACACATTTATCAAAAAATAAGAACTCGTAACTACTTTTAAAATATACTTTTAAACTTTTTTTATTTGAAAAATTATTAAAACCTAAATAATTAAGAACTTGTCATTTTGTTTTTACTTTGCACTCAGTGATATCAAATTATTTTTAATTCAGAATGTTGAGATCTTAGTTTTACAATTTCTTGGTTAAACCCCATGTTATTCTATGAGAAAATTTGTCATGAGAATTACTCATTACCAAATGTATTATTTAATTCCATTTTAACATACAGAAAATTCCCAAACATTTAATTTGTTATAGTTTTTCAAAAATTCAATTTTAAAACATATTTATATACACATATATATATATACACACACACACACACATATATATATATATATATATATATATATATATATATATATATTAGGCTCTAAAAGCACGAAAAATTATGTGAATTATTTGAATGTGAAAGCGGAATTTCAAAAAATACGTTACGTGAAGAGTAATTCTCGTACTGTTTCTGCTTACTTTATATACCCAGAGATTTTTCTCTTTTCTTATTTTAAAAGTATATATATATCCTCTGCTCCTTTATTGTTATTTCAATTTCATTTGTTTGGATATTGCCCTTGTTTCACATAGTTTTCAGTTCCTATATTAGATATATAAATTCATAAGCCACAACTCTTCCCTATAATTCACAAGGATACCTAAACCTGTAAACAGGGACAACATTTCATTTGGGAGTGCAAAATTTATGTACGAAAACCTACAACATGGAATTTTTATTATTTATTTATTTAAAAAAAAAAAAGGAACGATTACAACATTAAACTGATGCTGAGAAAAATAATTGCTTTTAACATAATTTTTGTAATATTTTAATTTTCAAACGAACTCTTATAAAATTTTACAACATGTAATTTTCCAAAATACAAACATCTTGCTTTTTATTGAAGTAATACTGAAATCACTGACAGATATAGAAGTCAGAAATAGCGTCTACCCCCTTCCGTTCCCCCCTCCTCGCCCTTTCTGTATGTCCTAAAATACAAATGAATGCTATTAGAACGAATTTTATTGGACAGCAAAAAAAGATTTGCTATCATAAAATTTCTTTATAGTAGGATTGGGTTTCCTTAACGAGGGTATTGCTGGAAAATACAAAAAAAAATTATAATAGGTTATGTTGATACTACCCTTACATCTTGCTCTAATGAAACTCTGTTTCCCATTACACATCTGAAATATTTTTAAGCAGCCTGACAAAGCCTGATACAACTCTCTCTATGGCGTATCATTAGTCGTATGTAAAATATTTATTATTTAAGTTTTTTTTTTTTTTTTTTTTTTTTTTTTTTTTGGGGGGGGGGAGGGGGGGTCCCAAATTTATCTATTTATTTATCTTTTTATCAAGTGTAAAGAAAAATATACAGTGATCATGGAATGAACCTACAGACTTCACCAACGCACTTCTAATATGTTCTAATGAGAATACAAACTCTATAAATAATTATAGCCACTACTTAGGCAGAGGCTTTCGATAGTCCGGAAAAATACAGCTGAAACAAACAGTGAGTGCTACAAATAGTTTTTTCATATCTCTTTGACCATCAATATTAAACATTACGCAAAAATCATGAAGAAAAAAATAATGAGTGTAGGAGGGAAGAAGAGACGATCTAAGCACAAACAATTTTGTTATTAGAAAAACTGAACTCCTGCGATGATAAAATTCACGCAAAAAAAAAAAAAAGTACTTTAACTGTTTTCTAATCTAGTTACCTATTTTCCTCTATCCATGATTTTCGAAGCTCAAGAAATCACATTTGATGTAAAGAATTCAAGACATGCTTCGAGAAGAAAACAGACATAATTACAGGTTTATCGAAGTGGGAAAACGGATATACCCGAGTCAAGGTAGCAAATAAGCCGGCTGAAATTAATCCATGAACCATGGCGGTAGCTTTTAGCCGCCTCTCCATAATTAGCTTCATTTATTTACTTTGTTTTTTGAGGTAAGGGACAATATGAGCTTATAAAAATTTATTATCGTAGAGCTTCGATGTACTAATACCAAATCGAAGTAAATTGATTTTATTATTATTTATCGTCTTATTATTTTAGGTGACCATTTTTGCAACTCACCTTATTAATATTTTATAGGGCTAAAATATAAGAAAATGCATCATTTCTCAATATTGAGAACATTAGTATCGGACTACAAAGTAGGAGAGTTTAACAAATTCTCATTAAGTTTTTTTTTCTTACCCTCTTTTTTTTTCTTCTTCTTCTTCTTCTTTCTTAAATAATAATAATAATAATAATAATAATACAAAGTAGGAGAGTTTAACCAATTCCCATTAAGTTTTTTTTTTTTTTTTTTTTTTTTCCCTTAATAAAAAAGACTATTTTTGCCTGAACTAGACAAAAAAAAAAAAAAAAAAAAGAGAATTATTCAGAAGAAAATTTTAATAACTTACTTAGACCTTTCCCATTTGACAAACAAAACTTAGAATTGTCTATATACAAGAATGTAGACAATTTATGTAAATAGTTTTTTTTTTTTTTTTTTTTTAAGAAAATTCATTTTGCGTGTTTGACTGATTTCAAAACAAAAAATATAGTTTCTGAAACCCTTCACTGTTACATTTGTAACGCCAACCAAAATAATAATAATAACAATCCTTGCTCTTAATGTGTAACTTTTAACTGTTGTTTAGCGGACACTTCACCGTACGTTGACGGCAACCTTATCCCAAGTTATTCTATGGAGAAATGTTTTTCAAAATTACTCCTTACCTATATATATATATATATATATATTAATTCTGTTTTCATATTTAGAAAATTCACAACCATTCGATTGATTCCCGTTTTTTAAAAATTATCATTTTTAATATTTCATTTTGGCGTTAAAAGATGGGGAAAATGCACTTAGTCAATTTTTCACACTTTAGAATTTTAAAATAAAATATTAAAGATTTAAAAAAAAATAATTTTAGAAAAACGGGAATCAATTTAACCTGTTAACGCCCAAATTAATTTTGCAAAATATTATTAGCTGATTATTTCACTTCTAAATTAACAATAACATAGACAGTAAAATATATTAACTTAAACAATTCTTCTGATAGTTTTAAATTTAAAGCCTAGCCTCATTTATTGATGTTTAGTGTTCTAGCGAGAAAACTTCGAGACAGAAAAACTTTAAGATAGCAGATTAATTTCCTATTATATGTTGATAAAGATCTCGAAAATAAAGTATTATATATTATTATTCAACTTAGTACACCTGCGCAAAAAGCAAATATATGTGCGACGAATGAAAAATCATAAAATGACTATCCAAATTATGAAATAATAATTAATAGTAGGCACATAAAACTTTCAGGGATCATTTAGAGTGACGCTATAAACTGTCACTAAAAAGCAGAAATCATTCCAAAAACCACAAAAAATATACGATCCATTTTATTAGCTGTCCTCAAATGAGGACACTGGGCGCTAACGGGTTAATGACTGTGAATTTTCTAAATGTGAAAATGGAATTAAAATATACATACACACACATTAGGTAATGAGTAACTTTGAAGAAACAAATTTCTCCATAGAATAACATGGGACAAGGCTGCCATTCACTTTAAGTGAAGTATCCCGGTTTCACAGACAGCTAATAGTAACTTAACCCTAAATAGTATTTTATCTTGCTGATCACAAACACTAACATTCTTTTATAATCCTATCAGTTCATTATAGAAAAGATCGTCCTAAAGTTTTTAAAACTGTTTTCTAAAATTTAAACAAAATAGCTTCTATTACAATCAAATACTATAAAGATTTTTATTCCAGGAATTTGCCCCCTCCTTCTGAAAATTACTTGAATCAAGGGGGCGTGGGAGTGTAATTTTACCTTTGAATGAGAAAGATACAGCAGCCTTAAAATTATTTTAATATTTGCATTATCATCGGCAATGAAGTGGAGTGTAAAATCTGAGAAAAATCGGTTCCACGGAAGTGGGTCAAAAAATGAAGTAAAAGATTTGCCCCAGATAGATAGGTTTTTGCCCCTAAAGAATGATTGTGCAGCCCTAATACTGCATCGTCAATGACAATGTTTTTACAAACAAAAAGTGAGATCGATTGCTCGGAGACACAGACAACAAGCGAAGTTAAATAAAAGCGAGTAATAAAAACACTATGATAATATATTAAAAATAAATTACGCTCATTTAAATAAGTTGAAATGTAAAAAATAACCTCCCATGATTTTAATAAAAAGCAGCCTCTTTTTCCTTTTCTTTTTTTAAGCAGTCAAAACCAACGAAAGTTGAGCAGCTTAATTAGGACTCGCAATCCACGAACTTAGGCTTAGCCACTACGAAATGTCATTTAATAACACTTGATCAGCAACTCATTTCTAACCTTGTAAAGTAAGTTCAGAACTGCGCTCATTCATCTCGGTCTTTCACTTTCTCACTCACTTTTCCGTTACATCGCAAGATGATCACAGGATGTATAAAAAATGAAAGGTGAGCGAAATTAAAATACAATTCCTTTAATTCAAAAGAAAAATTAATTTATTGTACAGAAAATGGATTCGGGTGCGTAGCTTTAAAAAGATTTTTTTTTAAATATATGTAGGGTGAAATGTGCTCAGTGTAACCTCGGCTTATAACAACTCAACTGATAAGAAAAATTTGGATCTAATATAGTCATCATATCTGTTTGTTTAAACCTTTCTTTGTTATATTTAACTTTAGGAAACCAAACGAAATATGAAACGGTGATAGTTTTAGAAGGTTGAAATAAAGGCTTACATTTCCTTCTACGACAGAGTTCGCCTTTAAAAATTCGCCACTGCTGTACTGGCGAAACAAATTCCACAGTTTTTGGTAAGGAAACTAAGTTTTGTAAGTAGATTTTGTTTTCTTCCATTTCTTAAGCTTTCTGGTTTCTCACCAGTGGTTACAACACATTAACCTCAGAATTTTGTATGTCAGGCAAATAAATGAGGGTATCCCAAGACATATTTATTTTTGTTTATTTTTTCTTTCATTCTTTTTTTTTTTTTTTTAACTTTGAATTTCCAGTTCTTTCTTAATTTTCAATAAAACCTAATATAGTGATTTTTTTTTTTTTTTTTAGGTTTTATTGAAGTGTTAAAAAGTTAAAGATGTGAAGTGCTAGTTGAAGGCATGGGGTAAAGTTCGTAACTCTGAAACGAGTTGAGTTTTTTGAAAATTCAAAAAGATTTTTTTTGAAAATTCAAAAGTTTTCCAAATTCATGAAGCTTTTCACTATTTGGAAATTCGACTTACATATTTCGTAATATACTATATTGCCCTACCCCTGAGGCAAGTGGAAGCACGAAACACAAAATTTTCATCATTTTTCCTTTAAGTGGTACACTGTAAAATTATAATAAGCTCATATTTTTTGAAATCCAGATAGTTATAGCTTATGCCTAAAATTTTTCAGAAGTATAAATATAATAGCAACTGAGAAAACAGAGATCAAAGAAAGTCGAACTATGGCAAAACGTCCTCACACTTACCCTTCCCCCCCCCCCCACACACTTCAACTAAAAAAATAAAATAAAAATGTACTGGGGGTAAAAAGCGTTGGAGGGCGTAGCTAAAATAATAAATATTTAAATCAAGTAATAATAATAAAAATAACCAAATAATGCAATTTACAACATTTTACAAAAATTTCACTGTTTTTTCTTTCTTTTTTTTACTATAAATTTAAAAGAAAAGTTATTGCTACCAAAAGATAATTAGTAGAAGAAATTTAATATACGAAGTAGAACAATACCTTCGCTTCATACTCAACAAAATACCCGGTAATGCATTAAAATTTACGCCCAGCAACATAAAAAAAAAAAAAAGTCTCCATATCGCCCCCCCAGCAAGAAAAGTGGCACAACTCAAAAATGCAATATTTGAGAAAAATCAACTTAACATAACGATAAAAGCATTGACTAGCCTACGATAAAACTGACACAACTGCCTCTCCGGTGAAAAAAAATTGCGAGATAGAATAAATATGATCCTGTTGAGGCACTTCATTCACATTCTTCAATACCTAAACTCAAATTTGCCATTTTTTGACTTGTATCACTTTTCATGCTGGTGTTTGATAAACAGAATGAAACAAGATTTTTCTATTATTTAACATTTTGTTTGGATTGTACCGTAATAACAATAATTAAATGTGTGTGCGCGTTTTTTTTTTTTTTTTTTTAAATACCATTTGCTTGAAACTTTTCTAAACAGTGCTTTGTAATATAAAACTACTTATAAATATTATAAATCCATTAAAAAAATGAAAATTATTGTTACCATTTTTTCCCCTTGTACAGTAACCAATAACACATTTGAATTCTCAAATAAAACAATCAATATATATATATATATATACATATATGAAAGTTAGAGCATAGATGAAGAAACAAATATCGAATCTCATCGAAAATTAACTCAAGATCATCCGGAAAACGTAAAATTGAAAAAGTATTTCTAAAAATAGGGAAAGCCTGGCAGACATTGATGATAAAGTTGCGCAAAATATATACATGGCACCAAAATAACATCCATTAATCGTTGGTTCGCCAAAAATATTTTAAATCATGTTCACGCTTTTGAAAAGAAATGCTCACATGATTCACTAATAGGGAGGTGGTATAATATAGGAAATGTGAAACCCATAAAAACCTTATTTGGTTGAGTATCCATGACAACGATGCTAGAACAAACGTACAATGGGGGTTGAAAGCTAAATCCATAACATTTGCTGATGGTAGACTTTTTTTTGTAGAAGTCAGATCATAAACAGTAATTAATACTGTTATGATTTAAATACTTTCCCATTTACTTTTTAATATTCATAATATTAAACTTGCACTAAACACCGGTGTTAAAGTTCTGTATTATTTACAAAAACATGTAACTGAGATACACACGCATCATATTACTTAAATATCTCGGCTTGTCGGGTTTGGGGTGTCGTTCTGCGGTCATTCTTTTGTATAGTCGGCAAAAAACGCCACCCCATGACTAATTTCGCCGTTAATTATCGTAGAAACATGCGACTTATAAATCGATGGTGCCGATATATTAATAATGCAATAGTTAAATTTCGCTTGTTTTAACTATTGCATTTTGGTCGTCTACATATTAAAATCTACTTCAATTTCTCTTTTTTTTTTTTTTTTTTTTAACAGAAGCACCCATTTTTGACTGCATATTCGAATTCCTGAAATCAAGGCGGTTCGGAAAAAAATATGGTTGATATACATTCGGTAACAAAAGTATCCTAACACTAGCAAAAATTCCTATATATATAAAAAAAAAAAAAATAGAGTTAATACTGTTTTGTTAAATAAATCCTCGTCGAATCATGTTCTTAGAGAACATGATTCGACAAGGATTTATTTAACAAAACCCTGAATTTGGACTTGTTCACTTCTTCAAACTGGTGATTCAATTAGGACTGCAACCAAATATATATATATATATACATATATTTATAATTTGAAATTTTTTAATACCATTGTAACACTCAATATAAGGAGAGAGAGAAAGAAAAAAAATTGTTCGAAATGTCTTACTGTAAATTGAGTACTACTTTAGTTGCAAAAGATATTTTTTCTGAAAGTGACAATTTTATCGCTTACCGAATAAACAAAAAATAGTCAAATTATTCTGTGTCGTTCTTGCACGAAGTAGAATTCCCTAATATATAGCTCCTACGGAGAGCGTCTAGTGAAAAGGCTTAGATAATCGACGAAAACGAAACAGCGATAGTAAGAGGGTCAAATTCAGTGAGACATACCACCTCTCTGCCCCCCTCCCCTCCCAATACACACACAACTCGAATGACGTAAACGACCACAAAAGATACATTTTTCCTTCGGAATGTGTACTCGGAGAACGGGGTAAGGATAGCGTCATACAATAACTATTCTTTGAGAATTCTGTATGAATGCATTACTTATAAGATGGATTTTATAATACAGGGTTTATCTTGCTTTGATTGATTCAGGCCTAATTTGCATATAAAGAGTAAATTTACCTTGCTAGTTTCATTATAATACACAGGGAGCGATCCAGGCGAAAATTGGGGGACTTTAGCTGCCCCTTCACAAAAATCCATTTCACAAAATGGACCCCTTCAAAAAATTCAATCCTATAAAATGGACTCTATTTGGACTCTTTAATAAAATTTCGTTTTATAAAAATTATTCTTTTACAAATTTTTTCCTGTTTCAGTACTATTTCAAATGATTTTGCCTCTTTGTTCAAAGAAGCGCTATTAACTTGATATTAAACATAAAATAGAGTGGCTGCTAAAATGGAAAATCTTATACATTAATAATTTTTCCACAAAATTATTTTCTCACAAATATCACCCCCCCCCCCCCAACCACCACAAAAAAAAAAAAAAAAAAAAAAAAAAATTAAAACCTGGATCGACCTGACACAACTAAACTTGTTACCAATAGGATTCAGTGTCACGTAGTATTATTCTCTTCGAAAATCCCGTATGAATGCATTACTTACAAACAGATTTCATATGGGATTCATTTCGTTTCCTCCGATTCATATCCAATTTCGGCATTAAAAACAATTTACCTCGCACGTTTCGTTACAATACAGCCACTACTAATCTTGAAAAATGAAGTATCTATGTATCAAATTTCATTTCAATAAAATGTTTATAAAGTAGAAATCTCTAATCTTATTTCTGAAGCCAAGTATACATTCGCAACTAAATCCGATCACGAAACTGTTTTATAAAAGGAATCCCTCGAGGAAAATTAGCCGAAGGGCGATTGGAATTAGAGCGAGCACGTAAGAATAGGAAAAAGTTTGCCATCTTAAATCATTCATTTCTCAAACATGAACAAAGTATTCGAAATGCGCTTTAAATGCGGATTTGCTTTGCTTTTAAAATGGAAATAACATAAAAAGTAGAATGTTTTTGCATAGAATCTAGTCAGAATATTTCCAATAGATGATTATAAGTAAACGAAAATTAGATTAAAAAATGAACTGGTAGGAAAAGAAGGGGAAATCCAGCAATTTTTAAATATATTAAAATTTTCATATGATTAAACGAATAATAATAATAAAAATAAGTAGATGAAATTACAAAAATTATGTAGAACATAAAAAGGGGCATTTTCTAGCAAAACACTGTTTTAAACCACTTTCTAACGAAAAAAAAAAATACATAAAACTTTATCTTTTTTAATCGATACTAACTATTTAAAAAAAAGCATCAAAAACCAATTCAAAGACATGCTCTTGAACTATTCTTATCCTCCATTAAATAAAGATAAAAAGAATAATTCCTTTTTTTTTTTTTTTTTTTTTTTTTAATGAAACGTGATTCCCCTTCCTTTATTTTATTTTTTAATAAAGTCAAAAAATCTTTAGTTTTACAGAAAAGGATTAAAAAAGAAAAAAAAAAAAATGGATAAAAAATTATTTATGCGATTTATGCAATTATTCATATTGATTCAGGTCCAATTAAATAATAATCGATGAATGCAAAGTCTTAAACTTTTTATTATTAAACTCTTATAATTTTCCGCGTCGGCGAAACTCGGTACAAAAGTACTTCAGAAAATTTTGTTTAAAAAAAAAAAACCTATAATAATCGGATTAGATTCAATTTATATATATATATATATATATATATATATATATTGAAACTATATATATAAAGAAAAGCTAAATTTTATTAATTTAATTTAAATTAAGGAGACGAGACATTGAAATTATTTTTTAAATTCTGTATTCTGTCGCTTTTTAAATCATGTACTGGCATACAATCTATAATTTTTATGTACATATGGCACTGCCGTGCTCAGTTACAAAAAGTTATTTTTTGGTTGAGGATTTTTTTTTTTTTTTTTTTAATACAAAATAATACTCAATTTCAAAATGCACCTGTGCATCTGAATACATCTGGTATTTAATTTATTTTTCTATATTATGAAATTAAAATTTTAAACAGCGCACTTAAGGCTGTACATCAGTCATACCTCCCTTTCTCCCTTCCCATGTTATTCAATGGGATTTTCGTTGCTTTGTTTTATAAAAATATCTCATTCAAAAATGAAAATTTTCGAATTCTGTTTTTTAAATATTACTTCTTTAAGCAGGTCGTCTTTTAGCTTAGGGAGCAATTTTTCGAAAAAATAAATTTAAATATTTCATTTAGAGTCCTAAATTTACTTAAGTAAAATATTTAAATAGATTTTTTTTTCTTCAAAAAATTGCTCGCTAAGCTAAAAGGCGACCTGTTTAAAGAGTAATATTAAAAAAAACAGAATTCGAAAAACTTCATTTTTGAATGAGATATTTTTATAAAACGAAGCAACGAAAATCCCATTGGATAACATGGGAAGGGAGCTATCTGACTGATGAGCCTTAAAAAAACAAAAACAAAAAAAAAATGCACTGTTCGTGAAATTTTTTTTTCTCCCCCCCCCCCTCCCCCCCCCCCCCCCCCAAGCAACTGTGAATACATAGCAAAAAGGTGATCATTTATCGATTTCAAAATTAATTCATAATTTTGTAGCAAATATATTCATTAACATTTATACAAAATTATAAAAGGATCGGATAAAAAAAAAATGTGCAAAAAGCATTTTGAGTTATTGCTTATTCACAAAATTTGAAACCTCGAAAAAAAAAAAAAAATTAAGCTTTGTAAAAGCTTGTAAATTGTAATTATCATTTAAAGAATTGTAAAATATTATTTTAAAAGTCTCAAATGGTATCATTTTACAATATATCATTTTAACCTTATTTTATAACAAAAAGGTGTATTTTTAAATTGCATCGATTTTGATAATTTTCGTCTCAAAATGCATTTAATATTTCAACTGTTTTTAAAATTATATTTAACCACGACTTTAGTAGGTAGGACTACTGGGGAAAAAAAAAAGTCCCCCCCCCCCCCCCCCCGATATACAGTCGGTAACAAAAGTGTCCGAACACTAGCAAAAATTCCTATGTAAAAAAAGTACACTTCATACGGTTTTGCTAAATAAATCCTTGTCGAATCCTCTTCTTAGTCAGTCTAAGAACATGATTCGATAAGGATTTGTTTAACAGAACAGTATGAAGTGTACTTTTTTTACACAGGAATTTTTGCTAATGTTCGGATACTTTTGTTACTGACTGTATATTATTGAAATCTGAAACTTAACTATGGTTACCAATTATAAATTCATTGCTGCATATTATTAGCTTTTACATATATGTGTGTATATCAAAAGATTGGGGATATCCCTTGTTATAAGTTATGCAAATTACAATTCAATGTTGCAATACAATTATAAAAATTGCAATTTCTTTTAAATTAAAAAACATATATATATATATATATATATATATATATCCAAAGTTATAGCCATAATATGTTATTTTATTAAAAGAATAAATTATTGAAACCAGCAGTAATATACATAACACCGAACTCAGTTTTGTTGGGATTTTGGTTTCGACTTTTTTCCACTTAATTTTTATTATATATCTACATAAGGATAGTGACACTAGTTTTACCTTTATTAAATTTTCGTTCTAAAATATTAGGAATATGAAATTATTTTAATATTTTTGTTTGATTAAACTGATCATTATATATATATATACACACACACATACATGCAAACATTCATAGATGCTCAACGGTGAAAAAGATCACCCCTGGCAAGTTTTTTTTTTCTCTCCACCGTTCTGAGCTTTTCCTAACTGAAAAAATATTTTGTTCAAAATACTGTCTTAATTGTTTATTTTCTCATTGCTTGTTTGTATCTTTTGATTTGAGTTCCACGTCGTTTTTACGCATCGGCAAAATTATTAAAATTGCAACTAACAATCTGTGAATAAATTTATGGTTAGATTGAAGTTAAATAAACAATAACACAAAAATAAATGTTTCAATACATCACAATCAGTCTCCACAGGTTATTTAAATTTGTTGTAATTTCATTTTTATTGGTCTATGTGGTTTCAGTGATCTTATATCTGTTGCTTGGTTTTTACTATGCTTAATAATTCATTATAACACAGACGTAACAATATTCATTCTTTTATTGCTTATACATAGTACTGAAATTCTTCAATTTGATTTTTGTAGTATTGTTTTTCTTTGTGTTTTTTTTTTTTTTTTTTTTTTTTTTTAAGTCCTTTCAAAAAATTTAAATTTTTAAAAATGATCCCTTCATTTAAATAATAATCCACGCCTGAGAAATCAATTTTCAGTATTATTAGGATTACATTATTAGAATGATATTTTAGGTATAATTAATATTAAACATAAAATAAGGTATAAAATTTAATGTTTTGCATATTTCTTTTCAACCATATATATATTTTTTTTCTTTTGCCAAAAACGAATTTGGAAGAAATTTCCATCACCCAAACAGTTTTTTAAAAACACTACTGCTCTCGCTTTATTCTAAAATACGACAAGTCGTAAAGGAGAGGTCAAAATGACTTTACTTTCCCTACACGCATTTTTTTTTTTTTTTTTTTTTTTTTTTTTTCTTTTTAATGAGTCACAAAATAGGTGCCATACGGACTAGAGTAATTCCCTTAAATACATCTCGACCGATTGACTATTTGCGTCTAAAAGCCACGCAAAAGTTTTTTTTTTTTTTTTGGGGGGGGGGGGGGGGGAAAGAGTGAATTTTTCGCCTAATAAATCTAAAAAAAAATTTATTAAACTATTTCTAATTCATTTTTATAAGCACTATTTCTTACTTCCGGGAATCAGACTGGCAAAAAGACAAAAAAGGTGAAAGTATACGCAAAAATCAGACGTTGAAATGAAATACTAGATTTTTGATTATAAAATCATCATATTAGAAAAATAAATATTTTTTAATCTTCAAGTTATACAAATAATATGTTTTAATATTCAATAATTCACACGGATAGGTTAAAGTTTTATTCAATTCGCTGATGTAAACACAAATGTACATTAGAAAGATCGAAAAAGCTGTAAAATTAATATTATAAAAAAAGCTGAATTTAGTTAAAAAGAAAAACAAAAGTCATCCCTGTAATATAAGGCCCTGTAATATTTAAGAGCGTACAATACCTATCCTCGCCGATCGTCAAAACCTTTGTTATTGTAGAAATACTAATTACTTAATACTAATTTGTAGAAATACTAATTACTTAAAAAAAAAAAAAAAAAAAAATAGGATATTCACAACCGTTAAATTTGTACTTGTTTCCTTAAAAATGGAAATTTTCAAAATTTTTATTATTTTACTTTTGAGTTTAAAAATGCAAAAAAAAAAAAAAAATAACTAATTGCGTTTTTCGTTTCTTTTTTTTAAACTGTAAAATGAAATATTTAAAATTAAAAAAATTTTTGGAAAAAGAGTACAAACTAAATAAACAGTTGTTAATTTTCCGAACGTAAAGATTACATTAGGTAAAGAACCTTTTTATGGGCAATTTTTCCCACTGAATAACATGGGCTTTGGCTGCCCGCGATGATAGATACTGTACGTTCTTAACTAATATTCGGAGTTATTAACAAGTTCAAATGCATTGAAAAAATGAGTGATGTTTAATTAGTAATGAGCATTATTCATGTGGATAGGATAAACCCGCACTTAGAGGATTAACTTAGGGGCGGAGACCAATATTGCCGAAGGCAGCAGAATCCCGCTATTAGATTTATTTAAAAAAAAAAAATCCGAACAACTGAGCGAGTGAAGTTTGGTAGTATTACAAGAGTAAACAAATGGAAACAGGTCAGTGTCGTTGATAAATATGTCTTGTGTGCGTGTCAAATAGATGCAACGATCATTATCTCTTAATTTGCGGTTCATAAGAAAAACATTCCGATTACAAAATTTAGTCAAATCAAGGTTAGCTTTTAGATAAAACATTTTTTCGAGAAGGAAGGTGTATATTTGTCTTAAAAAACTTTTTTTTTTTTTTTTTTTTTTTTTTTAATGTCTCATTTTACTTATGATAGAAAAAATATTCCCTCATCTAAACAGGAAGGGGGGGGGGGGGATTCCTTAGACTTCAATGAAAAGTTTGCTGCAAAGTAGTAATCCACGCATCGGAAATTTTAGCATTTGTCATCAAATTATAATATAGAAAAAAATGTTTCAAAATTTACATTTCTAAATTAAAGTAAGTGCATTACTTAATAACGTTATCAGTGACAAAATATTATTTTCATTCACGAAATACATTAAGCTTAAAACAAAATACATTAATCCTTTTAACCTCTCTCTACAATGTCGCAGTTTGTTACATTCCTGCGACACGCACCCTACCACAATTGTAACCTACATATTTAACAAAACTGTAATTTAAAACTATTTTTTACTCTAAAAACTTCACGATTATGTGTTTACTTTTAAAATACTTAACGAAGGTGAAACAAAAGAAACCTTCAGAACACAAAAATCTCGCATTTTTATTAGTTCTGCTGCATTAAATCAAACTTCCACTATCTACTGAAATAAATTCCAGAAAATTATCTAAATCTTGATTGCTTTTACTTTAAACTTTCGAAAATAACTTTAAAGAAAACAGAAAAGAAATGTGCCTGATATACTGCCTGAGTTTAAAATGAGTTTTTACATTCATTTTTATTTACTGCTACAGTAAACAACGCACTAATTACTATTCAACGTTAGATGTAGTTTCGCACCGTGCTAATTCACACCCTTTTCTTTCCCTGTCACACTGTGTCATACATAGCGGGCATACTTTGAAATATGACGTAAAAGCAGATGACCCCTAAAAGGTCAATTATCAAGTTTTCCCATAATGCAGCATTCGATCAAGTTATATTAAACATATAAAAACATATTAACTGTTATTTTTAAGAGTTCAGATGTATTTAGCTGTTATTTTCACAAAAAAGAATTATTATTCAACTCGATATCATTTTTAGCTGACACCGGAAAGGGTTCAGCTATAAAATTATGTAAGTCCATGATATAATAAAATGATATAATTTTATTCATACTAAATCGACACCGACAAAAGCAGTTTAAAGTTACGCAAGTCCTCATTTTAAAATTTTAAATATGTTGGCAAAATATTTTCCTCTGAGACAATGAACCTTCTTAAAAATGATTTGTTTATTTAAGCGATGAAAAAAAAGAGATGCCGTTTAAAAAATTATATTTCATATTTTAGTCTATAAAAATATAGATATCTTCGAAGAAAGATTTTCATTTAAAATAATAATAAAAATGTTTTATTTAAATACCACTCTTGATTTAAATTTCGTAACTGGCGTTAATCCCAGTTATATGTACTTTGAATCGCAGGATACAATGCATTTATTTTTTTTAATTCGTCCACTCATTTGTAATCGCGTACTACATCACACACATTAAATTTTCCGCTTTTTTTTTCGAATTTGAAATAACGCATCTTTCATTCTCAATACTAATAAAATAATTTTCACAACATACTACATCGTTTCAACTTTTACTCTTATAAAATTTGAAAAAAAAAAAAAACTTCATTCTTTTAACGCACAATTTCCGTTCGTCCTTCATGTATTTTCTATTTTTTCTGGTTTGCTTACTGTTTTCATCTCTGATCTAAAAAGAACTAATATAAGAGCTAATTTCGTGAACGGCAAAATTAATCGCCTTTTTAATACTACATCCGGACTGGAAATTACCACTTCTATCAAAGTAGGTTATGAAAAGATTTATCAAAAAGAATCAAGATTAAAACAGACACTACAAGGCAGATTTTGCAATGTTTTAAATGTGGTTTTCAAAATTTAATGCAAACCAACGAGGATAAAATGCTTTGAATCTAAAATGTATAAGTTTACAAACTGCATAATTACTGCAAGTCTTTTTTTTTTTTTTTTTTTTTTTTTTCTTCTGGCACGAAAAAAGTTATAATCTAAAATGCTTAATGCTATTAAATAAATAAGAGAAAGAATTCCTAGCATGAAATTATATAAGCATTATAATTTTTAATGAATATGATTGAATGGTTATTAAAAAAAAAAAAAGAAAAGAAAAGAAAAGAAAAGAAAAGAAAGAAAGAAAAAATTCCTGACATGATATAGGGTAAGTGCACCAGTGATTGACACTTTTAGAGCAATCTCTGATGCTTTAATGGTTCTAGTCATCAGAAAATATTTTTAGAAATTTTAAGTTAGTACATATCGCATTAAAGACATTCAGAACCACATATATGTTAAAATATATACATTTGATTTTTTTTTTTTTAAATGAATTTTTATTTGACACCCACTCAATGTTCCAGTAATTGACACTGTCAGTTTTTCATTTTATCAGTAATTGGCCTTATGTTCCAGTGTTTGACATAAAATGTTACAATTCTTATATGTAAAATATATGATTTTATTATTTTTCTTATTTATTAATTATTTCGGGATAAATGTGAATTACTGGAGCATGCCAATCACTGGAGCATCTACCCTAAATCTTTTTTTTTTTTTTTTTTTTTTTTTTTTCCCAAATTATTTAAGAAAAGAAAATAATTAAATTATTTGCAAACAATATTTTTTACAACTGGCAAATTTAATTTGCTTTTGTGATAACACTTATTTCTACTATTATACCAATAATTAATTTAATGCAACAGTTACAAATCATAATAGTTTGATACAGTTTTAATAAATCACAAATAAATGAAAAAAAAAAAAAAATCTAGTTTATTTTATTATTATTATGTATATATGTGTGTGTATGTGTGTGTGGACTATAATTCAAAGCTCCCTTAAAATTAAAGCTTCATTGCAATGCAAAGGTAAATTTAATCCAAAATATTCTGATTCCTCCCACCTGTGTATGGTATGACTCCCCTATGCCAATCAGAGCGCTCACGATCACGTGACCTCAGCTAATTCGAGGGAAAGAGAGAAGTTCAGTAAAAAAAAGTTCAGTTTAGAAAAAAGGTTGTTGGATGTAACTAGTAGCGACGACACTTTCGCGACCGCATGTTTTTGTCTTTTTGACAGCAAGTCCGCCTGCCTGTAGGCGTTATTTTCCCAAGTTACAATATTTTCTATATTCAGATTCCTATTACAAATGGATATACATTATAATTATACTCTTTCTGATCAAAGTATTTATATACATAGTATATTGGTTGTACAAATATGGATATTGCGTACACAGTAACCGTCGCTTAATAAATTCACTGGTTAATAAAATCAGCCGCTTAATCTGATCAAATTGCCAGGAACGGAATCAAATCAATACAAACTGCTTATAAAACCGCCGCTTAATAAAATCAGCATCGCTGGTGAATACACTAAAAAAAAAAAAAAATCTCTTCATCAGCAAAAATGTGTATTTATGTACTTAAAAATATATATATATATATATATATATTTACAGTTTGTTCTCTGTTTGTCGAAAATTTTACACCTGCAGCATAATAACAAAATAAACTCGCTTCATCATTTGTCTTAATAATAAATTCCAGGAATGTATTCTAAAAATCGAAATAATAAGTTACTGCTTTGATTCACTAGTGATTTTTTTTTTTTTTTTTTCATTTTTTAATTATTAAAAGATAATTCTTAGTTCTCATTCTGAAATAACTAAGAAGCAAAAGAACTTTTGAAAATGTCTAATATTTAATTAATGTATAAATATTGACAAATTTTGTATGCACTATGTGTTTATTAATTTTATATGGAGTATGTGTTTAATTTACTTGTTTTGAATTTTGAATGAACAATTAATTACTTATCGGTCGAAAATTAATTAATACTGTTTATTACTCTTATCAATCTTTAACTTTTGAAATCTCATTTTAAATTCAAGGAAGTAATACCTTTTTCTTGAGTGCAAGAACCTTCGCCGGATATAAAAATCAACCGTTTAATAAAATCACTTCGCCTTAGAACGAATGTAATTTTAATAAGCGGCGGGTACTGTATTTTTTAAGAAATAAATGACATACAAATTGCAAAAGACTGCACTTATTTATCTTAATGTGTGGCTGCCCATTTTAATATGATATATATATATATGACTTTTTTTTTTTTTTTTACCCTGACCAAAAAAGAAAAAAAAAAAAACTATATTTGAAATTGGCATTTGTAATCGCTCAAGAAAAATAATTTAAAATGAAAGGAAGGCATAACTCTTGCACGAAATGCAACTCCTTTCATAACTGATAAATTAAAAATCCAAGTCTTTGTGATAATAATTATCATAACAATTTATTTTTATAACAGCTTTAATAAGAATTAAAACGAAAAATTCTAGTCCTCTTTTAATCCTGCTAAAAAATTAAAATGAAAAAATTAACTAAAACTGAAAATTGAAACAGTAGTCTGCAATCTCGAAGTTAATTACGGAAAAAAAGAAAAAAAAAAACCTTAAAGAATAATTAAAAAGAAAAGAAAAAAAACTTTGTATTAAAAGTAATATCTTTCATAACTGATAAAAATCAAATTTTTGTAATAATTAATATAACAATTTATACTAAAATTAATGGAATGCACAACAATTACAAAAACAACAGTCCTTTGTTTAACCTTGCTACAGAAGAAACAACTAAATTTAGAAATAAGTGGGTGCAATCACGGCGTTAATTTAAAATATTGAAAACCTAACACAACTTCACGGGCTTCTATGTTTCTATGATTGGACTTCCTTTTACTCGTGTGATTAGAAAAATAAAATTCGAATTCTTGGGGAGTTGTTTTCTGCAGTCCAAAAGAAGCCTTATGCAAACTGACCTCGTTTTCTCATAGTAGACGCAATTAAGCTACATTTCTCTCGCATGCGTCATTTACAAAAAAAAAAAAAAAAAAAAA
Source organism: Salticus scenicus (assembly GCA_963930645.1). Classification (NCBI taxonomy): domain Eukaryota; kingdom Metazoa; phylum Arthropoda; class Arachnida; order Araneae; family Salticidae; genus Salticus; species Salticus scenicus. Next base: position 328,875,088 of record OZ005651.1, read on the forward strand.
AATATCGTCCTTCCGTAAATGATTTCAAATATATAGTTTCAAAACTGGGGCAGTTATTTCATAAAACATTAAAAATCCAACTTTATATTATTTACCGTAGCAAGCTAAAAACATATCGAATCCAATAAGAATTTTAACGAATAGGAAGCAGAAAAAGTAAAAGAGCAAATAACTATGATTAAAACCTTCATTTTATACTTTAAATCGGATCGTTTTCAGAAGAAAAATCTTTAAACCGATTAATATTAAATAATAATAAAATCATTCTTATATGGAAAGCTACGGCATATATATTAGAAAATATTTTAACATAAAAAGAAAATTAACCAAAGAGAAAAACGAGTCGATATTAAATATATAAGTAATATGTTTTCACTTCTCAGTGTAATTTAATTAAATTATAATCGTGATAATAACTTTATACGTAATACATCTCATTTCAAATTTCATTGTTGGTATTTTCATCTTTCTTTCATTTGCTGAGTGTTGTAAAGGAATTAAATTATTCATTATATATATATATATATATATATATATATATATATATTACTGAGATGTAAATACAATTTCGAATTCTTTTCAAAATTCTTCAAATATTTACAGCCGACATTTTATATTTAAAAAAAAAAAAAAAAGATGAAGGCTAAGAACTAACCACAATTAGAAATAGTATAATAACATCGTAGTTCAACAAAAATAAATAAATAAAACTGTGGCTTGTACGACAGACTCAACATCGAAAGACAGGAACCAGAAAAATATAAAATTTTCAACAAATATATCAATCATTCCCTATTGCTGTGCATAAAATTCTGAACAGCTACAAACTTCCGTGCGAAGAAAAGCTCTTCAAGTTGGTTGATGCACCACAATTTAAAAATTGATTCCGCGATCGATAACCGCTTTAGATTTTCTCTATAATGAATAATAAATAAAAATTCATTAGTATGCTGATTTTTAATAACTGTAAACAGAAGAAATTAGATAGCTCAACTTCTATCTGCACTAATATTGAGTGTGAGAAGAGTCTGGAATCTTGGTGCCATCGATCGAACAGTTTGTATGGAAAGAAGAAAATTTTATGCTTGTTTATTTGGTACGGAGATACTTACTAATCAACTGTCATTTTAAGATGCCTTTAGTGATAAATGATGCCGCATTAATGAAAAAACTTAAATTATTTCTCTCATCTGTGCATATGTTTAATGACGAAGAAAAATGAAACTAGTAAACAAACGTCAATGAGTTCAAAACAGGCGATGATAGTTTAGGGTATAATTAATTATAAACACGATTCTTGATCACACGAGAAAAAAGAGGCACATGTGTGACATGAAAGAAGCGACGATCAAAATCGGTACTGGAGACAAAATACTTGAAGATAAAAATTCATAAATTTGATGTAGATTGAATAAAACAGAAGTTAAAAATTGCAGTTGTGTGGATTACGACCGATTGACTACACTGGTGCCGTAGGCCAGGATAGAATGTCCTCCATGGGTGTCTTTCTAAGACATCCAGACCCGTATTCACTCCAGATCAGAGAAAACTCCAAATGGCTCAGCGGACGAACTAGATCTGATTCCAAACCCCGCATCTCCTTATCTAAGAAACTTAAAGAGTAGAACTTTTTAGCCACTGATGGGGCCAACATATGTTTATAAAATAAATAGAGACAGATAATGATGAGATAAATATTCTTTGGTTCACTTTTTCCCTTTTCATTTATTTATTATAATTATTAAATTATATTTATTCAATCTACACTTTTTAAAAGATGTTTTTTCTGTCTTTAATTATTTTGACACTTGACGCAATTTTTGATGATGCTTCCTGAACGCTTAATTTCTTTCATCTAAAGAAAGGTCGCGTATAATTATTACGAACCAAAACAATTGTTGCCAGTTTTAATTTTATAGGTTTGCGTGTATAAAGTAATTTTCATCACCAGTTTTTCGATATTTTTTACAATTTATTTATAAAAAGTAAAAACGAAAAATTGAGCTCACTAAAAAAAAAAAAAAATAAATAAAATAAACAATTTAAATCAAAATTTATTCAAAAAAGCAAATTTTCTTGTTAATATTAACATTTGTTTAAATTAATTATTTGTTCTAAATTTTAAATTATTTTCTTTGTGTGTCATGTATATCATTTGAAAAACATTTCGTGTTTAAACAGTTTTTTTTTTTTTTTTTAATGTAATACCTTTTACCATTGGAGGACATTCTAACAGTCAAATCAAAGCTAGGCTAGGCTATCAAATCCAGTAATCAATAATTTTGTTAAAAATAATTAAAAAGAAAAAAAAAAAAAAAAATGTGACCAACCTTTTTTTTTTTTTTCTTTTCCCACGGGTTTATATATACTTCCATTTGTTATTAAATTTGCTTTGCTTCACTTCTTTTTTAAACTTGTTAGGTCCTTTTAAAGATTAAATGGTATCTGAATAATTTCCTTAATTTCGTTGATTACATTAATTCCTCATTGGCATGAGTGGGTTTTATCAGTCGTTATAGCGTGAGTATTTTTTATTAATCTTTCACTTACTAATCATGGTTTTATTTAATTTTTTTTGGGTGAAGTTGGCATTAATAATGCATCTTTTGTATACTAAATATTATTATGATTTACAATTACATGCATTTTATATATATGATTGATAGAGATATACACACATACACAGAAACGTTGTAAAATTAGATTTCAGATCATAGTTTAATATTTAACACGTTGAGCGCCACGCAAATTGTTAAAATCCATTACCATAAT